>CM054058.1:357810980-358410980 GCA_028641055.1 Alopecurus myosuroides
AGACGACTCACCCATGGTGAACGAATACTCACCCGAATTCCTCGATCAATATAGGCGCCTCCAAAGTTATTTAGTAACGCCGTAAATCCTTGGGCACAACACAGGAAGAGGAATGGAGACATCGGATCCCCCTGACGCAAACCTCGGGAGGGAGTGAAATACGGCAGGAGTGATCCATTAACTCAAACAGCAAATTAGAGGTTACACACTTCATGATCAGAAGCACAAAATTTCCCCCAAAGCCTAGTTTGGTCAAAATGGCCTCGAGGTAATGTCATTAGACTCTGTCGTAGGCTTTAATCATATCTAACTTCACAGCACAAGCATAATTATGCCCTCACGTACCTGCACACAATTGTTAGAGTTACGAAAAAAAACTTCATAGAGTCCATGCCTATCACGGTAGAGGAATCCACAATTTCTAGCTAGGTCCACCTTTTTTAGGAACCCCGATTAGAATATATGCCTCTCATCTTTATAAGTGTCAATAAGGAAAGTCAAGTGCACATACATTTCATTGGAAAAAAAGGCACATATCTTCTATAGAGCAATATAAAGAATTCTAATAGAGCCACCACGTAATCCACATAGGGTAAATAGATATGCTCCATTGATTTAGATTATAATGGCTGAGCTTAAAAGATTTAAAAGTTACGTACTCCCTCCGTCCACTTTTATAAGACTCATTTCTTACTATTGAATGCTAAGAAGTGAGCCTTATAAAAGTGGACGGAGGGAGTACAACTTATCATGTGTGTAATATTTATCATCTGACACCATATCACGTAAATATGCATTTAGCCTAACACGTACATAAGTATATCTGAGTACACTTTTATGCCTAGCGACCCGATGGAGTCCGGCGTGAAAGTTATGTATGTGTAGGTGTCATGTTAGGAGTCCAGCTATTCACGCTTTAAAAAAGAACTCGGTCACTAGAATTTCTTTTTAGCAAACTCTACCGCTAAATTTATATTCCAATCTATTCGTTGGACATGAGCATATACACAGATAATTAACTAGCAGCAACAATCCCGTAAAAAAAATTACCACTTATAAAATTAGAAAATTACCACTTATAAAATTAGGATCCCGTCCGCACACGATTGCCATCATTTTCTTGATCGTATTATCTATGGTGGAAGCAATCCATAGAGATAAATACGATCCAATCTAGCCTGTTGGCTCCTTGCGATCCTCATCTTGGAGTACTTTTTATTCCATCGGCTAAAATTTCGAAGTGATGCTTGATTAAGCGGACGAGGAGGGTATAGCGAAAGAGACGACTGTCCAATCGGCGACGCTGCCAATCTAAAAAGAAAATTGTGGTGGACTGTCTGGCGCAGGTGTCATATCGTTCCATTTTGTACACTCTGCAAGAAACACTCAGTTTGCTCCAGTCTCATTCTACAAATTATCTTTACTCATGTAATATCCCACTCGAGAGCTCCATACAAGGTAGCTGAGCCAAGCCAGTATGCCAAGTCCATTGCATGATATCTTTCACATAGACATGGATCATTTTGTTTTAAAAATATTACAAATATATTTCTAATATATTCCCACGAGATGGTTTGATTTGTATGATTATATCTTAGAATATATTTTATACATTTAATAATCAGTAACAAAGGATAAATCTTTTTTAGGGAAGCATCATGTTTGCTGCACACTTTATTAATTATCAACCACAATTACATCGTTTAAAAATTCCAACAATTAAACTACGAGGTTCATTGCCAGAAATACGATACGGCTCTCGGGTACCATGGCACACGATATTAAAAAAATGGTATTTCAAAAAATTATAAAAGTCTTGATATTTACCGTCAGCAAAATATAATCAAGTACTGTAATCATACAAAAAAGGATTCATATAATGACTTTAATCGCAACTTGGGTTAAATATTTGCCTAAAAAGCTCAGAGATTTGTGTTTTTTTTTTCAGAAGTCAATCAAAATCATTTTGTTGCCAATGTTTTAACACGGTATAATACTTGGTTTATCTTCATGTGCCGGTACTCCGCGTCCGATTCATTGACCCAATTACTAGAATCTTTTAAAGAAAAACTATGTCTTTCTAACTTGAAAAAAACAATCTTTATGCCACCAAACAGACTTATATGTAAATTTTCATGCGGTACAATATTTCAAATTTAGGACTTTCCGATCATTTATAAAATGGAATGCCAACCTATCGCACAAAAATAGTGCCATGCATGTGGTCGTTGACATTTTACATGACCGGATTACTACATGTAATCAAGAGCGTACAAAATTTGATTAAGTAATAATGTAACTCTGTTTTAAAATAGATGATATTATAGAAACACTTGTAGTCAAGATGGTCCTTCTCTATAAACTCACACATTATTTGATAGAAGGAGAAAGTCACATTAAAAAAAATAGGAAGTAAAAGAGAGAATGGAATACCATGAGAACTTAGAGTAAATATATTTACATGGGAGAAACAAGTATAATGTTTGTATTATGCACCATTAAGTAGATCAATCATGTTGTTCCATTATGAATATCACCTAGACCTCGTCCTGCACTAATCAGATGAACTGTAGTATTTTTTGGTCCACAAGAAATAGAATTTGAGTGTTGAACGGTAGTCGTTTGCACGTGAATATCATCCGTTCACGACTATAATAATTCAAGATAACACCATAGACTAAACTTGAATTAAGTGTGTTGAACTAATACCACGTGCAAACAACTATGGTCATTAATATTATATTTACTGAAATGGAAAACTACTTTTATGCCCACTACTAATAATGCATGTTACCACACACTCCATATTTTTGTTTTAGCACACCATTTGTGTTGTTTCTGGATCTATATTAATTTGTAAAATATAATGTATAAAATCATAAATTTATTTGTCAGTTATTTTAGCACAGTAAAGGCAATGCCCTCGCTAGTTTTCATAATGTTGCCAGCGGGAGACATAGGAAAAGGCATGAGATAAAGGCCTGATCGAAGGACAGAAACAGTTCAAGGCCTATATTACAAAGTTTTCTAAAGATCTGTTCGAGGCTCCGGAAGTAAGTAATCTTACTATGGATGAGTCGCGAACGGATGATATTCCCCAAGTATCCAATGAAGAAAATGCCTTTCTTAGTGCTCCCTTCATTGAAGAAGAGATTAGAAAGGTGGTTTTTAAAATGGAGCATAATAAGTCACCTGGTCCACATAGATATTCGGTGGAGTTCTACCAGCATTTCTGGGAGGTCATTAAAATTGACCTATTAGAGTTGTTTGGTTGGTTGTATGCTGGACTACTAGATCTGTATCGCCTCAACTTTAGGGAAATCGTTTTGTTACCTAAAATATTGGAGGAAAAAATGATTCAACAATATAGACCAACATGTCTCCTTAATGTTAGTTTCAAAATCTTTACGAAAGTTGCAACCATCAGGTTAAATTAGATGGCAGATTATTTGGCAACACCTACACAAACTGCTCTTATGCAAGGTAGGAATATCCTAGAGGGGGTCGTGATTCTATAAAAAAATATACATGAGATGCGTACTAAAAAAATTAATGGTGTAATTTAGACTTTGAGAAGGCATATGATAAAGTGAATTGGTCGTTCCTCCAAAGGACCCTGAGAATGAAAGGCTTCTCGGAAGAGTGGTGTGATCTGATCCGTAACTTTGTGCCTAGAGGTAGTGCCACTTTTAAAGTCAATGTTGATGTTGGCAGATACTTCTAGGCTAAAAAGGGTTTAAGACATGGTGATGCACTTTCGCCCATATTATTTAACATTGTGGTTGATATGTTAGCGATCATGATTGAACGAGTAAACCAAAATAGTCAAATTGAGGGAGTGGTCCGACATCTAGTCGATGGGGACTATCTATCATTCAATACGCAGATGATATGATTATTTTTATGGAACATGATTTGGATAAAGTTGCGAACCTGAAGTTAATCCTATCATCGTTTGAATAACTGTATGGATTAAAAATTAATTTTCATAAAAGTGAATTGTTCTTCTTTAGTGAGGCTCGGGATGCAGCTGGTCAGTATGCCGACTTATTCGGTTGTGAGAAAGGTCAATTTCCTATTAAGTATTTGGTGTACCAATACACTATAGAATATTAACTAATGTTGAATGGAATCATGTCGAAGAGCGTCGGCAGAAAAGGCTAGCTAATTGGAAAGGAAAATTGTTGTCCCTAGGCGGAAGCCCGGTTCTCATAAACTCGGTGCTTATCAATATGGTATTGTATATGATATCCATCTTCGAGTTTCCAAAAGGAGTTCTAAAAAAGTTGGATTATTTTCGATCAAGATTTTTTTGGCAAAGGGACATTGAGAAATAAATATCAACTAGCCATATGGACGTAGTTTGCCAACCAAAATATCGGAGATGGATGGGTTTTCATTACCTTCAGGTTAAGAACTCAACCCTTCTAGGTAGATGGATCTTCAAACTGCTTAGCGAATATGGAGTTTGGCCCAGTGTGTCATTCAGGCGATATGTCATTGGTCCAAGACTTCTGTCTTGCAATGCCTTGTTGGATAGGTTGACAACGGTCGAATTGACACCTGGCCCTGATGAGTTTTGATGGAATTTAACAGGGAACGATGATGTCTACGCATGCTTCTATTCTTGTAGATAGTGTTGTGAAGGTGCAGATCTTGCACTCGTTGGGATACCCCAACAGGAGGGTGTGATGAGCACAGCGGTAGGAGTTTTCCCCTTAGTTAAGAACCAAGGTTATCAATCCAGTAGGACAAAGAGGACCTTCAGAAGGTTGATGCCACTGACGGTGGTGTTAGCGCTTCACCGGTGTCATCAACAACGTGGAACCTGCACACAACACAACCAAAATACTTTGCCCCAACGGTACAATGAGGTTGTCAATCTCACCGGTCTTGCTGGAAACAAAGATTAGACGTATAGTGTGGAAAATGATGTATGCTTGAAGTAAGTAAAGAAAGCAGGAAATTTTTGTGGTTTGTTTAACAGTGTGGAAAATGGACCGGGGTTCATAGTTTCACTAGTGGTGTCTCTCCACAAAAGATAGCATGCTGGGTGAACAAATTACAGCTGGGCGATTGACAAATAGAGGTTGCACCGTAGTGCACAATATGACATGAAGATTACTATGATATTTATTGCAGGCATTACAACAAGATACATAGACCGACATCCATCTGCATCTATGAATAATAATCCACCCTCGGGTTATCATCCGAACCCCCTTAGGTATTAAGTTGCAAGCAACAGATAACTGCATTAAACAAAGTATGTAATGTAAGCAATGATTATGCACGCGGGCACTGATGGGGGGATGGTAACCCGGTAGGCTCGTGCCCAGGTGAAACCCGGCCCGAAGGGAATCGCACAAGACCCGGCCCAAGGAGAAGAAATTTCTAGAAGGCCCAAGGGAGAACGTAGGTCTTGTAACCCGTACCTTGGGGGTCACGATTAGGAAACTTAGGGTTGTGTGTGGTTTCCGGGTAGGATTCCGGGTATGTCTTGTATAGGAAGCCAGAGAGCCGGATAATATATAAACCGGCTCCTGGGACAGAAAGACCAGAGAGAGTTTTACCTGATATTCGAGTATTCTTGTGGTACGAGAGCTAATAGTTGTAACCCTCGATCGGAGACTCGGCGACATTACAGCCCGAGCTACCAGATCACCTGATAACATGATTTCCCCTGAGCTAAACCCTCTCCCAAACACCATAGTCGATTTTCCCCAAAATAAGTTACCCCAGGTAACGTCTGCCGTGATTATCCCACGACAGTTGGCGCCCACCGTGGGGCCTACGTCCAAAGGTGTTTACATCACAGGAGAAGCTCGGGAAAGCATGAAGAACCTCGTAACCGGAGAGATCGTCGCCAACCCCGAAGGAGAGAAGATCGTCGACGCTTTTGGCTGGGGGCCAGAGTCGGATCGGCTGGAATCGGATATGTCGTCACGATCGGCCGGGTTAACGTCTTCGTAAGTATGGTACGTACATCCGGTTTAATTTTGGTCGAAGAGATAGAAGACCCGCCATGTTGTTTCGTACAGGTCAATGAGCTGGAAAATAAGAAAAGAGTCTCACCATTGCATTTTATTGATCACGATGAGCCGGAAACTCCCGGAAGAGGAGACCCGCCTTCGTCCTATGTATCTCAATGTGTTAGAGACTTCTGAAAAAGGAGACCCGCCATTGCTCAGTGGTCTTAGGGGCTTCTTTGCTCTATGGAAGCAACAACTTCAAACCTAATGACCCGCCATGATGCCACTTTTGGTTATGGGGGCTCGTCATCACATAGATGCAGCTGCAATCCTGTAACTCGGCTATGTCCTAGCCATTATATACTTGCCTATCTTGCTTAAGCTCGATGTGACTCGCACTTATATGGCCTGTTTGTTCTCCTGTAATCTCAATCAGTTATGATGCCCATGGGGACTTAACTGACCCTGTTTTACAGAGTGAGTACAACAGTGATAATCCATGCGAAAGCCAGCTTACAGTTAAAGGTTTGCAAAAGGGTCATCTAAACCATCGACATATTGAGAGGACTTATCTCGGTAACCTGGAGGCATATGAACCCAGGAAGAAACATGATTTATGGGATGTTATTGAGATAAACCTGGATGCGTATGAACCCAGGAAGAAAAATATGGTGATAAAAAGGACCGCCAAAATGAGTTGGTCTAACAAGTATAACCGGGTTATAACCTAGATGATCGAGATCACTGCTTCACCTGAAACATGATGCCTAAAATCAAGATTATGAAGGAGAACAAGACAAGCTCGAATCCAGCTTAAACTTGGGGGATACTATTGGGGGAAAGATAACCTGGTACCCCTAAGGACAAAGAAAGTATGACCAGCCAAAGGCGAGACCCTGCCGGGAAGGAGACCCGGCCAAGAGGCGAGACCCGGCCAGGAGGCGAGACCCGACCAGGAAGGAGACCCGGCCAGGAGGCGAGACCCGGCCAGGAAGGAGACCCGGCCAGAGGAGTCAGGAGATGACTCGGAATATTACCCGGCCAGATGAGTCATGGGATAACTCAGCTTCGGAAGATGCCATAGAAGGAAGATTCTGGAAGACCCGGAAACCTTGTACAAGTTGGAGACTCAAGACTTGGAGGTCACGAAGGAGACCTAGATTAGGACTCTTAATATGGTATGACCCAGTTTTTACCTTGTACGACTAGGAGACCAGCCGCCCATATAAGCAGGCTCCTAGGTCATAGAGATTAAGAGATTTCGAGTAGAAACCCTAGATTCAAGGTACACGAGAGCTGGTATTTGTAACCCCATATTTGGGGTCTCGGCGACATTGCAGTCCGAGCCTAGATTTGGGGTCTCGGCGACATTGCAGTCCGAGCCTAGATTTGGGGTCTCGGCGATATTTGTAACCCTAGATTTGGGGTCTCGGCGACATTGCAGTCCGAGCCTAGATTTCGGGTCTCGGTGACATTGCAGTCCAAGCCTAGATTTGGGGTCTCGGCGATATTTGTAACCCTAGATTTGGGGTCTCAGCGACATTGCAGTCCGAGCCTCGAGATCGATAGCTAATAAGATCCCAGCTGGAAGTAACATATTATCTCAAATGGAGAGGCTGAACCAGGATAATCCGTGTGTCCAATCCGAGCTAAACCCTCTCCCAAACACCAGAGTCGATTTGCCCCAACCTAAGTTACCCCCGGTAACGTCTGTCGTGAATATCCCGCGACAGACACTTTCACCGTTGTTTTCTCCCTAATGGCAACAGCACATCCCCCCTTCATGTTTCTGTCACTCAAGCAAGGTGGTAAGGAGGCATGAACCCACTATCGAGCATAAATACTCCCTCTTGGAGTCACTAGCAACTACTTGGCCAGAGCAACCACTAGCAACGGAAAGCATGCAAGATCACAAATAGCATATGCAAATAAATACTATAATCAACTTGGCATAAGGTCAATATTAATCGGATCCTAGCAAACACAGCATATAGAATTACATAAGATCAATCTCGATCATGATAGGCAGCTCACGAGATCTAAACATGGAGGCATATGAGGAGAAGACAACCATCTAGCTACAGCTACGAACCTGTAGTCCAAGGATGGACTACTCACGCATCACTCGGGAGGCAGGCATGGTGATGTAGAAGCCTCCGGTGATGATCTCCTCTCCAGCAGGGTGCCGGAAACAGCTTCAGAACCCCCCTGATCTAGGGTTGACGGTGACGGCGACTGCGGAACTTTTCGAGGATTTTTTATCAGGTCGCTAGGGTTTTCGATCCAGGGGAATTAATTAGGCAAAAGGGTAGTGGCGGTGGAGCTCCAGGGGCCCCACAACTATAGGTGGCGCGGCCAGGGGGACCTGCGCCACCCTATGGTGTGGCCCCCCTGTTGCCCCTCTTCGACTCCTCTTCGGTCTTCTGGATGCTTCCGGAGAAAATAGGAACTTTGGGCTTTGTGGGGTCCAATTCCGAGAATGTTTGCAGAACAACTTTTCTGAAACAAAAAACAGCAGAAAACAGGGAACTGACACTTGGCATCTTGTTAATAGGTTAGTCCCGGAAAACGTATAAAAATGCTATAAATAAGGAAAAAAACAAGTAGTAATTGGAAAAATATGATCATGGAGCATCAGAAATTATAGATACATTGGAGACGTATCAAGCATCCCCAAGCTTAGTTCCTACTCGTCCTCGAGTAGGTAAACGGTAAAACAATAATTTCTTAGGTGACATGCTACTAACATAAACTCGATTAATCTAATGTAAAAGCATATGCACGCTGAGATCATAAAACTTTAAGCACATACATGATAAATAGAACTTTAATGATAATGCATAGCAATTACTTTGCATCACGAAGAGTAACTCAAATAAAGGATCATGAATAATAAGGCAAAGAAAGGTAAACGTTTGTTTCAGGTATAGAGAAAGCATGGCAAAGTGATATTTCGATAGTCCTTAAGAGTGGGGCAAAACATAAATGCCAGGACACCTTCAAACTTCACGAGGAAGACTAGAACAAATAATTTAAGAACAAATAATGCCACATCATAAATTAATTATTGATGCTTATGAGACAAATGAACATAGAACTCAGAATGGAAAAAATGCTCTCTCAACTGTGCATAAAGTTAGAAGATGGAGACTCAACATTAAAGTAAAATAAAGGCCCTTCGCAGAGGGAAGCAGGGATCACTCATGTGCTAGAGCTTTTATTTTATTAAACAGAGGTATTAAAAGTTTGACACTCCTCCCATCCATCTTTCACAAACCATGGCTAACCGAATCCTCGGGTGCCTGCCAACAATCACAAACCGTGGAGGAGTGTCTATATTTTGGGAGATGTATGCTAATGTCAACGAATAGTAAACAGAAAATACAGTACGTCACAAGCCAACTGGATTCACAAGAGTGGCTCCCATGGTGAACGACGCAACTGGTGTAGAAGGTCATCCCTCTTTCTCTTTTGTTTACACAATTATGCTTTGACTGATAAATTGGGGAAAATAGTGAAGAGAATTTGTTTGTATTAGTTTGGGCCTGGGCACCCCGCTGCCATCTCTTCTGTCATTTGGATAAGCGGATGAAGCCACTAGTCCAGGGTGTGAAATCCAATCAACGTCCTTATGAGCAAAAACAGGAACATAAAGCAGGAGCAATTTTGAAGGTTTTAAAGGTAACACATGAGCAATTTACTTTGGAGTGGCAGTTAAATACCACATGTAGGTAGGTATGGTGTACACAATGGGAAAAACTTTGGTTTAAGGGAGTTTGGATGCATGAGTAGAGCTCATACTCAGTACAGGTGGAGGCTAGCAAAAGACTGGGAGCGACAAATCAAGAGAGCATAAGAGCCATAATCATGCATAGTGACATAAGCATCATTAATTAAAACATAAGCAATATTACAAGTTCAAAAACTAAGTGGTCATGGGGGATATTCGTGAATAGTTTGTAGTCATAAACATGGTGTGAGCATGCGCCAAGTCAACCAAATAAAACATTCGAAAGAGAATACCATATATTGATGCTTTACTATGACAAGAACAACTCATGAATCTTTCAATACATATTAAACACTCTCATCTATTTGAGGCTAATCATGCTACTCAATAACCACAAGGCTTTAAAACTAAAATAACATTTAGCATGGCATGAAAAAGTTCTAGCCACAGTCTATACAAGCTTCTACTAGCACTGTTATAAATTCTACTTCAAGCAGCAGTTTTCTTTCTCCCAACAAGCACCATACAAAACATGCTTTAACAAAAAAATACTATTTATGATACAACAAGAAAACATGAGAGTACTCACATAACACTACTAAAACTAACAACTCTAATAAGAGATGCGTGCAAAACAGGAGCTAAATAAATGCAACAGCTAGAGAGAGATTAAGAATACAACATATTCTCAAGAAAAAGCGGAGCGTGTCACTCTCCAATAAAAGAATGCTAGGGTCCAACCAATCTTATTTAAAAAGTAAAAACAAACTGAAAGAAAAAAACAAAAGCAAACTGAAAACAAAAATAAAAGACGCTCCAAGTAAAGCACATAAGATGCGACCGAATAAAAATATAGTTTCACTAGAAGTGACCTGATAATTTGTTGATGAAGAAGGGGGTGCCATGGGAATCCCCAAGGTTAGACGACTGAGTCTTCTTGGAATTTGCTTGGATGTACCACCGGGGCATCCCCAAGCTTAGGCTTTTTACTCTTCTTGATCACATCATATCATGCTCTTCTCTTGAACCTTGAAAACTTCCTTCACACCAAAATTCTCACAATCTTCATTAGCAACGTTAATACAATTGAAATAATAAATTCACATGGTTCAGTTTCAACACAAGTCTAACACTCAAAAACACATTCGCTACTGTCACAACTTCTTTTAAAACTCTTTTTCTCAAAAGAACACCAAAAGAAAGAGATTAAGATGCAAATGCGATAAATGGCAGAAATCTGTCAAAACAGAACAACAGGTAAAAATTGATTTTTTTCAAAAATCTTATCTTACTTAAATTTAAAAGTTGTCTTCTAAGAAAAGTTGCGTATATAACTCAGGATTAAGTACAAAAAATATCAGGTCATTTTCAATTTCTGTGATTTTTAACGGAATTAACAGTGGACAGCAGAAATTTGTTTCCTGCACAGAAATCCGAAATATAGGCTCAACTTTCCACTAGAGGCTTTACTTGTCTCAACAAAAACTCACAATAAAAGATACAGAAGGTTTGCTAAGGAAATATGCAACACCCAGGTGCAAATCACACCAAAGAAAACGAAAGAAAACGGATTGAAAACAGCGAAATAAAACGGGTTGTCTCCCGGTAGCGCTTTTCTTTAACGCCTTTCAGCTAGGCATAAAAGGGCAACTCAAGTATTTTCAAGTGAAGAAGCATCAACATCATATTTTTCTCTAATAATAGAGTCAAAGGGTAGCTTCATATTCTTTCTAGGAAAGTGTTCCAAACTTATCTTGAGGGGAAGTTGATATTTAATACTACCCTTTTTCATATCAATAATAGCACCAACAATTCTAATATAAGGTCTTCCCAAAACAATAGGACAAGAAGCATTGCATTCAATGTTAATAAAAACAAAATCAACAGGGGAAAGGTTATTATTAACCATAATAATAACATCATCAATTCTACCAAGAGGTTTCTTCTTAGCATTATCAGCAAGATGAACATCCAAATAACAGTGTTCCAACGGTGGTAAATCAAGCATATTATAAAGCTTTTGAGGCATAACAGAGATACTAGCACCAAGATCACACAAAGCATTGCAATAAAAATCATTTACTTTTATATTAATGATAGGCTCCCAACCATCATCTAATTTTCTAGGGATAGATGTCTCAAGTTTCAACTTTTCTTCCCTAACTTTCATGAGAGCATTGGTAATATGTTTAGTAAAGGTCATATTCATGGCACTAGCATTGGGACTTCTAGAAAGATTTTGTAGAAACATAATAACTTCAGAGATATTTCAATCATCAAAATCAATATTATTATCATCAAAAGTAATGGAACCATTATCTCCCACATCCCTAAAAATTTCAGCACTTTTATCAGAAGCAATTTCAGCAGTTTGAGGCAATTTAGCACGTTTCACCAAAGGAGTAGGGACTTTGTTAACACCAACTACTTTAACATTGATAGTAGGAGGTTTAATAGCACTAGGAACTTCAGTTTTACTAGTGGTTGTGATAGTGCAAACTCTAGCAATATTATTCTTTTTAGCCAATTCATCTTCTCTTTCCCACCTAGCACGTAATTCAGCCATCAACCTAACATTATCATCAATTCAAACTTGAATGGCATTAAAAGTTTTACTTTGTTTAACATATTTTGGCAAAACCTTTAGTTTTAGAAAATCAACATCAATGGCAAGGCTATCTCTTTAGAAGCAAGAACATATATTTTACCAAGCTTTTCCTCAACAGATTTATTAAAAGCAGTTTGTGTGCTAATAAATTTTCTAAGCATGTTTTCAAGATCAGAGGTAGAGCTTTTATTGCTATTGTAGGAGTTTCCATAAGAATTACCATAACCATTATTAGGAGGATAAGGCTTATAATTGTTTCCACCAAAATTATTTCTATAAGCATTGTTATTAAAATTATTATTTCTAATAAAGTTCACATCAACATGCTCTTCTTGAGCAACCAAAGAGGCTAAAGGAACATTATTAGGATCAACTTGAGCTTTACCATTAACAAGCATAGACATAATAGCATCCAGCCTTACACTCAAAGAGGAGGTTTCCTCAACAGAATTTACCTTCTTACCTTGTGGAGCTCTCTCAGTGTGCCACTCTGAATAATTTATCATCATATCATCAAGAAGCTTTGTTGCATTGCCCAAAGTGATGGACATAAAGGTACCTACAGCAGCTGAATCAAATAGGTTCCTGAACGGACAACGACGTCGCCTAGAGGGGGGGGGGGTGAATAGGCGATTAAAACTTTTCCGGTTAAAGCTTGCTAAATGCGGAAATAAACTAGGTGTTTAAATTAACAAGCATACAACCTAAATATTCTATGGTCAACTAGATGAACCAACAACTTATGCTAAGCAAGACAAGTAACAAGGTGATAGCAAGATATATAACTTCAAGCTCGAAGGCTATCACAACGTAAATTTCATAAGTAAAAAGCTCGGGTATAGAAATAACCGAGGCACACGGAGACGAAGATGTATTCCCGAGTTCCTCCCACAAAGGGGAGTACGTCTCGTTGGAGAGGTGTGAGCTCACAACGAAGGCCTACTCAACGCCACAAAGGCCTCACCCTATTCTCCGATGAACCCCGCCACAAAGGCCTAGTTCACCTTCCACTATTGGCAACCTTCAAACCCGAGGCACGCATCCACAACTCAATTGGAGGCTCTCGGTGTCACCACAATCTTGGGGCACGCATCCACAACTCAATTGGAGGCTCCCAAGAACACCACAAGTCGTCTAGGGTCCAAGACCCAAGAGTAACAAGCTCACAATCTTTCACTTCCACGAATCCTCGTGGAGAGAGCAAACCGATGCAACCGATGCAAATGGCAAGAGCACAAGTGCTCAAATCCTTCACTCTCAAATTCCAACAAAGCAACAAATGCTTATGGGGGAATAAGAGAGGAAGAACAATGGAGGAGAAACACCAAGAACTCCAAGATCAAGATCTACTAAGTTTCCCTCACTAAGAAGGAAGATGGATTGGTGGAAATGTAGATCTAGATCTCCTCTACCTTCTCCCTCAAAGATATGCAAGAATCATAGGAGGGATTGGGAGAGGGGCAAGCTTTCCAAGGTCAACAATGGTGGGGGAGAGGGAGAAAAACGTGCTTGGAAGACTTGGGGACCAATGGGGAAGAAAGCCCCCTTAAATAGGTCCCCACAAGAACTAGCCGTTGTGCAGGAATTTTGGGACCGGAATATCCGGTCCGAAGTGAAAAATCCGGTTCAAATAATCCGGTTCACTCCAGTGCGAAAACTGGTCTGAAATCCGTCGAAACCGGAATATCCGGTATGCCCCGAAAAATCCGGTTTCCAATAATCCGGTTCATGTCAGTACCGAAAAATGGCTCAACTAGAAACTTCATAACTTTTGCGTCCGGACTCCGTTTTTGATGATCTTTGGCTCGTTGAGTTCGTAATGAAAAACTCTACAAGATCATGCAGAGAAACATCACTGCCCAACAATGGAAACTAAAACCAAATGTAGAAAAGTTTAACCTCTCTAAAAGGAACAACCAGTAAAACTTCCAACACGAAAACTCACATAACTTTTGCGAATGAATTCCGAATTAGGTGAGTCCAAATGCATTGGAAAGATAACAGCAAGGAGTATCCAAATAAAAGGTGAAAATATTGATACCTCAAAGTATGGAGAAGTTACCACACATGGAAGGTGTGGGAACATTCTCAAAGATGACGGAATATTTTCTCCACCGAAAACGCAACAAGTTTTTCTTACGAAATCCGTTTTCGAGAAACCAAGGCTTGTCATGAAGATCACGACAAGCACTAAAACCCAAAGGAGACAAAATACAAATAAGAACCAAGAAAGATGATATGCAAAGTATGCAAAGGTTTGAGCTCTCCATAACGATTCGATCGAGTTACTCACTTGAGAGCCCCCCTTGATAGTACGGCTATCTATCCTATAACCCGGTCTCCCAAAGACACGAGACCGGTAAAATAGAAAACCTATCAAGATTATACCTTTGCCTTGAGAATTCCACTTGAGCTAGATGATGATGATCTTGACTCTCTCAAGTTGGATCTTCTTTCTTGATTGCGCTTGCTAGCACAAACTCCGCTTGATGAAGACTTGCAAGTTGCTCCCCCATACACCATTATGGGAGAGACCCTTCGGCAAATCTTCACAAGGCCACAATCTCCAAAAGGGTGGCAAGCATCAAGCATAGGATATCTTCTAGATGCTTCACTTGAGCTTCCACGTCAAGCTAGATGACGAACACCGCTTGACGACGACAAAGACCATGGGCTATAGGAAATCTTCCTTTTGGTTCATGCCCATGGAAAGATACCTAACCACACATAGAGATGCGACACACACATATCATGGGTTAGTTCACAAAGCTATATCGACAATTGCTTACCATACCATGAGATACACAATCCCACTTGGTACAACTTGTAGCTTTGTGTGTTGATCGCTTGCTTGATCAACCTTGTATCTTTGCTTAACACTTCTAAATATGATGTCTTGAAGATGATAATGAAAGATCACCTAATCTTTTTCTTCAAGACATACTAGCAATAAGCTCAACTCAAACCATGACCATTCTTCATATAAATCCATGAGTGTCGAGACATCGTAGTAGTTTTCATAGACTGGGGTGCCATGAGACTACGGTAGAGACGTGGGGTAACGGGATAGCGTAGTAACACAGAACACGGGATTTACCCAGGTTCGGTACGTCGCGACAGTACGGCGTACCTACTCCTGCACTTCTCACTATGTGGGACTAAAGCCCGTATAATAAGGTTACAATGTAAAGAAATAGATCCAGCTACTCGTCGAGGATGAACTTCCCGGCGAGTAAGGCTTGAGCTTGAACCTAGAACCTTGGAACTAAAAGAACTTATGAAATCTATCTCCCGTCCGGCTTTATATAATAGCCGGATTAGGGCTTACAGAACCAGAAACCTAGAAGACTACGTTTAACTTATACTTGGAAAGTAAGGAATCCGTCTTCTCCTCCAAGCCAGATCACGCGTGCCGTGATCCGGGTTCTTCTAGAATCCGGCTTCTGCACGTCGGACTACTGGGCCGCCCAATGGACCTAAGCCCATTAACTTGCAGGCCACCCTGGTAGTCCAGCTCTTTTGTCTACCATCTTCTATACCCCTATTCGGTATATATCCGACAGTAGCCCCCAGGAAGGATCAAAACTCTGAAACTCCGCCTTTCGTCAAATACATTTTGTCCGGGAAACTTGATTCAGCAGTCTTGATTCTTTCTTCTTCCCTTTTGAAGGAGATGGTAACATAAAACTCGGAACTATGAAAATTCGGCTTTTCTTCTCGCGATCCTTCGCGGAAAAGGAACACGTGACATCAGCGCTTTAATCATACTGACGTAAGCGCCGCTTGGTTTCACGCGGGAAACCCTGCAACGTATCTCTGACAGATTCTCACGAGAAACGAGGAGATAGCCATCATTCCTCTGTCGTTCCGTTTCCCGGATTTTCCGGCGAGCGACACGCGTCGAACATCCAACGGTCAAAAGAGCCGTTAGCGCGTATCTAGAGGGTTTTTAGGCTATAAATTGCCGTCTTCGTCCTCCTCATCAACCTTCTTCACTCCCTCACTGCCTTCACCATTGGTGCGAACGTGAGCTCGAGAGCGAGAACGATTCCCTGCCCCGACGAGCCCTTCCCACGCCGGAGCGCACCAACACCACCGAGAAAGATGGCATCTCCGCAATCATCGCCAGTTCGCGCTTCCGTCGACGAGCTCTTGAGCGATCTAGATCCCCAACTTGGGTCGCCCAAGCACGCCGGCGGCGAGCTGGAAAAGGCTACGGCGTCCGCAGCGGGCGGAGGAAACGTCTCCGCCACCACAGATGCTGCGGGACCAAGCACCACATCGACCCCGCCGTTTGCTCCCGAAACGGCGGAGGAAAAGGTAGAGCTCCTCGACGAGCAGCTTGCCGCCGCGAAGGCCGCCACCACCGCCGCCGCCGGAGGAGATGAAGAAGAGGAAACTGCAGGCAACTGGATTGCCTGCAGTATTCCCCCGGCTCTTCTTCCCAACTTGGAGAAGGAAGGCCTGGTTTTGAAAAAGAAATGGCGGCTCCCGGAACAGGAGACCGAACCCGCGCCGCAAGAGGGCGAAAGGGTGCTTCTCGCCTCCCACCTTCTACGAGGTATGGGGCTTCCCCCTTCTTCTTTCTTCCTCCAAGTTCTAGCTCACTACAACATCCAACCTCATAATCTCCCTCCCAATTCCATTCTGTATATGGCCGGCTTTCAGGCCTTATTCGAGGGTTACCTAGGAATAGAGCCTAGGTTAGATTTTTGGTTGTACTGCTTTGGGGTTAAGCGTAACTCTTCGGAGGGCGCACTCCCAAATTGCGGAACCATTTGCTTTACTCTTCGGAGATTCCGAGAGGATTGGTTCCCCAAAATAAAAACCTCGGAATCCGTCAAATTCTGGACGGGTTCCTTCTTTTATCACCCCGACGTGCCTTTTCCTAAAAAAGCCGTCGGGGTTCCACCTTTTGTGAACTCCGCCGCTGTTCCCCAGGATAACTGGGTTACAGAGGCCGTCCAGGTTCTGCCTCCAGATCTACTAAGGATCAAGAGGCGCATCGCCAAACTCACTTCCTCCAAACCTCCTTTGACCGGTATGGACACGGTCTTTTGCTGGCTGAATAGGCGGATTCAGCCATTAGCAAACCACGGAGGCCGTCTCCTGTGTGAATACACAGGAGCCAAGGATCCAATGCGGACAACCGACAAGGATTGGCCCGCAAAGGAGCTCAGGCGGCGCATCAATCAGTTGGTCGCTTCGCGCGATCAATACACGGAGAGTCGGCCAATGTACACGGCCGACAACCCCGCTCCTAAGGTAATTTTCCCGTTATTTGGGTATAATCTTACTTCCTGGATAATCTACCTTTCGAATCTGATTGGTTTTTTCCAACAGCTTGTGGATCTTCCAGACTCGGAGTTAGCCTCCGAGGCCGAGCTGGATGCGCTGCGTACCGCCGCTACTGGTGGGCGCAAACGCAAGAAGATAATTTCTTCGGATGAAATTATCGACCTTGACGGAATCCCCGTCGCCACGTCCAGGTTATTTTCTTCTGGGTTTTTTCTTTTACGGGATCTTTTTCGTCCATCTTCGGTGTTTTAACCTTTTCCGGGTTTTTGGTTTTTAGCTTGCCCCCCTCCACCTTGAAGCCGAGAAAGTTGAAGAAGCTCAGAGCTTCTTCCAACCGAGGCAGCCAACCATCTCCCGCCGTCGCCCCGGACACACCGCAGACAATGGCGGAAGAACCTATTGCCGCCACCACCACCAAGCCCCCAGAGCCCAGCCAGCCCGTTGTGTCCGAGTCGGACACGAGGGAAAGGGCGGCTCCAGAGGTGGGGAAATCTTCTCGGACTTTCGACGAGGAAATCCCCACCTTTGACAAGGATTTTAAGGCTATAAATGACGGCTTGAACGCGGCCGAAAATCACTTCGCGGAATACGCGAAAGAATTCCGGGAAAACTTAGCAGGTTTGCAACGCATGAGCCAGGTATGTAACTCTAGCCCCCAAGCATTAAACAAAATGCATGCTTTTTTGCTTTGATGTTTTTATTAACCATACTTTTCCTTGATGTGTTTCAGCAAACCTCCGAGGCCATAAACCTTGAAGTTTTCAGGAAGCTCACTATCAAGAATAAAGAAGTTCGAAGTCTTCTTTCTATTCTTGAGGAGAGAGAGGCGGAGCTGGAATCGTCTCAGCTCGCTTTGACGGAAACGAAAGGTAGGCTTTTTCGTTTTGAAATTTCCGATTTAAGACTTTGTCTAAGTTTTTTCCCGAGGAAATTGATCAACTCGGATTTTCCCTTGCTTTTCAGCTGCTTTAGCTGAAGCTAAACAAGCAGCGGAAGATTCCGGCAACGCCGAGATTCTCCGCAATGAGAACATTGAGCTTCACAAGAATCTTGTGAAGGCTCAACAAGACCTGGAAGCCAGCAATCTGGCCCTTGGAGTGGCTAACTCCAAGGCTTCCGAGCAGGCGGAGAAAGACAAATCCACCATCCAGGATTTGACTGAAGCTCTGAACCTTCGCCTGGAGGAAGTTTCCGAGATCGATAAACTCATCGGTAAATTTTTTACCCTTGTCTTCATCTTTCCATGTTTTGCTTTCTCTGTTTGTCTCCTTAACCCTTTTGTATGCTTTATCGGATCAAACAGGAGACACCCCAGATGGCACTCGGGCTGCAGGCATCCGAGCTTTCGGGGAGACATGGAACTTGATGAAGGCTGCTGCAACGCAGCTAGTAGGCAAGTTTCTTCCCGAAAAATCTGGGGAATGCTCGGAAGTTGAAAAACTTCCGGGTATCATCATGGAGGTGGCGGAGTCCAAGGAGTCTATTCTCCGCTCCGCTGCACGGGGTGGTGCGCGTATGGCCTTAGGCCTTATGCGCATGCACTACCCTAGTGCCAAATCCTGGCGTGTGGCCACCGGTGTCCCTCAGGGATACACGGATGCGCAACGATCCACCATCTTTGGTGAAGTTAAGGGCCACGCCACCCAGATTGCCGCCATGGTAAATGTCGGCGTCCACTATCCAGAAGAAGAAGCTCCTCCAATTCCCGATGAAGAAAGCAGCGAGGAGGAGTCGGATTCTTGAAGGGTTTCCTGGAACCTGGATAGAAAATTTAGACAATAGGAGCATTACTGTTCTTTCATTTGTAATCCAAAATGTAATGCTTCTTATGTATTAATGAAAATTCCGTCTTTTGCAGCTTAAACTATGAAATTACTTTGCAAGTTGTTTGAATTTTATCACTCCTTTATCTTCTAAGTTCTCTGGTGTGTATGCTTTAACTGTCCTTAGTGTTTGAAATGACTCAAATAGCATTATGAATCGTTATGCCGAGTAACTGGGGACGAACCAAGCAGTTTTGAAACTCGAAAACATGAATCATGCTAAAGGCATTTTTACTAACTAGTTCCAGTAACCCAGCATACGCACGATCAGATAAAGACTTAGAAAAACAAGGAAAATTTTAAGTGAAACTTAGGCACGCAGGCAATTCAAGTTTCCTTTAGCCGTTAAAAGGCTGAAAAATCATTCAGTTATGTAACGCCGAGTACGCAAGCACAATTCGGGTTAACATTGAGAAATTTGTAAGATCATTGGGAAATAGATGAGGCGGAAACACTTTGCACTTATAAGAAAAATAGATGACAGCATTCCGACAACTTTATTTCATGATCTCAAAAGATGTTTACATAGATTTGAACTAAGTACAGAAGGGGACATAACTTGCTAGGTGTTCCCAGGCTTCCGCGATCCACTTGACCTTGTCGAAACTTTTCAGCAGCTTGAAGCATGGTAGGTTTTTAGCCCCCAGCCAACTAAGAAATCTTTTTATGGCTGTGGCGGAACTCGGCAATTCTGGGACACCTTTTTCACACGTAAGTTCCGAGGTGTTCGAGACTGCCTTGATCTCTTCCGGGTTAACTTCTATTCCTCTGCGAGAAACGATGAAACCCCGAAGTTTTCCTGAGGGAACCCCGAATACGCACTTAGATGGATTCAACTTCATCTTGTAAGTGCGCAAGTTTTCGAAAGTTTCTCGCAAATCCTCAAGGAGTGTATCTTTTTCCTTGGTTACGACAGCAATATCGTCCACGTAAACATGGACGTTTTTTCCAATCTGACTATGCAAACAACGTTGCATGCAACGCTGGTAGGTTGCACCTGCGTTCTTCAGGCCAAAAGGCATGGTTACATAGTAATACGTCCCGTATGGGGTTATAAAAGAAGTCTTGATTTGATCTTCCTTTTTCATGCGTATTTGGTGGTACCCGGAGTATGCATCCAAAAAGCATAAAAGCTCAGAGCCTGCAGTGGCATCTATTATTTGATCGATTCGCGGCAGCGCAAACCTATCTTTCGGACATAACTTGTTCAATCCTGTGTAATCTATACACATTCTGAGTGCAGTTGTGTCTTTCTTCGGTACTAATACCGGATTTGCGGACCAGTCAGTATGGATTACCTCCTTGATGAAATCCGCTGCTAAAAGCCGGATAATTTCCTTGCCAATAGCCTTCCGTCTTCTTCCGTCAAATCGACGGAGACCTTGTTTGACGGGTTTTGATCCGGGAATAACCTTGAGTTGGTGCTCAGCAAGTTCCCTGGGTACGCCTGGCATGTCAGCTGGACACCAAGCAAAAATGTCCCAGTTCTCACGGAGGAACTTGATGAGCTCGCCTTCCTATTTGTCGGTCATCCCAGTCCCTACAACGACGAATTTTGTCGGATCTTTGGGATCTAGGATTACCTGTCTTGTATTCTCGGATGCCTTGAAGCTATCTGTTGGCTTCCGAGTTTCTTTTCCTGCCGGCATTTCTTTCGGCGATACCTCCTTGGCTAACTCCTTCAGTTCTTCCTGAGCTATAACTCTTTGAGCGCAAAGGGCGTTTTGCTTTTCCAACTCATTTGCCAGCTTGAAATCACCGGCAATGGTGATTACTCCTCCTTTGGGTCCTGGCATCTTCAGCTTGTTGTAGATGTAGCAAGATCTTGCCATAAACTTGGCGAAAGCCGGACGTCCGAGTATTGCGTGATACACGCTCTCGAACGGCACAACTTCGAAGGATACTTTTTCCTGCCGGAAGTGATCTTTATCTCCGAAGGTGACATCTAGGGAGATTTCTCCTAGGGATCGTGCTTGCCTGCCAGGAACGATGCCATGGAAGCGTATATTGCTGTAGTTGAGCTGGGACTCGGATATCTTCAAGTGCTTCAGTGTATCCAGGTACATTATATTGATGCTGGATCCTCCGTCCATCAGCACTCTTCTTAGCCTAGTGTTTTGAACAATAGGGCTTACAACAAGAGCTTGTGTGCCGGGTTCAGGGATATTTCCGGGATGATCAGACTGATCCCAGATTATCGGTGTGTTGGAATACTTCAAGAATTTTGGGGTTGCAGGAACAACCGCGTTTATTTCTCGAAGTGTCCTTTTGGCCACCTTTGCTGACGGGGTTGCTAGGAAAGTTAGCATTGCTTCTCCGTCAACTCTCGGAAATTTAGGTTCGCCTTTTCGCTGTTGTTCCTGGATTTTGTCATCAGTGTCCGATTCACTGTCTTCTTTTTCAGCTTCTGGCTTTTGTTTGGCAGGTTTCCTCTTGGAACCCTTCCCTTTACTTCCGGATCCTGCATTGCCTTTCATATGCTTGTTTAGCCGGCATTGCGCGTTCGTGTGGGTTGGTTTCCCAAACTGAGAGTGGTGGACGCAGGGTTCCGACTTAATTCTCTCCCATTCCTCAGGAGTGTAATTGATGGGATCCGGACTGCGGCCTTTCCACTTGTTCCCTTTTTCTCCTCCAAAGGCTAAGTTAACCTCCTTGGGCTTTGTTGTTGACTCCGGAGTTCCTTTTTTATCAGAACGAGGTGTTTTCTTGGCCAGTATCAGTGACTCAATATTGCCTCCTCTTGCTCTGATATCGTCTTCGGCTGCAGCATGCTCATTAGCGGTTGTAAGCATAGATCCGAGATCTTTGTGCTTTTTAGAGCCAACCATGAACGGTACAAGTCCGGGTTTTAGGCCATTGACGAAAGCATGCATTGCTTGTACGTCAGTTACTCCAGAGCAACTATTCTTCATTGCAGTCCATCTGGAGATGAAATCCACGTATGGTTCGTCTTCAAATTGGGTGCAACGGTTCAGCTGGTTGATGCTATTTGGGCGTTTGTATGTTCCTCGAAAATGCTGAGTAAATACCCTCGCCATATCATCCCAACTGTCGACAGTTCTTGATGGTAAACCATTAATCCAATCTCTGGCTCCGTCTAGCAACATTAGGGGAAGAAACTTGACAGCTTCCAGGTCTGTCCCGTTGTTGATCTGGACGGCTGTGTAATAATCTGAAAGCCAGGTATCCGGGTTTGTACTGCCGGTATATTTTTGGTAGGTTGGACCAACTTTGGCAAAGCCAGAATGCAGGGTTATCCTTCGGATCCTGTCAGTAAAACACTTAGGACCAAAGTATAGATCATCCTTTTCTGCTCTGTCAATATGTGCAGAATATCTCCCGGCTGAATGGACAGAAGGGGATCTGCTCCTTTCTTTTCCATTGTTACGCGGACGCGTTTTTCCGAGGTTATCTCTATCTCTTCCGTTGTCACGCCCTCTGGGATTAGGTGGAGTCCTGCTCCTGTACCTTTCCTTATCTTTGGGCGGTGTCCGAGATCTTTCACGCCTGTGAGGTGTATCGTATCTTCCAGCTTTTTCAGCTGGGTTTCTCGGAGGTGGCATTATTTTGCCGTCATTCCGGTGTTTGTCTTCCCGATCGTGTGGTTTATATCCATCTTTCGGGAGATGAGGCCCGGTTCTAGACGCTGCGTCCCGGTTGTCGGGGTTTTTCTTGTCTTTTCTCGGATCCTCTTTTTTATCCGAATCTCCGGGTTCTTCCGGTCCAGGTGCTCCAGCAGCGCAAGTAACAGTTTTGCAGAGGGCGGAATTATCATGCAGCCTCCCTGATCGCTCTTGTCCTCGTTGTTGCTGCTGTAATGCTTTTCCTAGGAAGGCATACACCCCTTGGAGTTTTTCCCCGTTGGAGTACAGATCATTGTTCAAGATGGCGAACGCTGCTTCCGCGTTTTCGGCTGCGGTTTTGTATATTGGTTCGCCCTTAGCATCTTTGCCGTTTAACTGCTTTTGCCAAGATGGGTTATAGAACCTTTCTTTCGGCGGCAGTTCTTCCGGTTTTGCAATTCCGGGTAACCTTGTAGGTTTTAAGGCAGATCTGTGCTTTCTCTCGTACTCCTCAATTTCTTCCTTCATAATTTTGATGTCATTATGGGTTTGTTGGAGGTGTTGCCGAGATCTAAGTAGTTGTTGCTGTTGCCGTTGGAAAGCTTGTCTCCTGGCTTCCAGCATCTCAGGGGGTTCATTGGGTCCCACTGGAGTTTGTAATAGTTCTTGCTCTTCCAGTTCTGTCATTGGCGGAGCAGTGATTTCCTTAGATTTCTTTTCCGTAGGCTTTGTGCCACTAATATCTCCAACTTCCAGGTTTTCATCAGCGAGATCAGCTGACTTTTTCTTCCGGAGTTTGTACTGGAGTTTTTTAGAAGCACGGTGCTTTTTCTTGGAAGAGGGAGGTTTTTTGAAAGGTTCATCCTCTGTCATCTCCTTGACATTAGGAAATATCGGAGAAGTTTCTCCGTCTTCCCTCTCCTCTGCTGGCGGAGGGGTTTTAGGGCTTTCCTGGCTATCGGCACCCGTTGTATCAGCTGGTTTTGCCATTAGCACTTCATGGAACCCCTCTTGAAAGGATTTAACTTTTCTTACGAAGGCATCATCATGTTCGTCTTCGGAGAAGTTATCCGATCCGGTTTCCGACTCCAATCTCGCCTCAATGGCGGCAAGCACGGACTCTGTTTCCGAGTTCATCGTCTGGTTGACGAATGTCGGATCTTCCGTCTCTGTGACGGGTATTGGTTCTTCCGTCTCTGTGACGGGTGTATCGTGGTCTGCCTCTTGCACGGGATTTCCGTCATCCGTGTTTTCGGCGATCTCGGATTGCACCATGCCGATAAAGTGCGTATCACTGTTTTGTCGGCGATCTGAGCAAAATCCGGCATCATAGTCGTCTTCGACTGGGTATAGGGCGGGTGGGAGATAATTGCTTTCACCGCAAAACCCCATTGCTTCCGCGGTTAATCCGATAAAGATATTAGCAGATCCAATCGGTAAAACGCAGGCACTTACCAGATGGTTTTGCGCCGGGATGTAGGATCCGTTGTCGAGGAAGCGCCCGACGTCGTCGTCGAATTCCAAGCTTCCGACCGTGATCGATCTTCCGATCCCGCCTAATATCCCAGATCGGAACTTCACGCCTGACGTCGTTTGCCCCACGGTGGGCGCCAACTGTCGAGACATCGTAGTAGTTTTCATAGACTGGGGTGCCATGAGACTACGGTAGAGACGTGGGGTAACGGGATAGCGTAGTAACACAGAACACGGGATTTACCCAGGTTCGGTACGTCGCGACAGTACGGCGTACCTACTCCTGCACTTCTCACTATGTGGGACTAAAGCCCGTATAATAAGGTTACAATGTAAAGAAATAGATCCAGCTACTCGTCGAGGATGAACTTCCCGGCGAGTAAGGCTTGAGCTTGAACCTAGAACCTTGGAACTAAAAGAACTTATGAAATCTATCTCCCGTCCGGCTTTATATAATAGCCGGATTAGGGCTTACAGAACCAGAAACCTAGAAGACTACGTTTAACTTGTAACTTGGAAAGTAAGGAATCCGTCTTCTCCTCCAAGCCAGATCACGCGTGCCGTGATCCGGGTTCTTCTAGAATCCGGCTTCTGCACGTCGGACTACTGGGCCGCCCAATGGACCTAAGCCCATTACCTTGCAGGCCACCCTGGTAGTCCAGCTCTTTTGTCTACCATCTTCTATACCCCTATTCGGTATATATCCGACAATGAGAATAACAAAGGCCATCAAGGAAGCTAATAGAGTTCAACACATGAACTCCATTATTTCCTATGGACAAGATCTACAAGGATAACTCAATGCAAACATTAGTCCATAAAGGATTGTCATTAATTACCAAAACCACATATGGGGGAACCATGCGCTTTCAATCTCCCCCATTTTGGTAATTGATGACAATCCCTTTTTACGAGGGTTTATATGATGAATAAAGCAAACATGCTAAACAAGAGCAAGGATGCAATAGCATGGAAAGGAAAATGCTTAAGAACGAAACTAAAGCATAAACCAAATTTCCTTAAACCCTCTAAACTTCTCCCCCATTAGCATCCATTGCCGAAATGGGCAAAAAGATTAGAAGGCCAATATAGTAAGAGCTCCCCCATAGTGTATGCATTCCTCATGATATGAGTGAACTCAAGTGCATATATCCAACTATAAATAGATGGAGGGAGATCAAACTATATTGAGGATCCAAAGGTTTACAAGCAAAGTAAAATTGAAGGATACTTTCACAACGAAGCAACCAACCACAAGGATCCGAAAAACCGATTGACCAACATCAATATTTTGATAGGATCAACCAAGTGTTCTAGAAAATCAAGAAGGAACTCCCCAAGGTACATGCACAATGTTAGATTTGAATTACTATATAATGTGCACAACATGGAATCATCACTCCCTTCTAGATAATTTTGAACACAAACAAGAGCAAGATAATAGATTGGAGATGAAGCAAAGCAACTTGCAAACAAACAAAAGTTGAGCAATGAAGATCAAGAAGTGACAAATAAATACTTACTCAACCGAAATAGATGCGTGTGACAAGGAAAAACATTTTTAGGAGACTAATAGGATGATAGAATCATCAACATAGTCTTTCAATATAGGAGGCACATAGTGCATATCATGTCTTTCCCATACACACAAACCATCAAATGATAAAACACATAGGTCCACAAGCTTATTAAGATGCAAAAGGAATACCAAACCAAAAGCAAAGCTTGTGCCTTTTAGGAACCACAAAGGAATATAAAGCAATAAAAAGTGGTCACTAAAGAAATAGAATATCAATTAAAGATGTAACTATTATCGTGTGTATAAGTTTCTAAGTGGACAACAATCACAAAGATATATATCCACAAAGAAACATGCACACACAAAATAGGTACAAAAGATGAAGAACATGATATCCAAGAGAGGTTCATTAATATACCAATAAGATTTTTGCTTGAAAGCAAAGCACTAAGCTTAGTTTAATCTTAAGGGGATATAGATGAACACACAAAACTCATCAAAGCATCACAAATATCACAAGGGAAAAGTGATAGTTGGAATGCTTCGAGAAAGGCAACGCATATCACAAAAAAGATTCAAATGGTTTTTGAGAATTCATCAATATTGCATATGAGAGACTTCAAGTAGAAGTTGCTAGATTAATATATTCGGGATTGGTGAATCATGAAAATGACTATAAATATCCCCTTAGTATGTAATCATCCCGGCTTACTCATAGTTGCAATGAAGATGCTTTTGATAAGACATTTGCAAGAACCAAATGAAATGCAACAAATGGAATTCATGCCAAGATGCAACCTACACAAGGTTGAAAGCTAGAAATGAATGCATGAGATAGATACTTGTTACCGAGATGACATTGGTGATGAAGAGGATGCGAGATTGATAATCATCGAAGCTTGACTCCTATAAAACCATGGTGAGAACACCTTCCTTATGAATGGAGCAAGCAACCAATGTATCTCCATTGTACCTAAAACAAAATTCAAGTACAAAATGGTACCCAAACTCATTGGGTCCAAAGTAGTTAGAACAACTACAATACATAGGACAAACTCCAAGTAAATATGTGCATATTAATATGAATTTGAATTTCATGCACATCTTAGCCAATTAGGATTTGATGGAGTTTATCCTATATATTGGATCAACGAAAGTAAGCATGCCAAAAGATATATATAGTAAATATGCATGCACAAAACTTTCAAGAACCAAAACAAGATACAAATGGGACAAAGAACTAATCAAACCAAGAAGCCACTTACAAGAGTGAAAAGAAAGAGAATTGTCCAAAATATATCAAGACCCAAATCAACACATGATTGAGGAAACCAAATAGAGAAGATACAAAAAAACATCAAAGAATAAACAAACCCTCTACACTTTTCATGATAGCACACAAAGTACCAAGACGAAAAATGTTCGTCTTCCAAAGAGACAAGTCATTGGGATAAAATGCAAATTTAAAGACAACAAGTGTTCAAACGCATATAGGATAGTTCTTCCAATAATAGTGCATTATTTATGATCTTGCATTTGAATACAAAATGCACACAATGGAATCATTACTCTCCATATATATTATTCAAACACTAGTCATGTTTAAATAAAATCAATTAGATGCAATACCAATTTAAAGAACGGTGATCTACTCAATGTAGGATAGCTTCCCCAAGAATAGTGCAACCCAAAGAAGTATGACTTTGACCATAAGTGCACAAGTATGGGATCATTGCTTTTCCTAACTCAATAAAGCATAAAACAATTTTTGAGTAGAGCAAGGAAGACACAAATGAGTTTGAACCAAACAAATCATTGGAAAGAAACAAGGAAATTTTAGAGAAAAGGCCAAAGTAAATATGATCAATAAACTTACCACAAATTATTATCACTCTTCAATGACAAGAGATGTATGGAGATATTTCTCAGTGGTAGAATTGTTCACAATCATATTCACAAAACATAAGCATGTGACAAAAGATAGGAATAACAAACATGCTTAGATACAGATTCTTGAAGGCTTCAAATAAAATCGAATATTCAAAGCACTAAGAAACTCTCATAAACAAGATACCAAAGAAGAGAGACACAAGATATTTTAAGCAAATATGGAACTTGTTTGAGCAACATGCCACATAGGAACAAGATAAATAATAATATCAACTCTAGGTGGCAATACCTCACATGTTCACATTTTCTAGGATTGTAATATGCACATATCTTATTACTCCCCCATAATGTGATAATCCATTGAAAACAACAAGAGGCAAAAATAAAACCAACTAGAGAAAGTTAATGGACATTTAGAAATGAATTTCTCATGAGAAGACATACCACATAGAGAATAGATAATATTGATATATCAACACTAAGTGGTATTCCTCATGTACACACATTTTAGGATAGTAAAGTGCAAGCATATTACTCCCTTAAAATGGGATAGTCCATTAATCTCCCAAAGAGCCAACTAAGATAAGCAATGAAAGCAATGAAGGCTCAACACAAAGAACACAAGTACATGGAGTGCAAACCAACAAACATAACTAGATTACTCAAGATAGGTAAGTAGGAAGCACAACATATACAACCACATGCTAGAAACAAAACTAACATATGCAAGGGAGCAAGCAACTTTCAATGTATATAGAATTAAATACAAGTTACCGCTTGGAGGAACATTGGGTAAGAGATATATATAATCCAAGTGACTTGGCTTGAGGAAATATAATTGATGAATATCCCTTAATTCTTCATGAAATAGCCAAGTCTCCAATGCCCTCCAACTCCACCTATTGATCAAGTTTGAGCTTGTTGGTCCCCAACCAAGTTGGGTCCTAAGAGGTTAGTCACAATAGGTTTGGCAACCCAAATGGTTCTTTTCTTAACACCACTTGGAGCACCAACATACTTGGCAAACACATTGCCCACATTATCCTTCCGAATGGAATAAGCATTATCAACAAGGATAGGGTTGGATAATGTACCATTAGTGCATGAAGAAGCAAAGTGTCCCTTCTTGCGACAAAGGTAGCAACATCGACTCTTTTCTTTCTTCTCAATAGGCTTCTCAACAAGAGGAGCATTGGCTTGAGTCTTCTTAGGAGGTGGCCGTTGTTCAACTCGTGGTTGAGCATGAGATTGAACAAGAGGCCTCTTCCCTAGTTGCTTCTCACTAAGAGGCTTCTTCTTCAAAGGGCAAGATCTAACATGGTGCCCTTCAATCTTGCACTTGAAGCAAATAATCTTGGCCGTATCTTTGACTTGTTCTTGGCCCTTCTTCTTGTCAATAATGGACTTGTTCTTGATATTGGAGTTGAATCCAAGTCCACTCTTGTCATTGGGAAGTCTTCGCACTCTCAACATCTTGTCAAGTGTGGAACTCCCTTCATGACATTTTTCCAAGCCTTTCTTCAAAGAAGTGACTTGGGCCTTGAGCACTTTATTTTCCTCTACATGGTTAGAATCAACACAAGAGCTAGAGGAAGTAGATGCTTCATTGTTAGAGCAACAAGGCAAGGAAAGCAATTCATCACAAGATGTAGAAACATTATGGGAGGATGAATTAATAATACGAGCACAAGTCAATATAGCATTATTAGAAGATATTGTGCTAGTAACCACATGAGGCTCACAAGATGTTACCTTTGTAGTGATAGCCTCAAGAGCTAATTTTAGCTTGGTATGGGATTCTAGAAGATCCTCATGAGAGCTAGATAGCTTTTCATGACTTTCTTCCAATTTCCCATACTTGCTAGTCATTAGCTCAAGTTGAGCCCTTAGCTCAACATTCTCCTTCAAAATAGATGCTTCACAAGATGTGGAGTTAGTAGCACAAGCATCATTAGAAATAGAAGAAGATAACTTGGCAAGCTCATTATTTAACCTAGAGTTTTCCTCAATTAGATTAGCATTGCCAACAACAAATTCAACCTTTTCATTTTTAAGCACTTTATATTTAGCATTGGTATGGTCATGTGCTTTAGTGAGATAGGTTATTTGTTCATTATAGAGCTCCTCGATAGATTCAAGTTTCTCCTCAAGAGTGACTCGGAGCTCATACTCTTCCTCAAGAGACATAGTGAGGGATGCCTTTTCATCGGCATCACTTCTTTCAATCTCACCTTTCTTTTCAATGATTTTAGCACTATAAATAGCAAAAGCCAATATTTCACTAAAAGGAGTGATAGCTTTACTACCTTTAGGGAGATCTAGAAGAACCAACTCACCCTTCTCCATTAAAGAGACTTCGTCCTCAAACTCTCCATAAAATATATCCTCATCCTCATCCTAATCCTCATCATCACAAGATGTAGTGGGTTCCAAAGGTGGAGATACCTTTGAATCCCTAGCCATAAGGCACATATGAGAAATGGATGGCGATGATGAAGATATACTAGAAGAGCCATTAAGGTCCATGTCTTGTTCCACCAAAAAGTGGGATTCCTCTACATTGTTAGCCACACAAGTACTAGAGGAAATGGAAGCATTGTTTTCATGAAAACAAGACATAGGAAGCATATCATCATGAGATTTAGTTGAACAACTATTACATGATATGCAAGGACTATCAACACTAGCATGTATGGAATTTTGAGTGCTAGAAGATATTAAGTCCAAAGATAGATCATTGCAATGGGATAGGGATGAAGTATAGTCAATAGCAAATTCACTATCCACAATGCAATTTCTATCACCACTCACCATATCATTACCTTGTGACAAATCACATGTTGGTGGAGTGGAGAAAGATGTGAACTCATCATGGCCGGAAGTGGATGGAGAACAATCATCCTCAATAATATTGGACACATCATATATATCTTGAACTTTTGTCCATAGATCATGAGCGTTCCGAAAAGGCATGATTGATTTAATAACTACATCGCTCAAAATGCACAAGAGACCATTAGATACAAGAGTATCGAGATAAGAGTTTTCCTCATCCTCTAAAGATAAATCTTGAGAATCCTTTGGAGGAGGAAAATCCATATCTACAATTCTCTTAACATACTTTGGACCCATGTCCTCAAGAAAATTAAGAATGCGAATTTTCCAAGCATCATAATTTCTACCATAGAATATAAAAGCGGGATCATGTTCTATTTCTCTAAACGACATCATACTCTCTAGGATGTAAAGCCTAATAAAGAGAGACGAGGCTCTGATACCAATTGAACGGACAACGACGTCGCCTAGAGGGGGGGGTGAATAGGCGATTAAAACTTTTCTGGTTAAAGCTTGCTAAATGCGGAAATAAACTAGGTGTTTAAATTAACAAGCATACAACCTAAATATTCTATGGTCAACTAGATGAACCAACAACTTATGCTAAGCAAGACAAGTAACAAGGTGATAGCAAGATATATAACTTCAAGCTCGAAGGCTATCACAACGTAAATTTCATAAGTAAAAAGCTCGGGTATAGAAATAACCGAGGCACACGGAGACGAAGATGTATTCCCGAGTTCCTCCCACAAAGGGGAGTACGTCTCGTTGGAGAGGTGTGAGCTCACCACGAAGGCCTACTCAACGCCACAAAGGCCTGACCCTATTCTCCGATGAACCCCGCCACAAAGGCCTAGTTCACCTTCCACTATTGGCAACCTTCAAACCCGAGGCACGCATCCACAACTCAATTGGAGGCTCTCGGTGTCACCACAATCTTGGGGCACGCATCCACAACTCAATTGGAGGCTCCCAAGAACACCACAAGTCGTCTAGGGTCCAAGACCCAAGAGTAACAAGCTCACAATCTTTCACTTCCACGAATCCTCGTGGAGAGAGCAAACCGATGCAACCGATGCAAATGGCAAGAGCACAAGTGCTCAAATCTTTCACTCTCAAATTCCAACAAAGCAACAAATGCTTATGGGGGAATAAGAGAGGAAGAACAATGGAGGAGAAACACCAAGAACTCCAAGATCAAGATCTACTAAGTTTCCCTCACTAAGAAGGAAGATGGATTGGTGGAAATGTAGATCTAGATCTCCTCTACCTTCTCCCTCAAAGATATGCAAGAATCATAGGAGGGATTGGGAGAGGGGCAAGCTTTCCAAGGTCAACAATGGTGGGGGAGAGGGAGAAAAACGTGCTTGGAAGACTTGGGGACCAATGGGGAAGAAAGCCCCCTTAAATAGGTCCCCACAAGAACTAGCCGTTGTGCAGGAATTTTGGGACCGGAATATCCGGTCCGAAGTGAAAAATCCGGTTCAAATAATCCGGTTCACTCCAGTGCGAAAACTGGTCTGAAATCCGTCGAAACCGGAATATCCGGTATGCCCCGAAAAATCCGGTTTCCAATAATCCGGTTCATGTCAGTACCGAAAAATGGCTCAACTAGAAACTTCATAACTTTTGCGTCCGGACTCCGTTTTTGATGATCTTTGGCTCGTTGAGTTCGTAATGAAAAACTCTACAAGATCATGCAGAGAAACATCACTGCCCAACAATGGAAACTAAAACCAAATGTAGAAAAGTTTAACCTCTCTAAAAGGAACAACCGGTAAAACTTCCAACACGAAAACTCACATAACTTTTGCGAATGAATTCCGAATTAGGTGAGTCCAAATGCATTGGAAAGATAACAGCAAGGAGTATCCAAATAAAAGGTGAAAATATTGATAACTCAAAGTATGGAGAAGTTACCACACATGGAAGGTGTGGGAATATTCTCAAAGATGACGGAATATTTTCTCCACCGAAAACGCAACAAGTTTTTCTTACGAAATCCGTTTTCGAGAAACCAAGGCTTGTCATGAAGATCACGACAAGCACTAAAACCCAAAGGAGACAAAATACAAATAAGAACCAAGAAAGATGATATGCAAAGTATGCAAAGGTTTGAGCTCTCCATAACGATTCGATCGAGTTACTCACTTGAGAGCCCCTCTTGATAGTACGGCTTTCTATCCTATAACCCGGTCTCCCAAAGACACGAGACCGGTAAAATAGAAAACCTATCAAGATTATACCTTTGCCTTGAGAACTCCACTTGAGATAGATGATGATGATCTTGACTCTCTCAAGTTGGATCTTCTTTCTTGATTGCGCTTGCTAGCACAAACTCCGCTTGATGAAGACTTGCAAGTTGCTCCCCCATACACCATTATGGGAGAGACCCTTCGGCAAATCTTCACAAGGCCACAATCTCCAAAAGGGTGGCAAGCATCAAGCATAGGATATCTTCTAGATGCTTCACTTGAGCTTCCACGTCAAGCTAGATGACGAACACCGCTTGACGACGACAAAGACCATGGGCTATAGGAAATCTTCCTTTTGGTTCATGCCCATGGAAAGATACCTAACCACACATAGAGATGCGACACACACATATCATGGGTTAGTTCACAAAGCTATATCGACAATTGCTTACCATACCATGAGATACACAATCCCACTTGGTACAACTTGTAGCTTTGTGTGTTGATCGCTTGCTTGATCAACCTTGTATCTTTGCTTAACACTTCTAAATATGATGTCTTGAAGATGATAATGAAAGATCACCTAATCTTTTTCTTCAAGACATACTAGCAATAAGCTCAACTCAAACCATGACCATTCTTCATATAAATCCATGAGAATAACAAAGGCCATCAAGGAAGCTAATAGAGTTCAACACATGAACTCCATTATTTCCTATGGACAAGATCTACAAGGATAACTCAATGCAAACATTAGTCCATAAAGGATTGTCATTAATTACCAAAACCACATATGGGGGAACCATGCGCTTTCAGTTCCTTGAGGAGAAATTCAGTCCTGCATAAAAGGTTTGTATAATCATCCAAGTAGTCAGTCCATGAGTGGGACAATTCTTCACCATAGTTTTCATTCTTTCCCAAGCTTTAGCAACATGTTCATTATCAAATTGTTTAAAATTCATTATGTCACTTCTCAGGGATATAATCTTAGCAGGAGGATAATATTTTCCAATGAAAGCATCTTTACACTTAGTCCATGAATCAATACTATTTCTAGGCAAAGATAGCATTCTTTAACTCTTCCTCTCAAAGAGAAAGGAAATAATTTCAGTTTAATAATATCTCCATCCACATTCTTATATTTTTGCATCTCACATAGTTCAACAAAATTATTAAGGTGGGCAGCAGCATCATCTGTACTAATACCAGAAAATTGCTCTTTCATAACAAGATTTAATAAAGCAGGTTTAATTTCATAGAAAGCAGCAGTAGGAGCAGGTGGAGCAATAGGTGTACAAATAAAATCATTGTTGTTTGTGCTAGTGAAGTCACACAACTTAGTATTCTCAGAGGAACTCATTTTAGCATAATAAATGCAAGCAAATAAATAACAACTATGAAGTAAACTAAAAATTTTGTGTGTTTTTAATATAGAGAAGAAAAACAAGACAAAAATAAAATCAAGACAATTAAAAAAAAATAGGTCGAGAGTGAGAGACTCCCCTTACCAGAAGACTTCCTTCTCCCCGGCAACGGCGCCACAAAAAGTCCTTGATGGTGCAGATCTTGCACTCGTTGGGATACCCCAAGAGGAGGGTGTGATGAGCACAGCGGTAGGAGTTTTCCCCCTTAGTTAAGAACCAATGTTATCAATCCAGTAGGAGAAAGAGGACCTTCGGAAGGTTGATGCCACTGACGGTGGTGCTGGTGCTTCACCAGTGTCAGCAACAACGTGGAACCTGCACACAACACAACCAAAATACTTTACCCCAATGGTACAGTGAGGTTGTCAATCTCACCGGTCTTGCTGAAAACAAAGAGTAGACATATAGTGTGGAAAATGATGTATGCTTGCAGTAAGTAAAGAAAGCAGGAAATTGTTGTGGTTTGTTTAACAGTGTGGAAAATGGACCGGGGTTCATAGTTTCACTAGTGGTGTCTCTCCATAAAAGATAGCATGCTGGGTGAACAAATTATAGCTGGGCAATTTACAAATAGAGGTTGCACCGTAGTGCACAATATAACATGAAGATTACTATGATATTTAGTGCGGGCATTACAACAAGATACATAGACCGACATTCATCTGCATCTATGACTAATAATCCACCCTCAGGTTATCATCCGAACCCCCTTAGGTATTAAGTTGCAAGCAACAGATAACTGCATTAAACAAAGTGTGTAATGTAAGCAATGATTATGCACGCGGGTACTCCCACCGCTGTTTTCTCCCTAATGGCAACAACACATCCCCCCTTCACGTTTCTGTCACTCGAGCAAGGCGGTGAGGAGGTATGAACCCACTATTGAGCATAAATACTCCCTCTTGGAGTCACTAGCAACTACTTGGGCAGAGCAACCACTAGAAACGGAAAGCATGCAATATCACAAATAGCATATGCAAATAAATACTACAATCAACTTGGCATAATGTCAATATTCATCGGATCCCAACAAACACAACATATAGAATTACATAAGATCAATCTCGATCATGATAGGCAGCTCACGAGATCTAAACATGGAGGCATATGAGGACAAGATAACCATCTCGCTACAACTACGAACCCGTAGTCCAAGGATGAACTACTCACGCATCACTCCGAAGGCAGGCATGGTGATGTAGAAGCCTCCGGTGATGATCTCCTCTCCGGCAGGGTGCCGGAAACAGCTTCAGAAGCCCCCTAATCTAGGGTTGACGGTGACGGCGGCTGCAGAACTTTTCGGGGATTTTTTATCAGGTCGCTAGGGTTTTTCATCCGGGGGGCTTAAATAGGCGAAAGGGCAGAGGCGGTGGAGCTCTAGGGGCCCCACACGTATAGGTGGCGCGGCCAGGGGACCCGCGCCACCCTATGCTGTGGCCCCCCTGTTGCCCCTCTTCGACTCTTCTTCGGTGTTCTGGATGCTTCCGGGGAAAATAGGAACTTTGGGCTTTGTGGGGTCCAATTTCGAGAATGTTTGCAGAACAACTTTCCTGAAACCAAAAACAACAAAAAACAGGGAACTGACACTTGGCATCTTGTTAATAGGTTAGTCCCGGAAAATGTATAAAAATGCTATAAATAAGGGAGAAAACAAGTAGCAATTGGCAAAATACGATCATGGAGCATCAGAAATTATAGATACGTTGGAGACGTATCATGTTGGTCCTCCAAGTGCAGAGGTTTGTAGAAAAGTAGCAAGTTTCCCTTAAGTGGATCACCCAAGGTTTATCGAATTCGGGGAGGAAGAGGTCAAAGATATCCCCCTCAAGCAACCCTGCAATTACGATACAAGAAGTCTCTTGTGTACCTAACACACCTAATACAATTGTAAGTTGTATAGGTGAACTAGTTCGGCGAAGAGAGAGTGAAATACAAGTAACATGGATGATTATAAGTGATGATAGCAATCTGAAATAAAAATTGCAGCAAGCAAACATGTAGTAGAACTGATTGTAAATGGTGTTTCAATGCTTAGAACAAGGCCTAGGGATCCTACTTTCACTAGTGGACACTCTCAACAATGATAACATAATTGAATGCATAAATATCATCTCTTCACTATGCTACTCCGAACCACACTCGGGTCGGATAACGAACAACAATCCATGTGTAGGGCTGTAACAGCACTCCTCAAGTCTGTATTCCCTCTCTAGGGAACCCCACGCTGTCATTATTAGAGCCCCAAGTTAGTACTAAACAAACGCCACAATTTCATAGGGTCATCCAACACAAGATATAAATAGCATGCTAAACCACACGGTGCAAACAGTGTCACCTTTACACCGTGATCAAAGTGTCTACGGAGATCTCATAACAAAACCACTTGAGTAGCATAATAGATGAAGAGTAACATCAACTTATTCAACTAGATTACAAAGCTCATGATCACATAGAGATAACACCATGGGAGAGAAAGATGAAACACATAGCTACCGGTAGAGCCCTCAGCCCCGGGGAGAACTACTCCCTCCTCATCATGGGAGATAGCAACAACGATGAAGATGGCGGTGGAGTCGATGGAGATGGCTCTGGGGGCACTTCCATGTCCCCGCAGGGTGCCGGAACAAAGATTTCTGTCCCTCCAAACTTGTCGGCGGCAGCGGCAGAGCTACGTAACTTTTCGTGGAAGGGGGCTGATATATTTAGGGTTTATGCCTCGGGGGGGGGGGGGAATAAATAGGCGAAAGGGTGCTGTCAGTGGGTGGCCATGGGCCCACACCACCTGGTGGCATGGCCAGGGGACCTGCGCCACCCTATGGTGTGGCCACCCTGTGGCCCCCCTCCGAGTCTCCTTTGGACTTCCTTGACCCTTTGGGAATTCTAAGACTTTTGGGCTTCAAATCGTCCAATTCCGAGAATATTTCCAGAACAACTTTTCTGAAACATAAAACATGAACTAGCTCTGTGGCATCTTGTCAATAATTTAGTCCCAGAAAATCTATAAAAATGACATAAAGTGTATAAGAAACATGTAGCATATAGTATGAAAACAACATGGAACATCAGAAATTATGGATACGTTTATGACGTATCAACATCCCCAAGCTTAGATCCTACTCGTCCTCGAGTAGGTAAACAATAAAAACAAATAATTTCTGAGGTGACATGCTACCAACATAAACTTGGTTATCATAGTAATGTAAATCATGTAAACTAGGATCAAATGAATAAAGGTTATGGTTTATAGTTGATATCAAATAGAATAATGTATAAACCATTAGGAAGAACAAAGTAAAACTTTTCAATGAGTCAATACTAAAAGACAATCAACTGCGCAATGGTTTATTAAAGATGATTTAAGCTTTAAGAACAACAATATAATCATCCAAGGCATTAAACTCTCATAACAACTCCTATTAGGATCAAGTAAAGTGAGAACAATATGCACGTAGGAAAATCATTAAAATATTTGTGCACTCAAAACAAGCAAGAGTTCTGTATTAGTCCCTGGCACCAGGATGTTATGGCTAAAACAACATTATGGGGGGTTTGGATGGTCAATGGAAGAAAGTTTCACATAACTGAAAGTGATTATTAGACAAGAGGAAGTCTTATAATCGAAGATATGCAAGGAGTAGTGATTGCCACACAACAGATGCATGTAGAGCTATAAGTGTATGAAAGCTCTCCAATGGAACTAGTGGGGGTGCATCCAACTTGCTTGCTCACGAAGACCTAGACCTCTTTTGAGGAGGCTCATCATTGGAATATACAAACCAATTTCTATAATGTATGTTCCCCACATAGTTATGCAAGTCATAATATGAAAAGTCTCTCCAAACTGAAGTAATGATGCTAACCAAGCATAAGTGTGGAATAAATGATAGTAGTGCTGCCCCCTCTCTCTTTATTATCTCTCTTTTGCCCTTAATTTCTTCTTTTTTTCTTTTGGGATTTTTATTTTTTTTATTTTTTAATATATAACCTCACTGGCAGGGGCAACACTCTATTTTACAATGAATCGTCGCACTTTTAGTACCCATAACTGAAACTACAATATCTCTGACGTATAAAACTAAATGCTCCTGCCGGTGTAGAAGTATGCAAAATAAAATGAAGCATGACAAGTAACATAATGATGATGGATATTGTATGGCAATATATCTCGGAATGACTATGGTAATGCCATGGTAGGTAGGTATGGTGGCTGTTTTGAGGAAGATAAATTTTGGCTTATGTCTAGAAGAAAAAAGTTCTCCCACGGGGTTTGGATACACTGGCGAAGTTTGCACCAACTCTCAATGTGAGAATGAGCAATGCACAGTACCGAAGAGGCTAGCAAATATGGATGGTGGAAGTGCCAGAAAACCGTAACAGAGAACTCACAAGTTAAAACATTACAACTAAAATTATGATCTTTCAAGGCATAATGAAAATCACTCCAAGAGGGTCCGTGGTAGTGACAAGTCACTGTTAGCTACCCCGACCGTAGCGCATAACAAAAAGCCATTACGATTGCTATCACCAAAGGAAGTCATATACCATTATCCTATCAACTGGTTATTTGAGTGTGGCACAGTTTTTTAAGCTTTTAGAGCAACCATTAATTCTTTTTACTTTACTAAACCAGAAAGTTTACCATTAATCATATTAATATCTCAAAACAACAACAAATAATCAGGTGAAACAGTTTAGTGATCTACAAGAATATGCACGCTTTTTCGTTATACCATCTACCACAGGTAGCATTTTCTATTTCCATCAAACACAAAACAACAAAAACTCTCCAAGAGATATAGAAATGAAACAAGAGATTACTAACATAATTCTACTAGAACTAACAACTCTGAATAAGAGATGCATGAAAAACATGAGCTAAAAGGGATTGCAGCAGCTAGAAGAAAAACTAAGAATACGAGCATAACGAGTATTCATAAGAAAAAGCGGAGCATGTCTCTCTCACACAAAAAGAATGCTAGATTTCAACAATATTATTGCAGCAAGGAAAACAAAATAAAAACAAAAGAAAACAAACATACGCTCCAAGTAAAATTCATATGATGTGACCGAATAAAAATATAGTTTCACTAGAAGTGAACTGATAAATTGTTGATGAAGAAGGGGATGCCTTGGGCATCCCCAACCTTAGACACTTGAGTATTCTTAGAATTTGCTGGGATGAACCACGGGGGCATCCCCCAAGATTTGGCTTTTCACTCTTCTTGATCACATTATATTACCCTCTTCTCTTGACCCTTGAAAACTTCCTTCACACCACACTCAAAGTAATTTGCATTAGAGGGCTAGTGAAAATAAAACATTCACATATTCCCCTTGGACACAAGAATTGTTAATAATTTTTAAACATTATCTACAACCATTGATGTTTTGTGGAGCAAATAAATCCACTCAACATAGTAAAAGAGAGAATGCAAGTAAAAAGACAGAATCTGTCAAAAACCAGAATAGTCTGTAAAGATGAATTTTTTCGGGGCACTTACATGGTTGGAAAAAAAAAGTAAATAACTAAAGAGTTTTGGAATTATTTGAGGAATAATCACAAAAAAATTCAGGTCATTTTGATCTTTCTGTGAATTATACGATTTTTTACGGTGGACAGCAGGAATCTGTTTCCTGCGCAGAAATACAAAACCAACTCCAATTTTCGCTAGAAATTTTACTTGGCATAACTAATACATGAAAATAAAGATATAAAGGATTTTCTAAAAAAGTATACAACACCTTGACTCAAAGAAAACAGAGAAAAACAAAGCAAAAAATAGAACCATGGGTTATCTCCCAAGAAGTGTTTTTCTTTAAAACCTTTTAGCTAGGCATGATAATTTGAGAAGATGCTCACATGAGAAATATGAATTGAAGCAAAAGAGAGAATAAAGAAGTGAATTTAAAACAAATATATGTCTAACCCACTTCCTATGAAAAAGAATCTTATAGAAAAACAAGTCAATAAAGCACAAAGTGTCTAGCATAGGAAGACAAAATAAGTGCACCTTCAGAAATTTCAACATAAAGAGGGGAAACTTAATATTGTTGAGATGCATGAAACTATGTTTTCCTCTCTCATAATAACTTTCAGTAGCATCATGAATAAATAACAATATAACTATCACATAAAACATTCTTATCATGAGCCACATGCATAAAAGAATTATTACTCTCCACATAAGCATATTTATTCTCATTAATAGTAGTGGGAAAAAATTCAACAAAATAGCTATCATTATTATTCTCATCACCATAATCATAAAATATAGGAGGCATATTATAATCATAATTAATTTTCTCCTCAATAGTAGGTGGACTGAAAATAGCATATTCATCATTGTAATCATCATATATTGGAGACAAAGTATCATCAAAGTAAATTTCCTCCTCAAAACTTCGGGGACTAAAAATATCATATTCATCAAAACCAGCTTCCCCAAGCTTAGATTTTTTTCATAGCATTAGCAATAATGGTGTTCAAAGAATTCATACTAATAACATTGCTACTAGAATGCAAATAAAGCTCCATAGGTTTTTTTAATTTTCTCTTCAAACACTACATGTCCTAACTCAAGATAAAGATTATAAAGCTCTCTCATATTTTAGTTATTTTCCATTAAGACTAACTAGTAAAAATAGAAACGAGCAACAAGTAAAAATAAGTCTAGCTAGTGAAAACAAGAAACAAAAAGATATAATTGCATAATCTAAAGGAAATAACTTCGAGCACTCACAGAGGATGTGAGTACCTTTTACCTTACCTCCCAGGCAACGACGCCAGAAAAAAGCTTGATGTCTACGCACGCTTCTATCCTTGTAGACAGTGTTGGGCCTCCAAGTGCAGAGGTTTGTAGAATAGTAACAAGTTTCCCTTAAGTGGATCACCCAAGGTTTATCGAACTCAGGGAGGAAGAGGTCAAAGATATCCCCCTCAAGCAACCCTGCAAATACGATACAAGAAGTCTCTTGTGTTCCCAACACACCTAATACAATTGTCACTTGTATAGGTGAATTAGTTCGACGAAGAGAGAGTGAAATACAAGTAATATGGATGATTATAAGTGATGGTAGCAATCTGAAATAAAAATGGCAGCAAGCAAACATGTAGCATAACTGATTGTAAATGGTGTTTCAATGCTTATAAACAAGGCCTAGGGATCCTACTTTCACTAGTGGACACTCTCAACGATGATAACATAATTGAATGCATAAATATCATCTCTCCACTATGATACTCCGAACCACTCTCCGGTCATATAGTGAACACCAATCCATGCGTAGGGCTGTAACAACACTCCTCAAGTCTGTGTTCCCTATCTAGGGCACACCACACGCTGTCACTATGAGGGCCCCAAATTAGTACTAAACAAACGCCAGAATTTCATAGGGTCATCCAACACAAGATATAAATAGCATGCTAAACCACACGGTGCACACACTGTCACCTTTACACCGTGATCAAAGTGTCTACGGAGATCTCATAACAAAACCACTTGAGTAGCATAATAGATGAAGAGTGAAATCTACTTATTCAACTAGATTACAAAGCTCATGATCACATAAAGATCACACCATGGGAGAGAGAGATGAAACACATAGCTACCAGTAGATCCCTCAGCCTCGGGGGAGAACTACTCCCTCCTCATCATGGGAGACATCAACGATGATGAAGATGGCATGGAGTCGATGGAGATGGCTCCGAGGGCCCTTCCCCGTCCCGACAGGGTGCCGGAATAGAGATTTATGTCCCCCGAAACTTGTCGGCAGCGGCGGTGGAGCTACGGAACTTTTCGTGGAAGGGGGCCGATATATTTAGGGTTTATGCCTCAGGGGGAATAAATAGGCGAAAGGGCGATGTCGATGGGTGGCCAGGGGGCCTGCGCCACCCTATGGTGTTGCCACCCTTTGGCCCCCCTCCAGGTCTCCTTTGGACTTCCTTGACCCTCCGGGAATTCTAAGACTTTTGGGCTTCGAATCGTCCAATTCCGAGAATATTTCCAAAATGACTTTTCTGAAACTAAAAAAACAGAAAATAGGAACTGGCTCTGTGGCATCTTGTCAATAAGTTAGTCCCAGAAAATCCATAAAAAGGACATAAAGTTTATAAGTAACATGTAGCATATGGTATGAAAACAACATGGAACATCATAAATTATGGATACGTTTATGATGTATCAAACGACAAGTTCTTGGGGGACTCCATGTATAAGACTATGGTTCAATCAAAAATATCAGTCGATAATAAAAAAAAATTGGCAAATGAAGGTACCATTGAAGCTGAAATGTTTTGCTTGGTACCTTCGTAAAGGTGTCGTATTAACAAAGGATAATCTTGTCAAGCGTAATTGACATGGAAGTACGAAGTGTGTTTCTTATTCTCAAGAGGAGACAATTAAACACTTATTCTTTGATTGCATGTTTGCGCGTTGTATTTGGTCAGTTATCCAGCTTTGAATCTGTATCAACCCACATCCATTGCAAATGTTTTCGGCAACTGGTTAAATGGGGTTGATAGGCGGTTCGAAACTATTATTAGGGTAAGAGCGCTAGCTGTTATATGGTCGCTCTGGCTATGTAGAAATGACAAGATTTTTAATGATAAAAATTTATCTCGCCTAAAGGTTCTATTTCGATGCAAAGGTATTCTCGGTTCATGGTCCATATTACAACGGGCGGAGTATCAAGGCCTTTTTACGAAGGCTAGTGCAGGACTAGAAATAGTGATGAGTGATACTTTTATCCCACATGGATGGCCGTTTGATCTCCGGATAGCAGCACCATAGGCGGCGACAGTCTATGTCTTTCTAATAATATTTTGTCTGTCACATTTTCATACTTTATCACGGTACTTCTGGTTTCCGGCTGTGTGCATCTTTATTATTCAGGTTCAGATGCCAGGTGTAATGCTTAAACTTCTTAAGTAATAAAAGACCTTTATCAAAAAAAAATTGAGTTCAAACCTTTTCTATCTAGAGTATTTATTCAATAGTTCTGAACTTTTAATAGACAATTAATGTTCAAAAGTAAGTGTATTATACCTTATAAGGATATAAAAAAATCATGTTTTGTGCAAATATAAGGTGTCTTGGTCTGCAATTGTTCATGATAGGCCAATAAATGTTGGGAATTCTACTAGGTTCATGCAAGTTATTGATAATTATGCTCAATATCTAGGAGGATATCACATATGAAGAATTCATAAACTACATGTGGGAATCTAACTCCGATAAGAAACATGAGTTGCAGCAACACTTGGACATGCCACCTGGGACAATCTGGACCCTGTTGTGGAATCTCCTTCTCAATTGAGCACGGAAACTCAATCCACAAAGTTTTCAAATGAGGATGGTATCTCTTTTGTCTCTGCTGGGCCAATGCAGGTGCAGTTCTCTAGAGTGCATATCACTGAAATGCAAGCTAGCCCTATTGATTCTGACAAAAAAGTTTTGGAGGGTGGTCCCTATGTGTCTGATGTTCCCACTCTTGATCATTCGCTTCCCCTTAGTTTGGAAGTGTTAGGTGGAATTTCTAATTTTCTAGTTCTTCAAAAGGCCATGGATCATATTGTTGGAAGAGACAAGCATGAAGGTTAATTATATCTCCTCTTCTAATGCATTTTCCACACTTGCTGATATTGATATTGTTAACAAAGCTTTAGAAATTGGAAATTCCACCTAACACTTAGAGTAACAATCAACATGACCCAACTCCTGGAAAGCTTTATAGGGTCTTAACATTAAGGTTTATAAGTGATACGTTGCAAACGTATCTATAATTTTTGATGCTTCATGCTTTTTTTCTACCCAATACCTTTCGTTTTCCACTTGTTTTCTTTCGTTTTCTGGATGCATTCACATACTGACCTATTAACAAGATGCCCCAGGATAGTTGCTATTTTTTGATGTTTTTTTATTTCAGAAAAGTTCTTAAGGAAATATTCTTGGAAAGGGCTGAAAATCCATGGAGATCAATTTTTACACGGAATGAAGACGGAGTCCAAATGGGAGCTAGAGGGGATCTAGGGGGCCACCAGGCGGCTGCCAGGCACGCCCCCCTAGGTCGCGCCTGGTGGGCCCTTGGGAGCCTCGGCACTGCCTCATGTCCCCCTTCGCTTACAAATTGCCTTAACCCTAAAACCATCGAGGGCAGAATTATTTTCCACGTAACATACGGAGAGGCCTCGTCTCCTCGAAAGTCCAATCTAGGGCTTCTGGAGTCCTGCTTCGGCACCTTGTCGGAGAGGGGGGTCGTCACCGGAGGCCTCTACATCGCCATGATCACCTCCGGACAGATGCGTGAGTAGTTCATCACAGGACTTTGGGTCCAGAGTAGTAGCTATATGGTTGTTCTCTCCCTAACGCCTCCATGTTTAAAGTCTCGTGAGCTGCCTGACATAATCGAGACTACCGTTATGTAATTGTGCATGTTGTGTTTTCTAGGATCTGATGAACCATGAGATTATGATTATTGTGTTCATGTCAATCTGAGATGCTTCACTTATATTCGTAGAGATTTTTAATCTTGTCTTGCAATACTCTCCGGTGTTTATGATTACCTGGGCCACCTAGATGTTTTCACCTCCAAGAGACGGTTTATATGCTAGATAGTAGGTTCATGCCTCCTTGTTGCCTGCGCTCAAGTGACAGAAACGTGCCGGGGGAGGATGTGTTGTTTCCATTAGGGAGAAAACAGAGGTGATGTTGTCTACGGATGAGAACCAGTACTTACATTACGTATTGATCTTAATGCATTTGTCTGTTGCACACATAGCAATCACTTCGTTGATGCAACTTAATACCAAGGGATTTGTTGGATAACTTTCTTGAGGTGACTTTTAGATATGGATGCATGGTGGATAGCGGTCCATATGCCTTGGTGTAATGCCTACAATGTTAGAACCCCTTAACTTTATATTGTCATAATAGTATTGTTATACGTTCATGATTTGTCAATTGCTCAGCTGTAATTTATTCACCCAACATTTTTTTTTCTTTGTAGAGACACCACTAGTGAACCTATGCCCCCTGGTCCTATTTTCCTCAAAATGCAAAACTCTTTTAAGCACTTTCATAATTGTTTCCTTGCTATCCGTTTTTTACTTTTACTTTTTTCCAAGACTCTATACGTTTAATTCTCATGTTTTCAGCAAGATCGAAAGATTCACAACCTTCCGGAAAGTTATGGCAAGAGAGAGTTTGTGTTTTGTGTGCAAGTCCATGTTTGTTGACCCCGCGTGCAACAAGCAACCTTGTTTGAGACTAAGAATTACTGCTGGTTTGATAACCCCGATTCCTTAATTGGGGGAAAACTTACTCTAGACTGCATCATACCTTCCGCCTGGGGTCTCCCAACGAGCGTGTGATCACGTCCTCATCAAGTACTTTTTCTGGCGTCGTTGTAGTGGATTTCTAGCTTGCTGCAAGGGGAGTCTCACCCTTCCATTCTCTTTCTTTTGTTTTGTTCTTGCTTATTTTACTTTTGTTTAGTCGGGTTTTCTCCTTATCTAAACCCCCCTCCCCCCCCCACGAAAAAATAGATCTCTAGTTTCTAGTCTTTTATTTGTGTTGTTAGTTTATTTTGTGCATGGCTACCAATGGTTAATTTCTTTGAAACTAGATCTTATTGTCAAGGTGGGTTCACGGAAGATCAACAAAAATATTATAATTAATGTTGCTTGTCTAAAAAAGGGAAACACTTTTGGATACTTAAAAATACATTGGATAGCTATGATAGAAACTTGTGCTCTATATTTGATATATCTTATTGTTGTGATAAATCTTGCTGCTATGTGGACTTTAAACACCTTCCTTTCCAATGTGCTTGCAATGATAATAAAATTATATCCTCTTATGCTTTAGGAAATTATGACTTTTATGATGTGGAACAAATTGAAGAATTTATTGCTTGGACGGGTGCTATTGAAATTGATTCTTTGCTTAAAAATAAAAATGATGCTTCGTACAAATATGAAATTTGTGCTATACTTGAATATTTCCATGATTATTATGAGCATAATGGATATATTATTAGATATATTAATAGTTTCTCTCCTCCAAAGGAAAAGACTAATGACTTGTAGGATCCTGTGGAAGATGAAATTGCTGAAATTGGAATCTCATTGGATGAAAAAGAGGAGGAGAGTGATGATCAAAAGGAGGAAGAATTGAGTAGCTACCCATGTCTACCTTCTTATGAGAGTAACTCTTTAAATCATACATTACTTGATTGCCCCCCATGCTTGCCAAAGGAGGATGACTGCTATATTGATGAATGTAATGATCATATTGATTCTTTTGAAATATCCCTTTTTGATGAAATTGATACCTGCTATACTTGTTTTTTATGGAGGTTCTACCCCAAGCCTATGCTTCAAAATAATGCACACAGATGATTTTTAATTAATATTAAAAGCAATCCACGAAGCCTTACAAAGAGTTACAATAATCTAGCAAAAGTCACCGTCACACCTACAAACTCTTGATGATGGGGGTGGTCAAAGTCGGATCCCGTACCCTAACCTAACACACCAACGTGCATTATCTAATCAGGTTGATTACACCAAGCCGCCCGATGACGAATTGGGAGAACATAACCGATTCAGCAGTCCTGCAGTATACACCAACGTGCACACTCGAAACCCGCTGCCGCCGACATCCGCAAAACCATCTTCTAGAGAGATCAATGCAGAAACCTTGCCAAGCCTGCCATCGATGCAGCCATGGCGCCAATCAGCACCACCTTCCTGCACGCATCCATCATTCTGCATCCGTCGCTAAGACTCCACGGTGCCACGCCGCCAAGACTCACCACCATCGATGTAGTAGACAAACCACCGCTCCACCTCTAGACCCCTCCCGCAAGAGCGTACTCAAAAACGATGCCCCAAAGAGGGAGAACAACACAGATAGCACCATCATCGTCCGATTCGTGAAGATCCGGATCTAGGGTTTCCCCCGGAGCACCAGGGCAGGAGGCTCGACGTTGCAGCAACAACTCCTTCAGGAAGGTAACGACGCCAGTGAGCGCCGTTATCATCGGCTCCTACTCAGAGCTCGGCTTTCGCCGTCCGACCACAAGAACCTCCCAAGATCCGCTGTGAAGGACATTCGAGACCCCCGGCTGCCCCTTGTCGGGATCAAACCCTTGCCCCTTCAAAGTCGCCATCGGGATACAATGTGGGATCCCAAGATCCCCACACCAATCTGGACCGTCCGACCACCTCTGACAAGAGGAGCCACCACCAAAACCTGGGGCTGCAACCCCGCCTCCCAAGTGATGCGGGAAGAGATGTAAGTCGTCCTCCATTGTTGCACAGAGGAACAGCAGCCGGCCGCAGCCGCCATGCAGCCAGATCCTCAAGGCCGCCGTCGTCACGCACGCAGTCCGGTGCCTCCTGGCCACCGCTGTCACACACCACCGTAGCCGAAGGATCCCGATGGTGCCGCCTTCAAGATCCCTGATCTTGTGACTTTGATGCTTCTATAAATTAAACTTGCGAGAAGGATTTTGCTATTGTTATTTATGATAATCCTTGCTACTTTGATAAACCTTATGACAATCCTCTATTTATTCCAATCACTGATATGCATGATAGTGAGGAAGTTTGTTTGGAAAATTTATATGATAATGCTCTAGATGATGGTCCTATGTTACTTGATGTTATGAATTATAATGCTACTAAAAATGGGATTGCTATAAGGAGTCCCATACCTTTGAAGAGTTACCATTCATCTTGTTGCTAAAAGTGGTAAAGAAAAGGCCATAATTTTTAATTTTGATCCCACTATTTCTGAGCTTGATATGAACTGTGCGCTTTTAAATCATGACAATCATGCTTTACGTGATAGTTATGTTGTTGAGTTTGTTCATGGTGCTACTGAAAGTTCTTACGAGAGAGGAAAATATGGTTGAAGTAATTTTCTTGTTATTAAAACACCTCTCTTTATGTTGAAAGTTTTGAAGTTTCTTTTGTTTTACCTTCCTATGCTTGCTAGTTTGTGCTTAGTTAATTTATTTCCTTCGCAAGATTCTAATGCATATGAAGTGGGTTAAACTTACATGTGTTTCATATTTTCTTCTTGATGCTCTCTTTTTCTTCTATTCATATTTATTATGTGAGCATCTTTGAAAATTGCTGAAGCTATCTTAATGGCTATAAAGAAAGCTTTTGGGAGGCAACCCACTTTTGCTTTCCTTTGTTATCATTTTTTTTCTTCTATTTTATTTTGTTCCTTTTCTATTTGGGAAGTTGTTACCTCCGTAGCAACCTCTCCTTATCCTTTTTATTTCGCATTTGTTCCATGAGTAACCTCTAATTGAGAGGTAGTCCGATTTGGAGAAGTTGTTGTTCTGAAACAGATATTTGGGCCGATACCAAAAAACGCATGCCTCTCAGCTAGAACGTCGTATTGCTTTGAAAAGAATAGACATAGGCCCCAGGTTTTTATTTAACTTTCTTTAGTTTCCCACTTTTTTATTTGAGCAACATAAGATTTTCGAAAAAAAATCATCTATACCGATTGTTCTGTTTTGACAGATTTCAGCCAATATTTGCATTTGCGTATTAATCTCTTTCTTCTGGTTTTCTTTTGAGAGGGAGAGCTTTAAAAGAATTTATGACAGTAGCTAATGTTTTTATTGAAGTGTGAGACTTGTGTTGAAACTGAACCAAGTGGATCTATTATTTTGGTTACACTAACGTTGCTAATGAAGATTGTGTGAAGAGATGAAGAATGGACAAAAGCTCAAGCTTGGGGATTCCCATGTCAACCCAAGACATATCCAAGAAGTACAAGGGTCAAAGCTTGGTGATTCCCAAGGAATCCCCTTCTTCATCAACAAAAATATCAAGTTTCTCTCAAAACACTATATTTTTATTGCTTCACATGATATGTGTTATTCTTGGAGCGTCGTTTTATTTTGATTTCAGTTTATTTTGTTTTCTTTGTTGTAGATTTTGGTTGGATCCTAGAAATTTTATCTTTGGAGAGACACGCTCCGTTTTTATTGCCTGGAACACTCTAGTTTTCACTCTTATTGCTCCGCGGGTATTCAATTTTTGCTAGTACTGCGTTTAGCTCTTGTTTTTACTCAAATTTTGTTCAGAGCCTATTGGTTTGCTTCAGTTATATTTGATTATCTCTCTGGTCTTATATGATTATTTGCTTTGAGAGTTGTTCTGAATAAGTTGATTGGTGTTGGAGAAGAGTAATTTTTTTATACTTATAGTGATGCAATAAGAAGCTTGTTTTGACTGTGGCATAGGCTTTGGCATGTCATGTTAGATGTTATTTTAGTTGTGTGCTTAGTTATTTATGATGTGTCATGACTATTCTCAAATAGCTGAGATCGCTTAATGCGCCATTGCATTTTATCATGTGTTGTTCTCTCATATTGAAGCATGGTATTGTGGTATTTCTCCTTTGAATGCTTTATCTGGATTGACTTGGCGCATTCTTACACCATGTTATGACTACAAAAAAATCACTTGTAGCCTTTATGATCATTTAGTTTTTGACTTGTAATATCACTTCATGCTTTGATTAATGATGTTTTGTCGCTATGCATGATTATGGTCGTTATTGCTCTCTTAGTTGGTCGATCCCAGTCTTCTGCTAGCCCACATCTGTACTAAGTATGAGCTCTACTCGTGCATCCAACTCCAAAAAACCAAAGTATGCCAAATGTGTCCACCGTAAATACCTATATGTGGTATTTAACCGCCACTCCAAGTAAATTTCTCGTGTGCTACCTTTAACCCTTAAAAACTATAACATGTTTTGTGTTCTTGTTTTAGCTCATAAGGAAGTAGTTTAAAGTTTATTATGGTGTGTGTCAAACAAAGTTCTTCTTCCTTCTTTCACCCGATGAGTATGAAATCTGTGCTCATTTAAATTTGCAGAGAGCTTGTTCCAAATAATAATAAAAAGGTACTTCCCCATGGTTTGATGAAAGCTGGTGGGTACCTGTGAACACAGCTATCCCTGGTTTGTAAAAGAAAGGTGGGGGAGTGCGAAACTAATAAACAACGGAAACTGCTCTCAAAAGTCTAAACACTTTGCTTGACATGGATTATGATAAGTTTTTCATTACCATTTGTTGACACAGATATACACCTCTCTCAAAATTGTTTTCAATATCTCTGTTTTATTAAATAAAAAGCTCTAGCACATGAGTAATCCCTGCTTCCCTCTGTGAAGGGCCTTTATTTTACTTTTATGTTGAGTCTTCATCTTCTTACTTTATGTACCCGCTAAGAGAGCATAGTTGTCATTCTGAGTATAATGTGCATAGTCCCAAAATTTATTATTGATTGATTCATTATTTGTGGTATCGCTTGATCTCAAATTATTTGTATCTAGTCACCAGTTAAACTTTGAAGGTGTCTTGGCATTTATGTTTTGCTATCACACGAAGGACTAGTTGGATACCACTTTATTATGTTATTCTTTATGATTGATCATTTTCAATGTTTCATTATTCATTTTCTTTTGTTTGTGTTTCTTTTCGTGTGCAACATGGTTGCTAAGTTTACATTAATTGAAATAATATTTATCATGACTTTGTTAAAGTACTTTGATCTCAGCTTTGCAATGCTTTTACATAACATTGATCAAGATTTGTGTTGGCTTCATGTCACCTCAAAAATTATTTTGTTATCACTTACCTACTCGAGGACGAGCATGAGTTAAGCTTGGGGATGTTGATACGTTGCAAACGTATCTATAATTTTTTATGCTTCATGCTTGTTTTCTACCCAGTACCTGTCATTTTCCACTTGTTTTTCTTTTGTTTTCTGGATGTTTTGACACACTAACCTATTAACAAGATGCCCCAGGACAGTTGCTGTTTTCTGTTGTTTTTCTATTTCAGAAAAAAAATCATAAGGAAATATTCTCAGAAAGGGTTGAAAATCCACGGAGATCAGTTTTTACCCGGAACGAAGATGGAGTCCAAAGGGAAGCCAGAGGTGAGCTAGGGGGCCGCCAGGCGGCTAACAGGCGCCCCCTAGGCCGCGTCTGGTAGGCCGCTAGGATCCCCAACACCGCCTCATGTCCCCCTTTGCTTATAAATTGCCTTTAACCCTAAAACCATCAGGGACAGAGCTATTTTCCACGAAACATACAAAGAGGGGCTGTCAACTCGAAAATCCAATCTCTGGCTTCTGGTGTCCTGCTTCGGTGCCCTGCCGGAGAGGGGGGTCATCACCGGAGGCATCTACATCGCCATGATCGCCTTCAGACAGATGCATGAATAGTTCATATCAGGACTACAGGTCCATAGCAGTAGCTAGATGGTTGTTCTCTCCCCTATGCCTCCATGTTTAGAGTCTCGTGAGCTGACTCACATGATCGAGACCACCGTTATGTAATTGTTCATGTCCTATTTGCTGGGATCCGATTAACAATGAGATTATGATTATTTTGTTCATGTCAACATGACATGCTTTACTTATATTCGTAGAGAGTTTTAATATTGTATTTCAATGCTCTCCAGTGTTACGATTACCTTTGCCACGTAGTTGTTTTCACCTCAAAGAGAGGGTTTATATGCTACATAGTGGGTTCATGCCTCCTTGTTGCCTGGGCTCGAGTGACAGAAACGTGCTGGGGAAGGATGTGCTCTTTCCACTAGGGAGAAAACAACAGTGCTCTTGTATACGGATGAGAACCACTACTTACATTACATATTGATCTTAATGCATTTTTCTGTTGCACACATAGCAATCACTTCATTGCTGCAACTTAATACCAAGGGATTTGCTGGATAGCTTTCTTGAAATGGACTTTTAGATATGGATGCATGCTGGATAGCGGTCCATATGCCTTGACATAATGCCTGCAATGTGAGAACCTGTGAACTTTATCTCTTCATAATAGTAAATCTATACGTTCATGATTTGTCAATTGCCCAACTGTAATTTGTTCACCCAGCATGTTTGTTTTCTCTGGAGAGACAACACTAGTGAACCTATGGCCCCCGGTCCCATTTTCCTCATATTTCAAACCTTTTTTTAAGCAGTTTCATAATTGTTTCCTTGCTTTCCCCTTTTTACTTTTATTGTTTTCCAAGACTCTATACGTTTAATTCTCCTATTTTCAGCAAGACCAGAAGATTAAAACCTTCCGGAAAGTTGGGGCAAGAGAGAGTTTGTGTATTTTGTGCATGTCCACGTTTGTTGATCCCGCGTGCAACAGGCAACCTTCTTCAAGACTGCATCAAAACTTACTCTAGACTGCATCATACCGTATTCTTGGGGTCTCCCAACGAGCATGTGATCACGTCCTCATCAATAAGCTTCTTAAACATACTGTCAAGTAGCAAGGTGGGAATAAACATCCCATCCCACCCTAAGTGACTCAACACCGCCAGGTCCCACTGGAGAAGTCCCATCCCACCCATACCGTGTGACTTAGCACCATCAGGTCCCACTCGTCAGAAGCCCCATCTCACCCTCCTCGTGTGACTCAACAACGTCAGGTCCCACTAGTCAGAAGCCAGCAGAGTACACAATCAACTAGTTTGACCAGCCACATTTGGTCATTGCGAGGCTGCAGTGGAGCGAAGTGGGGAAAAAGTGGGGAAAGCTAAGGCTCCAGGGAACCAGCAAGGAGAACTAAGCGACGTGGGGCATTGAATTAGAAATATGATTATTTTAATACCAATAATATATCAGTTACACCAGACCTCTGCAACAACATAATGTCAAGAGCTATTCGGGACATCAAGGATGCACACAGCTACAAGAAGAAAAAAATACCACGTCGAATGGATCAACGAAGCAGCTGGAACTACCACCGCCAAACGCCACACCCGGACTGCAAAAACATTTGTCCAAGAATGACGCCTTCAAGAACGGAACCATGCACAAACACCGCCATTTCCTGATCAAATATCATGTCGTTTCACCCTAGAGAAATCCCGACTAAGCTCGAGACAATGCCTTCAACAAGGATATGAATAGAGACCCGCCATTGCCAGATACAACCCGTTAAGGTTAGAGCTAGGGTTTTCACACTGGAAGTTGACATTTGGGCCAAAATAGCACCATCAAGAACGAATTTCCCCTTTGTTGCCCCCACGCTTGCCGAGATTGCGGCAAAAAACCAATCCTTTTGTTGACAGTCTTCACCACACCTAAACTTGGCTATGTCAACACTTGTAGTCTCAAACTCAACATGATTGATTGAGATCCACTATCATCCGACACAAACATGATGAAAAGCCCCATCATTGTCAACACCATGGTAAATGGAGCTAATAATGCCATGCCGTACCTCAAGGAGGCGACAAATCGGAGGTCCGACAACACCGACAGAATATTGGGAGGATTCTCAGTGCGGATATCTTGTCGAGTACCTTAGCCACAACGAACACGTGAAGCAAATCCTGCCATGAACTATCACTCCTGAGGCCGTTTTTGAGGAGTTCCGGTGCATCTCCCATGATGTAACTAGAGGTGAACGTTGCATAATTTAAAAATATTGGAGGCCAATCCCCCTTCTTTCATTTCCCCTTTTATCTTTATTCTTTTTTGGTATTTCCTTTTTCTCTCTCGAACCAAATAAGGAAGGGTCCAGGGGAGGATTGTGCGCCTAGTGTGTTCCCTGGGGCCGAGCTAGCAGCCGCTGAAACTGGGTGCGGCGATGGGGGTAAATCTATCCTCTTCGACGCTTCCTCTTCTCGGTTTTTGCCGAAACTCTTCCAGAACCCTATGACCCCAATATATAAAATCATCAAACTTATTTACTCACATATCATGTTCTCTGTTTTCAATCATATAAAAATTTTCCTTCCACCGACACTATTTTTTCTTTCATAGCAACTTCCACAAAACCCCTCCGATTGACATCGGGCTTGTTTCTATCGCATTGTATCACATCTAACATTCATAAAACGATTATCAACAACTTTATTCTCTCAAGTAAAGTTTGTCATGACTTAAGCGTGTGACCCATAAAGGCTCGATAGCACACAAACATGTTCGGGAACTTACCGAACAATAAACAACAACGGAGTCGTGGACGCCCATGATGACTCTGGTGTGTCCATGAAGAACAAGGGAACCTTTCAAGTTACTCATTTCACTTATTTTCTTAATTTTATGATACCAACGATATCATGAGGTGAGACTATGTGCTCTAATATAAAACTCGTAGTGATATCGTTCTTTTTTCTCATCCATATCCCTGATGTCCTTGTGATAAATCACACCGTGTCTGGCCAGACAATGGCTGAAATTGGTGATAATGAGAGGGCCCAAAGCATGTGTCTCTCCATCGCATAGAGGATTTAAGTACTATTCTTGAACAATCACAGTTCCATTACACGCTCTAGATTATACCAGGACGTCAACGTTATGATCCCCTCTTACGGTGGACTATTGAAGACATCCAAAGCATAATTTTCGATTGTGCGGTTACTAGATATTCTCATAGTATAGGAATTCTAGCAATGACAACTCCATATGTACTTTGATAGATGCATTACAATTGTTTAGTCTCTCAGCAAGATCATACACTTGGGTCGGTTCAGTACTATTGTTACCCTAACAATAAACTCTTATGTTTGATATAATTTATCAAAGTCCATGATCAGAAAAACATGATCATAACCATAAGCTACTATTAGCGAAAAGATTAGGAACTCTTGTTTGTTTACGTCTTCACACCCGCACAAAGGATCTCTTTTGAAATCTCACTTTTCAAGTTCTATAGCGTTACAACACGATGACATAAACTTAATTCTAAACTTGGAGATAGAATAATAACTGAATATTATTGTCTCTAGCGCAACTCTCCAATAGTCTCCCACTTGCACTAGTCAATAATACTCTAGTTAGTATTATGCCATAACACCTATGGAAATCCGGTGTTACTCACACTTTGCATGTGGTTCTTTAGACAATTGTTTTTCGCCTTTTGATCCAATCAACTTGTGAATAGCTTGCATTGCATTTATTAGAAATTATAATTGTGTGAATATGGTTCCGTAGTAGTATTAATAATTCAAGTGTCTCCGAATGAATTATCATGTCGTATTTTGAGACCTCACTAAGTCGAATGACTTTTGTTCAATAACTTGCAATCCACAATGTCTGACATTGTGTTGCAACTACCCATAGAAATATGCTTTAGAGTCCACTCATAATACTCTAATATTGATAATTATGCAACATACGGTATTATCAATTGAAAAATCATAATCTAAATTAAAATTGATAAATATTTGATTTCGTAATTCCACGACAAATACATATGTGAGTAAACATCTCACAATATTATTTGAAGCTATAAAAAATCCCACCGAGTCATTTTTTCACTATGTTATACCACCGTAAATATTTATGTGAGAAACTATCACCATCTAAGCTTAATTGCAAACAATTACTTGCTTTTGTGAGAAAACTTTTACTTAAGTTTTCCACCTTTATACCGGTTGGCTAAACAATTTAGCACATCCAAAACATACAGGTTCTTATGTGCCTATTCATGACAACGAGGTTGGTCGGATCACAAATTTTGTGACTTGATCTCAATACTTTCTATTTTTATCACCAAGACTACGATGGTCAAGTCTATTGTAAAATATCACGCATCATGCTTACGTTTGAGACAAATATTTTTGTCTCATTGTGATTTCAAATTTCTTTCAGAATCACACTCAGCACACTCATCATATTCATGTTTATTAAACTTCTTAATCTATCTCATAGATTCTAAATTTAATAAGATGCTTTCTTACAAATCATTTAAAACTCTTTTAAATCATTTCATGAGGTAACTTTCTTTCAATTAGACCAAGCCAAATTAAAAGATCATATCCATCTCCCACTGACTTTTAATTCCCCTTGCTTTATATGATGAAAATAGTAACTTCTTGTTTTATTAACACGACTGACTTAACACTCATAATTAATATTTCAGATTACTCCAGCATCTAAAATCTATTACACTTAGCAACTATTTTTGCTAATTGATCCATTAACAGCACCAAACAATTGATATGATAAATTTTTTAATTCATCATTATCATTTATTCATCCTTGATAAAACAATTTTTATCAAGACTAGATTTATGAATATCATACATATTCATATTTATTTCTCTTGAAATATTCATGTTCTCGTGATTAGGTATCACTTCAACCACTCTCAAGATAAAATCTTGGATTCCACATGAACACCTTTTTTTTTGCAACTGGATCTCTTTGACAATCCAATGTAGTTTATGAGCATTATTATCTTGTTTTTTTTGTATTTCATGATCGTTGTCTTGGAATTTTGATGACTACATCACAAACTGAATATTACATCAAATTCCTTATATTACCTTTATTCAATATTAAGTTTGAACCTTATGTATCTCATACATAAATTCCTAGATAAGGTGATGAACTGGAAACATTTGCATTTTGTCCCTTTCATTCAGTCCTTTCTCCAAAGATCCGCAATCTTAACTTAATATAATTTCCATCTCTCTATCATGAGAAGACACTTTTCTCCTTAATCCAACATGTTAGACACTTGTAGTTAAGGTAGAAATTTACTACCAATAATGATATTGGTTTTATGCAAAAATAAATTATGCATCACACTTGAGAAATATTGATTACTTGGAACTTTCATTAAAATAACTCGAGTTAATTAATGACAATGATCCAACCTTAACAAAAAAAATCTTAGTGGGTGCAGCATTATTTTTCTTCCACGTTTCACATATCACACCAAGACATTTAGACAATCTTATTATAACATTTCTAAAATCCTTGTCTCATAAATATTTAATTAGCAGGATAGTTTTGAGTCTCCTAGAATTGATCATGAGTAATTTTGACTAATAAAACTTTTTTGTCAATATGTTATAATTTTATTAAGTCATTTCTTGTTCAATCAAATTTCTTTGATCTTAGCTTTTGATTCACTGTCCTCCCACTGAATTTTATGAAACATTGAAACTTCAATTATTTCAAATATTCCACTTCGTCAATATGATCAACTAATCTTATTGAGTCTTCAATGGAATTTAGTCAACTGGAAAAATATCCATCCTTTATGTGAATTTTTAAATTCACAAGTGCCTAGCACTTTATATGGATTTTTAGCTTTATTAAATAATTTGGAGACAATCTTCAAACCTTGATAAATCAATAAAAATAATTTTCTCCAATTTATTTAACAAGCCCTAAAAATATTACTCAAACTTAGGTAACAAATTGAATCAACATATTCAAGATTTAATAATAGAAATAATGACATAATACAATACCTCTTTTTTCAATGTTGTTTCAGCTCCAGAATTTGGAATTACTTGCAAATACAATGGAGTGACAACACTGTTATGGCTAATTTAAAGCAGCCTAAGAAAGCTTTCAATGGTCCATGTTTTGCTGAGATTGTAATTCTGGCCTGTTGGAACATCTAGAAATAGAGGAATGGGGTTATTTTCAAATCTGAGAAGCATTCTTTTAGAGGTTGGAAGACTTGGTTTCTGTTAGATATCACCTTGCTTAAGCACAGGTTGAGTCCTTCCTTGGCTGAACAATTATCATCATGGCTTAGTTCCTTTTTTTAGTTTTTTATAGATTGCCGTAGTCTATCTTCTCTGTATATATTTGTACATATTTGTAAACTTCTCTTTGTGGCAATAAAGAGTTGTGGGGGACTCCCCTGGAGTAGAAAAGGTTTCAAAAAAATGACATAATACAATAAAGAAGATCATAATCTTTGAATTCCCAAGGTTGGAATTCCCACAAATATTTTATAATTCAAACTCGACAAGTTTCATGAACATAACATATCCATTACAAACTAATCAAACTTCAAAATAACATTTTTTTCAAAGTCCTAATGTTGATCCTCTCTATTGACATGGACTTCATAGATGATGCAACTGGTATGGCGTCTTTAAATGCTTCTTCCGTTGCGCCTTTCACGCTTTCCACATTTCTTGACTCTTTTCCTTCTCACTCTGCAATTAATTGCAAGTTGAGAAATTGTAGCATCCAATACCAAAATATTTTTGAGACAAGAAAATATTAATAACTGGTATAACTCTTATACCTCATGTGGACGTGCCACGTGTTTTTGTCAATTGGTGCAGTCATCACAACATGGACAAAGAAATCCATCTCAGCTGACATGAGCATCTGGAATATCTTTTCAATTGTCTTCTCCACTTCCATCATATTGTATCAAGGCACAAAACTGAAGTAATGCAACGGAAGTGAAATGAATAGTGTGTCAACTGCTTGCTTCTTCGGAATCGGAAAACCAATTTCCTTAAGCTTTTGCAGCATCTGCGTGAACTTGTCTTTGTGATCTCCTATTGAACCATGTCACATGAGTTTGCATGCTAACAGTTCAGTGTTAAGATTATGCGACCAAGACAGAGTTGCATGGAGAACCGAGCAATTAAAACCTTCTGGGCGAAAGTGTGGGTAACAAACACCTAGCTTAGAACTCACCCTGTCCAGCATGATCACATAAACTTGATACTCCTCATCCCCTAATGGAGGCCATTCCCCATCAGGTTTCGGGACTTTATTGTCCAACACGTGCTCTACCTCAAGACTTCTGAGAACAACTCTTAGATCATGAACCCATTCACAGAAGCTTGCGCTTTCCCTAGTTAATTTCTTTATTCCCAACAAATCATTCAGATGTATGTTTTCAACGGGGTCTATCTCTACAATAAAACAAGTTTATTTAAACTCTTTAGTTCAAAATTAATATGCACTACTTAATTCAATAAAATAGAAATTAAGATATGCTCGTAGTGAAACTGATATTTCTCAAAATTAACTTTCAGTGATACGGGGTCCACATTAAATTATGACTGCAAGGATGGATACAAGTCAACCAATCATAAACTAAAGGGTAGGACACTATGGCAATCACTGCATGCTATTCTCGCTCATATTTTCATGAATATGTTCTTAGCTCATAACTAGTTATGCCTGAACATCAAGAAAACCATATGACACTGCAATGTATGGAATGATCCTTGGATACAAGTCATCAATCCATACCCGCCTACAGACGATAAGAACACATTGATCCTTGGATACAACCAATGAATGTGACCCAAGACGGTTGCTATAGTATGAGAGAACATGAACAATCTCGATATTTTAAGGGAGGAACCCTAATAAACGACTACTCGCAATCAAGATGCAAACACCAAAGGATAAACATCACAGGAAATTCATAATTCATGTGATTCGGTATAGCCTTTGCTCTTCCAGGATTCTTGATGCGTCTCCAATGAGGATTCTCAATCTCCGTTATTCTCACCATAGCAAAAAAATCCGAGAAAATTCCGCTGCGTTGAAAATTTCTTCGAGCGTTTCCACGACAGAGAAACGACCACTTTATCTTGTCATGTACTTCCTCCGAGGTCGGTGATAAACGCCTGATTGTCGATGTGGAACGATGTCAATCCTTTGGCATTGGCCATCATGTCAAAATACATTAACAATATAGCTATACCAAACCACACGCACACCCGGCAAAACCAAATAGACGCCTCTAACGCTTTGTTTGCATGTTTTAGCGTGGATCTAGGTTCTACAATCAATTATCGTCGTAACCTACATATTTTGAGGTATGTTTATTCTTATTGCTAGATTGACATTGCGGGGTGATCGAAATACAAACATTACAAAAATGTCTAGAAACTCAATCTAAACTTATTCATAACCATGACCCCGTGTGGATCCATTCCACATGGCCTTTCCACCATGCCGTTATATGAGACCAACTATGGTGCAACCAACTGAAGCACTTCTTCGGATCAAGCGAGATATGCTAGGGGCAACTCGAGCGTACTAGGATTGCCAGAAGTTTGTAGAAAGCCACACCATGCCGTTGGTAATAAAACAAACACAACTTATTGGGAAGCAACAACGATAAACTGAATATTAAAGAACTTTCTAATATACTTTCACAAACTTATGCAATGTCCGCACAAAATTATGCTCTACATCAAATCGTATCTATGCATAGCATGCTCTAATACCACTTCTGGTGAATGTTGCAGAATTTTAAAAATTTCCCTACCTAACCGCCAAGATCACTATGCAGATAACGATGCATGCTCATACATGCATTAATATGTAATCATGACTCAACGGGAAGAGAAAGATCAATGTAGTCATACAAGAGTTTTGAACAATCGTAGGTTCTCACAACTAGGCTTAGTTGCAAGGATGTCACTATGTTTCCCTCGTCGAGGATCACACGTGTAATTCCTCTTATGGTGTGGACGCGTACGCTCATGTCAACCCGCCAGCGCTCCACTGTCCAGGACTCGGCACCGATGAAGAGAGACAACCTTTCAGTGTTGCTAATTGGTAGCTCTAATCAACTATGATTAGAGCTATATGATTTTGGAAGTTTCTCAACACATGATACAGAATAGAAATTAGAGATATGCCTAATCGGCAGAGGACACCTCAAAAACCCAATTATAAGAAGGCCTCATCCAATTAGAGGAGCTCTAATTAGATAGTCTAATTAGAGGCTCTAATTCTACTAGAGAGAGAAAGAGAGAGGTTTGAGAGCCAATTGATATGTTTTGCCTCAATGGCTTGGTGTCCTTTTATAGGTGGAGGAAGGGGGAGACCTACCTTGGGGGACGGTTCCCTCCCCCAATCCGCACCAAAGAGGAGGTGGCCGCAAACCCTCCTACGGAAACTTGGATTGGACACGTATTGGAGTCCAATCCCCCTCTTTTCTTTTCCCCTTTTCTCCTTTTTTTTTTACTTTTGGTCTGTATTTCTCTCTCAAACAAAATAAGGAAGGGAACAGGGGAGGATTGTGCGCCCAGTGTGGTGCCTTAGGGCCCACCTGGAAGCCCCCAAAATTGGGTGCGGCCATGGGGGAAATTCGCCCCTTCTCGGTTTTTACCCGAAAGTCTTACGGAACCCTGTGACCCCAATAGATAAAATCATTGAACTTATCTACTGATGTTAGAAACATATTTCTAACATCCCGGGACATCTAAAATTCTCCGTTTTCTCTCATATAAAATTCCGCCTTCCACTCGCATTATTTCTCTCTCATAGCAACTTCTCCGAAACCCCTCCGATTGACACCAGACTTGTTTTTATAATATCGTATCGACATCTACCATTCATAAAACGATTAGAAATAACTTTATTCTCTCAATTAAAGGTTGGCACGACTTAAGTGTGTGACCTGTAAAGACTCGATAACACAAAGACATGTTCGGAAACTTATGGAACAATAACCAACAGCGGAGTCGTGGACTCCCATGATAGCTCCTGTGTATCCACGAAGAACGAGGGAACCTTTCAAGTTACTCATTGAAATTATTCTCTTAACTTCACGATACCAATTATAACACGAGGTGAGACTATGTGCTTTAGTCTGACCAAACCATTTTATCATAACACATATAAAACTCGTACCTATGTTGTTCCCTTTTCTCATCCATATCCCCGATGTCCATGTGATAAATCACACCATGTCTGGTGAGACGATTGGTTTACATCGGTGATACTGAGAAGGCCCAAAGCATGTATCTCTCCAACGACTGGAGGAGTAAAGTACTAGTTTTAGCGATCTCAATTCCATTACACGCTCTAGATTATACCCAGACGTCAAGTTATGATCCCATGTTATGGTGGACGGTTGAAGACATCAAAAGCATAATTGTCGATTGTGCGGTCACTAGATATTCTCATAGTATAGGAATTCTAGTCAATGACAACTCTATATGTATTTTGCTAAATACATTACAATTGTTTAGTCTCTTAGCAAGATCATACACTTGGGCCGGTTCAGTATTATTGTTACCCTAACAATAAACTCTTATGTTTGATAAATTTTATCAAAATCCATGATCAGGAAAACGTGATCATCTCACAAACCATAAAATAATCTTAGAGACAAGATTATAAACTATTATTTGTTTGCGTGTTCACACCTGCACAAAGGTTTTCCTTTGAAAACTCAATTTTTAAATTCTGTAGCGGTTATAGCACGATGACATAAACTTAATTATGAATTGGAGATAGAATAATAACTGAATATTATTGTCTTAGAGCATATCTCCAGCAGTAACGGCGTGAATCACCATTATAATCGTGGTTGACATGTACGATGATGCATAGAACCGCATTAATCGGCAACAGAAGCACCATGGTCGGAGTCATGGATCCAAACAGATCAGCACCAACGCCGATGCAAAGTCATGGACACGTCGGCTGCGGCGAGCGTATCCAGCCGAATAGATCGGCCACATGGACGCTAGGCGGCCACAACGTGTGGACGTTCAGCTTCAACGACGTCTCCAATCAGTTCGCCTAGAAGAGTGGGCTATCTGTAGCCCTCACGTTGGTCTGCATGCCCTTACAACAACAACCTTAGAGCATCTCCCGTCGCGCTCCCTAGTAGGCGTCCGGATGGGCGCCCGGATCGGCCCTTTGAGGGCTCGTCCGGACGGCGCGGAACCGGCGGGGGGCGCGGCTGCCCACTCGCAACCCAATTGGAGCCCCCCAAACAAAAAAAAAGACGCACAAATTTTTTAAACGACGATTTCATTCAAATTTTTAGGATATATTATAAAATTTGAACGAAATTTAAACTGAAAAACTAAAAATTAAACTACAACGACGTGTTCACTGGTTGAACATGTCGCTACTGTCGTCGCTCCAGTCCTCCATGTCGTCGTCGCCGGCCCAGTGGCTCGGCCCCGCCTCGTCGTCGTTGGCCGCCACCGGTGGGTCGAGGTCGATCAGCGGCGCGCCAGTCATCGCCGCCGTGTCGGCGACAGACCACGCGCGCGCCGCCAGGAGGGGCAATGCGGGCGGCGTGTTGTACGACTCCTTGTACGCCTCCCGGACGCCCTCCGGGTCGTCCTCCGTCGCCGACGCCTGGAGCTGTTCGTAGAGGCTGAGGGGGCGCTCCAGCCCCGGCTCCTGCTTGGGGGCACGCAGTCCCGGCTCCGTCTTGGGCACGAGCAGGGGCGGCGCAGGGCGACAGCGGGAAGACTGGGCGCCGCCTCCGCCAATGCGAATGTCGCTGGAGCATGGACGTAGGTGAGGCGGCGTGGACGCCCGCGGATATGTCTTGGGGACGCGCAGAGACGGGATCGAGCGCCTAGAGGAGCCGCCGACGGAGGAGGAGGACGAGCGCGAGGCGGAGGAGGTCAGAGTCGCCGTCGCCCGCCTTGGGTCCCAGACGGTGGGCGCCGGCCAGGGGAGGTACGGGTTGTTGCCAGCGGCGATGTGGTCAAGGACAACATCGAGGGAGCAGTCGTCTTGAGCCCAGAACGTATTGCGCCCGTACCTGTTGCGCTCTTGGGCGGGCGGCGCCGGCCCGGGGCCGTCCCAGCGGCTCCAGCGCTCCTCATGGAGGCGCTTGAACTCGCGCCCGTAGTGCGTCGTGTTCGTCGGGTTCTTCGGGTCCTAGCAGGGGTCGGTGCGTGCGCCGATGTAAGGTTCTCGTAAAAGTGGGCGAGCACCTCCTGGCCGGAGGCGTCGCTCACCGTCGGCACATTGGGGATAGGCACGCTGGCGAGCCCAATGGTGAACTCGTGTCCGGCGCGCATGTCCGGCGGGCAAGGGTACTAGGCGGCAAACAGGGCGCACGCCTGGTGCTTGAGGAGAGAACGGCGGGGGAAGTCATTGGCGGCGAGGGGATCCATGGCCGCGCGGCGAGGCGGGAGGCAGAGGACGGCGAGGGGAGAGGCAGAGGGCGGTGAGAGAGAAGCGGTGTGCGGCGCAGAGAGGCGGGGGCGTCATTTTATACCTGGCCGGGCAGGCCGAAAGGCCGCCCCCGCATTAACACCGGTGCCTGCGTGGGGAGCCGCACGGCCGCCGCGTGGGCGACGCGACTGGCCGAAGGGACGGCTCGTTGCGCCCCTGCCCTTCTGCGCCACCTCGGGAGAAGACGAAGACCGGGCGCCGCTTTGACTGCGCTCCCGTCTCACTAACGGGGCGGGCCCGCGGATACCACGCGCCTGTTTCTTCTCGTCCGGCACCCCCACAGGAACCCCTACGCGGCGGGGTTGGACTGGGTTTGCCAGACGGGAACAAGGGGGCGTCCGGATGAGAAGGCCCATTGGGAGGCGCGAGTGGGCGCGCTCGGGGCCCGTCTGGACGGGGAGGCCCCTGGGGGCGGCCTTTGGGGGGCGCGACTGGAGATGCTCTTATAGATCCACATGGAGGCGGGCCTCAGTTTGGTTTGGCTTCAACGGAGAAAGCCAGATGCGCCAATCAAGGTGCGAGGTCGGGTTGGTCTACCTTCGCTAGTGTGTGATTTAGATCACCTTCGCATGGCGTGAGCCATATCGGGAGAGAAGACTGCGAGGGCAGAAAATAATGGGCAGGTGTCAAGATGGCAGTTTTCCCGCGGAGGCGGGTACCCGCGGGGATTTACCCGCTAAGAGATAGTGGTGGGAGGCGAATTTCCCCCATGGGGCTAACAGGGCGGGTACCAATAAGCTCGTGGGGCGGGGATGGGGGCAAAATCCCCCGTGGAGGCTCCATGGGTACCCGATACCCCACCTGTCAGCCAGAAAATCATGTAGAGTACATAAAAACCCTAACCCAACTCCCCATCGGCCCAATCAAACCATCTTTCCCCCACTCCAGCCGTCAGGCCCTCCACTCTCCTTTTCCCGAATGGTGAGCGAGACACCAAGCAGAGGCGCGCGCGGCCGCCGGTGCACCCCATCCGTTCGCCTTCCATGTCACCCTATCCGCGAATCACACCAGCGGCACCACAGCGGCAGCCAACGCACCTCAAACTCCACCATGCCTCCAACAGACACAAGGAGGAGCCCGTCTCCGGCAACCTCCTGCATCAGCACGTCGCCGGCATCTTCTAGCGTCTCCAGTCTCCACGCCTTCGTCAGCTCGTTGCTAGCGTCCTCCTGCCCAGCTCGTTGCCACCGTCCCCTGCATCTGCCCGCCTTGACGTTGGCGTGAACATCCCCGTGGAGTCCCCGACGGGGGCCGGGTACCCGTGATTGCCGGGGATGGGGGCGTTTCTCCCCCGATAGGGTAACGGGGACTGGCGGGGACGGGGACGGTGGAGTCAACCACGACCCCGTTGCCATTTTGAGGCAGGGGTGGCTCGCCCACCGTCAGGCGACCTCCTCCAGCAGCCTGCGGCGGGGTGATGGGGCGGTTAAGAGGGTCTGTTTGGTGGTGGTGGTGGGGCCTCCGGAGACGCCTCTGAGGGGACCCAGGAGGCTAGGGAGTTCGTTGCCTGTGAGGAGAGTCTTGGCCCCTAAAATTATATAGACTAATTATTTTTAGTAACCAATGATGTGTCATAAAATTCGTTCATTGCATCCTAATGTATCCACGAGAAACTTGTACTCCCTCCGTATCATATTAGTCGCTAAAATGGATATATATATATACATGTATTTTCATGCTAGATATATCAATTTCAACACAACTAATATGGGATGGATGGAGTATTACTTAAGCATGGCCACACTTTCATTGTGACAGACCAACAGGAAAATGGCTAGAGCGAACCAACGAAGGGCAGCAACAGGACAAGTTAAGCTTGGAACGCAGATCAATTGCAGGAAAGTACAGCTGTAGCAAATCACTGAAGAGAATGGAAGCTTGGCAGTTCAAATGGTCACTGGAACCAGCGACCATGCACCAGTTACACTTCCAGTAGTAGTACAAGTCTTCCATCCAAGGAGAGATAAAAACTAAGTACTCCCTCCGTCCACTTTTATAAGGCTCACTTCTTACTATTGAAATGCTAAGAAGTGGGCCTTATAAAAGTGGACGGAGGGAGTAGCTGATATTGTTCACCCAGCATTTCGATCAAACCATCCGACGTACCAGGAATTAAAGACATATTAAGCTAGTTAGGCACAAAGATGCCAAAACATGCATGTCATCAGGACGGACCATATCACACTCCATAACTTGAATTCAGCACCACACCTGCCACCTGGATCAAAGGGGAAAAAATGACGTATGAACGTTAGTACTACTGCAGGCCCATGGTGTTTAAGGCTAACGAAGCGAGATCATACATGTACGTTGGGGGAATCTGAGCTTACCTAGGAGACTGTTAGACCTAAACACTCGTTCCACGTTCCTCCATTTTATCCTATGAATGTCTGCCTGGTATCTCCCACCAAGTGGTAGTCCCCCGGCGATGGCTGGTACGGTCGCGTGAAAGTTTCTTCAGCCAAGTTGATGCCATCAGTCCAGTTCCCTTCAAGGATATAAGAAATATTAATTAAAGGACTTTTGACAAATCAGGATATGTGAAGGATCGATCAAATGAGAAAAGAGTGTAGGATTATCTTGCTAGCAAACCATTTACTTATAGAAAGCGGCTAATTCCCAGTTAACCTAGAATTAACTTCATTCTCGGCCACCCAATTGCATATGCAATTCATGTACCAAATGCAAAAAAAAAAAGTGCAATCAAAACCCATGTGCAACTTTGTGCAATTAAGAATCACGATGCAAATCCCTCAGTTAAAAAAACGACCTACCTCTGACTTAAATCTCGGTTAACCTAGAATTAGAAAAGTGGTTAAAATAGTGCATGTATGGACTACCCTAGGATAGTTCTGCACTAATATTTTGACTTGGGGTCGATGCACGTGACGATCATACTAATCATGTTAGTTGTCCGTACGAATTGTTGAGACGTAGATGCTTTGTAATCTTTAAAATGACTACTGTTCACTGATGATTTATGGGTGAGAGTGCAATTACTGAGAGGATGTGGGTATGTACTTGCTTCATATTCCCTTGTTTTTACGTTTGTTATATTAATCTACAACGTGTGTTGTACGTGGAAAGTCCAATCTCCTCCCTGCGGATCAGCGAGGACTTATGGATACAGGTTGTACCCGTCCCAGGCTGGGTGGCTTCATTCTAGACGGATTCATGATTAGCCTTGTTATTTTTGGATGGTTAATTTTTGTGGCCACTTTGAGCTACTTTTAAGTTGTAATCGGTATAAAACTCGAATGCTTTATTATTTTAATAAAAACCGGCTGTGTGCATCGTCCTGATGCAGAGGCCGGGGCGCACGCTCCCATTTCTAAAAAAAATGTGGAAAGTCCAATTCGTTCCAACTTAAGGCTAGTTGTTCAGTATTCGTCAAAACATTTCATGCTTGGACGACTTCAGGATGGTTATGCTCCATTGCAGTGCTTATGTATGACCACATAGTGTCCAAAACATTTTGACTTGGGGGTGCCGATTATACCAATTATGTTGATTGGTTGTACGACCTGTACATGTGTATACATTGATGCTGAAATACTAGTAATCTTGACTGGGGGCGTTATATGTGCTAACTTTTCGCTGATGACTTATTAGTTATCTGATTACAAATTTGTAATTGCTAGTCGCTATGGTTTCATATGAGAATATTAGTGGTAACAAATTGCATAAGAACCATGCAATCATTACACCTAATTTATAAGTAATCGCGTTTGCTAATTCTACGTTAACCGAGATTTAGGTTCGAGCTAGGCCGATTTTAAAAATATAGTCAGCTATAGCAGAATATTGAAGAACAAGCTTTAGTTCTATTTTTTCCGATAAAGGGAATATCTAGCTTTAGATGTAGAGAAGCCATGCCTATATCCACATATACAACTTAGTTAGATACATGATGTTGGCCTGAAAAGTTGCAAGTGTATCACAGTAGAATGCAAGTTTCTGAGGAAACCAAAAATGATGGAACGGGACTAGTCCACGCCTACAAGATACAAATGGCATATGGGCATAGATCGTAATAGCAATATCTGGCAATTCAGATGAGGAAACCTTGCATAATATCGATAAAACAGTATTCTTTTTCTGCATCACTCGTACATCAATTGAACACTGCAGCACTACGAACGGACCACCTACTTGGAAGGGGAAACAGTAGGACATTCTGAGAAAACAGACGTGAAAAACAGGGGACATGGATGATGGTATCATATTACCTGAGGAGAGTGCCCGCGGCAGCTCCCAAGCCCGAACGAAGCGGTTGGCGATTGTCGAGCTCGGCGGCGCAACCACTCCGTACACCTCGCACTCCACGACCTTGCGGGCACACAAGTTAACACCGAAGAGGTGCTCTTCCAGGAAGAAGTACACCACTTCGGGGTTCTTGGGGTGAATCAGCGCCAGCGTGGGGATCTTGTTAGGCAGTCTGGTCGCCTTGTAGCTCTCATCGGCCCAGATCTCTGCGAACCTCGCCTCGTGCTCTAGCGTCCACTCCATGGAGTCAGGATCGGTCAGTGTCCACACGCTAATCGTGGGAGCACCGTTGCCAGGAGCACGCTTGCCCATGTACGTATCCACGAAACGCAGCTTGCCGCCGCTCACCCCCACATAGCGGTACTTGTCGGTGACTCCCCAGCCTTCCCTGCATTTCAGCACCCTCTCCGGCGGGAACGGGATGAATCCCAGGACCGGCTCGTCGGCGAAGGGGTCGCAGGTGATGACGCCCCATGAGAGGTCGACCCACCAGAGCCTCCCGTGATGCGAGAGCACGCGGATGGGAGCCCATGGCCGGGGCTCGAGCGGGTAATGGACCGACGTACTTCTCAACCCACTCCCCAACCTCGGAAGAGAAGCAGAGGAGCGTGGCCGTGTCCATGCCGAAGATGGGCTGGAGCTCCGCGACCATGTAGTGGCCGCCGCCGCCAGGGGAGACGACAAGGCCGAGGAGGGCCTGATGCATGATGGTTGCCTCGGGGTCGGGGAGCTGGAGCGACGAGGAGGTAGTTGCGTCGAGGACGAAGTAGCGCCGGTTGTCGAATTTCCAGCTGACGGACTTGTTGTCAGGACGGTCGATGACTTCACGGGTCGGCGTGCACCGCAGGTTGGCCTGGAGGAGCAGGCCAGAGGGGTCGGCGGCGAGGACGAAGGGGAAGTAGCGGGTCGTGGGGGGATCCGGAAAGACGCGGGGGGAGACTGTGAGGATGGAGACGCGCGGTGGCGCCGTGAGCGCGACGGAGGCGTCGCCGCCGTCCGCCGGCGTGGAGACACTGGGGATGCTGCCGAGGATGACCCATGATGACGACGGCGGCGGCGGCGGCGGCGAGGACGGAGACGCCATCTGCGGATGTTCTTGGGCTTGGCTGGCAACGAAGCGGAGAAGGGTAATGGAAAAAATGGCAGAGCTTTGGTGTTGTGTGGAGGGTTGTGGGATGGGTGGCGTGTTTCAGAAGAAGGCGCGGAGCTGAGATAGCAGCGGGGAACCGGGGCGTGGCAGCCTTTTGAGTTTGAACGTCTCTCGTCGTTTTTCTCAGCTGCTTTCTTTTTTTTTTTTTTTTTAAACGGAAATCACCAGCCTCTGCATCAAGTGGATACACACAGCTTTCTTTATTAAAAGAGTTGTTCAAGTCATCATCCAAGTGAAATTATTACATCCCATCAAATGAAATGTAAAGTGGCTACGTAAATTAGCCATCGAGAAAAAAGACAACAATGGAGACTACACATATTGTATCCTCCTAGTGTGCAGCCACCCACCCTGGCTGAAGATAGCCCGCACGACTGCCATCAGTCTTGCACATCCGGTATCCAAACGTCCACGTAGGGCTGCGGGGGAGAGGAGTGACCATGTATGTATCCAATGAGTAGCCCTGTGCACCACCTGCAAAAAATGTCCAGTATCCATCCTGTTAAAAATAACATCATTTCTACAATTCCAGATTGCCCAAAGAAAAGCACATACACCAATGCGTATGCTCGCTTTAGTCTTTGTATCTAGTCCATTTAACCACCCCCCAAACAAATTACGAATCGAAATTGGTGGTGTGATACTGAATGTAAAATGAATTAATTGCCAAATCTTTTTCGCAAACATACATGTAATGAACAAGTGCTCGATAGTCTCGTTTTCTCCACAGAAAACACATTTGGAACACCCTGTCCATTTCCTCTTAGCCAGATTATCCTTCGTTAACAATTCCTTACGGTAAAGGAACCACATGAAGATTCTTATTTTAAGTGGGACTTTTAATTTCCATAAGTATTTGCGTAAAAATTTCGTGCTTCCATTCATTAAATCTTCATAATAAGATTTCACTGTGAAAGCACCAGAACACGTCAAGCTCCACTTAAAAGTATCCGGCCCCTCTGATCTAGTTAGGCTCATCAAGCGTTCAACTAAATGCAACCATGTGTTCCATTTATCACCCGTTAACGCTATCCTAAACGATAAGTTGAGATTATTCACTTGAATAACCTGTGAGACAACAACATTTTTATTTCTCACAATATTATAAAGAGACGGATACTGATTAGCTAGAGGAGTTTTACCCAACCAAATATCCTCCCAGAAACGCACTGTATGGCCATCCCTCAACGTGAACTGAATACGTTTAAAGAAATCAACATTGACTCTCATCAGTCCCTTCCAAAAGGGCGAGTCAGTGGGTTTTGCTACCACCTGTGATAACGGTACCCCTTTAAGATATTTGTTATGTAACAGTTCTTGCCACACTCCTTCTTCAGTAATTAGTTTGTATAACCATTTACTCAGCAGGCATTTGTTCTTGATATCCAATACCTCTATCCCAAGACCACCCTGGTCTTTCGGTCTACAGATAATATTCCACCTAGTTAAACGATACTTGCGCTTCTTCTGGTTACTTTGCCAAAAGAAACGAGATCAAAAAAAATCCAATTTTTTCCGTACCCCAATGGGTATCTCAAAAAAAGAGAGAAAAAACATTGGTAGGCTAGTTAAAACCGAATTTATGAGAACCAGTCTTTTTTTTTTGGAAAAGGAGGCAATACAAAAAACAAAAGTCCATAACGAAAGAGCAACAGATGCTCCCCTACGAGGCGCAAAGCCTACTATCATGCTGCCACCCGTTGGAGAACAGAATGGCTCGAACTATAGCTAATAACCGGTTGCATCTAGCCTCCATAAAATGGCGCTGGTCCTGCGGCAGGAGGAGAGACCACGAAGTAATCCAATAGATAGCCTTGTGAACAACCTGCAAAAAATGAATATTGTTGATCTTGTTAAAAATCACATCATTGCGACAGTTTCACACTTCCCATACAAAGGCACACACCCCAATACGAATGCGATGTTTGTCATATTTCTGTATTCCATTAAGCCAATCATCAAACATATGATCTAAATTTAATGGAGGTGAGACATTAAAAGTAAACTGAAGCAATCTCCAAATTTTAATAATGAAAGAACAGTTGATGAAAAGATGTTCTATAGTTTCCTCATGATTGCAGAAAGCACATTTTTTACAACCATGCCAATTCCTTTTGAGAAGATTATCTTTTGTTAGAATAGCTCGTCTGTTAAGTAACCACAAGAATATCTTGATCTTAAGGGGGATTTTCATCTTCCAAAGGTATTTATGTATAAAAGGAGGGTGGTCATTCATGTAATCAACATACATAGATTTAACAGAAAATGCACCACTCGTATTGAGACGCCAAGAGAAATAATCTTCATCTTCAGAAAGAGAGATAGACATCATTTGTTGAACCAGCTGCAACCAAGCCGTCCAACTATTCCCTTGCAAATTTCGTCTGAACTGAATATTAATAGGTGGCGCATTCGATAACACATCAGCCACAAGCACATTCTTGTTTCTCACGATGTGATAAAGCCCTGGATATTGATCAGCCAAAGAATGATCCCCAATCCAAACATTCTCCCAAAATCGAGTTTTTTTTTGCCATTGCCAACCATAAAAAAAACCCGGGAAAAGAAATCCTTCTTCACCGACAAGAGACCCCGCCAGAACGGTGAATCTGTTGGTTTACATGGGCTGCAAAGTTTTACATATGTATCTAGACATAATTTAGCGTTCTTATATCTATTTTTATCATTTTTTATGATACTCCCTCTGTCCACTTTTATAAGGCACACTTCTTGCTATTGAAATGCTAAGAAGTGTGCCTTATAAAAGTGGACGGAGGGAGTAATTAATTTGAGACGAGGGAGTACAAGAGAATACCAATTAGAACATCTCCGCTGCCACTCTTTTTTTTTGTTCGACGCACACTGTCGTCGGACCTTTGTCCGGAAATTTGGTGGATGTCGCCCTCGGCAGACTCGCTAAAGAAAAAGTATAAAACTTTGAAAGAGAAATTTAATTAATTTTTTAAAATTTCATTTAATATTTGAAATACTTTACATAATTTGAACGAAATTTGGCTACAACGGCTGCCTAACACTAACCCTAACAACTCCTCGTCGTCGCTTCAGTCGAACGACGAGCCGTCGTAGTCGCTGTCCTCGACAACGACGAACTTGGAGGAGGAGACGGTGACGCAGTTCAAGAAGGCGTCGTGAGTCAAGGTTGTAGAGGTCGTCCTCCCACAGCTCCTCCTTGACGTCGACGTGGGGTTGTGGCTGGCTCGGGCGGCGGGGGCAGAGGAACATGTGGCCTTGGGGTTGACGTCGGCTTGGGTAGGAGCGGCGCCATGGGGCATCGTGGATGACGATGCCCGGACCTCCAAGGGGGGAGCGGCGTCAAGGGGCGCAACACTAGCGGCGTCGGCAGGAGCTAGAGCGGAACACGTTGTCCGTGGCGGCGTGCCGCGTTGCGGCTTCGATCGCACTGGCCATGGTGTGGCCGGTGCGATCCCACCAGCGACAATGCCTTGCGGCGTTGTGATGCTATTGGAGCACATCGGGGCTGTCAAAGATGGCGAGGACCACCTCCCTCTCCTGCTCGATCCGGTCGAGCCAGTTGCCCGAGTTGTGTTGGCCTTGGGGTTGTCAATTGTGGCACAGGGAGGCCGTCCTGAGAGACGCGCCACTCCTTCGAGATGCGGCAATCCGAAGGGGCGACGAGCTCGTACTAGTACAACTCCCAGACGCCATCGGTGTTGATGGTGCGCCAGCAGGAGCCGGCCTCCCAGTTGTTGGCCTCCATGGAGAAGCGAGGAAGAGGGTGAAAGTGCATGGTGCCCCATATGTGGTTTTGGTAATTAATGACAATCCTTATGGACTAATGTTTGCATTGAGTTATCCTTATAGATCTTGTCCATAGGAAATAATAGAGTTCATGTATATTCAAGGATTTACATGAATAATGGTCATGGTTTGAGTTGAGCTTATTTCTAGTGTGTCTTGAAGAAAAGTATTAGGTTATCCTTCATGGTTATCTTCAATAGATCATCATTTGAAGTGAGAAGAAAAGATACAAGGTTGATCAAGCTAGTGATCAACACACAAAGCTACACGATGTACCAAGTGGGATTGTGTATCTCATGGTATGGTAAGCAATTGTCAATATAGATTTATGATCTAACCCATACATGTGTGTGTGGCATCTCTATGTGTGGTTAGGTATCTTTCCATGGGCATGAACAAAAATGAAGATTTCATATTGCCCATGGTCTATGTCATCGTCAAGCGGTGTTCGTCACCTAGCTTGACGTGGAAACTCAAGTGAAACATCTAGAAGAAATCCTATGCTTGATGGAGTTTGTGGCCTCGTGAAGATTTTCCATTAAGGGTCTCTCCCAAAATGGTGTATGGGGGAGCAACTTGCAAGTCTTCATCAAGCGGAGCATGTGCTAGCAAGCACGATCAATAAACAAGATCCAACTTGAGAGAGTCAAGATCGTCATCATCTAGCTCAATTGGATTGCGCAAGGAAAAGGTATGACTTGGATAGGGTTTCTATTTTACCGGTCTCATTATGCTAGTTGGGAGACCGGATTATAGGATAGATAACCGTACTATCAAGAGGGGCTCTTGAATGCATATCTTGATCGTATCTATCGTAGAGAGCTCAAACCTTTGCATACTTGGCATCATCCTTCTTGGGTCTTATTTGGGTTTTCTCCATCTAAGGTTTTAGAGCTTGTCATGTTCTTCATGTCAATCTCAAGTTCATCAAAAGTGGATTTCGTATGAAAAACTTATCGCATTTTTGTTTTTGGAGGTTTCTACCGGTTGTCCTTTATTGATAGGACAAACCTTTCATCATTTGGTTTTATATTCCCATTTAATACTATGATGTTTATCTGCATATTCTTGTATTGCTCGTCGTTGCGATTTCAACGAGCCCAAGAACATCGAAAACGGAGTCCGGATGCAAAAGTTACGACCGTTTTCATATAGGGTGTTCTGCAGTTTTTTCCACCACCGGAGGCTCCGGTGGTGGCTCCGCCCGAAACCCTTTCGGGATGATGTTGGCGGAGCCTCCGGTGAAACCACCGGAGGCTCCGGTGGTTGGGGCATTTTTCAGTCATTTTGGTGTTCTAACTCATCCGGGGGGCGGAGGTTCCGGTGGTTTCACCGGAGGTTCCGCCCCTGCACGATTTTTCCTCCAACGGTTGGATATTTGGGTGACCTATTTAAGGGGACTTATTCCCCAATGGTTCCCCAACCTTTTGGGCAAGTTTGACCTCCATTGTTGACCTCCAAAAGCTTGCTATCTCTCAATCCCTCCAATGATTCTTGCTTCCACTTGAGGGAAAAGAGAGAGGAGACCTAGATCTACCACTTCACCAATCAATCCCTCCTCTTTGTGAGGGGAATCTATTGGATCTAGATCTAGGGATTCATTTGTTGTTTTCCTTGTTCTTCCTCCTTCCTCCCTCCATAGCATTAGTTGCTTTGGTGGGATTTGGGAGAGAAGTTCTTGACCACTTTGTGTGTTCTTGCCATTGCATTAGGTGCATCGGTTTGAGTTCCCCAAGAGATTCGTGAAAGAGAAATTCGTGAGCTTGTTACTCTTGGGTTCTTGGTCACCGGAGATATTGTTCCTCTTGGGTGTATTGAGCACCCTAGACGGTTAGTGCTTGGGGCTTCCACCTTGTTGCAAGAAGCTTCGTTGAGAGCCTCCAATTGAGTTGTGGAGATAGCCTCAACCTCGTGTAAGGTTTGGTCAACGCCTTCAAGTCGACCTCATAGTGGAAACGAGCATCTCCCTCACCGGAGAAGCTCAAGGATAATAAGGTGTGCACATCCGTGCTATTGAGGAGCGCCTAGGTGGCTCCCCACCTCTCCAACGAAGACGTACTTCCCTTGGGAAGGAACTTCGGTAATCACACCGGTGTCTCCTTGTGCTTCGGTTATCTCTATACTCTAGCTCGTTACTTATGCATTTACCTTTGTGATAGCCATCGTGCTTGAAGTCATCTATCTTGCTATCTCATAGTTGTATATCATGCCTAGCGTAAGTTGTTGGTACACATAGGTAAACCTAGCTTGCATAGGTTTTGTGCTTGATAAATTAAACGCTAGTTTTATTCCGCATTTACTCAAGCCTAAACCGTAATTATTCTAAAGCGCCTATTCACCCCCCCCCCTCTAGGAGGCATCCTTATACTTTCAATTGGTATCAGAGCAAGGGCTCTCATTGTTAGGCTTCACCGCCTTGAGAATAATGATGTCGCTTAGTGAATTAGTGCACGATCCCACATTTCATTTCGATGGCACAAACTATGATCGTTGGAAATTTCACATGCTCATTTATTTCCGGGTCATGGACCCACACATGGAGCAAATTGTAGAGATGGGTTTTTCTCCTCCAAAGGATCCTCAAAATCCAACTTTAGAGGAAGAGAAAAACTTATCTCTCGATGCTCTTGCTATTAATGCGTTTTTCCTTCTTGTGAGCCTTGTAGTTATTAAGCCACTTTTTCTTATTCGGAATGCTCATGAGTTATGGACAAAGCTTCAAGATAAATATGGAGTGTCCAATATTATTGAGGATGATTGCTCTCCCTCCATGTCTGGTCGTGATGAGCTCTCAACTTCTTCTACATCACCAACATGTGGTAAGCCACAAACTAATGAGATGGTGAGTAGTGATAGGCTTTGCAATAATGATAGTGAGATAATTATTGATGATCCTTCATCTCTATCTTATTGCAATGTCTCATCTTTGGACTTAAACACAACTAGCACCAAAAATGTTTTACATGCTTGTGTTGATAGTCTTTGCATATCATGTCGTCATTGCTTGACTAAATCTCATGATGATATGCTTGCTTTATCTTGTTCCCAAGATAAAAAATGATTGTGTTTCCTCTAGTATTTGTATGGCTAACAATTTAAAGGAAACTCAACTCTCTATGGATCAAGATGTGGACTTGAGTGGTGCCTCAAGTAATGATTCATCATCATCTACCACATTTTTCCTTATGGCCAAGGATTCAAAGGTATCTTCCACTTTGAACCCCAATATATATTATGATGATAGTAGTGATGATGATGTTGGTAAGGAAGATTATGATGAGTCTAATAAATTAGGTTTATGGTTCGCAAGCCTTGTTGGTGAGACCAAAGAAAATGTGAATGCTCTCCTAGAACAACTTGATGAGGCTAACTCTCTTGTAGATGAAAAGGAGGAGATCATCGTGATTTTGGAAACTCATAATGGTGGTCATTCTAGCAATGACAAAGAGCTTGAAGAGGCTTTTGAGAAAGAGCGTTCCCTTAGATCTTCTCTTGAAGAGAAAATATATAGTCTAGAAGAAACCTATGCTATTAGCGTTTCTAAGCTTAGAAGGGACAATGAATTATCTCTTTCTCTTGCTAATGACCTCAAAGCTAAAAAAATTGATGCTTGTGCTACTAACTTTATTTCTTGTGAAGCATCCACATTAAAGGAGAATGTTGAGCTACGGGCTCAACTTGAGTCGCTAACTAGTAATTATGGGAAATTGGAAGAAACTCATGAAAAGCTCTCAAGCTCTCATAAGGATCTTCTAGTCTCCCATGAGAGGCTAAAATTAGCTCATAAGGCTATTTTAAATAAGGTAACATCTTGTGAGCCTCATGTGGACAAAGGCGCAATATCTACTCTAAATGCTATATTGCCTTGTGCTAGTCCTAGTAATTCATCCTATCATAATGTTCCCACATCTTATGATGAATTGCTTTCCTTACCTTGTTGCTTTAATAATGATGCATCTACTTCCTCTAGCTCTTGTGTTGATACTAACCATGTAGAGGAAATCAAAGACCTCAAGTCCCAAGTCACTTCATTGGAGAAAGACTTGGATAAGTGTCATAAAGGGAAGTCCACACTTGACAATATGTTGAGTGTCCAGAAATCCCCCAGTGACAAGAGAGGACTTGGATTCATTTCCAATCACAAGAACAAGTCCAAGGTCGACAAGATGAAGGGCCATGAACAAGACAAGAATTTGGCCAAGATTGTTTGCTTCAAGTGCAAGGTTGAAGGGCATCATGTGAGATCATGCCTTTTGAAGAAGAAGAAACTTAGCGAGAAGCAACAAGGGAAACGGCCACCAGTTCAACCTCAATCTCAACTTCAAGTTGAAGAAAGGACTCTTCCCATGAAGACTCAAGCTAATGCTTCTCAAGTTGAGAAATCAACTAAGAAGAATGGAAGGAGTCGTTGTTGCTACTTATGTCGTGAAAAGGGCCATCTTGCTTCTTCATGCACTAATGGTACATTATCCAACCCTATCATAATTGATGATATGTATTCCATTCGGAAGGATAATGTGGGCAATGTGTTTGCCAAATATGTTGGTACTCAAAGTGGTGTCAAGAAAAGAACCATTTGGGTTGCCAAGCCTATTGTGACTAACCTCTTAGGACCCAACTTGGTTGGGGACCAACAAGCTCAAACTTGATCAATAGGTGTTATCGGAGGGCATTGGAGACTTGGCTATATCATGAAGAATTAAGGGATCTTCATCACATATATTTTCCTTAAGCCAAGTCATTTGGATTATCACGACTCTATCTCATATTCCATGCTCCTTCTTGCGGTAAATTGTATTTATTACATTATATATACATTGAAAGTTTCTTTCCCCTTTGCATGTATTGGTTTTGTACCTTGCTTGTATTTTGTATATTTTGTGCTTACTACTTACTTATCCTTGAGTAATCTAGCATGTGTTTGTCGGTTCGCACAAAATGTATGTATAAGTTTGCTTTGAGACTAATTGCATCTTGTGTGTATCTTATTTGGCTCTTTTGAGTGATTAATGGACTATCCCTTTTTGGGAGAGTAATATGCCTTTGGCACTTCACAATCCCAAAATGTGTGTACATGAGGAATACCACATAGTGTTGATATTTCAATATTATCTAGTCTCTATGTGGTATCTCATACTCGTGAGAAATTCAAATTCTAATGTCTATTAATTATCTCAAGTTGGTCTTTGTTTGCCTCTTGCTAAGAAGATACGGATTATCACATTATGGGGGAGTAATATGTTTGTGCATATTACAAGACTAAAGAATGTGAACATTTAAGGTTTTGCCACATAGAATTGATATTATTAATTATCTTGTTCCTATGTGGCATGTGTGCTCAAACAAGTTTCAATTTGCTTAAATGATTTTATTTGCTCATCTTTTGGTATCTTATTTGTGAGAGAGTCTCTTGATGCGGTTTTCCACAAATTAGCACTAGAATTTACCTTCTCGGGAACCGGTTGCTTCTTGATATATTAATCATTTCTTTGCATGGTTATTCGACTATTGAAGCCACCAAGAATCTCTATTTAAGTATGGTGTTTTCATTCCTATCTTTTACCACATGCTTATGTTTTGTGAATATGATTGTGAACAAATATACCACCGAGAAATATCTCCATACATCTCTTGTCTTTGACAAGTTATAATAATTTGTGGTAAGTTTATTGATCATATTTACTTTGTCCATTGCTCTAAAATTGCCTTGTTTCTTGCCAAGGATTTGTTTGGTTCAAACTCCTTTGTGTCTTTCTTGCTCTACTCAAAATTTGTTTTATGCTTTATTGAGTTAGGAAAAGCAATGATCCCATTCGTGTGCACTCTCATTCAAAGTCATACTTCTTTGTGTTGCATTTCTTGGGGAAGCTATCCTACATTGAGTAGAACACAATTCTTTAATTGGTATTGCATCTTATTGCTTTTCTTGAGCTTGACTAGTGTTTGAACAATATATATGGAGAGTAATGATTCCATTGTGTGCATCTTGTATTCAAATGCAATATCATAATTAATGCACTATTATTGGAAGAACTATCCTATATGTGTTTGAACACTTGTTGTCTTGAAATTGGTATTTTATTCCAATGACTTGTCTCTTTGAAAGACGAACATTTTTCGTCTTGCTACTTTGTGTGCCATCATGAAAAGTGTAGAGGGTTTGTTTATTCTTTGATGTTGTTTTTGTTATCTTCTCTATTTGATTTCCTAAATCATGTGTTGATTTGGGGTTTTGATATAATTTGGACACTTGGTTTGATTTTATCTCGTGTGAGTGCCTTCTTTGTTTTAATTGATATTTTGTCCAATTTGTATATTGTTTGGTTCTTGAAAGTTTTGTGCATGTATATTTACTATGTATATCCTTTGACATGCTTACTTTCGTTGATCCAATATATAGGATAAACTCCATCAAATCCTAAATGGCTAAGATGTGCATAAAATTCATATTCATATTAATATGCACATATTTATGTGGAGTTTGTCCTATGTATTGTAGTTGTTCTAACTACTTTGGACCCAATAAGTTTGGGAACCATTTTGTACTTGATTTTTGTTTTTAGGTACAATGGAGATACATTGGTTCCTTGCTCCATTAATAAGGAAGGTGTTCTCACCATCATATCATAGGAGTCAAGCTACGATGATTATCAAACTCGCATCCTCTTCATCACCAATGCCATCTCGGTAACAAGTATCTATTCCATGCATACATTTCTGGCTTTAAACCTTGTGTAGGTTGTATCTTGGCATGAATTCCATTTGTTGCATTTCATTTGGATCTTGCAAATGTCTTATCAAAAACATCTTTATTGCAACTATGAGTAAGCCGGGATGATTACATACTAAGGGGATATTTATAATCATTTTCATGATTCACCAATCCCAAGTATATTAATCTAGTAACTTCTACTTGAAGTCTCTCATATGAAATATTGATGAATTCTCAAACAAAACCATTTGAATCTTTTGTGATATGCGTTACCTTTCTCGAAGCATTCCAACTATCACTTTTCCCTTGTGATATTTGTGATGCGTTGATGAGTTTATTGTTTGTCCATTTATATCCCCTTATTATTAAACTAATCCTAGTGCTTTGCTTTCAAGCAAAAATCTTATTGGTATATTTATGAACCTATCTTGGGTATCATGTTCTTACCCCTTGTACCTATTTTTGTGTGTGCATATTTCTTTGTGGATATATATCTTTGTGATTGGTGTCCACTTAGAAACTTATACACACGAGAATAGTTACATCTTTAATTGATATTCTATTTCTTTAGTTACCATGTTTTATTGCTTTATATTACTTGGTGGTTCCTAAAAGGCACAAGCTTTGCTTTTCTTTTGGTATTCCTTTTGCATCTTATAAAGCTTGTGGACCTATGTGTTTTATCATTTGTTGGTTTGTGTGTATGGGAAAGACATGATATGCACTATGTGCCTCATATATTTAAAGACTATGATGAAGCTTTTCTCAACCTATTAGTCTCCTACAAATGTCTTTCCTTGTCACACTCATCTCTTTCGGTTGAGTAAATCTTTATTTGTCGCTTCTTGATCTTAATTGCTCAACTCTTGTTTGTTTGTCAATTTCTTCGCTTCATTTCCAATCTATTCTCTTGCTCTTGTTTGTGTTCAAAATTATCTAGAAGGGAGTGATGATTCCATGTTGTGCACAGCATATAGTAATTCAAATCTAACATTGTGCATGTACCTTGGGGAGTTCCCTCTTGATTTTCTAGAATACTTGGTTGATCTTATCATAATATTGATTTTGGTCAATCGGTTTTTAGGATCCTTTGGTTGGTTGCTTCTTTATGAAAGTATCCTTCAATTTGACTTTGCTTGTAAATCTTTGGATCCTCAATATAGTTTGATCTCCCTCCATCTATTCCTAGTTGGATATATGCTCTTGATTTCACTCATATCATGAGGAATGCATACACTATGGGGGAGCTCTTATTATATTGTCCTTCTAATCTTTTTTCCCATTTCGGCAATAGATGCCAATGGGGGAGAAGTTTAGAGGGTTTAAGGGAATTTGGTTCTATGCTTTAGTTTCGTTCTTAAGCATTTGCCTTCCATGCTATTGCATCCTTGCTCTTTGTTTTGCATGGTTGCTTAATTCATCATATAAACCCTCATAAAAAGGGATTATCATCAATTACCAAAATGGGGGAGATTGAAAGTGCATGGTGCCCCATATGTGGTTTTGGTAATTAATGACAATCCTTATGGACTAATGTTTGCATTGAGTTATACTTGTAGATCTTGTCCATAGGAAATAATGGAGTTCATGTATATTCAAGGATTTACATGAAGAATGGTTATGGTTTGAGTTGAGCTTATTTCTAGTGTGTCTTGAAGAAAAGTATTAGTTTATCCTTCATGGTTATCTTCAATACATCATCATTTGAAGTGAGAAGAAAAGATACAAGGTTGATCAAGCTAGTGATCAACACACAAAGCTACACGATGTACCAAGTGGGATTGTGTATCTCATGGTATGGTAAGCAATTATCAATATATCTTTGTGATCTAACCCATACATGTGTGTGTGGCATCTCTATGTGTGGTTAGGTATCTTTCCATGGGCATGAACAAAAATGAAGATTTCATATTGCCCATGGTCTATGTCATCGTCAAGCGGTGTTCATCACCTAGCTTGACGTGGAATCTCAAGTGAAGCATCTAGAAGAAATCCTATGCTTGATGCTTGCCACCCTTTTGGAGTTTGTGGCCTCGTGAAGATTTTCCATTAAGGGTCTCTCCCAAAATGGTGTATGGGGGAGCAACTTGCAAGTCTTCATCAAGCGGAGCATGTGCTAGCAAGCACGATCAAGAAAGAAGATCCAACTTGAGAGAGTCAAGATCATCATCATCTAGCTCAATTGGATTGCGCAAGGAAAAGGTATGACTTAGATAGGGTTTCTATTTTACCGGTCTCATTATGCTAGTTGGGAGACCGGATTATAGGATAGATAACCGTACTATCAAGAGGGGCTCTTGAATGCATATCTTGATCGTATCTATCGTAGAGAGATCAAACCTTTGCATACTTGGCATCATCCTTCTTGGGTCTTATTTGGGTTTTCTCCATCTAAGGTTTTAGAGCTTGTCATGTTCTTCATGTCAATCTCAAGTTCATCAAAAATGGATTTCGTATGAAAAACTTATCGCATTTTTGTTGTTGGAGGTTTCTACCGGTTGTCCTTTATTGATAGGCCAAACCTTTCATCATTTGGTTTTATATTCCCATTTTGTACTATGATGTTTCTCTGCATATTCTTGTAGTGCTCGTCGTTGCGATTTCAACGAGCCCAAGAACATCGAAAACGGAGTCCGGATGCAAAAGTTACGACCGTTTTCATATAGGGTGTTCTGCAGTTTTTTCCACCACCGGAGGCTCCGGTGGTGGCTCCGCCCGAAACCCTTTCGGGATGATGTTGGCGGAGCCTCCGGTAAAACCACCGGAGGCTCCGGTGGTTGGGGCATTTTTTTCAGCCATTTTGGTGTTCTAACTCATCCGGGGGGCGGAGGTTCCGGTGGTTTCACCGGAGGTTCCGCCCCTGCGCGATTTTTCCTCCAACGGTTGGATATTTGGGTGACCTATTTAAGGGGCCTTCTTCCCAAATGGTTCCCCAACCTTTTGGGCAAGTTTGACCTCCATTGTTGACCTCCAAAAGCTTGCTATCTCTCAATCCCTCCAATGATTCTTGCTTCCACTTGAGGGAAAAGAGAGAGGAGACCTAGATCTACCACTTCACCAATCAATCCCTCCTCTTTGTGAGGGGAATCTATTGGATCTAGATCTAGGGATTCATTTGTTGTTTTCCTTGTTCTTCCTCCTTCCTCCCTCCATAACATTAGTTGATTTGGTGGGATTTGGGAGAGAAGTTCTTGACCACTTTGTGTGTTCTTGCCATTGCATTAGGTGCATCGGTTTGAGTTCCCCACGAGATTCGTGAAAGAGAAGTTCGTGAGCTTGTTACTCTTGGGTTCTTGGTCACCGGAGATATTGTTCCTCTTGGGTGTATTGAGCACCCTAGACGGTTAGTGCTTGGGGCTTCCACCTTGTTGCAAGAAGCTTTGTTGAGAGCCTCCAATTGAGTTGTGGAGATAGCCTCAACCTCGTGTAAGGTTTGGTCAACGCCTTCAAGTCGACCTCATAGTGGAAACGAGCATCTCCCTCACCGGAGAAGCTCAAGGAGAATAAGGTGTGCACATCCGTGCTATTGAGGAGCGCCTAGGTGGCTTCCCACCTCTCCAACGAAGACGTACTTCCCTTGGGAAGGAACTTCGGTAATCACACCGGTGTCTCCTTGTGCTTTGGTTATCTCTATACTCTAGCTCGTTACTTATGCATTTACCTTTGTGATAGCCATCGTGCTTGAAGTCATCTATCTTGCTATCTCATAGTTGTATATCATGCCTAGCATAAGTTGTTGGTGCACATAGGTAAACCTAGCTTGCATAGGTTTTGTGCTTGATAAATTAAACGCTAGTTTTATTCCGCATTTACTCAAGCCTAAACCATAATAATTTTAAAGCGCCTATTCACCCCCCCTCTAGGCGACATCCTTATACTTTCAGAGGGCGAGGGAGAGTAGATTTGGACGGCGATACAGAGAGGGGGGAGGAGGTTGTGGGGCACGGCGAGGGAAAGGCTCTGCCTTTTATCCATGGACGAAGGGCGGCGATGGCGTAAATGCGACGCGTGGCGAAGGCCCAACGCCGCAGCGCGTCATCGGAAACGTCACGTCGCGTCGCCGGTGCAATTGCGAGGAGGCGTGTCGAAGACCGACGTCTCGTCGCATTGGAAACCGGCGAGCGGCATTAACGCGAGCCGTCCTCCTGCACGGCGTCTTTAGTGACGCCCATTCCTGCCTTCTCTCTATGACGAGCGGGCCTCGTATGTCGGGTGGGCTGACCGGACGATGTCCGGCGCCCCCAGGAAGACCCCTAAGTTTGGCGGGGGTCTGGGGGTGTCGAACACAAATATGATGGATGGACACGTTTGAGGGCGGCGTTGTGGGTGACTTTTTATTCTGGATCCCCAATGAGCCATTGGGGGGTCGTTTGGGGGTGCCGGTGGAGATGCTCTTAGGATCTGCAATAATGTTATGATCTAAGGCATGTCGGATATGCACAGCTAAACGAAAATGGAAGAAGAAAGCTAAAAAAATTCAGCTATAGATTTCCATTCCTTGCCGCAACAGCCACCAAGAAACACCTCATGTCCAAGTTCTCAAAAAGAAAACAAAGAAAAAGCGTCGTCATCGCCTAACCGTAGATATAGTGTTTTCAGTCTGGAGATAGTCTCCGCTCTAAAAACAGTGCCTTCAACAAGGCCATTGTCAGGCAGAACCAATTAACGCCGGATTTTGGATTTTCACCCGGAATAGTAAGATTTTGAACTTCACCTCTTTTGTCGCCCCTATTTACATATACCGTTGCTACAAATTCCAAGACTCCAAGCAATTTTTTCATCGCCACTACCTTTAATCACAATTACTAGTCCTTTAATCTAAGCTTCCATGACATTCTTTGCCCCTTACTTCACCATGGTGCTAAACATATCCCACGCTGGCAACAGAAGCAGAGCTTCGTGCCACTTGCTCTTTAACGAATAACCCAATGGGCATGGCCAAAACCCACCTGATCTAGCAATCTCCAGACATAACGCGCCCATGGGAGTTTCCGGCAGAGCCTTCTCGATCCCGACACTCCGGCTAGATCTATCTTCGTCTTGGCTCAAGAGGAACCCAAGGAATGTCGCCTTTATTTGAGCATACCAGCAGGTCCCCACACCGCCGGTCAGAGCAGCAACGGAGAAGGCAGTCATAGCGTATGACCACAAACCGTCCATGGCAGGAAACATCCGAGATAGGCCCCTTAAGCTCTGATCTGATCCACCACTGCGTCATTGGAGGTTGATGCCGATGTTGTGCACCACCTGCCGCCAAGGCGCTGCTCCAAGACTGCGTCGTCCTTGAACCGCTGCCACAAATCCACAACCGCCCATCGTGCCACCGCCAGAGTGCACTCTCCTCATCTCTGTCCTTTGACGAGAAGGACGCCGCCACCGCCGCTAGAATTGGCGGCGGCACTGGCCAGGAGCACGCTTGTGAGGGTAGCTGGAGTCGATGGGGGAGGGTCCTCCGGAGTCGCCCTAGCGGGGGCGGCCCGGGAGTCTTTTCTCGTGCTAGCACGTGGTGTATTTGGCAGCATGCAACTACTTTTCATCTCTATGTGGCACACCGGACATGGCCTGACCAAAGTGAATCTATCGTGCTATGTGTATCGTTCGACAACCCGCGCTAGAGAACAAGGAATCGGCCGAAAACAAAGTACTGGGTGTTTGGTTGCATGCTTTGCTTGATCTAATGCAACCTTGCGAGTATTCAACTTGATGCAAAACTATGGCTATGGTAGCCTCTTCTCAATTTTGATGAGCTTACCATCATAGCACAAAAACATTATTATGAACCGATACCTTCGATCCGGATTACCATATGTAGTATTGTAAGTTTTTTCCCTTGATACCCAAGGTTTTATCGAACCGGGAAGTATGTGTCTGATGAGACGAGTGTGAATCCACATAAAGCTTACTAATTCCTATTTTAACCCGACCAATTCTTGTATTGTAAAAGAGGTTGTTATCAATAATAAAACTAGGCATGGGCATAAGGTTTCACCTGCAGCTGTGCATTAGTAGTATGGTATAAATAAGATAAAGTTAAGATAATTTAGTATAATTAATATATATACTATTTAGTTGTGTGTAGTCAATGCATCCATAGTCCACTATGCCTCCGAACACGGGTTAACATAGAGTAATTCGTTCAACCTTGGCCCTGTATTCGTTCCGTCTCGCGAGGTTGCCTCGGTTTTTAGTTCTAAAAAGGAAGACGAAAGTATTAAGCACAGTGATGTCATTATTAGTTCCTGAGCGATCCGCTTCCAGCAGTCTTACCAGTCCTCCTGTCACAGACATTGCCAATCAACCTTTCACTTCACTCTTACTATACATCACTCTTCGGTGTCTTGGGTACCTGACAAGTACTATGAGTGAGGCACATATAGTAGAACACATACAAATAACATAGATAAACTCATTAGACTAATTATCCTATTTAGATCAAGCACATAGCTGCAAGGTTATGCCTCACCCCATAGCCTAAGAGGGGCTACTCACACATCGTGATTATATCAACAATAGAAAACATTGCAACGAAAATAGTACTAGAATTGAATATATTAATAGTTCTTACAATATTTCCAATCGCGATCGGATCTAGATTATGAAGTAGAAGTATGGCTATGACTATGGTGGTGGTGGAGATGCGGTGGAGATGTGGTGGAGATGCGGCAGCACTTCGTGGTCTTGCGGAGAGGGCGGCAGTGATGGCGGTGGAGAGGGAATGACGTGTGGCTCTCTTCTGGGGGTTGTTTCTTCTCCTTATATGGGGATCCAACAAATGGATTAGGGTTTCGGGCGACTTGCTTCGCGAATTGGCTCTAGGTCTTGTTGCAACTTTTTGTCGGTTTGACCTGGCGGTTCTTTCTGACAGAGATACGGTGGTCAGTACGATCGCCACTGACCGTACTGAGGTCATTAAGTGTCCTATGAGGGCAGACTTAAATGATTTAATGATATTTATGTTTTCCTTCCTTTAGCCCTGTTTTCCCTTGATTTTCTGTCCAATATATGCAATAAAAATAATGACATGAAGATTTGTAAATAAATTACACATTAGTGATTAGTGGCAGGTCTAAAGTGACATCTCTATCATTTTCATGACAAAGATACGGTTAAAACATAGATAAAGATGTGTCATTTTTGGACGCATCATGAGCTATTAAGCACACATCTAATTAACAGCCAACATAGTCTTATAATCCACATAACATAGAACCATACTAGGTGTTAAACAAGTATCATAGCAAACATAAACAAGTAGCATAAACAAGCCTCACACAAGGTCACATCTATCAATACCATAAACCCCTAGCTTAGTCATCTTTCTTCAAGTTCGTTGGGTGAGCAGGGCACTCCCTCACGATCCCACAACCCGTGTGGTCGAAAATGATGACTATGTACTTCATTGGACCGAGCTTTTTGGACATGAGATTGTACCCAAGACCGACGTTGTGAGCTGACGCAAATGGTGCCCAGCCCTGATAGATGCGTGCTCTCGCACTGACATCCTTCAATTTGATATTCAAGACGCATCATGTGTTCGTCTTGAGCATGATCTCCCTAAGAACCTAACCCAAATATGACATGAAAGCATCGGGAACTGGAAGGAGTCCTAAGCTAGGTGCAATGGCCTCTTTGCAGAAATGGTTAGGTGACACTGCTGCATTTATCCAGCCATAAGTGCTCTTACTTCTCTTAAACATCGTGTTGATCTCAGCCTCGTGCACATGGCCTTTATGCTTCAAATCGCAGAAGAAAAAAGCCGGTTAAAAATGTATTCCTATAGCTGAGACGTCAACTATAGACAATGCATATTGAACATTACACAACTCAACCAATGGCCTTAGTTATCCGAGCACATCATTTTTTGTCAAGGTATTGTAAGTAAAGGATCGAGAAAAATGAACAACATTTGAATGCCACATGATTATTTATACCAACACCTAAACTTGTATATTGCATAGTTTAATAATTGGCCTTACAAAATTCTAAAACTTCTAATGGTCTCAGTTATCATAGACACACAAAGGGCATAGCTAGCTTTGCTCCACCAGACAAGCCACCAAAAGCAAGTACAAGCCACTACTATTAGTGACTGGTTAATGCTTCATCAACCCATGACAGTGTCCAAAACATCATCATAGACCAAAAATCAAATCATAATTTGGCCATAAAAACAAACACACAAATATTTCAAAAAGATGACTCTTACAGGACCAAAAGACATACACAAGAAATATCCTTGTACGCTTCTCAAGGTACTACCTACTTGCCCTTTTGTTGTGCCAAATTATAACCACGGGCCCCATGAAAATGATGTCAAAAACATCATAGACCAAAACAAAATAATAGATTTTCCTCATAAATAACAAACACACAAATATCCTAGGGAGATGATTCTTCTAGTACCAAGAGAAATGCACAATAAATCTAAGAGCACGTGTGGTAGTCTGCATCTAGTTTTTAGCTTGTACATTGTAGAAAGTCATGTAGAATTAAATCCGTGTACCTACCGTGCGCCATCATCGACCATGTGCAAATGAAATGGTAAGAAATTTTAAAAAATAGCGTCATAAATAAGCACACAACAAGCTTTGCAAATAAATGGTAAGGAACTTGTAAGAGTTTTTATTTTGGTTGAAAGATTATGCGACTTGCCACCACATCCTAATAGTAATTAGGAACATATACTAATGATTTGTTCTTGTTTTCTACTAATCATGGAAGGTTCTGGGGTTCGAAGTTCTTAGGCTTGGATTCTAGTTGGACATGAAGCGGCACCTACAACACGTGAACAATCACCATGGGAAGTACAAACACATACCCATCATATGATCTTGTTACTGCTTCTAAGCCATCATTTCAGGATCGTTATAAACCTGATTTTTATATTGAATGGGAATTCAAGATGAATGCTATATTTGTTTACCATAATTTTTCTGGGCATGAGTAAGTAACATTTGCAATTGGTACTTTCGTATTTCTTGCTTCTGGTGGTGGCATGAATGTTGTCGTTTATATCCTGATTATATACCTACTACTTGGTATTTTCTAAAACTTGATATGCGATATAAATTTGTTCCATCATACAATACTTGTGACATAGTTAAGAAATTGTAAAGTTTAAAACAAGGTAATAACAGTGTAATAGAATATTATGATGCTTTAGAAACTACCTTATTGCATTCATTTTTAGAAAAAAGTGAAAAATATTTTATGGATAGATTTTAGAGGATTAAACCATGATATTTAGGAAATATTCTGCATGAAGAAGAGATATAGTATGTAGACCATTAGTTTTATCTTGCTTGTAAAACTGAATAGGAAGTACGAATATGTGTTATTTTTTTCGATAAAGAGAACTTCATTAATTAAAACAATTAATCATGTACCTCGGCCTCTGCATAACCAGGATGCACACAACCACATGTCCACAATGAGTCAAACAAAGAAAATAAAAGAAAAATTATATATCATCATGACAAATTGTAAAGATGCCTAAACTGCTGGAGGACCAATCCAAAGATTTTGCTGCCATCCATGAAGGGTAAAAATAGCTCTCGCTGAATCTTCCAACCGCGTACACGTCTCCATGAAGAGGGAACGATGCTCCACACGTTGCAAAGGCGCCCATGAACAGATTAAAGCCGTACACCGGTAGATGACCTGCATAAGAGAGTCATTTTTATCCTTAAAAATCTTGTCATTTCTACATAGCCATAGCAAGAAAACAACAGTAATCGCTCCCACCCTAATAGGTTGCTTAAACCAAGAATCAAAACCATTGAGCGAGTTGCCGAAAATTTTAGCAACGGTTCTAGGTGGATATAAGTTCGAGGCTCTCTGAATGGCTGGCCATATAGATCTAGCAAAATTGCAATGAAATAAAAGATGTTTAATAGTCTCGTCGTGAGGATAAAAGACACACGATTTTTTCCTGCCAATTCCGCGTAGCAAGGTTGTCTCTAGTAAGAATAACTCCTCGACAAAGATACCATGTAAACACATTAGTTTTCAATGGAATCTTCAACTTCTAAATCTTCTTAAAATTAACAACTGGGATCTCAGGCTGCACTAAACCTTTGTACATAGAATCCACCGAGAATTTGCCATTATCATGAAGGTTCCGTCAAAATCTATCAGATCCTTGCGTCAAATGCACCGAAGCAAGACGATGTGCCAAGGCATTCCAAGATTCTTGTCTAGACCAAATAGACTTCTTCTGAATGACACATTAGGTGGGAAAGATTCCATCACCTTAGCGAGTGTATCGCTTTTATGTCACACACTGCTATACAAAACTAGAAATCGTTCTCGAGGGTGGTATTACCCATCGAAATATCCTCCCAGAACCTAATTTCTGATCCATCCTAAATTGAGAAAGACCCATGCGGGAAAAAGTATGTTTTGGTGGCCATAAGACCAGCCCAAAAGTGAGAGTCACATGTTTTCCAAGAAACCTGAGTTAGCGCTTGTGAACCCACATACTTTCTCCTTAGGAGGGTCTACCAAACCCTATTCTTTGTTAGTAACTTAAGAAAGCCACTTACCAAAGGAGGGCTCTATTCTTGACCTCAAGGTCATGAATCCCAAGTCCACCTTGGTCTTTAGGTCGGCAAACCACACTCCACTTAGTCAAGCGATACTTTCTCTTCTCATTATCCCCTTGCCAAAAGAATCTTGATCCGGAAATAATCTAGTCTTATCAAGACCCCTTTTGGCAATTGGAAGAAAGACATCATATACAATATCATATTGCTAAGGACTGAATTATGAGTACTAATATCCCGCCTAAGGATAATAATCTACCTTTCCAGCTGTGTAACCTAGCCTTGTAAACGTTCCTCAACCAATTTCGATTCATCATTTGTGAGTCTCTGATAATGAATCGGAGTACCCAAATACTTAATAGGAAATTGTCCTTGTGCACAGCCAAAAAGCTCGGCATACTGAGAAACATCATTTTGTGCCTCGCCGAACCAAAACAATTCACTCTTATGGAAATTTATTTTTAACCCCAACAAATGCTCAAACGCTGAGAGGATTACCTTCATCTTTTTTTCTTTTTCGATGTCATGATCCATAAAGAGAATTGTATCGTCAGCATATGGAAGTATGGCCAATCCACCATCCACTACATGTGGAATGACCCATACAATTTGGCCATCATACTTAGCGCGCTCAATTAAAATAGCGAGCATATCCGCCTCTATATTAAATAGCATTGATGATAATGGATCCCTTGTCTCGGTCCCTTTTTTGTTTGGAAGTATCGGCCTATGTCATCATTGACCTTGATGTAAATTGTAAACACTTCCTCCCGAGATGAAACTTTGGATTAAAGCTCGAAATTCAGAGGAAAAACCTTTCATTTTAAGAGTCTACTGAAGAAAGAACCATTTAACCTTATCATAAGATTTCTCAAAATCAAGTTTTAGAATCACCCCATTCAACTTCTTGTTGTGCATCTCATGGACCGTTTCATGAAGGGTAACCATCCCATCAAGGATGTTACGACCTTGCATAAAAGCAGTTTGAGAAGGACACACGACATGATCAACCAAGATATTTAGCCTTAACGTCGCGAGTTTGGTAAATATCTTAAAATTAACATTAAGGAGACAAATAGGTCTGAACTGTTGGATCCTTTGTGCCTCATTAACCTTAGGTAATAAAATGATTTCCCCAAAATTTAGACGGAACAGCTCCAATTGTCCACTATGAAGGCAATAGAACAATTGGAGAAGATCAGACTTGATAACTTCTCAAAAGACCTGATAAAATTCAGCAGGTAAGACATCGGGACCAGGGGTTTTGTTTTTCTTCATTTGGAAAATAGCCACTCTCACCTCTTCCTCAGAATAAGGTGAAGTGAGATCACTATTTTCCTAATTAGGAACCTTGGGAATATCCGCAGTTTGGTTCTCATCTAAGGAAAGAAGATCTTTCTTCGGAGCACCAAACATACATTTATAGTAATTAGTAATAAACGACTTTAGTTGCTCATGTCCCTCGATCGTACTCTCATCCTATACCAGGGAAAAAATACGTTTCTTCCTGTGTCTGCCATTGGCAACACTATGGAAGTATCTCGTATTTGCGTCCCCTTCCGGAATGAACCGGGCTTTCGATCGTTGATACCATTTAATCTCCTCCTCATGCAATAATCCCACAATCTGGGCATTATATTGATTTTTCAATTCAATCTCTTGCACAGATAGAGGCCGGATTTCCGCTAATGCCTCGAGGTCATCAATGATTTATGAAATCCACTGCTTTTCTTTTCTAAGTATACCCGTTGTATGACGAGCCCATCCGATAAGGTAGTTACGTAAATCACATATTTTGTTATTCTACCTCTGGATTGGCGTTGTCCCTGCAACTGGTCTTTCCCATATCCTTTTGACCATTTCAGCAAAGCCCTCCCGGTGTAGCCATCCAAGTTCAAACTTGAACCGACTATTACACTGTGGTCTAGGCACTCCGGTCGTCAAAAGAGCGTGATCTGATAGAGTCTCAATACTTCTAGAGCCCGTACAGATACCATGGGTTATTTCAATTCCCATTCTGTATCCATAAGAACCCAGTCTAGTTTCTCGTATGTGGGTTCTGGTATACTATTTGTCCAAGTAAATTATCTTCCAAGCATCAAAATCTCTCTCAATTTCAAGCTGTCAACGACTGTGTTGAACAAAAGAGGCCAATGGTTGTCAAACCGGCCCTTATTTTTCTCGAATGGAAACCGTAGCATATTGAATCCCCTCCCCCCGCCTAATTATTAAGGGGTGCGGGTTATGTTTTACTAGGTTAACCATTTCCGCTAGAAATTCTTCCTTGGGTTCCTCCTAAGCAAGTACATACACGGCAACAAGGATCCATATGAAGTTCTCAGCTTTGTTACGAATGTGAAGTTTAAAGTGAAAGTCCCCACCCGTAACCGCTAACACTTCCATGGTCTCATTCCATATTCCGAGTAAAATACCACCAGAACGTCCCCTAGGTGGGCGTGAATACTACACAAAATCTATACCTCCGGAAAGACAGTTTAGAAGACTTTGCGAGAAATCATGCCTACCAATCTCAGAAGTACCCAAAAAAAATCTAAATTCTGCTCCCTAATAGACTCAGAAAAGTGCAAGTGTTTAGCCAAGTCACCAAGACCTATTCTATTTGCAAATATGCCATTCATTGGGAAACAATGGGGGATTTGGATAATTTGGATCTTTTCCAAGACCGCTTGTTAGAAGCAGATTTGGATCGCCGACATGAAGCTTTTAGCTCAAATAAAGGGTTGTGGACATCAGAAACCAACTTCTGACACTTCATCAACTAAACGAGAGAGAAGCTGGCATTCTGATGTGGCATTCGCTTACTCGTCATCTAGATAGGTGGCGGAAAGACTAGTCGAGACTTTAGGAATAAGCGTTAAACGGTCAAATTCCATATGTCTCAAGACACGAGTCGAAACGGAAGTTTGAGAGCTATCATTACCTAGCTTAACTCATACTTTAGCAAGCTTTGAAGAGATAGCTGAAGATGGAAAAGAAAGAAAAGATTTAGATGCATTATCCGTACCATGTGAATCGAGGTTAATCTCAGCATTGCGACGCATAGCCTTCATCAGGGAGTCCTCATCCGTGATGATGGCTCCATCCATCACCGACTCAAACCTCCCTCTGCGGCGAGGCACCGCAATAGGAAGTGGAGTACAAGGTGAGACAGAGCCACCTAAGCCGGATGCAGCCTCCACGCAACAAGTGGACGAGGACAGCAGCAGTGAAGAAGTAGCTGTCCCATCCACAAAGGGCGGTGTGGACAAAGACGAAGAAGAGTCCACACCCTCCCCGACGCTTGGACCACCATGGTTGTCCACCAAAAGATCCAGGGGAGGCAATGGCGAAGAAGCGGCCTCCCCAGGTCCAACACCGAAGCACGACTGACCGCTGCACCATGGTCCACATTAGGCGCCACAAGATCCCCACAAGTCGGACCGGATCCGGTAGCAGCTGCCGCCTCCATGGACGGTCCAAGCACCTCGACCAGGGGGCGCACAAGCCAGCACCACTGATCGCTGCCCGCATAACACCATAGTCGAGCCGAGGGTTAACCACTGACCCATCCATAGTCGCCGCCTTCCCCTCCCAGCGCCGCGCATCACCACCTGAGGAGAAAACAACCCAACATCTCGACTCGCAGGCACCAAAACATCACGCGATGGAGACTGCCGAATCAGCCCGAGTGAAGATCTATGAATATTCTCCACAATCTCTATCCCTCTAGGTGTGTGAGGGTTGGGATTATAAGGAGTAATCACCATAGCCGGAAGATGCAAATACAAAATACTAGAGCCCATCGTCTCGCGAACATTGGTGACCTCTGTCGACTTACTCGTATCAATCTCCATGCTAGAGAACTGTGAGATATGCATGCCAGTCAACCCTCAGGCACCCGAGGCACCATCCAAGCCATCCTCATTACCTTCCTCATCATCCACATCATCACCTTTACGGCGCCAAAAAATAAGGGGTGAAGTTGGGATCCGGAAAAAATCTGTAGCCTCGCGACGAAAAAAGAACTCATACTCCCTAAGCTTAACAACACACGTTGCACCAACATAAGGACCATTAGCATTCGAACTCTTCTCCAGAGCCCATGGATTCAGCATGCCCACCAAAATATGCACAATTCCACAGCTCCTGTAAGTGGTAAGATCCACATCGAGAGTATTCCCAATGAGAGAGCCAACAACCCAAACCAAGGAAGTTCCTCACTTGATACGGCACACCTTTCACATGCACCCAGACCTTCTCCAACACCCTAGATGGAGAAACATCCTGGACCTTCCAAACTAAAAACTTTGCATGTGCATTATGTGAAGGAATATACATCACCAGACTAACCACCCTATTAAGATCATCAGCCGACAGTAACCCAATGAAGAAAGCATCGGATCCATGGAGGAGAGCCTCCCATGACCACTGAGAACTCGAGGGGCACATACTAAACATCAAACTCTCGACAGCAGTAGCGGGGACAACATCATCCACCACCATAACCAGCGTGGTAGGAGAGCTCGTCGATACAAGATGCGAATTATAGACACTATCAGGCAGCTACACAAACATCGTCTCATCGACACCAAAACCCGAGGTAAAAGCAGAAGGCTTCAGCAGTTTAAGAGTCGGGCAGCTCATAGAAGGGTATTTGTAATTGTCACAAAGAAGACAGTAGTGCTGAACCTTACACTCTCGAGAAGAGTGAGTATCCACAGCACATTCCAGCACCCCGTTTTTGCCTTAGACTTCCCTCCCGCACCTGTTCCCGCTAGCGGCGACTGCTGCGAACCCTCAATCAAGGGTGCCCCACCATCGACCAAACCAGAACTTGGCGCCAAAGGTACTGATGAACTAGCTCCCTGAGAGACCACCTGATGCCCCTAAAACTGTGGAGGAAACGACGGCTGCAACATCTGACCAAACTGCCCCACACTCCGAGACAGCTGCACCACCGACAACACAAATGGCTGAATAGGAAACTTCTGCTGTTGCATCGGTTGCTGCTGCTGCTGACCGGACTGCAGCGATTTCTTATTCTTGCGTTTCGGTCGAGGAGCAACCTGTCCCACTACCGGCGGTACCTAAGTGCCTTGCTGCTTGAACACTGGAAACCCTGGCCCTTGCACCGACAAATGTTGGAACTGCTGCTGCGGAAAACTTAGCATATATGTCGGCGGTCCATATTGCCTAGACGGATACTGCAGCGGGCGAAGAGGATGGAAAACCGTCAGCGACGTGAGGCCCGGCTAGGACGGAGGTGAATTCCCCCGGACGGGTGCTGGAGCGAAACCAAACTACTGCATGGAGGCCGACACCAGGACATGCTGAAACTGCCGCGTCGACACCGTGGGGTGCTAGAGCTGCTTCATGGAGGCCGGCGGCTGGGATGGAAGACGAGGCTGCACCGGCGCCGTCCCCGGCAGCGCCTACAACTGCTATTGCGGAACCGCGGTAGGAGGGCGCACAACAGCGGCCCGTGACCCCCTGGTCGACGATGCTCGTGATGGAACCCCCACCATATGTTTTGGCGACGGCGAGGAGAGAACAGATGCGAACGAGCGCGTGAATCCAGCACTTGACGGCGCCGGAGAAGAGGAGGTCGGTGCATGAGGCGGTGACCTGACGATGGAGTTGTCGAAGCCGGGTGTTAGGGTTTTCGCCCGATCCCAAAACGCCTTAAACCACCAACGCCTCCGATCGGACTGCGTCCCTGGATGGCCAAGATTAGTTGCATGCGTAGAGGCCCCACCAGGCGACAAATTTGGAGTTTGAATCGGTCTCGCACTTCTCGGATCGACCATCACCGGCGTCACCACTGACAGTGCAGGTGCCATCTCTGTTGCCGCCGGCGAGCTCACCGTCACACCACGCGCATCAAGCTCCTTGTCCACGAAAGCACCTAAGATAGGCAGAGGCGTGATCCGCCGAAGAGGAAGTGGGCCTCGCTACCCGCCCATCCGCGGCGGTGACCTCGACAGTCGCACGCAGGATGGCGAGGAGACTGGGCCGCGCGGCCATACGCTGCCTTTCCACTGGCAGCATCTCCATCTTATCCCTGCAACCTGCATCCACATAAACAAACTCACCTGACGGATACCCGGGTCTGACCAGAACTGCCGAATCCAATCCGCATCCGGGACAGCCACACGCTGTGCCGCCGGCTAAACCGGCCGCAGTGGAGCCTCCTCGTTCATCACGTCCAGAACCAACTGAACGAGGACGTGATCCTGGGAGAAATCCTCATCGGCGAGATCCGCCTCTTCGGACGGAACCGCATCCAGCGCGCCTAGACACGCAAACCGTGAACCCCCACCCGCCGGGAACTCACAGGGAGCCCATGGAGACGGGCACGCGCTCGTCGTCGTCGCTCAGCTACTCTGTCACCCACGACTAGCATCTCCATGAATAGTGTCAATAAGACCAATAATTGTTCGATGGAATTTTTGTCATCAACAACAAAGAAGGTGATGAGGACATAATAGGGGTATATCATGCTTGTTCATGCTTGAGCTAGAAGGAAATATTAAACTTAATTGATGGTTATTATACGGTGAATTTCTTCTTAATTGAATATGATGTTTGTGTTTATAAGAATGTTATACTACCTAAGCCTATGCATTATGTATTAGCAGGGTTATTGATAACACAAACATGGATGGAGAAGAACATCAAGAGGAGCTGGAAAACAACAAGTACATGCTGGAAAACAAGGAGGAGCAGCTGGAAAACAAGATGCCAATGGAGGAAAACAAGATATAGTTGATGGAACACAAGCCTTCCAAGGGGGAAAACAAGCATCAAGGGGAAGATGGCACACCACACTCTGTGGATGCGCCAAGGAGAGAGTCCTAGTAGCATAAGGAGTTGGACCTGCGTGTCCCCAGTAGATAGAACTCTTATTTAAATTACGGACTGTAATAAACAAGTTGGATTAGAGTCCAACCCGAAAACAACTAGGAGGAGGTGCGCCCCACCCCTTTGGCCGCACCCCTACCTCCTCTTAAATAGCTGGCCCCTGCACCACAAAATAGGTTAGACTACGTTTTAGACAAATACCCCCAGAATCTGTAGATCGAATTGCTTTGTAAGCTTTCATATTGAAGTGAATATACCTTGCAAATTATGCGTGATATCTACTATTCCATTGGGAATTAGAAGGTATAGGACCAGTTGTAGTCGGTGGATTACTTGTGCAAGAGTGTGTAGTTGAGAGTATTCATAGGGATTGAAGGCTGTTGAATTGGCAATCAGGAATCATCCAGGAGAGATCTTAGTGAATCACTAGTTATCATATCTATTTGTGTTGCTCTTTAAAAAGATCGGGCCACCCCTTATTAGAAGGTTCCTCGACTGATGCATCTGCTATGCCGGTCACCTAAGCATTTTTTGGGGTCACACCACCACAAGCTCGGGACGTGTCTCCACCGACGGTACCTACATCTTTGAGCGGGACATATACGGTAATAATAACGGTACCGGTTGTTCCTCCGCATGAGCTGGATATGTGCCACGATGATTTGAATACATCACACGTTGAGTTGCATGTTATTTTGGTCGCACGGCCTGTTTAGAGGACGATGTTACTGATTTTAACATATCATGTGGTCAAACAATTGTGATGCCTACTAATCTAATTGCACCTATTATTTTTGGATAGTATCTAATTTTCATTATCATATGACGCATTCTGATGTGTTTGATACATTGCAGCCAAGTAAAATAATGTTTAGCTATGTTGGATTGTTCCGATCGTATTAGATTAGAAACTAGTTTGCCATATCCATTATGTTTGTCCCAATTTTCATACTCCCCCCGATCCATATTAATGGTCGCTAAATGGGATGTATCTAGCATTAAAATATGTCTAGATACATCCGATTTAGCGACCATTAATATGGATCGAAGGGGGTATTATATCCATTTTATATGTTAAAATTTTAAAACGGTTGACTTAAGACAATCCTAATAGCCGTGGAGTAAAAAGAAAACAGAGAGAGTAGTTGGTCAAACTCTTCAAATTTTGATTTTGACCAAAAATATATGCAACATATTTTGAGCCAGAGAGAGTAGGGTACGTCTTCACGGTTGAGTAGCATGCAGAGACCCAACGATTAACTACCCACGGAATCGGGTTTGCAATTATCATTTCACACAGGTGACGATCAACGGGTATGGCTAGAGTTTATCAACACAAATAAAACGGAGGAAAGTAAGGTAGCAACCAAAACCGAAGAGAATCACAGCTTCCCAGTTCAAAGGATCACTGGAAACAAGTCACACGCTTGACACTTCCAATAAAAGTGTTCCATTCAAGGAAGTAACCGCTAGTGTCGCCACATCATTCCGATCACCATCTCCTACACCAATAAGCATGTCAAGCTACTTCGTGCGGGGTTGCCAAGACCAGGGCGGACCAAACACTAGACCCATTCCATAGCTTGAAATCAACACTAGACCTGCTACCTGGATGAAATGAAATTTGACAAAAGAACATCAGTAGTACTACTACAAAACTAGAGTAGAACTAGTATCATACAGGTTGGGGGAAACTGAGCTTATTACTTATGAGACTGTTAGCCATAAACGGGCGCTCCATGGTCCTCCGGTTCATCCTATGAATGTTTGCGTGAGAGTACCCACCATGTGGTAATCCCCTGGTGATGGCTGGTATGGTCGCGTGAAAGTTTCTTCAGCCAAGTTGATACCATCAGACCAGTTCCCTTCGAACACAACAAATATTAGTCACAACCCTTTCAAGAAACATGGATATGCGCTGGATCAGTCGACTGAGGATGTGCTATCTTGCTAGCAAACCACAAGTATACACCAGTGCTAAAAGGCTCAAAGCAAAATAAAAACAGGGCAACGGGATGTTGCCTAATTTAGAACGGGAAACAATTGGACATTTATCACGACTTTCAATTGAAAACAGACGTTAAAACAGGGGAAATGGATAAATATGATGGTAGTATCATTTACTACCTGAGGAGAGTGCCCGCGGCAGTTCCCAAGCCCGAACGAAGCGGGTGGCGATGCAGCAGCTCGGCGGCGCAACCAGCCCATAGACCTCGCAGTGCACCACCTTGCGAGCACGGATGTCAACGCCGAAGAGGCGCTCTTGAAGAAAGAAGTAGACCACGTCCGGGTTCTTGGGGTGAATGAGCGCGAGCCTGGGGACCTTGTTGGGCAGCCCGGTCGTCTTGTAGCTCTCATCGGCCCAGATCTCGGTGAACCTCGCCTCGTGCTCCAGCGTCCACTCCGCGGTGTCTGGGTCGGCCAGCGTCCACATTCCTATGCCGGGAGTACCAGTACGGCCTCCATGAGCAGGCCTGTCCATGTACGTGTCCACGAAGCGCAGCTTGCCGCGCTCACCCCAACGCATCGGAACATGTCGGTGTATCCCTTTGCTTCCCTGCACGCCAGCACCTTCCCCGGCGGGAACGGGACGAAGCCCAGGACCGGGTGGTCGGCGAAGGGGTCGCAGGTGATGACGCCCCATGAGAGGTCGACCCACCAGAGCCTCCCGTGGTGCGAGAGTACGCAGATGGGAGACAGTGGGCGGGGCGGGAGCGGGTAATGGACGGGCTTCTCCACCCACTCCCCGACCTCCGTGGAGAAGCAGAGGAGCGTGGCGTTTTCGCTGCCGATGATGGGCTGGAGCTCGGCGACGGTGTAGTGGCCGCCGCCGCCAGGGGAGACGGCGAGGCCGAGGAGCGCCTGGTGCCTGATGGTGGCCTGGGGGTCGGGGAGGTGGAACGCGGAGCCGGTGGTGGCGTCGAGCACGAAGTAGCGCGCCTTGTTGTCTTTCCAGGTGACGGACTGGTGGTCGGGGCGGTCGACGATTTCACGGGTCAGGGTGCATTTCAGGTTGGCCTGGAGGAGGAGCAGGCCGGAGGGGTCGGCTGCGAGGACGAAGGGGAAGAAGTGGGGAGTTGGGGTATCCGGGAAGACGGTCGGAGAGACGGTGAGGATGGAGGCGCGCGGCGGCGCCGTGAGCGCGACGGAGACGTCGCTGCCGTCCTCCGGTGCGGCGACGCGAGGGATGCTGCCTAGGATGACCCACGGCGACGACGGCGGCGGGGAAGGAGACGCCATCTGGGGTTGGGGTGTTGGGCTGGCAAGCACCACAGCGGGGATGGACGGAACGGCTATCGAAATGGCAGAGCGAGATGGGATGGGTGGCGTGGTGGTGAAGAAGCCGCAGAGCTCTGGGCTCACAGTGACAGAGCCGCAGGGCGTGGCAGCCTTTTTCGAGTTTGAACGTCTCGGCTCGGCATCCATGAATGCTACTCCTGTACACAAATGTCCTTTATCGTGTCGTTTTCTTCAGCTGTTTTCTTTTACCTAGGAGGCTACGACCTTATCGTTCGCATATACTGTAGCAACATTATTATTGAGGTAAATCGAACTTCATGCCATGCAACGTTACCACGAAACGGGTATGAATTGGAGAAACATATTGGGGAGGTGGGCTGGCCTGCCAAGGCGAGATGCTGGGCTGGATCTATCTCAAGACCCTTTACTTGCTTCCTTAATCAGCTGCTTCTTTCTTGCTTTTTTTTAAAAAAAAACCTGCTTCTTAATTTCCCACAAAAAAAACTGTTTTTTTTTTGCGCTACAAAAAGCTGCTATCTTTTTTTCCTCCAGACATAAACATATTGTTTTTCTCTACAAGGAAACAAAAGGCAAATAAAGAATATTAAGCCATGTAACAAGAGCTGGACATGGCCATCACGGCCGGAAAACACAATGCCTAGGTGGGCACGGGCTTCGCTTTTCCATTCCAAATATGACCGGAAATACGCTCCCTCCAATCTTAATATGCAACGGAGCACCCAACTCGCTCTCTTGCCGCTCCTCGATGGCACCAGGGTGCTCCCCAAACCCTACTCTCAAGACCAACCCCCTCCCCCCTCATCGCCATCGGTGAGCATCGGCGGGAAAAACCCATGCGGCGCTGGCGGCGACGGGGCTTCTCTGTGTCGGTCGCTTCCAGGCCGCCATGGTCGCTAGCAGGTGACAGCGCAAGCTCAAGCAGCGGAAGGCGGCGTTCTTCTTCGGATCGAGATCTGATTTTCGTGGTGGTGAGGCCGGCGCGCTAGTCGAAGGATTTAGAAGTGCCTGCGGCAAGCTGCCATCGGCCGTCCGAGCCAAATCTAGGTTGCGCGGGTCGCACTCGTGTCCTGCGCTACGGCTTCTTGGCGGCAGCGTGGCTGGCTGTGGTGGTGGTAGCGGAGGGGAACACATGACGGTGATGAACGGATAACGATGATGTATTCTCGAGTTCCTCCTTTGAGGGAAATACGTCTCGTTGGAGGGGTGTGAGCTCGCCACAAGAGGCCTACTCAACGCCACAAAGGTCTCACCTATTCTTCGATGAACCTCGCCACAAAGACCTAGTTCACCTTCCACTATTGGCAATCTTCGATTGAGGCACGCATCCATAACTTAATTGGAGGCTCTCGATGTCACCACAATCTTGGGCCACGGATCCACAACTCCATTGGAGGCTTGCAAGAACACCACAAAGTCGTCTAGGGTCCAAGGCCTAAGAGTAACAAGTCCACAAACTTTCACTTCTACGAATCCTCTTGGAGAAAGCAAACCGATGCAAATGGTAAGAGAACAAGTGATCAAATCCATGACTCTCAAATTCCAACAGAGCAACAAATGCTTATGGGGGATGAGAGAGAAAGAACAAAGGAGGAGAAACACCAAGAACTCCAAGATCAAGATCCACTAGGTTTCCTTCACTAAGAAGGATGATGGATTGGTAGAAATGTAGATCTAGATCTTCTCTCACTTTTCCCTCAAAGATATGTAAGAATCATGGGAGGGATTGAGAGGGGGCAAGCTTTTCCAAGGTCAACAATGGTGGGAGAGCGACAGAAAAACGTGCTGGAAAAATTTAGGTCTTTGGGGAAGAAGGGGACCCTTTATAGGTCCCCACGAAATAGAGCCGTTATGCAGTTTTTCGTCGAATCCGGAATGAATCCGGGGTCCCAGAATGGATCCAGAATGAAATTCGAATGAATCCGGAATTTCTGGAATGCCCCGGAATGGACTGAACACCGATACGAGAAACGTCATAACTTTTGCATACGGACTACATTTTCGATGTTCTTGGGCTTGTTGAAATCGCAACAACGAGCACTACAAGAATATGAAAAGAAACATCCTTCTCCAAGAATGGAAGAGAAAACCAAATAGGGAAAGGTTTAACCTCTCTAAAAGGAACAACCGGTAAAACCTCCAACACCGAAAACACACATAACTTTTGCGAATGAAATCCGAATGAGGTGAATCCAATTGGGTTAGAAAGATAACAAAAAGGAATATTAAAAAAACATGAATGGAGAAGTTACCACACATGGAAGGTGTGAGAACATTCTCAAAGCTGAACCGGATATTTACACCACCGAAAACACAACAAGTTTTTCTTATGAAATCCGTTTTCGGTAAACCTTGGCTTGTCATGAAGATCACGACAAGCACCAAAATCCAAAGATATAAAAGCCAAATAAGAACCAGGAAAAATGATATGACCAGTATGACAAGGTTTGATCTCTCCACAATGATTCGATCAAGTTACTCATTTGAGAGTCCCTCTTGATAGTACGACTATCGATCCTATAACCCGGTCTCCAAAAGACATGAGACCAGTAAAATAGAAAACCTATCAAGATCGTACCTTTGCCTTGATGAAAGAGCATGGTTCCCACATATGTGGTTTTGGTAATTAATGACAATCCTTATGGACTAATATTTGCATTGAGTTATCCTTGTAGATCTTGTCCATAGGAAATAATGGAGTTCATGTGTTGAACTCTATTAGCTTCCTTGATGGCCATTGTTATATTCATGGATTTATATGAAGAATGGTTATGGTTTGAGTTGAGCTTATTGCTAGTGTGTCTTGAAGAAAAGGATTAGGTGATCTTTCATTATCATCTTTAAGACATCATCATTTGAAGTAAGAAGCAAAGATACAAGGTTGATCAAGCAAGTGATCAACACACAAAGCTACAATTTGTACCAAGTGGGATTGTGTATCTCATGGTATGGTAAGCAATTGTAAATATAGCTTTGTGAACTAACCCATGATATGTGTGTGTGGAATTTCTATGTGTGGTTAGGTATCTTTCCATGGGCATGAACCAAAAGGAAGATTTCATATAGCCCGTGGTCTATGTCGTCGTCAAGCGGTGTTCGTCATCTAGCTTGACATGGAAGCTCAAGTGAAGCATCTAGAAGATATCCTATGCTTGATGCTTGCCACCCTTTTGGAGATTGTGTCCTTGTGAAGATTTGCCGAGAAGGGTCTCTCCCATAATGGTGTATGGGGGAGCTAGTCTCTCCCATAATGGTGTATGGGGGAGCAACTTGCAAGTCTTCATCAAGCGGAGCCTGTGCTAGCAAGCGCAATCAAGAAAGAAGATCCAACTTGAGAGAGTCAAGATCGTCATCATCTAGATCAAGTGGAATGCTCAAGGAAAAGGTATAATCTTGATAGGTTTTCTATTTTACCGGTCTCGTGACTTTAGGTTACCGAGTTATAGGATAGATAGTCGTACGATCAAGAGGGGCTCTCAAGTGAGTAACTTGATCGAATCGTTATGGAGAGCTCAAACCTTTGCATACTTTGCATATCATCTTTCTTGGTTCTTATTTGGCTTTTGACTCCTTTGGGTTTTAGTGCTTGTCGTGATCTTCATGACAAGCCTTGGTTTCTCGAAAACGGATTTCGTAAGAAAAACTTGTTGCGTTTTCGGTGGTGAAAATATTCCGTTCGTCTTTGAGAATGTTCCCACGCCTTCCATGTGTGGTAACTTCTCCATACTTTGAGGTATCAATATTTTCCATTGCAACTGGATTTACCTCGTTCGGAGTTCATATGCAAAAGTTATAGCATTTCTCGTATCGGTTTTCAGTCTCACTGTTGCAATCCGGAATTTTCCGGATGATTCCGGGACCCGGATTCAGTCTGGATGATTCCGACTGCAACGGGTTTTTCTCTGTTACAATCTGGATTATTCCGGATGATTCCGGGATCCGGATTCAGTCCGTATGATTCCGACTGCAACGGGATTTTCTCTGTTGCAATCCGGATTATTCCGGATGATTCCGACCACAACGGGAATTTCTCTGTTGCCATCCGGATTGCTCCGGAATATTCCGGGATCCGGAAAATTCCAGACCTAATCCGGGCTGGTCGCAGTTTGGGCAGAAAAACGGCTAGCTTTGTGGGGACCTATTTAAGGGGGTCTTCTTCCCCATTGGTCCCCAAGTCTTCGAAGCACGAAATATCGTCTCTCTCCCACCATTGTTGACCTTGGAAAGCTTGCCCCTCTCCCAATCCCTCCTATGATTCTTGCATATCTTTTAGGGAGAAGGTTGAGGAGATCTAGATCTACATTTCCACCAATCCATCTTCCTTCTTAGTGAGGGAAACATAGTAGATCTTGGTCTTGGAGTTCTTGGTGTTTCTCCTCCATTGTTCTTCCTCTCTTATTCCCCAAGAAGCATTTGTTGCTTTGTTGGAATTTGAGAGTGGAGGATTTGAGCACTTGTGCTCTTGCCATTTGCATCGGTTGCATCGGTTTGGTCTCTCCACGAGGATTCGTGGAAGTGATAGATTGTGAGCTTGTTACTCTTGGGTCTTGGACCCTAGACGACTTGTGGTGTTCTTGGGAGCCTCCAATTGAGTTGTGGATGTGTGCCCCAAGATTGTGGTGACACCGAGAGCCTCCAATTGAGTTGTGGATGCGTGCCTCGGGTTTGAAGGTTGCCAATAGTGAGAGGTGAACTAGGCCTTCGTGGCGGAAGTTCATCGGAGAATAGGGTGAGGCCTTAGTGGCGTTGAGTAGGCCTTCGTGGTGAGCTCACACCCCTCCAACGAGATGTACTCCCCTTGTGGGAGGAACTCGGGAATACATCATCGTCTCCGTGTGCCTCGGTTATTTCTATACCCGAGCTTTTTACTTATGCAATTTACATTGTGATAGCCTTCGCGCTTGAAGTTATATATCTTGCTATCACCTTGTTACTTGTCTTGCTTAGCATAAGTTGTTAGTGCATCTTGTTGTCCCTAGAATATTTAGGTTGTATGCTTGTTAATTTAAACACCTAGTTTATTTCCGCATTTAGCAAGCTTTAACCGGAAAAGTTTTAATCGCCTATTCACCTCCCCCTCTAGGCGACGTCGTTGTCCGTTCACTTGAGAATTACACTTGAGCTAGATGATGACGATCTTGACTCTCTCAAGTTGGATCCTCTTTCTTGATCGTGCTTGCTAGCACACTGCTTGATGAAGACTTGCAAGTTGCTCCCCCATACACCATTATAGGGGAGCCCATACACCATTATGGGAGATACTATCTCCCCCATACACCATTATGGGAGAGAAATTTCTCGGAAAATCTTCACAAGGACACAATCTCCAAATGGGTGGCAAGAATAAAGTATAGGATTTCTTCGAGATACTTCACTTGAGCTTCCACGTCAAGCTTGATGACGAACACCGCTTGACGACATAGACCATGAGCTATCTGAAATCTTTCTTTTGATGCAAGACCATGGAAAGATACCTGACCACACATAGACATGACACACACACATATCATGGGTTAGTTCACAAAGTTAATGGAAAATTGCTTACCATATCACAAGATACATAATCCCACTTGGTACATCTTGTAGCCTTGTGTGTTGATCACTTACTTGATCAACCTTTTATGTTTTCTCCTCATTTAAAATGATGACGTATTGAAGATAATCATGAAAGATCACCTAATTCTTTTATACAAGACACTTGCAATAAGCTCAATTCTATCCATGACCATTCTTCATATAAATCCTTGAATATAACAATGGCCATCAAGGAAGCTAATAGAGCTCAACACATGAACTCCAATATTTCCTATGGATAAGATTTATAAGAATATCTCAATACAAACATTAGTTCATAAGGATTATCAGTAGTTAGCAAAACCACATATGGGGGCACCATGCACTTTCAAGCGACGACAACAAATTGATGGTTCAACACAACACTGGTTTCTGGGCCATGGCTGGGTGGCAGCCATGTGTGCTCTCCCGCGAGTCCGACAACCATGGTGTGCTAATAGAGCTCAACACATGAACTCCACTATTTCCTATGGATAAGATCTATAAGAATATCTTAATGCAAACATTAGTTCATAAGGATTATCAGTAATTACCAAAACCACATATGGGGGCACCATGAGCTTTCAGGCGACGACAACAAATTGATGGTTGATGGTTCGGCACAACACTGGTTTTTAGGCCATGGCTAGGTGGCAACCAGGTGTGCTCTCCCGCGAGTCCGACAACCATGGTGTGGAATGTGTGGAGCCGTGGGGTGGTTGGTTTGGGTGTGCGACATTTCGGTCGAAAGTTCTTCCCAACTGATGCAGCCCACCCATTTCCACCAAGCCAAACATCACTACTAGACAAGGTGAACTCACCCCTATCTCTATATGCTTTTGGTGTCTTGGTGAATGGTGCGCTACCTCATGGATTGCCCCTCTTCGTGCCGAGGTTGGATCCCACAATGGAGCCCAAGACGATTCCCACGATGATCAAGATGATACCCAAGACGATGCCCAAGAAGCCATGGAAGAAGTCCAAGAAGAAGGCATCAAGGAGGGAGAAGAGGAGGAGGAAGAAGAGAAGGTGCAGGTTGCCCGGCCTGCACCCCGGCCAGGCCAGCTGCCCAACCGAAGCCCCCGGCCCCAAGCCCGGCTTAGGCCGGCCACCCGCCCGAAGCCCCCGGCCTAGGCCGGCCACCCAACAGACCAGGCCGGCCTCCAGCCCGGCTCTCCTGCCAACTCGTGAAAGTGGGTGGAAACCCCACTTTTCCACCCCACCTACCCCCTAGGCTATATAAGGGAACCCCTTAGGTCAGATCTAGGGTTAGAGATGAAATTAGAACTTTGAGCATTGCTCTTGTATCCCTCTTGTGAGGCTACTCCTATGATTTGTACCTAGGACCATATCAAGGCTACTCCTACGATATCCATCTAGGAACGTATCAAGATTCACCGGGTTAGCTATCCTCTCCCCTTGGGATTTAGTTAGGGACTTTCCAATCTTCCTCAACTAACCCTTGAGGTTCTATTGGCGTAGTGGACCGGCTACGAGTGTGAAGCGGTTTCAATCAAGGTGAGCTCAGTTGGATCGATCGTTCCGTAGGCGGCCCTCGGGGTTTAGTTGACGAGAGATTTGGGGTCCTTCGGTTCTCGCTATTTATCTCTCTTGTGTTTTCCCCGCGTTTCCCCACGATTCCCCCTCGTTTCCCCCTCTCGTGTTCATCGCGTTATTCGTTCGTTCTTCGTGTTCTTGGTCGATTCGTGAATATCGGGCCACCTAGGAGCTAACCACTCCGCATCACCAACTTATGTTGGTGTCGGCGACGACGGCGTCTTTGGGCATCGTTTTCCTCCTTGGAGGCATCATCGTGAGGCACCGACATCCTCCCATCCTCGTGGTGTTATCTCCAGGTGAAAACCATGATTCGCCGTGCCGAATTGGCGATGGTGGAGTTTCTACGTCCCTCCTTTGTTCAAAGCATCATTTTGGAGATAAGACTAGGTCCTATACACACAATATTCGGTGTTGCGCTGGTGTGTGTGCTTTTGCTCGAATATACACCCCTCACCGGTGCCTACAAGATGGCTCCTTCCTCAAGACTAGTCTAGCCGTTCCCTTTCGCTTGCCGATCCTCTAGGCATTCAAGGGCGGAGGGTACGTTGGCTCGGCTAGTCTAGATGTCGCGGTTTATTCAGAGGTGGTTGGTATTGGTCGAGATGCGGCCTCAATGCTCCTGTTGGGCATGTAGAGTCATTTAGTTATGGGCGTAGTATATGTGGTGGCAAATCTTTTGACTAGTCATGTCGCTAAAAGGCGTTATAGCCATTCTTTGGCTTCTTTTCCTCTTTTGAGCTTAATATACAAAGATGTGTAGTTTTCTGCGGGTTCTCAAAGAAAATGTAATCAGAGGGAACAATTTATTAGTGAAGAAATATGTGGAATATTGCATTTTTACACCAAAACTAATTAAATTAGTATAGTCCAGTTAAGAAAAACTATCGTTTCAATATTTAGGACCAAGCTGGACCAAAATTATCAATTTTTTAGTTCCGACTTTTATAATATTGGACTTGAAAATCAGCCTCACCAAGGACTCGCGGACCTAATAGCGTGTTTGGAAATGGTGCCGGACGAGCGCTGCTGGGGCGGACGCGCATGTTTCCTCATATTTGGGGCGACTCCTCCCACTCACGGCCCAATAATTTTTTGTAAACAAAAATTGAAGATGGAAATAAAAGTATTTTCATTTTTTTTTGGACAAATTACGTATTTGAATGAAATTTGGATAAAACTAAACCTAAGAACCTAAATATAGTGATTTTCGGGGAGGTAGGCCGTGCAACTTCACTACAAGAAGGTGTTCGCCGGTGCAGTTGCTGGTGCCCGGAGGTAGTCATCGCAGATACACCTGAGAAAGAACGGTTTTGCCGGCGGTGGGGGTGGAGGTAGGTGCACGGAGTTGGCAATGGTTGCCTGCATGTGCATGCATGACCTTTTCATAAGTTCCCCCGTCTTGGGGCATCTCCTCAAGGAGGCACAGGTACATCTCGACTAAGTTCTGGGAAATATCGGAATCGTTAGAGTTCAGAGGCGACATGAAGTCATCTGACAACCAAAACTACTTTGTCGGCTCCACATCATCCCCGGTGGAGAAGAAAATATTGAGCCACCCGCGATACTCCAAATCCACCTGCTCCCAGTATAGTGAATATGGTGTGTAACGTAGATCGTACGACATCTCCCATGGCTTGTTCCGCCGACATAGGTCAATGTAGTCATCCTGCGCCCGGCCGGTGAGATGTGGCGCAACCAAGACCTTAATGAGGTTGGTTACACATCCGCTTGGGAGGCGGAGATGAACCGAGACGGGGTGTTGTTAAGGATGAGCTCGTGCCCCTCCTCTTTCGTCACCATGTCGTCCCATCACGGCGGTGGAGGCACCTATACGTCAGACGAGCTCGCCCCATCATTGCGAGGAGCCCGTGTTGTGCGACGAACTGATGGAGGTGGAGGTAGCAGCGGTGAAAGACCATGGGACGATCTCGCCCCATCATAGCGAGGAGCTCGCTTGTGGAGATTCATGGTACAACGTATAGGTAGCGGCTAGAGGAGGATATGTGCACAGTCTAGAGGAGGATATGTGCACAGTCTAGAGGAGGAGGGAAGCTCGGCGGAGAGGGAGGGGAAGCAAATTTTATAGAGGCAATGCCGAGTGGTGGGTGGGCGCCTATTAACACCGGCCAACAGTTCCATGCTGCCGCCATGGGAAACATCCAAGCTTGCCGCAAAGCAAAGCGACGACTCTCTGCGCTCAACTAGGAAGTTGATATTGGGTCACGTTGCGGAAATTAAAAATTTCCGTCCTATATAACACATAGGATCTACTATGAAACTAAACGTTTACTTTATCTAGGAAATAATACTAGAGAAGTAATACGGGTATAAGAGATAACTTTGCAAGATAATAAATACAAGAAAGTAAATGTTAGTGCTGCAACAATAAAATATACTAAGTAACCATAAACTAACAGTACAATGAGTGTGGAAAAGTGGTGGTAATTGTGATGGATTTGTCCATGACCAAATAGTCAAATACAAGATTGATATTTCTCTTTTATGTGGGAGAGGCAAAACTAACAAGCCCTCACTATCCAATGATTGAAATTACTTATGATTGGGACTCTAGCAAACATCCATAATTACTAGAAGATACATTAAGATAAAAATACCCAACCATAGCATTAAGATCAAAATGTCCTATTTATCTCATATGCTTAAATCACTAGATTGAGGCTCATGTTTCTGTCACTCAAGCATCCCTCCCTCTAGCTTTCTCCACATACTACAAACCCTACGATGTGATCCATACGCTCATAAACATATGATAGGCACCATAGGACTGTAAAAAATTCAATATATAGCTCAAACCATCCATAGAGATTCAACAATCAAACATGAAATAGATGCTATAGATCATCTGTAAATAATTTATAACGTCAAACACCATGTTTACATTGGATATTACAGAGGTTTGTTGGAGAGTGGGCCGTTGTAGCCATGGAGGAGGTGATGATGGAGGTGTTGGTGAAGGCGGTGAAGGGGGCAGCGACGAGTGCAGGGCTGCGGCGGCGCCGGTGGCGGCACGAGCAGTTCCTTTCCTGCCGCCGACATCATGGGAGAGCGCCGCCCCTTAGCCCCCTTCCTTCGTGGCTTCTTGGGAGCCCTCCCCCATGTAGATGGGATCCATGGGGGAGGCAAAAACATGGATTTTGGTGGCTGCAATTCGTGCGTGGAGGAGTTCTCCACGAGCTAGGTTTCCTCCCTTTATATATCCTCCAGGAATCCCGTCATACCATCTAGGGCTGCAGTAAATCGGGCGTATCTCGCCCGTCTAGACACGGAATCAGGCGAATTTTAAGTCTAGAACATTACTCGCGAAATTCCCCACAGTTTTGTCTTCGGTAAGATTTCCGTTTGACGCCATCTTCGACCCGTAACGTGACAATCTTCAAAAAAGGTTCTCGGACAGATATCCGGAAAGTCCCAATTCGACTTCAACAAGGCTTCCTTTTGTATTTTTGATAATTCCTACACATCAAAGAGTAAAGCAAGAACATTATGCACTCTTGCAACTATTAATAGGTTAGTCCAAATAAATCATAAACTTTATATAAAAAGAAGTGTCAAAAGCATAATATTAGCATAAAACCATCAAAATTTACAGATACGTTATGGAAGTATCAACATCCCCAAGCTTAGGTCATGCTCGTCCTCGAGTAGGTAAACGATAAAAACAATATAATTTTTGAAGTGACATGCTACCAACATAATCTTGATCAAATAATAATATAAAACATGTAAACTAGGATCAAATGAATAAAAGTTGTGGTTTATAGTTGATATCGAACGCGTAATGTATAAACCATTAGGAAAAACTAAATAAACACTTTCAATGAATCAATACTAAAAGACAATCAGCCGTGCCAAGTATATTGAAGATTATTTAAACTTCAAGAACAATAATATAATTATCCAATGCATCAAACACTCACAACAATTTCTGTTAGGATCAAGTCAAGTGATAACAATATGCACGTAGAAAATCAACTCACTATTTGTGCACGAAAAACAAGTAAGAGTTTTGCATTGGTTCCCGACACCTGGATGTTATGGCTAACAGAACATTATGGAGGGTTTGGATGGTCAATGGAAGAAAGTCTGACATAACTCAAAGTGATCATTAGTCAAGAGGAAGTCTTATAATCGAAGCTATGCAAGCAGTAGTGATTGCCATAAAACGGATGCACATAGATCCATAAGTGTAAGAAAGCTTGATACGTCATAAATGTATCCCTAATTTATTATGCTCCATGATGATACTATGCCAATTGCTACATGTTTTCTCCCTTCTTTACATCATTTTTAACGATTTTCCGGACTAACCTACTGACAATATGCCACAGAGCCAGTTCCCTGTTTCCTGTTGTTTTAGTTTCAGAAAAGTTGTTCTGGAAATATTCTCGAATTGGAAAGTTTGAAGCCCGGAAGTCCTATTTTTCCCGGAAGCATACAGAAGACCGAAGAGGAGTCGAAGAGGGGCAACAGGGGGGCGACACCATAGGGTGGCGCGGCCCGCCCTGGTCGCGCTAGCTATAGGTGTGAGCCCACTGGAGCTCCACCGTCTTTTCCCTTTCGCCTGTTTAAGCCCCCCCCCCCCCCCGAATAGAAAAACCTAGGCACCTGATCAAAATCCCCGAAAAATTCCGCAGCCGCCGTCACCGTCAACGCTAGATCAGGGGGGGTCTGAAGCTGTTTCTGGCACCCTGCCGGAGAGGAGATCATCACCGGAGGCTTCTACATCACCATGCCTGCCTCCGGAGTGATGCGTGAGTAGTTCATCCTTGGACTACAGGTTCGTAGCTGTATCTAGATGGTTGTCTTCTCCTAATATGCCTCCATGTTTAGATCTCGTGAGCTGCCAATCATGATCGAGATTGCTCTTATGTAATTCCCTATGCTGTGTTTGCTGGGATCCGATGAATATTGACCTTATGCCAAGTTGATTATAGTATTTATTTGCATATGCTATTTGTGATCTTGCATGCTTTCCGTTGCTAGTGGTTACTCTGGCCAAGTAGTTGCTAGTGACTCCAAGAGGGAGTATTTATGCTCGATAGTGGGTTCATGCCTCCTTGTTGCCTTGCTCGAGTGACAGAAACGTGAAGGGGGAGGATGTGATGTTGCCATTAGGGAGAAAACAGCGGTGAGAGTGCCCGCGTGCATAATCATTGCTTACATTACACACTTTGTTTAATGCAATTATCTGTTGCTTGCAACTTAATACCTAAGGGGGTTCGGATAATAACCTGAGGGTGGATTATTAGTCATAGATGCAGATGGATGTCGATCTATGTATCTTGTTGTAACGCCCGCACTAAATATCATAGTAATCTTCATGTCATATTGTGCACTACGGTGCAACCTCTATTTGTCAATTGTCCAGCTGTAATTTGTTCACCCAACATGCTATCTTTTATGGAGAGACACCACTAGTGAACCTATGAACCCCGGTCCATTTTTCCACACTGTTAAACAAACCACAACAATTTCCTGCTTTCTTTACTTACTGCAAGCATACACTTTTTTTCCACACTATACGTCTAATCTTTGTTTTCAGCAAGACCGGTGAGATTGACAACCTCACTGTACCGTTGGGGCAAAGTATTTTGGTTGTGTTGTGTGCAGGTTCCACGTTGTTGCTGACACCGGTGAAGCGCCAGCACCACCGTCTGTGGCATCAACCTTCCGAAGGTCCTCCTTCTCCTACTGGATTGATAACCTTGGTTCTTAACTAAGGGGAAAACTCCTACCGCTGTGCTCATCACACCCTCCTCTTGGGGTGTCCCAACGAGTGCAAGATCTGCACCATAAGGACTTTTTCTGGCGCCGTTGACGGGGAGAAGGAAGTCTTCTGGCAAGGGGAGTCTCTCACTCTCAATCTCTTTATTTTGTTTATTGTCTTATTTTTATTTTTGTCTTGTTTTTCTTCTCTTTATTGAAAACACAAAAAAATTAGTTTACTTCATAGCTGTTATTTATTTGCTTGCTATTATTCTGCTAAAATGAGTATTCCTGAAGTAGAGGTTCGTTCTTTTAGGCAACAAGGGGGGGGGAGTTTAGATGATGCTTGGTATAGAATAAATAATACTCATAAGAGGTGCACAAAAATATATTCTACCTTGATACTCCTAAGAAATTTTTATGTTTGTATTTCTGGCTGGTATAGGCATGTGTTAGATACTCTTACGGGTGGAAATTTCTAGGAACTCCTGCTTTGGAAGCCTGCAATTTTATTGAAAGTTTAGTAGGAGCACCCCCCCCCCCCATTACAACTGTTAAAACTGAGATCACTTTGGAGGATGTTATTGATAAACTAAACTCTTTGGAAATGAACTTATCAATCTTCCTTGATAATGCTAGCAAAGTTAATGAATTACTAGTTACTATTGATAAAATAATCACTCCTCTAGAAGCTAGCAACACTCATGATAATCAAAGTTTTAGTATTATTAAACTAGAGGATGCCATGGGAACTTTAAGCTCAACCGTTTCATCTCTTAAATTCAAAAAGTAGAAAGCCTTTGTGGGAAAGGATCAAAGATTTATGTATGCTCCTAAGATAGCTAAACCCAAATCTCAATATGTGCTGAAAATTGCTAAAACAATTAATGATACTAAGAGTGACCTTCATGCTGAATCTTCAAAAACATCTAAAGTGCCTATTGCTGCAAATAATGGTTTATGGGAAGGTATAGGTGATTCTTCTTCACTTGAAATTACTTGAGTTTCTTTTTTTATGCCTAGCTGAAAGGCGTTAGAAAAAAGCGCTACCGGGAGACAACCTGTTTTATTTCGCTGTTTTCATTCAGTTTTCCTTTGTTTTCTTTGGTGAGCTTTGCACCTAGGTGTTGTGTATTTCCTTAGCAACCCTGATGTATCTTTTATTTTGAGTTTTTGTTGAGCCAAGTAAAGCCTCTAGTGGAAAGTTGAGTCTATATTTCGGATTTCTGCGCAGGAAACAGATTTCTGATGTCCACTGTTAATTCCGTTAAAAAAATGACCTGAGTTTTTTTTTTTTTGCTTAATCCTGAGTTATATACTCAACTTTTCTTAGAAGACAACTTTTTGATTTGAGCAACAGAAGATTTTTAAAAAAATCGATCTTTTCCTGTTGTTCTGTTTTGACAGATTTCTGCCATTTATTGCATTTGCATCTTAATCTCTTTCTTTTGGTGTTCTTTTGAGAAAAAGAGTTTTTAAAGAAGTTGTGACAGTAGCTAATGTGTTTTTGAGTGTTAGACTTGTGTTGAAACTGAACCATGTGGATTTATTATTTCAATTGCACTAACGTTGCTAATGAAGATTGTGAGAATTTTGATGCGAAGGAAGTTTTCAAGGGTCAAGAGAAGAGGATGATATGATGTGATCAAGAAGAGTGAAAAGCCTAAGTTTGGGGATGACCCGGTGGTACATCCAAGAAAATTCCAAGAAGACTCAAGCGTCTAAGCTTGGGGATGCCCAAGGCATCCCCTTCTTCATCAACAAATTATCAGGTCACTTCTAGTGAAACTATATTTTTATCCGGTCGCATCTTATGTGCTTTACTTGGAGCGTCTTTTATATTTGTTTTCAGTTTGATTTTGCTTTTTTCAGTTTGTTTTTACTTTTATAATAAGCTTGGTTGGACCCCAACATTCTTTTATTGGAGAGTGACACGCTCTGCTTTTTCTTGAGAATACGTTGTATTCTTAGTCTCTGTTTGACTGCTGCATTTATTCAGCTCATGTTTTGCTTGCATCTCTTATTAGAGCTGTTAGTTTTAGTAGTATTATTTGAGTACTCTCATGTTTTCTTGCTGTATAATAAATAGTATTTTTGTTAAAGTATGTTTTGTATGGTGCTTGTTGGGAGAAACAAAAACTGCTGCTTGAAGTAGAATTTATAACAGTACTAGTAGAAGCTTGTATAGACTGTGGCTAGGACTTTTTCATGCCATGCTAAATGTTATTTTAGTTTTAAAGCCTTGTGGTTATTGAGTAGCATGATTAGCCTCAAATAGCTGAGAGTGTTTAATATGTATTGAAAGATTCATGAGTTGTTCTTGTCATAGTAAAGCATCAATATATGGTATTCTCTTTCGAATGATTTATTTGGTTGACTTGGCACATGCTCACACCATGTTTATGACTACAAAACAGTCACGAATAGCCTCCACGACCACTTAGTTTTTGAACTTGTGATACTGCTTATGTTTTAATTAATGATGCTTATGTCGCTATGCATGATTATGCCTCTTATGCTCTCTTGATTTGTCGCTCCCAGTCTTCTGCTAGCCTCCACCTGTACTGAGTATGAGCTCTACTCGTGCATCCAAACTCCCTTAAACCAAAGTTTTTCCCATTGTGTACACCATACCTACGTACATGTGGTATTTAACTGCCATTCCAAAGTAAATTGCTCATGTGTTACCTTCAAAACCTTCAAAATTACTCTTGCTTTATGTTCCCGTTTTTTCTCATGAGGACGTCAATAGAGAATCTTTATCTCACTTGTTGATTGGATTTCACACCCTGGACTAGTGGCTTCATCCGGTTATCCAAATGATAGAAGAGCTGGCAGCAGGGTGCCCAGCCCCAAATTAATGCAAACAAATTCTCTTCACTATTTTTTCCCCTGATTTATCGGTCAAAGCATAATTGTGTAAACAAAAGAGAAAGAGGGATGAACTTCTACACCAGTTGCGTCCTTCACCATGGGAGCCGCTCTTGTGAATCCACTTGACTTGTGACATACTGTATTTTCTGTTTACCATTCATTGACATTAGCATACATCTCCCAAAATATAGACACTCCTCCACGGTATGTGATTGTTGGCAGGCACCCGAGGATTCGGTTAGCCATGGTTTGTGAAAGATGGATGGGAGGAGTATCAAACTTTTAATACCTCTGTTTAATAAAATAAAAGCTCTAGCACATGAGTGATCCCTACTTCCCTCTGCGAAGGGCCTTTCTTTTACTTTTATGTTGAGTCTCCATCTTCTAACTTTATGCACACTTGAGAGAGCATTTTTGCCATTCTGAGTTCTATGTGCATTTGTCCCATAAGCATCAATAATTACTTCATGATGTGATATTATTTGTTCTTAAATTATTTGTTCTAGTCTTCCTCATGAACTTTGAAGGTGTCCTGGCATTTATGTTTTGCCCCACTCTTAAGGACTATCGAAATATCACTTTGCCATGTTTTCTCTATACCTGAAACAAACGTCTACCTTTCTTTGTATTATTATTCATGATCCTTTATTTGAGTTACTCTTCGTTATGCAAAGTAATTGCTATGCTTTATTATTAAAGTTTTATTTATCATGCCTATGTTTAAAGTTTTATGATCTCAGCGTGCATATGCTTTTACATTAGATTGATCAAGTTTATGTTAGTAGGATGTCACCTCAGAAATTATTATTTTATCGTTTACCTACTCGAGGACGAGTAGGAACTAAGCTTGGGGATGCTTCATACGTCATAAACGTATCCCTAGTTTCTGATGCTCCATGATGATATTATGCCAATTGCTACATGTTTTATCCCTTCTTTATGTCATTTTTATCGATTTTCCGGACTAACCTATTGACAAGATGCCACAGAGCCAGTTCCCTGTTTTCTGTCGTTTTTAGTTTCAGAAAAGTTGTTCTGGAAATATTCTCAGAGTTGGAAAGTTCGAAGCCCGGAAGTCCTATTTTCCCCGGAAGCATCCAGAAGACCGAAGAGGAGTCGAAGAGGGGCAGCAGGGGGGCACACCAGAGGGTGGCGCGACCCCCTGGCCGCGCCAGCTATAGGTGTGGCCCCCCTGGAGCTCCACCGCCTTTGCCCTTTCTCCTATTTAAGCCCCCCGGATGTAAAACCCTAGGCACCTGATCAAAAGCCCCGAAAAAGTTCCGCAGCCGCCGTCACCGTCAACCCCAGATCAGGGGGTTCTGAAGTTGTTTCTAGCACCCTGTTGGAGAGCAGATCATCACCGGAGGCTTCTAAATCACCATGCCTGCCTCCGGAGTGATGTGTGAGTAGTTCATCCTTGGACTACGGGTTCGTAACTGTAGCTAGATGGTTGTCTTCTCCTGATATGCCTCCATGTTTAGATCTCATGAGCTGCCTATCATGATCGAGATTGATCTTATGTAATTCTCTATGATGTGTTTGCTGGGATCCGATGAATATTGACCTTATGCCAAGTTGATTATAGTCTTTATTTGCATATGCTATTTGTGATCTTGCATGCTTTCCGTTGCTAGTGGTTACTCTGGCCAAGTAGTTGCTAGTGACTCCAAGAGGGAGTATTTATGCTCGATAGTGGGTTCATGCCTCCTTGTTGCCTTGCTCGATTGACAGAAACGTGAAGGGGGAGGATGTGTTGTTGCCATTAGGGATAAAGCAGCAGTGAGAGTGCCAGCGTGCATAATCATTGCTTACATTACACACTTTGTCTAATGCAATTATCTGTTGCTTGCAACTTAATACCTAAGGGGGTTCGGATGATAACCTGAGGGTGGATTATTAGTCATAGATGCAGATGGATGTTGGTCTATGTATCTTGTTGTAATGCCCACACTAAATATCATAGTAATATTCATTTCATATTGTGCACAACGTTGCAACCTCTATTTGTCAATTGCCCAGCTGTAATTTGTTCACCCAGCATGCTATCTTTTATTGAGAGACACCACTAGTGAACCTATGAACCCCGGTCCATTTTTCCACACTGTTAAACAAACCACAACAATTTCCTGCTTTATTTACTTACTACAAGCATACACTATTTTTTCACACTATACGCCTAATCTTTCTTTTCAGCAAGACCGGTGAGATTGACAACCTCACTGTACCGTTGGGGCAAAGTATTTTGGTTGTGTTGTGTGCAGGTTCCACGTTGTTGCTGACACCGGTGAAGCGCCAGCACCACCGTCAGTGGCATCAACCTTGTGAAGGTCCTCCTTCTCCTACTGGATTGATAACCTTGATTCTTAACTAAGGGGAAAACTCCTACCGGTGTGCTCATAAAACCCTCCTCTTGGGGTATCCCAACGAGTGCAAGATCTGCACACTCAAAGCTCTCCAACGGAACTAGTGGGGGTGCATCCAACTTGCTTGCTCACGAAGACCTAGAGAACTTTTGAGGAGGCTCATAATTGAAATATACAAGCCAATTTCTACAATGTAAGGTCCCCCCACATAGTTATGCAAGTCATAATATGAAAAATCTCTCTAAACTGAAGTATTGGTGCTAAACATAAGCACAAGTGTGGAATAAATGATACTCCCTCCGTTCAATCACTGATCATGAGATCATGTCAATCACTGATACCAGAAGGGTGCTTTGATGTCATCGAACGTCACATCGTAACAGGGTGACTATAAAGGTGCCGTTAGGTATTCGGAAAGTATTAGTTGAGGATCATGGATCAAGAGTGGGATTTGTCCATCCAAAATGACGGAGAGATATACTCTGGGCCCTCTCGGTGATATCACATCAACACCGCTTGCAAGCACGTGATATGATCACAAGGATGTTATATTATGGGAACGAGAAAAGAGTACTTGTCGGTAACGAGATTGAACAAGGTATGGTTGATACAAATGATCGAATCTCGGACAAGTAAAATATCGCGAGACAAAGGGAATAGTTCACGACGTTTTTGGTTCACACTATCACGAGAGTCATCGTTGAATATATAGGAGTCATCACGGATCTCCAGATCCCGATGTTGATTATTGATCGGAGAGGAGTCTCGATCATGTCTATCTTATTCGCGAACCGTAGGGTGACACACTTAAGGTTCGATGACGCGTTTGAGAGGATACGGAATATCGAAGAATATTTTGGGCAGCACCGAAATTGTTTCGGGGAAAATTGAAATAGTTCAAGGGGTTTTTCGTTGAATGGTTGTTAATAGAATTAACAAATGATTCGAGGTGCTATATGAAAAAGTTTGTTAATAGAATTAACAAATGCTGAAATAAAGAAATAAAAATGTTTTATTTATTTATTAAAGAAAAACTCTTGATTTTCTAAGTGGAGTTTTAAGGGAAAATGAGTGGGTGTGAGTGGAGTGTCCACTCACATGATAAAGGAAGAGGTGGGGGCACACCATGGGGCTGGCCGCACCCCCCTTTGGCTGCCTCCCCCCTCTCCTATAAATAGAGGGCATGAGCTCCCTCTCTCTCACACACTTGCCCACCTCATTTCCTCTCCACCCGCCGATCCATTCCATGGTCTTCGGCTTGGCGAAGACCTGACCGTGGGATTCTTCACCACCACCACGCCGTCGTGCTGCTGGAGTTCCGAGGGATCCTCTACTTCCGCACCCCGCTGGATCGAGGGAACGGAGGTCGTCATCAACCGTACGTGTGACCTATCACGGAGGCACTGCCAGATTGCGGTGCACATCTTCTCGCTATCGAGATCGGTGTGAGTACGACTACGCCAACAATGAGATTTGATCTCGTAACGCTTTGTGTCTTCGAGGGTATGTGTTCTCCTTATCCCTCTCTTTGCCCGTTGCACTTCGTCTCCTAGATTAGATATTGGCCTTTCGGGTGTCTCTCGCGTAGGAATTTTTTTCCTATGCAACGACCCCTTCAGTGGTATCAGAGCCAGATCTATGCGTAGATGTTTTGTACGGGTAGAACACATAGGTGTATGTGGGTGTTGATGATCATGTTATTACCTCCTTGATTATTTTATGATCTTAGTGGCATAGTGGGATGAAGCGGCCCGGACTAACCTTACATGTCCACGTACATGAGACTTGTTCCACAACTGACATGCAATTTGTATTGCATAAGTGGCTTGCGGGTGTCTGTTTCTCCTACTATAGTTAAGATCTAATCTACGAAGGGTTGTTAAAAATGTGTTTATCAATGTTGTGGTTGATGTTCGTAGGTATGAACGGTTCTATCCTCGAAAGCCCTAAGCCACGTAAAATATGCAAAAATAAATTAGAAGCGTCTAACTAGTTTTTGCTGGGCATGTGATGTGATATGGTCAATGTTACAAATTTGATTATGAGATGATCTCTTTTGTAAATTATTGATATACAGGAAGGTATCCATATGGTTGTCTTATTTTTGATGGACAATCAAGATTGGGGTGCCAAGGTACTTGGTACCACGCCGGTGGAATGATGGAGATCATACCATGATGCACATGATGGAGATCAAGTGCAAGAAGGACCATATCATATCACGTTATCCTTACATGTGATGTCTGTGATGTTAATCCTTTTTATGCATCTTGTTTTGCTTAGATAGCGACGGTAGCATTATAAGATGATCCCTCTCACTTAATATCAAGATAATAATGTGTTCTTCATTAAGTATGCACCGTTAAGAAAGTTCGTCGTTTCGAGACACCACGTGATGATCGGGTGTGACAGACTCAACGTTCGCATACAACGGGTGTTTTCAAGCCTAGCATGTACAGACATGGCCTTGAAACACACGCAATACTACGGTTCTACTTGGCGAGCCTAGCATATACAGACATGGCCTCGGAACACGTAACCGAAATGTAAAGCATGAGTCATATGGATGATATGATGAACATGTCGATGTTCGCCTTTGAAGCTACATCATCTCACGTGATGATCGGTTTTGGTGTAGTGAATTTGGTTCGTGTAATCACTAAAGACGACTAAGAGGGATGTTGTTTTTGAGTGGGAGTTCATGGCATAATTTTTGAATTAACTTGAACTTATTTATCATGAACAACCAATCAAAGTGAATTTGCACAAATTGTAGTATTCATTGGCATCCACATAACTACCTTACACTTAGATTGTTAATTGAGATATAACTGTTATGATCTGGTAAAAATCATTTAAGATTGGTACCGTATTAGTGAAATTTAAAATTGAGTCCTATTGTAGATTTTTGGTATTTCCTACCTAGCTCCATATGGTTAATGATTGATTGATCTAAAGAGCAACCAATTCCTACTTAGAATCTAGAGTCATGGTTGCTTCCATATTACTTTGTCTTCAAAAGAATGTTTTGTTGATCAAGGTGATTTTGGAACTGAAAAGAGTTGTTTTCAGAAACAATCAAGTGAAAGATATATTGATATCTAGAAACTTATTTGTGGCAACATGACTGAGTATAATTTAGCGTGACAATGTTTGCTTATATTATCTGAATATATGCAATGATTGAAGACGCTAGGCGTTTGAATATTCCAAGAAGTTGGGCGCTAAAAATTATCCCCTAAATTTCTTCCTTCGTGCTATAGTAGCTTAACGATAAAATTGTTATGATGGGATGGATTAAAAGTATGGGTAAAGTCGTTTACCTTATTAAGAGTGGAATCTAGAAGAATACTATTAATTTGGTGATATTAGTAGAACAATCAAACTCGAAGTATGACTCAATGGGTGATAGTATATGACTAACACGCCAAAGAAAATGAGCTAGTACGACTAACATTGTTTGATGTTGAATGATTCTTCTATAAAGGAAAGGGAATATTGAAAATAGAATTACAAAAAGATATATGGCATAAAAAGAATATAACTGGAAAGGTCCAGCTCAGGAGTATATGCTTGATATACAAGTTATAGATGTATTACTAGTTAACAAAGTATTTTTGGGTATTTTGATACCACATTGGTTGGTATGAGTTGTCATACAAAGCAACGCAATGCAAGAAATACAAGGGCCTAAAAGGAACTAGTAATAGATGTGGAATCGATTATGACAAGAACATAAATAAAGTGTTATTGTGTTCATTGTCGTATCGAACCAAACATTCAAGATTTATTTTAAGAACTTAATAAGTTGTTATTTTGTTCTAGTCTTTTGTGAGAACAAATGAGATTGTTCAAACTATGACCATATTCCATAATTGATGGATATGTTAATATAAATCATGTTGGTAAAGTAAACATCTATAAAACTAAATGCTAAACGTTGCAAGACGTAAAAGAGTTTCACTTAAATTGTGACACCACCATTTTAGTTCATATCGGAAAGGAAAACATGAAGGAACTCCATATTGATGGATTTCCGGAGTCATTTTGTTTTGAATAAATTGACGCTTGTGAGACCTCTTCCAAAAGATGACTAGAACTCCGTTCTTAGGCCAAAGTAGAATGGACGACTAATTTAGTGGAGATTATACATATTGATGTATATAGTCCATTATGTGTAGTCATGTATGGTGGATTAATTTTTTCTTCATAAAAATTATGTCGATGATTTGAGTAGATATGTGAGTATATCTATTTAAAGAGAACGGAGTTTGACATTTTGAATTGGTTCAAAAGGTTGTTAATATGAAGTAAAAAATCATTGTAACAAGATAATCAAGTATTTATGATTGGATCATAAAGGATAAAGTTTGAGTTACAAGTTTAGCAAAACATCTGAGAAGTTGCAGAATTGTTCTACAACTTATACTTCTCGAATACCCCACATTAGTTTGGAGTATTCAAGAAACAAAATCAAACCTTGTTGGACATGATAAGATTAATAAAATTGCCATTATAATTTTGTAGTTTATACATTAAGGACAACCGCTTTTACACTGAAAAGAGCACCATCATGATCCGTTGAAATTGACAACATATAAGATATGGTTTGGGTAGTGACCCGAATTGTCATTTTCTTAAGTTTTGGTATGCATAGCATGTGTAAAATGTTTACAACCAAAATAGAATAAATATATGTTTATAAGGTTATCCCAAATAAAACATTGGGTATTTCTCCTATCACCGAACCAAAAGACAAATATTGTTTGTCAGAAAGGGTTGATTTCTCGAGAAAGTAGTTCTTGCGAAACAAGTGAGTGGGAGCACAGTACAAACTCAACGAGATTAGAGAATCTTTGTTATCATGTCAAGAGTAGCGCAGCACTGGAAGTTGTTCCAGGGGTTTGCTATTTTGACAAAGTAGAAGACACTACATGTGTTGTAGATACTTCGGATGAGTTTGCGTACTGAACCACAAAAGTCCTAAAACTTTGTACTTAGACCAACTTGTGGTTTAAGAGAAAAGTGTTGTTTTGACAACAAAAGGACCTGGACCTTATAAAGGAAGCAGATGATGGGCCCTGACTTCGTAAAATTGACTATGAGTCATTATATCCGCCATAGTATCCTTGTATGTATATCAAGTATGTGACTTGGTAGTCCTTTCGATAGGCTTGATGCCTAATAATAGCAAAAGGGTCTATATAGCGACAAAGACATGGATTTTTACATCCTTTGAAAGTTGTACTTATCAAAAAGTTGTTTTCGACGAAGTTCAAAGAGTTGACTACTACAAGATTTTGATCTTCCGTAGTGATGCTTAGTCTTTGCGGATAGTTCTAGCAAAGTTACATATTATGATATGGATGTTGAATAACAAAACCAACTCTCCTCTCGAGGAAGTTTGATCAAGGATGTGTACTTGACACAGTCTGAGAGTTTTGTAAAATTCAAAAGGTTGCTAGAAAGGTATGCACACTTCAATGGTTGAATAGAGCATAACGAAGTTGAAATCTTTACCTTAATGAAGTTATCAAAAGAGTTTGATTCCATCATGAACGATAAAGATGCTTGTAGAATTACAAGAAATTAAGTGGGAGCGCTATGACATATTTCCAATGCTTTATGTAGATGACATATGGTTGATTGAAAAATATGTATTTTAAATTAACACGGTTAAGATTTTCTTATTGATGAAAGGCTTAAAAGATATTGGGCATCGATATCTATAAGAGATGGATTAGATCGCCTGATATGATTGAAGCCAAATTACATAGATGAAATATTGAAGTAAGTCAATATCGAAATGACAAGAAGGAGTTCTTGTCACATGGAAAATAATTGAGCAAGATTCAAGTGTTTTGACACATGATGAGCATCATTGAAATTGAGATTTCTAAGTCATGTTTCCATTCTATGTACACAACCAGATGAATCCTATGCTATAAAATGTTATAGCAGGATAATTCATATGATGATTAGACAACAGTGGGAGAGATCCTTGTGTCATTTTAGAAATGATAAGGATATGTTTTCCTATGAAGTAATGACAAAATATTAGTTGTAATATGTTACACTAATAGTCTTGTCATCTATTCAAATATTTTTATCTCAATTAAAATATGTGAAGAAGGGTAGCACAATAGGCTGGAAGAGAGTTCCATGCTGGATTTGAAAGAGTTTCAAAATTAAAGTATTGTGACGGATACTACAACAAAGGCTAAAGTATATCGTTGTGTTGACAACTGATAATAAGCGTATTTTTTGTCAAGGAGTTCTTTATTGAACTTGGTGAATTTCCAAGAATGCTGACACTATGAAGCTACATTTTCACAATGTTAGTAACATTAGTTTAAGCTGAGGAATTAAGGTATCACTAGAACTTGGTGAATTTCCAGGAATGCTAACACTATGAAGCTACATTTTCACAATGTTAGTGACATCGGTTTAAGCTGAGGAATTAAGGTTTCACCGATTGACCATATATATACAAAGCCATCTCATTAGAGAATGAGTGATGCGTGTAGACGCAAAGAACATGCAAATACAATAGGACCTGAACAGTTCAGATCTTTTTGATGATGTTTACCACATGCGAAGCATGGTAATAACACTTGAACGCCATATGTGTTAAATGCTTACAGACTAGATTATTGACTCTAGTGCAAGTGGGAGACTGAAGGGAGTATGCCCGAGAGGCAATAATAAAATGGTTATTATCTTATCCTTGTTTATGATGAATGTTTATTTCTAATGCTAGAATTGTATTAACCAGAAACGTTGATACATGTGTGTTTAATAAACAAACAATGGTTCCTAGTAAAGCCTCTCTTGTAACTAGCTCGTTGATTAATAGATGATCAAGGTTTCCTGATCATGAACATTGGATGTTGTTAATAACGGGGTCATGTCATTAGAAGAATGATGTGATGAACATATACCCAAAGTGAATATAGCAATGCGATCAAGTCATTAAGTTTACATTGTCATATCACACATACGAAGTAACTTATTCCTTAGACCATGAGATCATGTCAATCACTGATACCGGAAGGGTGCTTTGATGTCATCAAACGTCACATCGTAACAGGGTGACTATAAAGGTGCCGTTAGGTATTCGGAAAGTATTAGTTGAGGATCATGGATCAAGAGTGGGATTTGTCCATCCAAAATGACGGAGAGATATACTCTGGGCCCTCTCGGTGATATCACATCAACACCGCTTGCAAGCACGTGATATGATCACAAGGATGTTATATCATGGGAACGAGAAAAGAGTACTTGTCAGTAACGAGATTGAACAAGGTATGGTTGATACAAATGATCGAATCTCGGACAAGTAAAATATCTCTAGACAAAGGGAATAGTTCACGACGTTGTTGGTTCACACGATCACGAGAGTCATCGTTGAATATATAGGAGTCATCCCGGATCTCTAGATCCCGCTGTTGATTATTGATCGGAGAGGAGTCTCGATCATGTCTATCTTATTCGCGAACCGTAGGGTGACACACTTAAGGTTCGATGACACGTTTGAGAGGATACGGAATATCGAAGAATATTTTGGGCAGCACCGAAATTGTTTCGGGGAAAATTGAAATAGTTCAAGGGGTTTTTCGTCGAATGGTTGTTAATAGAATTAACAAATGATTCGAGGTGCTATATGCAAAAGTTTGTTAATAGAATTAACAAATGCTGAAATAAAGAAATACAAATGTTTTATTTATTTATTAAAGAAAAACTCTTGATTTTCTAAGTGGAGTTTTAAGGGAAAATGAGTGGGTGTGAGTGGAGTGTCCACTCACATGATGAAGGAAGAGGTGGGGGCACACCATGGGGCTGGCCGCACCCCCCTTGGGCTGCCTCCCCCTCTCCTATAGATAGAGGGCATGAGCTCCCCTCTCTCTTATACACTTGCCCACCTCATTTCCTCTCCACCCGCTGCTCCATTCCATGGTCTCCGGCTTGGCGAAGCCCTAACCGTGGGATTCTTCACCACCACCACGCCGTCGTGCTGCTGAAGTTCCGAGGGATCCTCTACTTCCGCGCCGCGCTGGATCGAGGGAACGAAGGTCGTCATCAACCGTACGTCTGACCGATCATGGAGGCACCGACGGATTGCGGTGCACATCTTCTCGCTATCGAGATCGGTGTGAGTACGACTACGCCAACAACGAGATTTGATCTCGTAACGCTTTGTGTCTTCGAGGGTATGTGTTCTCCTTAACCCTCTCTTTGCCCGTTGCACTTCGTCTCCTAGATTAGATCTTGGCCTTTCAGGTGTCTCTCGCGTAGGAATTTTTTTGTTTTCTATGCAACGACCCCTTCAGAATGCTCCTGTCAGTGTAGCAGTATGCAATATAACAATGAAGCACGTCATCAAGTCACATAATGTAGATGGATATTGTATGGCAATATATCTCTGGAAGGCTATGGAAATGTCGTGGTAGGTAGGTATGGTGGCTGTTTTGAGGAAGCTATTTGGGCTTATGTATATGAGAACATGATGAAGTCCTCCCACGGGGTTTGGATGTACCAGCGAAGTTTGCACCTACTCTTAATATGAGAATGGGCAATGTACAGTACCGTAGAGGATAGCAAATATGGTTAGTGGAAGTGCCATGAAACTGCAACTTAGAACTCACAAGTTTAAAGATTCCAACTAGCAATATGATCTGACAAGACATAATGAAAACTACTCCAAGAGGGTCCGTGGCAATGGCAAGTCACTGTTGGCTATCCCGACTGTAGCGCGTAACAAAAATTATCACGGTTGCTATTTACATTGGAAGTCATATATCATTATACTATCAACTGGTTATTCGAGTGTGGCACAGTTTCAAGCTTTTAGACCAACCGTTAATTGTTTTTACTTCACTAAACCATCAAGTTTACCCATTAATCATATTAATATATCAAATTAACATCAAGGATTAAAGTGAAACAATTTAATGATCTACAAGATTATGCAGTTTTTTTTCTAGTACCACTACCACAAGCACAACAATTTTCCGTTCCAAACAACACCAATACTTATTTGAAACAACTCTCATAGGAAATATTCATTAAAGAACATTGAGATAATCATATACATACTAAGTAAAACATCAAGCTCTGAAAAAAAATATGAGTGAAAAACAAGAGCTAAACGCAGTACTAGCAAAAGGTGAACACTCACAAAGTAACAAGAGTGAAAAATAGAGTGCTCTAGACAATGAAAGAGGAGCGGTAATCTCTCCAAACAAATATGCTAGGATCCAACCATATGCTACAGCAAACAAAGTAAAACAAAACTGAAAGCAAAAATAATTGACGCTCCGAGAATAACACATAATATATGAAGCAATAAAAATATAGCGTCTTGAAATATAACCTGATATTTTTGTTGATGAAGAAGGGGATGCCTTGGGCATCCCCAAGATTTGACACTTGTACCTCGTGGACATGCCTTGGGGTGACATGGTCATCCCCAATCTTGAGCTTTTCTCATTCTTCATCTTCTCATATCATTCTTCTCTCCCTACACTTAAAAACTCACTCCATACAACAATTCACACAATCTTCATTAGCTATATTGGTGTAATCAAAATAATAAATCCACTTTGGTTCAGTTTCAACACAAGTATAACACCCATTAAAACATTAGCTACTCTTACAATTTCTTTTAAAGCTCCCCCCCGAAAGATCAACAAAAGAAAGAGATTAAGACGCAAATGCAAATACTGGCAGAAATCTGTCAAAATAGAACAATAGGTAAAGATCGATTTTTTCAAAGCTCTTCCTTTGATCAAATCAAAAAGTGCAAAATTAATGAAGTTAGATAACAACCTGAGGCATGTGGCCAAAAAGTTTAAATAATTCCGACATTCTGGCTGAGAGAAATATTTATTTTGGTGGCAGCACAGAATCTATTTGAGGATAACGACTTTCCCAAATTTTACTTCCTCCCTATTAGATGTCACTCTTGGCATAAAAACGAAATAAAAAGGATAAGTAGAAGTTGCTACAGAGGTAAAAACTTCCAGTACTCAAAGAAAACAAAAGAAACTTAAAGAAAACAACGCTAAAACATAAGAAAACAAAAGTGGATTGCCTCCCACAAGCGCTTTTTTCAACGCCTTTTAGCTAGGCATGAAAAACAAATCAAGTATTATCAATTTTAACTTCAACATGAAAAACACTTTTTTAACAAGAACATCCTTAACATGTTTAGAAAAATAAAACTAGGAAGAAGTAAATAAAAGCAAAAGACAACCCAAGACTAACACAAAATATATGAAGGAATATTAAATAACCAAATGAGGCAAGCTAATAGTTCTTAAGGAAAAAAGGAGGGATGCCTTGGGCATCCCCAAGCTTAGATGATTGAATATTCTTGAATATGTTCTTGGGATGCACCTACACATCCCCAAACTTGAGCTCTCGCGTCTTCTTGTTCATCTCATATCACCATATTGATTAGAACTTATAAGCTGCATCCACATAAAACTTCACAAAACTCATTAGTAGGGTCAGTACTCATTAAATAAAATCCACTCATGTTAAAGCATTGATAAATTTCATAATATTTACTCAACATTAGCCACTTTATATACTAAGGTGTTCATGATTTTTGTTGTCCGTCCAAGAACTACTGAAACTAATAACACCAAGTACAATATTGAATAAACTAAGAAATCTGTCAAAACTGAACAGTCTGTAAAGATGACACTCAACGAGATGGTTAGGTAGCTCAAATAAAAAAAAACTCAAAACTAATGAAAGACAGATCATAATCTTAGATTTATGCACATAACAATTCAGATCAAAATACTATTCTGAGATTTATCACAATTTTTTTACAATGAAGCACAGGAAATCAGTTTCTGGACAAAAAAGCAAAACTATCAACTTCAAGTAACTAGAAACTACAATTATCACTTTACTTTTATGGTACAGAGGAATTTGTACAGTATATAAAATATACGCTTAACTGAAAGGCTTCCTTGGAAAGATTTTCTTTGGTTTCATAGGCATGAACACAAGTGTTCAAGGTTATCCCCCGCCTAACCATTACTCATCTTTCCAATCACTTTCCTTTTTGAAAATGTTTTTAGATAACAAGTCCAACTGATTTTTTTTGTAATTCGCATTCCCTATCCATACTAAGATAGATAACAACTTAAAACTGGAAGTAAAAACTACTTACAGATAAAGCAAACAAGTGCACACGACAATATTCACCCACACGTTATTGCTCCTCGGCAACGGCGCTAGAAAAGGTCTTGATATCCCACAAGTATAGGGGATCGTGTGTAGCCTTTTCAATAAGTAGGACTGTCGAAACTCAACAAGGAGCTAAAGGTAGGATAAATGTTCTCTCAAGTTCTATCAACCACTGATACAACTCTACGCAAACTAAACGTTTACTTTATCTAGGAAATAATACTAGAGCAGTAATACGGGTATGAGAGATAGCTTTGCAAGATAATAAATACAAGAAAGTAATTGTTAGTGCTGCAGCAATAAATATACTAATTAACCATAAACTAACAGTACCATGAGTGTGGGAAAGTGGTGGTAATTGTGATGGATTTGCCCATGATCAAATAGTCAGATACAAGGTTGATATTTCTCTTTTATGTGGGAGAGACAAAGCTAACAATCTCTCACTATCCAGTGATTGAAAGCACTTATGATTGAAACTCTAGCAAATATCCGTATTTTCTAGAAGATATATGAAGGTAAAAATAACCAACCATAGCATTAAGATCAAAAGGTCATCTTTATCCCAAATGCTTCAATCACTAGATTGGGGCTCATGTTTCTGTCACTCAAGCAGCCCTCCCTCTAGCTTTCTCCACATACTACAAAACCTATGACGTGAGCCATGCGCGCATAAACATATGATGGGCACCATAGGACTGTAACAAATTCAATATATCTGTACATATGTAAATATGGAGGTGGTGTTGATTGCATGCTGGAATATCTAGAAGATCATAAATGATAAAATCTTGAGGCTGAAAGACCTAGATTCTTGGTTTGGAAAAATAGATTCATTCATGATATGTATGTACATCTTGTTAGATTTCCTAGAGCTGTTTCTCCTTCTGTAAAAGCTTGGCTAGATTCCCTCCCCTAATTATCTGTACATATGTAACTTTGTAAATAGCTTTGGTTTGATATAAATTAGAAAATAATACTGTGGGGCTTTTGCCTCACAGTCAGTAGTACAAAAAATTCAATATATAGCTCAAATCATTCATAAAAATTCAACAATCAAACATGACATAGATGCAATAGATCATCTGCAAATAATTTATAACGTCAAACACCATGTTTACATAGGGGATTATAGAGTTTTGTGGGAGAGTGGACCGCTGTAGCTATGGAGGAGGTGATGATGGAGGTGTTGGTGAAGGGGGCAGCAAGGAGCGCATGGCGACAACGCGGGGAGTTCCTTTCCTGCCGCCGACATCATGGGGGAGCGCTGCCCCTTAGCCCCTTCCTTCATGGCTTCTTGGGAGCCCTCCCCCATGGAGACGGGATCCATGGGGGAGGCAAAAACATGGATTTTGGTGCCTCCGATGCGTGGGTGGAGGAGTTCTCCACGAGCTAGGTTTCCTCCCTTTATATATCCTCCCAGAATCCCGTCATCCCATCTAGGGCTGTAGTAAATTGGGTGTATCTTGCTCGTCCGGACTCGGAATCATGCAAATTTTAAGTCTAGAACGTCCGTCGCGAAATTCCCCACAGTTTTGTCTTCGGGGAGATTTCCTATTGACGCCGTCTTCGGCCCATAACGTGACAATCTTCAAAAAAGGTTCTGGGACAGATTTCTGGAAAGTCCCAATTCGACTCCAACAAAGTTTCCTTCTGTATTTTTGATTATTCCTACACATCAAAGAGTAAAACGAGAACATTGTGCACTCTTGCAACTATTAATAGGTTAGTCCAAATAAATCATAAACTTTATATAAAAACAAGTGTCAAAAGCATAATATTAGCATAAAACCATCAAAAATTATAGATACGTTATGGACGTATCAATAGCTTACTCCAGGAGTCGATGGATTTCTCGGGGAGGTTCATGAGCCACGAGAAGGCGGCCTCCTGAAGCAGTATAGGGAGCTAGTTGGCCATGCACTTGTCGTCAATGTTGGATGCGTCCATGCCGGTGGTGTAGAGCCGCAGGAACTCCGTGGTGTTGGTGGTTCCGTCGTAGTTCGACGAAAGCTTCGTGTTGAACTTTTTGGGCCAAACCACCTTATGTAGTTCGCTGGTGAAGGCCAGGCAACCCCCACTATGAACAACGACGCTTGTGGCCGGGTCAATGCGGTGGCCGTGACCGGCAACGGGGACCTCTTTAAGGGCACGGGCCTAGCGCGCGCGGTTGCGCTCGATGCCCGCTCGTGCATCCTCTGGAGCTCGCTGCAGGATCTGCACACTAGGGCCAACGACATGAGAGGAAGACACCGTGTGAGATGGTGTGGCAGCCCCGCCAGAGTTGCACGCACAACGGTGGGGCACGTTCGATCGCCTTTTAGAGGCGATGGAGGAGCACCGTGGGCAGTTGGCCACAAGGGGCCGCTCGCCGCCCGCGAAGGGTGGTCGTGCGACCATGGAGTAGGTCAGGTCGAGTGTGATGCTTGCGATGTTGACAAGCTCACCAATGCAAGCCAGCCAAACGTCACGCCCGGCTTCGGCGGGCGGGTGAAGCAGGATCTCCTGCGCCATATGCAACACGTCCTGCGGGGTGGGCTAGCTGCAACGCCCGTCGGAAGAGGCCGAGGCTAACCGATGAACAGATAGCTAGTAGGATGGATAATGGGGGAAGTCTCTTGCTCCTCATCCGCTCGCGCATATGCGTTGGCGTTCGGGTTGGAGCTGGTGTTGGGGTGGCGGTGCACCTTGGAGTTGATGATGGGTCTGATGCGAGTGACACTTTCCGCCCTACGTCGAGCGCTCTCATTGTAGGTCTCGCGCTCTTCGGCCATGGTGGTGAATGAAGATGTGGACGATTCTCAGCCTCCTACCTAGCGCGCCAAATGTCGGACAAACGTGTCTGAATGAACACGTGTCTCATGAGAGAAGCAGATGGTATCGACCTCTGGAGGCTGAATCATCCGGTCACCCGACACCCTCGTGAGGGCTTTGGCAATGAGATGTGCGATGAAATGCATGATAGAGACATAGAGCAGTTTACCCAGGTTCAAGCCACCGTGCGGTGTAACACCCTCCTCCTGCTTATATGGATTGAGTTGCCTCGTGAGGGCGAGCAGTACAATGGTGAGCCCGAGCTTGAGGTAGAAGAAAACTAGTGTTTTAGGAAGCCAGGTCTCCTCGGGGTGGTGTTCTAGGGTTTCCTACCAGATTGTGAACCCTTTCTACGGTGGCTAACACCCTCCTTTCATACACGGCTCCGACCGTCTTCCCTAATTCCATAGGCGGGAAGGGATACCACAACAGCCAAGGGAGAGGTACAAGGGCTCTACGACACTCTCCTCGTGGACCCCGTCCATGGTCAACAAAGCCACCATCCATGGAAGGATGGGGACAGGACGGTCATGTTCTTAACGACGTCCACCTCGGCTCCTAGCATCGGGCTGGTCTTCTTTCACCAGAGCGGCAACTCTCGGGCTACGCTTTGGTCCTTTGCTTTGGCCTCCCTCATTTTAATCACCAAAATGACAAGCTTATCTTCTGTACCCTAGCTGACTCTCCTTCATCACCGCGCACAGACGTGTGTGTCACCACCGTGGCAGAGCCAAGGGCATGTGAGCCCTGACAGGGAATCACATGTGCGGTCCCCCGCGGGTAGATGCTCACGAGGCTAGAGCTACCTCGTGATCGTTCCCTCAAGAGGGAGCCCTTATGTAATCCTCAGGAGGGCTACCTTTGATAAAGTCCTCCCTAAGCCCTCACAAGGACCCGTTGGGTGAAGGCATGTTGACCACCTGTTAGTGGATGTCACCGTTATGATCCCCAGTAACGACAAGACGGTTGATGATATCCAAAGTATAACTTGTGATCGTGCGGTCACTAGATATTCTCATATTATAGGAATTATAGTCAATCTCAAGTTCATATGTATTTGTTAAAATACATTATGATTGTTTAGTCTCTTTTAGCAACAACATACAGTTGGGTTTAGCAACAACATACAGTTGGGTCGGTTCAGAACTATTGTTACTCTAACAATAAACTCTTATATTTTGATAGACTTTTAACCAAGTCCATGATTAGAAAAATGTGATCAGTTCACAAACCATAAACTAACCTTAGTGACAAGATTAGTAATTCTTATTTGTTTATGCTTCACATCCGCACACAAATTTTACTTTGAAAACTCACCTTTCAAGTGTTATATCGGTTGTAGCATGACGATATAAACTTAATTCAGAAATTGGAGATAGAATAATTGTCAGACCCTGGACCGAGAGATATACAAACTGTTATGTGCTCCTAGAAATGGACTCACAAGGGCTTCAAGGTTACCATCCCCGGTCGCAACAAACAACAGCAGGCAGACCGGATTCATTGGCACGTAGTCCGGATCCCCGATCTACTACTCCTTGTGCCCATGCTAGTCATAACCAGATATGCATACCCAAGCGTCCATGAGGCGGATGAAACTGAAGGAACGAGATCAAAGTTATACAGAGCTGCTATGTGTCCATAAAGTGCAACAACAATCGAGGGTTACTGGGGTTACCTCGCGCCAGGCCGAATCACATCGGCAGGCGGGCTCGGACATGGATCATCGGCTCCACAAACCCTCGACTGCGAAAACTATGCAGGCATAGCCAAAACTGTATAACAACGGGCTCGAAACCAAAAATCGATCAAAGAAGCACTCTAGACATGAAAGTTGTATTAAACAAGTCATACTATAGTAGCTTACACGCAGAGGTTACACGACCAACATAGGTCAACCAACCCAACATTACATCAAGCAGCGAAAGCAAATATGTTGCTATACAACAAGACAACAAAAGGACTAAAAGTCCGAAACATAAGCAACGTAGCCAAACCCATACTACAGATACCAGGCTGCCACCTGGAAACCCCTAGCTACTCATCGACGTCGAGGTAGAACCCTTCTTCAGCTGCATCGCCGAAGTCTGAAACAAAACAACAACGAGGCAAGGTTGAGTACAAAAGGTACTCAGCAAGACTTGGCTTTTAAGTTCTTTTTCGTAAAGCCATCTTTGTTTTCCGAAGTTGAGGAAGAAGAAGCACGTGTAATAGAGCATTCCTAAAACAAAGGAGAAATCTACTCAACTACTACGATCATCATGTTCTTTAGTCCACCAAGTACTTTCTCATTCCCAGACTACCATATGGTACAAGAATCACCCCTCTCGACGTAGTTGAGGAGGCATTCTTCATCCGTTGTCAGCAAGTTTTAGTCATTCCGTTAGAGTTGTCTATGACCTCGTGTCTTTCACCAAGTCGTCCATAACAGTGGACACGGCTTTCCGAAAGATCTATCCCTGCAGGGTGGTACATTTTACCCACACGTATCGACCGACTCTTAGTGCCACGCGGTAACGCTCCTCTCTAAGAGCGCGGCAGAGTGTGGTCGACCACGGCCTTTACCTTGCTTAACCCTATCCATGAGTCAACCCAAACAGGGCCACCCCATCAACAGGGAGTTGGCCACCTCCTGACGGCACCTGTTCTGTGAGTCGGGACAAGATCCGTGTACGTCCATCACTGGTCCCGGTCACGCCCTAGTTTTCTCCAAAACCTTTTATGACACACCCGCAAATGGAAAACTCAAACTATGTGACCCATGGAAGTGATCAAACAAGTTAGTCAGCCGAGCGGGGTTCATTGGTCCGCGTGTGGCTGCACGCTCAGTCTTGGCTTCCGCGGCGAGACCTTAATTCCTAGGGTTGGAGAGTACGGAACAAATAACCACTACCCAAGTGGCCTCCCGTGCAAGCCTTAGTCAGTTTCACATGCTCAACACTCACAAACATAATAACATAAAAGGTTATCGAGGTGACCCAAATCATCAACCGGAAGAAGTAGATCAGAACACTAAGCATGTCTAAGCATAACACATAAGGCTCTACGATACTCAAACAACCCTAATCATACTAGGAGGGTAAACATGTATGAAGTTGACATGTATGGGGGTCATGTAGTGGATAGGTTAACTCTAACAGATTCAAAACTAAGTTGAACCGCATGCGTGAGTGAGAGGTTAAAATGACTCAAAACATGGGATAGCCATGATGTTGTGCTTTCCTTGCTCGTCGAAGGTGGAACTGGGATTGTCGTAGAAGGCCGGATCAACCTCCGGATCTCGGTCTACCGATAACGAGCAACACCAGAAAGAAGGCAAACAATCAATACTTGGTAACCATGCAATGCACAACATGTATGCATGATTAAAACAATGCAAATGATTTAAAGATTAGCAGGTAGAACAGGAAGTTAGGGTTCTACGCCGAGATTGATGAACACCGGAGGGGGAGAAAACCCTATTATAGAGGTGTGACCAAGTTTAGTTGCTCAAATGACTTTGGGAACCTCATAGATAGGTTTCATTTGTTTCACTGATCATTTTGGTATATTACACTTAATTTTCTAATTTTATTGAATTAAAACTTTATTTTCAATATTTAAATGAATTAAATTCAAACTACAAATATGGCCTCATTTTGAACCGTATTAAACATGTATGAAAATGGTATAAACAAATAGCTCACATTTTTCTGTACATTTTGCATATTTTTCCATAATTTTTGGAGTTATAAAATAAACGTTATTTAATTTCCAATTTTAATTAGTTTCTGTTTTTCTATTTTCCTGTTGGGCCCATGTTTCAGTTTAAAAAACAGAAAAGAAAGCCACCTGGCGCACACGTGGGCACATGACGTTAGGGTGACGTCACCGTGACGCCACGGTGTGGCCGGCCGGTGGCAGTTGCGCCCGCCGGCGGCGATTTTGGCGACCCCAGCAAGCGTGGCTAGGTGCGTTGGATGCGCCTTGTCGCGCTCTACCTAACCGTGGCGGCACCGCCCGCGGGAGGTCAACGACGGCGAGCCGCCATGGAGGAGGAGCGGCGACGCTCTCGGGCTAGGATGCATCCGGCGATTATGGCCGCGGGAAGGAAAACGGGGAGGATGGGGAGGTGGCCCAGCTCACCAGCAACACCGCAGAGCAGACGGCGCGGCCGGAGAAGCACGGAGGCGACCGTGCGCTTGCTAGACTTCCGGCGGCCGGCACGGAAGAAGATGGCGGAATTAGACGCCTCTAGGCCATCCCGGCTGCTCCGGGCGCTCGTGGAGGGAGAGGGAACTGCAGGCGGTCCTAAGGAGCTTCTCGGCAAGGGCGGGGGCACGGTAGAACTACGGCGGCGAAGGATCTCCGGCGGCTAGGGTTTCGGGCGTGGGAGAGGGAAGCAGAGGGACAGAGGAGGGAGCTCGGGGGGGGGGGTCTACGACTTTCTCTTGATCCAGACGGCACCTCGAGGCCTTCTAAGCCTCCACGTCGACAATGAAGGCAAGAAGGAGGTGGAGGGCGCCGGCGGCTCGTCCTCCTGACCAGCGACAAGGAAGAAGCGATAAAAACAACTTCACGGATAACCCCCGGGAAAAGTGAGGATTTTGCAAAGAGGTCCTTTTGGACTTAAAAACAGAACCAAAAACAGATTTTGAGGGCCTTTTTGTGAAGCAAAAATTGCACAAAAATACTTGTTGGAAAGCCCTTCAAATTTGCCACATTTCTATCATATGGTTGGTTCACTTTGAAAGACTTTGTAAAACAAATTTGTGTGAAACCAGATTAAGTGATTTTCTTTTAGTTCACTGATTAAATTTTAAAATGCAAATTTTTGGTCCATTTTTCATGCATGCATGCCATGTACTCAACACCTCTCTTTATTACACAAAAGTAGGGATGTTACAAGTCTAACCCCCTTACAAGAATCTCGCCCCGAGATTCCTAGGTTTTAGAAAAGAAATCGGGGTACTTAGATCGCAAACGGTCTTCTCATTCCCAGGTTGCTTCGTTCTCAAAATGATGTGACCATTGAACTTTGAGGAACTTGATGGTTTGAATGCGAGTTCTTCGTTCGGCCTCATCGAGAATACAGACAGGAACCTCTTTGTAATAGAGATCATCCTTGATCTTGATAGTCTCGTGGTCCACACCACGGACAGGATCTTTGAAGCAGCGTTTGAGTTGGGAGACATGGAATACATCATGGACATCCGGAAATCCTGGAGGCAACTGCAGCTGGTATGAAACTTGACCTCATTTTCCAATGATAGGGAAAGGACCGATATAACGAGGAGCCAGTTTGTCTTTGATTCCGAAAAGTTTTCCGCCTTTCAGAGGTGTGACTCGAAGATAAGCCTTCTCGCCAATTTCATATTGAACATCTTGATGGTGACGATCATAATAACTCTTCTGGCGAGATTGAGCTGTTTTCAGTCGTTCACGAATGATGCGAACGATTTCTTCCGCTTCCTTGATTGCATTCTTACTAAAGAATGATCTTTCACCAGTTTCAGACCAATTCAGCGGAGTTCGGCATTTGCGACCATAAAGAACTTCAAAAGGAGCCTTGCCCAAGCTAGATTGATAACTATTGTTATAAGTGAACTTGGCATATGGAAGGAACTTCTCCCAATCCTTACCAAATGATATAACACAAGGTCGGAGCATGTCCTCAAGAATTTGGTTTACCCTCTCAGTTTGACCATCGGTTTGTGGATGGTAGGCGGTGCTGAAGGATAGACGAGTTCCCATGGCCTTTTGAAGACTTCCCCAGAATCTGGAGACAAACAGACTGCCTCTGTCTGAGACAATCCTTTTTGAAATTCCTTGAAGACTGACTATTCGTGAGATATATAGATCTGCCAGCTCAGAGACTCGGATACTCTCACAAACAGGAAGGAAATGGGCAACCTTTGACAGACGATCAATCACTACCCATATAGCATTGTGCCCCTTTTTGGTATTGGGAAGACCGGTGATGAAATCCATACCAATCTCATCCCATTTCCATTCAGGAATAAGTAGGGGACCACCAAAACCTTTGACGTAGATCTTGATACATTTTGGTGCTACCAGGATGAATAGAAAGAGGTGTGTCATGAGCCTCTTGGAGAATTAGTTTTCTCAGCTTCCGTATCTTTGGCACTACCATATGGTTGCCAAAATATACGGTACCTTGATCATCAATGAAGAAACATTTAGCTGCCCCGCTAGAAATGTTCTTCTTAATGTTGGCAATTCCTAGATCCCGCTTTTGAGCTTTCTTGATCTGGTCCTCAAGGGAAGGTTTTACCTCAAGGTTGGCCAAATAACCAGAAGGAACGATCTCAAGGTTGAGTTTAGAGAACTCCTCATGAAGAGAAGGTTGGGCCTGTTGTATCATCAAATTGTTACAATAAGACTTCCAACTTAGCGCGTCAGCGACGACATTTGCTTTGCCGGGTTGATAGTTGAGACCCAAGTCAAAGTCCTTGATTACCTCCAACCACCTTCTCTGTCTGAGATTCAGATCCGTTTGGGTGAACAGATATTTCAGACTCTAATGATCTGAGTATAACTCACATCGGTTGCCAAGCAGATAATGACGCCATTGCTTGAGAGCATGGACCACGGCTGCTAGCTCAAGATCATGGGTTGTATAATTGTGCTCATGTGGTTTCAGTTGACGAGAACCATAAGCCACCACATGACCTTCTTGCATTAACACACAACCGAGTCCTTGTTCAGAGGCATCACAGAAGATGACAAAGTCCTTGCTCGTATCGGGAAGAACAAGCACAAGAGCGGTAGTCAGTTTGGTTTTTAGAGTTTGGAAACTTTCCTCTGCCTTTTCTGACTACTCGAACTTTTTGCCTTTCTTAAGAAGTTCAGTCATAGGTTTGGCAATTTTGGAGAAGTTCTCGATGAAACGACGGTAATAACCTGCCAGTCCGAGAAAAATCCGAACATCCTTGACGGACTTAGGTGTTTCCCAGTACAGAATGGTTTGGACCTTGTCTGGAATGAAGACAACACCTTCAGCAGACACCACGTTCCCGAGATAGACGAGTTCTTTCAACCAGAACTCACACTTGGAGAATTTGGCATACAACTTGTGCTCACGGAGTTTGGACAACACCAAACGCAGGTGTTCAGAATGTTCGTCTTCGGTTTTGGAACAGACCAAGATATCGTCGATGTAGACCACGACGAACTTATCAAGATACTCCATGAATACTGAGTTCATAAGCCTCTTAAAGGTAGCTGGAGCGTTGGTAAGACCGAAAGACATGACGGTGTACTCGTAAAGACCATAACAAGTGGTAAACACCGTTTTGGGAATGTCCTCCTTTCTGATCTTTATTTGATGGTATCCTGATCGTAGGTCCATCTTGGAAAAGATAGTTGCACCAGCTAACTGATCAAATAGGCCGTTGATTCTTGGAAGAGGGTATTTGTTGTTGATGGTCACTGCATTCAGCGGCCGATAATCAACAACCAGACAGGGAACATTGGTATCCCGCTTCTTGACAAAGATAGTGGGACAACCCCAAGAACATGTGCTAGGTTGGATGAAACCTTTTTCTTCTAACTCCTCTATTTGGCGTTTCAATTCAACCAACTCCTCTGGGGCCATACGGTAAGGTCTTTTAGACATAGGAGCGGTACCAGGGACTAATTCAATGACAAATTCCACACTTCGGCCAGGTGGCATGCCAGGTAACTCTTCAGAGAACACATCAGGGAAATCACTGACTACAGGTAACTCATGAATTTCATGAGGGTATTCACCTTGCATGAAGTATAGCTGCAGTTCAGGAGAGAGTTGCGTGCGTGCTGATGGCGGAATGGTGAACTCGGACCAATATACAAAAGAAAACCCAGAAGGATGTGTCAAGGTAAGGGATTTTGTTGCACAATCCAGCTAAGCTCCATATTTCGAGAGCCAATCCATGCCCAGTATGACATCAAGATCAGTGGACTTTAGTGCAATGAAGGTTGTGGGGAATTTTCCAGTATCCCACCTCAACCGTGAGTTCTGGTGTAACCATGGTGGTTTGCTAGTTGCAACCCGGGGAGTTTACCATCAACGGTTTTGACAACTTTTCAAAAGGTATCCCATGCATTTTTTCAAACCCTTCTGATATGAATGTATGCGACGATCCAGAGTCAAATAAGGCTAAAGCCGGAACTGATTTGATATAAATCATACCCAGTAAGACGCTTGGATCTTCCTGAGCATCCTCAGCAGTCACGAGTTAAGACGACCACGTCCGGCACCAGCAGGCTTCACCGTTTTCTTAGGAGGAGGAGCTAAACGTCCAGCACGATTCTGAGGGCACAACCTTGAGAAGTGACCAGGCTGGCCACAGCGATAGCAGACATTGATGGGAGGAGCGGCAACTGGAGGACGAAAACCTTGTCCACCACCATAGGTTGAGGTAGCAGGTGGTGCAGGCGGACGAGGAGCATATCCAGATGGCCTTGGCTGAAACGGAGCCCTGGGGACAACACTGTATGAGACGAGTACACGACGCTTCCTCTTTTGACCAAAGGGTGATGCACGGGAATCTCCAGCACTCTTCTTCATAGCAGTATCCATCTCCTTTTTGCCACGCTCAAGAGTGATGGCCTGATTGTACAGTTCCTAAAAGTTCTGGAACTTGAAGGGCAGCAGCTCATAACGAACAGTTGGGTTCAGGCCCTTACGGAACAAATCCTGCTTGTCCTTGTCATTAGTGACATCACGAGGAGCATAGCGAGCTAGACGGGTGAAAACACGACCATAAGCCTCAATGCCCATACTGCCCTGAGTAAGATCAAGGAACTCCTTTCTTTTACCGTCCATCACTGCCTTCTGGATATAGGCCTCACGGTAAGCAGTGCGGAACTTTGCCCATGTGACCTCATGATCTGGCGCCTGCAACGCCAAGAAGCCTTCCCACCAAGCACCAGCAGCACCCTCAAGCTTGTAGGTGGCGAAGTTAACACAGTCATGGTCCTGGACACGGAGAGCAAGGAACTTGCGCTCCATTGTGCGAAGCCAGTCATCGGCATCGAGAGGCTTAGTAGATTAAACAAAGTATGGTGGCTGATCCTTGAGAAAGTCCACAAGTTTAACACCGTCAGCACGACGTTCAGTGTTCTGGGCCACACGCTCCAGAAGATGTTCGTTCCTCAGACGGTTGTTCTCAATGCTCTGGAGCACCTGCGCCATTGTGGGTGGCGGCGGAGGTGTTGGCTCAGGAGGAGGATTGTTACGGCCACGAGTACCACTCGACATCCTGAGTAAAAGGAAGAAGAATCATGAATAACACATCCATGGAAAAAAGATACAATGGATCGACATGTGATAGTTTCAACGGAAATCAAGATACATGCCAAAATGTAGTAGAACAGAACGAATGAACATGAAGTGTATCGTTTCATCAACATGGAGACAACATCTTACAACCATTTATTGAAACCAGTCGAAGTACAAACCATACATAGTGGCGGTACAAGCTGAAAGCGCATGGTACCCCCATATGTGGTTTTGGTAATTAATGACAATCCTTATGGAGTAATGTTTGCATTGAGTTATCCTTGTAGATCTTGTCCATAGGAAATAATGGAGTTCATGTGTTGAACTCTATTAGCTTCCTTGATGGCCATTGTTATATTCAAGGATTTATATGAAGAATGGTCATGGTTTGAGTTGAGCTTATTGCTAATGTGTCTTGAAGAAAAGGAATAGGTGATCTTTCATTATTATCTTCAAGACATCATCATTTGAAGTGAGAAGAAAAGATACAAGGTTGATCAAGCAAGTGATCAACACACAAAACTAAAGATATACCAAGTGGGATTATGTATCTCATGGTATGGTAAGAAATTGTCAGTATATCTTTGTGAACTAACCCATGATATGTGTGTGTGGCATCTCTATTTGTGGTTAGGTATCTTTCCATGGGCATGAACCAAAAGGAAGATTTCATATAGCCCATGGTCTATGTTGTTGTCAAGCGGTGTTCGTCATCTAGCTTGACGTGGAAGCTCAAGTGAAGCATCTAGAAGAAATCCTATGCTTTATGCTTGCCACCCTTTTGGAGATTGTGGTCTTGTGAAGATTTGCCAACAAGGGTCTCTCCCATAATGGTGTATGGGGGATCTAGTCTCTCACATAATGGTGTATAAGGGAGCAACTTGCAAGTCTTCATCAAGCGGAGTTTGTGCTAGCAAGCACGATCAAGAAAGAAGATCCAACTTGAGAGAGTCAAGATATTCATCATCTAGCTCAAGTGGAATGCTCAAGGAAAAGGTATAATTTTGATAGGTTTTCTATTTTACCGGTCTCGTGTCTTTAGGAGACCGGGTTATAGGATAAATAGTCGTACTATCAAGAGGGGCTCTCAAGTGAGTAACGTGATCGAATTGTTGTGGAGACCTCAAACCTTTGCATACTTGCATATCATTTTTCTTGGTTCTTATTTGGCTTTTATCTCCTTGGGGTTTTGGTGCTTGTCGTGATCTTCATGGCAAGCCAAGGTTTTATCGAAAACGGTTTTCGTAAGAAAAACTTGTTGCGTTTTCGGTGGTGAAAATATCCGGTTCAGCTTTGAGAATGTTTCCACACCTTCCATGTGTGGTAACTTCTCCATTCATTTTTTTATAGTACTTTTTATTACCTTTCCAACCCATTTGTATTCACCTAATTCGGAGTTCATTCGCAAAAGTTATGTGAGTTTTCGTGTTGGAGGTTTTACCGGGTGTTCCTATTTGAGAGGTCTAAACCTTTACCCATTTGGTTTTATCTTCCATTGCTGTAAAATGATGTTTCTATACATATTCTTGTAGTTCTCATCGTTGCGATTTCAACGAGCCCAAGGACATCGAAAACGGAGTCCGTATGCAAAAGTTATAGCATTTCTCGTATCGGTGTTCAGTCAGTCTGTTGCAATCCGGAATTATTCCGGACCAATCCGGAATTATTCCGGACCATTCCGACTTGGCCGCGAAAACCTCTGTTGCAATCCGGAATCGCTCCGGAATCATTCCAGACCATTCCGGGTCATTCCGGACCACCTCGGAATCATTCCGGATCATTCCGGAATGGACGGAAAAGTGGAAAACGGCTAGTTTTTTAGCACCTATTTAAGGGGATTTCTTCCCCAAAGTCCCCAAGTCTTTCCCAGCCCGTTTTTGCCCTCTCTCTCCACCATTATTGACTTTGGAAACCTTGCTCCTATCTCAATCCCTCCAATGATTCTTGCATATCTTTGAGGGAGAAGTTAGAGGATATCTAGATCTACATTTCCACCAATCCATCCTCCTTCTTAGTGAGGGAAACCTAGTAGATCTTGATCTTGGAGTTCTTGGTGTTTCTCCATTGTTCTTCCTCTCTTATTCCCTCATAAGAATTTGTTGCTTTGTTGGAATTTGAGAGTGGATGATTTGAGCTCTTGTTCTCTTGCCATTTGCATCGGTTGCATCGGTTTGGTCTCTCCACGAGGATTCGTGGAAGTGAAAGTTAGTGAGTTTGTTACTCTTGGGTCTTGGACCCTAGACGACTTGTGGTGTTCTTGGGAGCCTCCAATTGAGTTGTGGATGTGTGCCCCAAGATTGTGGTGACACCGAGAGGCTCCAATTAAGTTATGGATGCGTGCCTCGGGTTTGAAGGTTGCCAATAGTGGAAGGTGAACTAGGCCTTTGTGGCGGGGTTCATCGGAGAATAGGGTGAGGCCTTCGTGGCGTTGAGTAGGCCTTTGTGGCGAGATCACACCCCTCCAACGAGATGTACTCCCCTCGTGGGAGGAACTCGGGAATACATCATCGTCTCCGTGTGCCTCGGTTATTTCTATACCCGAGCTTTTTACTTATGCAATTTACATTGTGATAGACTTCGAGCTTGAAGTCATATATCTTTCTATCACCTTGTTACTTGTCTTGCTTAGCATAAGTTGTTGGTGCACCTAGTTGACCCTAGAATATTTAGGTTGTGTGCTTGTTAATTTAAACACCTAGTTTATTTCCGCATTTAGCAAGCCTTAACCGGAAAAGTTTTAATCGCCTATTCACCCCCCCTCTAGGCAACATCGTTGTCCGTTCAATTGGTATCAGAGCCTCGTCTCTCTTTATTAGGCTCTACATCCTAGAGAGTACGATGTCGTTTAGGGAAATAGAGCACGATCCCGCTTTTATATTCTATGGTAGAAATTATGATGTTTGGAAAATTCGCTTTCTTAATTTTCTTGAGGACATGGGTCCAAAGTATGTAAGGAGAATTATAGATATGGATTTTCCTCCTCCAAAGAATTCTCAAGATTTATCTTTAGAGGATGAGGAAAACTCTTATCTCGATACTCTAGTATCTAATGGTCTCTTGTGTATTTTGAGCGATGTAGTCATTAAATCAATCATGCCTTTTTGGAACGCTCATGAGCTATGGACAAAACTTCAAGATATATATGATTTGTCCAACATTATTGAGGATGATTGTTCTCCATCCACTTCCGGCCGTGATGAGTTCACATCTTTCTCCACTCCACCAACATGTGATTTGTCACAAGGTAATGATATGGTAGGGGGGATAGAATTTTCATTGGAGATAGTGAATTTACTATTGAGTATACTTCATCTCTATCCCATTGCAACGATCTATCTTTGGACTTAATATCTTCTAGCACTCAAAGTTCCATACATGCTAGTGTTGATAGTCCTTGCATATCATGTAATAGTTGTTTAACTAAATCTCATGATGATATGCTTCATATGTCTTGTTCTCATAAAAACAATGCTTCCATTTCCTCTAGTACTTGTGTGGCTAACAATGTAGAGGAATCCCATATTTTCGTGGAACAAGACATGAACCTTATTGATGCTTCAAGTCAATCTTCATCTTCGTTATCCATTTCTCATGTGTGCCTTATGGCTAGGGATTATAAGGTATCTCCACCTTTGGAACTCACTACATCTTGTGATGATGAGGATGCGGATTTATTTTGTGGAGAGTATGAGGATGAGGTCTCTTTAATGGAGAAGGGTGATTTGGTTCTTCTTCATCTCCCTAAAGGTAGTAAAGCTATCACTCCTTTGGGTGAAATATTGGCTTTTGCTATTTATAGCGCTAAAATCATTGAAAAGAAAGGTGAGATTGAAAGAAGTGATGCCGATGAAAAGGCATCCCTCACTATGTCTCTTGAGGAAGAGTATGAGCTCCGAGTTACTCTTGAGGAGAAACTTGAATCTATTGAGGAGCTCTATAATGAGCAAATAGCATATCTCACTAAAGCACGTGACCATACTAATGCTAAATATAAAGTGCTTAAAAAGGAAAAGGTTGAATTTGTTGTTGGCAATGCTAAACTAATTGAGGAAAACTCTAGGTTGAATAATGAGCTTGCCAAGTTGTCTTCTTCTATTACTAATGATGCTTGTGCTACTAACTCCACATCTTGTGAAGCATCTATTTTGAAGTAGAATGTTGAGCTAAGGGCTCAACTTGAGTTGATGACTAGCAAGTGTGGGAAGTTGGAAGAAAGCCATGAAAAGCTATCTAGCTCTCATGAGGATCTTCTAGCATCCCATACTAAGCTAAAGTTAGCTCTTGAGGCTATCACTACAAAGGTAACATGTTGTGAGCCTCATGTGGTTACTAGCACAATATCTTCTAGTAATGCTATATTGCCTTGTGCTAGTATTAGTAATTCATCCTCTCATAATTTTTCTACATCTTGTGATGAATTGCTTTCCTTGCCTTGTTGCTCTTATAATGAATCATCTACTTCCTCTATATCTTGTGTTGATTCTAACCATGTAGAGGAAATTAAAGAGCTCAAGGCCCAAGTCACTTCTTTGAAGAAAGACTTGGAAAAGAGTCATGAAGGGAGTTCCACCCTTGACAAGATGTTGAGAGTGCGAAGACTTCCCAATGACAAGAGTGGACTTGGATTCAACTCCAATATCAAGAACAATTCCAAGATTGACAAGAAGAACGGCCAAGAGCAAGTAAAATATCCGTCCAAGATTATTTGCTTCAAGTGCAAGATTGAAGGGCACCATGTTAGATCTTGTCCTTTGAAGAAGAAGAATCTAAGTGAGACGCAACTAGGGAAGCGACCTCTTGTTCAATCTCATGCTCAACCACGAGTTGAACAACTAGCACCTCCTAAGAAGATTCAAGCCAATGCTCCTCAAGTTGAGGAGCCTATTAAGAAGAAAGAGAAGAGTCGATGTTGCTACCTTTGTCGTGAGAAGGGGCACCTTGCTTCTTCATGCACTAATGGTACATTATCCAGCCCTATCCTTGTTTATGATGTGTATTCCATTCGGAAGGATAATGTGGGCAATGTGTTTGCCAAGTTTGTTGGTACTCAAAGTGGTGTCAAGAAAAGAACCATTTGGGTTGCCAAACCTATTGTGACTAACCTCTTAGGATCCAACTTGGTTGGGGACAACAAGATCAAACTTGGTCAATAGGTGTTGTTGGAGGGCATTGGATACTTGGATATCTCATGAAGAATTAAGGGATCTTCATCAATTATATTTCCTCAAGCCAAGTCATGTGGATTATATATATATATCTCTTATCCAATGTTCCTCCTTGAAGTAACTTGTATCTAATTCATACATTCATTGAAAGTTGCTTTCTCCCTTGCATATGTTAGTTTTGTTTCTAGAATGTGTTTGTATGTGGTGTGATTACTACTTACCCATCTTGGTTAATCTAGTATGAGTTTGTTGGTTTGCACTCCATGTACTTGTGTTCTTTGTGTTCGAGCCTTAATTTCAACTCTTGTATTTTAATTGGCTCTTTGAGAGATTAATGGACTATCCCATTTTGGGGGAGTAATATGCTCGTGGCACTTTACTATCCTAAAATGTGTGTACATGAGGAAAAACACTTAGTGTTGATATATCAATATTATCTTGTCTCTATGTGGTATGTATTTCTCATGAGAAATTCAAATTCTAATGTCCATTAACTTTCTCTAGTTGGATTTATTTTCCTTGCCTCTTGTTAAAAAAATGGATTATCACATTATGGGGGAGTAATAAGCTATGTGCATATTACAAGCCTATAAAATGTGAACATGTGAGGTATTGCCACCTAGAATTGATATTATTAGTTATCTTGTTCCTTTGTGGCATGTTGCTCAAACAATTTCCATATTTTCTCAAAATATCTTTTGTCCCTTTTATTTTGGTATCTTGTTTGTGAGAGAGTTTCTTGGTGCTTTTCATATTCGATTCTTATTAGAAGCCTTCAAGAATCTCTATCTAAGCATGTTTTTCTATTCCTATCTTTTGTCACATGCTTATGTTTTGTGAATATGATTGTGAACAAATCTACCACCGAGAAATATCTCCATACATCTCTTGTCTTTGACAAGTGATAATAATTTTTGGTAAGTTTATTGATCATATTTAATTTGTCCTTTGCTCTAAAAATGCCTTGTTTGTTGCCAAGGATTTGTTTTGGTTCAAACTCCTTTCTGTCTTCCTTTTGTTCTACTCAAAATTTGTTTTATGCTTTCTTGTGTTAGGAAAAGCAATGATCCCATTATTGTGCACTTTGATTCATATTCATACTTCTTTGTGTTGCACTATTCTTGGAGAAGCTATCCTACATTGAGTAGAACACCATTCTTTAAATTGGTATTGCATCTTATTGCCTTTCTTGAGCTTGACTAGTGTTTGAACAATATATATGGAGAGTAATGATTCCATTGTGTGCTTTTTGTATTCATATGCAAGATCATAATTAATGCACTATTCTTGTAAGAGCTACCATATATGCGTTTGAACACTTGTTGTCTTGAAATTGGTATTTTATCCCAATGACTTGTCTCTTTGGAAGACAAACATTTTTCATCTTGGTACTTTGTGTTCCATCATGAAAAGTGTAGAGGGGTTGGTTTATTCTTTGATCTTATTTTCCTTTGGTATCTTCTTTATTTTGTTTCCTCAATCATGTGTTGATTTGGTTTTGATATAATTTGGACAATTCTCTTGCTTTTCACTCGTGTGAGTGCCTTCTTGGTTTAATTCGTGTTTTGTCCAATTTGCATCTTGTTTGGTTCTTGAAAGTTTTGTGCATGTATATTTACTTCGTATATCTATTTACATGCTTACTTTCTTTGATCCAATATATAGGATAAACTCCATTAAATCCTAAATGGCTAAGATGTGCATGAAATACAAATTAATATTAATATGCACATATTTATGTGGAGTTTGTCCTATGTATTGTAGTTGTTCTAACTACTTTGGACCCAATAAGTTTGGGAACCATTTTTTACTTGATTTTTGTTTTTAGGTACAATGGAGATACATTGGTTGCTTGCTCCATTCATAAGGAAGGTGTTCTCACCATGGTATTATAGGAGTCAAGCTACGATGATTATCAAACTCGCATCCTCTTCATCACCAATGTCGTCTCGGTAACAAGTATCTATTTCATGCATACATTTCTAGCTTTCAACCTTGTGTACGTTGCATCTTGGCATGAATTCCATTTGTTGCATTTCATTTGGTTCTTGCAAATGTCTTATCAAAAGCATCTTTATTGCAAATATGAGTAAGCCGAGATGATTACATATGAAGGGGATATTTATAATCATTTTCATGATTCACCAATCCCAAGTATATTAATCTAGCATCTTCTACTCGAAGTCTCTCATATACAATATTGATATTTTCTCAAAACCATTTGAATCTTTTTGTGATACGCGTTACCTTTCTCGAAGCATTTCAACTATCACTTTTCCCTTGTGATATTTGTGATGCTTTGATGAGTTTGTTGACTTGTTCATCTATATCCCCTTAAGATTAAACTAAGCTTAGTGCTTTGCTTTCAAGCAAAAATCTTGTTGGTATATTTATGAACCTCTCTTGGATATCATGTTCTTCCTCTTTGTACCTATTTTGTGTGTGCATGTTTCTTTGTGGATATATATCTTTGTGTTTGGTGTCCACTTAGAAACTTATACACACGACAATAGTTATATCTTTAATTGATATTCTATTTCTTTAGTGACCACGGTTTATTGCTTTATATTCCTTGGTGGTTCCTAAAAGGCACAAGCTTTGCTTTTCATTTGGTATTCCTTTTGCATCTTAATAAGCTTGTGGACCTATGTGTTTTATCCGTTGTTGGTTCTTGTGCATGGGAAAAACATGATATGCACTATGTGCCTCATATATTGAAAGACTATGTTGATGATTATCATCCTATTAGTCTCCTAAAATGCTTTTCCTTGTCACACCCATCTATTTCGGTTGAGTAAGTCTTTATTTGTCGCTTCTTGTTCTTAATTGCTCAACTTTTGTTTGTTTGCAAGTTGCTTTGCTTAATTTTCAATCTATTCTCTTGCTCTTGTTTGTGTTCAAAATTATCTAGAAGGGAGTGATGATTCCATGTTGTGCACATTATATAGTAATTCAAATCTAACATTGTGCATGTACCTTGGGGAGTTTCCTCTTGATTTTCTAGAACACTTGGTTGATCTTATCATAATATTGATTTTGGTCAATCGGTTTTTCGGATCCTTTGGTTGGTTGCTTCTTTGTGAAAGTATCCTTCAATTTGACTTTTCTTGTAAATCTTTGGATCCTCAATATAGTTTGATCTCCCTCCATCTATTCGTAGTTGGATATATGCACTTGATTTCACTCATATCATGAGGAATGCATACACTATGGGGGAGCTCTTATTATATTGGCCTTCTAATCTTTTTTCCCATTTCGGCAATGGATGCCAATGGGGGAGAAGTTTAGAGGGTTTAAGGGAATTTGGTTCTATGCTTTAGTTTCGTTCTTAAGCATTGGCCTTCCATGCTATTGCATCCTTGCTCTTTGTTTTGCATGGTTGCTTAATTCATCATATAAACCCTCGTAAAAAGGGATTGTCATCAATTACCAAAATGGGGGAGATTGAAAGCGCATGGTGCCCCCATATGTGGTTTTGGTAATTAATGACAATCCTTATGGACTAATGTTTGCATTGAGTTATCCTTGTAGATCTTGTCCATAGGAAATAATGGAGTTCATGTGTTGAACTCTATTAGCTTCCTTGATGGCCATTGTTATATTCAAGGATTTATATGAAGAATGGTCATGGTTTGAGTTGAGCTTATTGCTAGTGTGTCTTGAAGAAAAGGATTAGGTGATCTTTCATTATTATCTTCAAGACATCATCATTTGAAGTGAGAAGAAAAGATACAAGGTTGATCAAGCAAGTGATCAACACACAAAGCTACAAGATATACCAAGTGGGATTATGTATCTCATGGTATGGTAAGAATTGTCAATATAGCTTTGTGAACTAACCCATGATATGTGTGTGTGGCATCTCTATGTGTGGTTAGGTATCTTTCCATGGGCATGAACCAAAAGGAAGATTTCATATAGCCCATGGTCTATGTTGTCGTCAAGCGGTGTTCGTCATCTAGCTTGACGTGGAAGCTCAAGTGAAGCATCTAGAAGAAATCCTATGCTTGATGCTTGCCACCCTTTTGGAGATTGTGTCCTTGTGAAGATTTGCCGACAAGGGTCTCTCCCATAATGGTGTATGGGGGAGCTAGTCTCTCCCATAATGGTGTATGGGGGAGCAACTTGCAAGTCTTCATCAAGCGGAGCTTGTGCTAGCAAGCACGATCAAGAAAGAAGATCCAACTTGAGAGAGTCAAGATCGTCATCATCTAGCTCAAGTGGAATGCTCAAGGCAAAGGTATAATCTTGATAGGTTTTCTATTTTACCGGTCTCGTGTCTTTGGGAGACCGGGTTATAGGATAGATAGTCGTACTATCAAGAGGGGCTCTCAAGTGAGTAACGTGATCGAATTGTTGTGGAGAGCTCAAACCTTTGCATACTTGCATATCATCTTTCTTGGTTCTTATTTGGCTTTTATCTCCTTGGGGTTTTGGTGCTTGTCGTGATCTTCATGGCAAGCCAAGGTTTATCGAAAACGGTTTTGGTAAGAAAAACTTGTTGCGTTTTCGGTGGTGAAAATATCCGGTTCAGCTTTGAGCATGTTTCCACACCTTCCTTGTGTGGTAACTTCTCCATTCATTTTTTTAGATAGTCCTTGTTATTACCTTTACAACCCATTTGGATTCACCTAATTCGGAGTTCATTCGCAAATGTTTTGTGTGTTTTCGTGTTGGAGGTTTTACCGGCTGTTCCTATTTGAGAGGTCTAAACCTTTACCCATTTGGTTTTATCTTCCATTGCTGTACAATGATGTTTCTCTGCATATTTTTTATTGCTCGTCGTTTCGATTTCAACGAGCCCAAGAACATCGAAAAGGGAGTCCGTATGCAAAAGTTATAGCATTTCTCGTTTCGGTGTTCAGTCACTCTGTTGCAATCCGGAATTATTCCGGACCAATCCGGAATTATTCCGGACCATATCGACTTGGCCGCGAAAACCTCTGTTGCAATCCGGAATTGCTCCGAAATCATTCCGGTCCACTCCGGAATCATTTCGGACCATTCCGGAATGAACGGAAAAAGTGGAAAACGGCTAGTTTTTTAGCACCTATTTAAGGGGCTTTCTTCCCCAAAGTCCCCAAGTCTTTCCCAGCCCGTTTTTGCTCTCTCTCTCCACCATTGTTGACTTTGGAAAGCTTGCTCCTCTCTCAATCCCTCCAATGATTCTTGCATATCTTTGAGGGAGAAGTTAGAGGAGATCTAGATCTACATTTCCACCAATCCATCCTCCTTCTTAGTGAGGGAAACCTAGTAGATCTTGATCTTGGAGTTCTTGGTGTTTCTCCATTGTTCTTCCTCTCTTATTCCCCCATAAGCATTTGTTGCTTTGTTGGAATTTGAGAGTGGAGGATTTGAGCACTTGTGCTCTTGCCATTTGCATCGGTTGCATCGGTTTGGTCTCTCCACGAGGATTCGTGGAAGTGAAAGTTTGTGAGCTTGTTACTCTTGGGTCTTGGACCCTAGACGACTTGTGGTGTTCTTGGGAGCCTCCAATTGAGTTGTGGATGTGTGCCCCAAGATTGTGGTGACACCGAGAGCCTCCAATTAAGTTGTGGATGCGTGCCTCGGGTTTGAAGGTTGCCAATAGTGGAAGGTGAACTAGGCCTTTGTGGCGGGGTTCATCGGAGAATAGGGTGAGGCCTTTGTGGCGTTGAGTAGGCCTTTGTGGCGAGCTCACACCCCTCCAACGAGACGTACTCCCCTTGTGGGAGGAACTCGGGAATACATCATCGTCTCCGTGTGCCTCGGTTATTTCTATACCCGAGCTTTTTACTTATGCAATTTACATTGTGATAGCCTTCGAGCTTGAAGTCATATATCTTGCTATCACCTTGTTACTTGTCTTGCTTAGCATAAGTTGTTGGTGCACCTAGTTGACCCTAGAATATTTAGGTTGTGTGCTTGTTAATTTAAACACCTAGTTTATTTCCGCATTTAGCAAGCCTTAACCGGAAAAGTTTTAATCGCCTATTCACCCCCCCTCTAGGCGACATCGTTGTCCGTTCACAAGCTCACAAGCTTAAGTACATACAACACTGAAAGGAGTACGGTAGATACACATCACCGAAGTTCTGCTCCTATACATTATTTTTCTACAACTTCGGGTTTCGAGTGCATGAAAGCAAACATTACTCTAGCTGGAACCGACAACGGTCTCAGTATCCTCCGAAGTCGAAAGGAACTGGAACCGGAGCACCATAGTAATGACGAACAGACTCATCCTGAGGTCCATGGAGAGACTGTGGTACACCATGTACCATCCTAGGCCTCCTCATGCGTCCACGAGGGGGAACATCACCTCCAACATCTGGGGACGCAACCGAAGAAGGCACAAGTACAGATGGAAGCTCTATCTTAGAGGTTGGAACAAGATCACTGTCAACGAATGGCCTCACTCTGTTGGTCACAGTCCTGAGACTAGGTGCAAGGGTGTTGACTAGTGCACTAAGCTCACGCTCACGACGAGCATAAGAAACAAGAAGATCAGCGGTGCACCTAAGTCTAAGATCTTCCTCCTGGGAGGAATCAGCAAAGGTATAAGTGAGACACCCCTCAAGAGTAGGTTCAGAACCAGGACAATAACGAAAAGAGCTATGCTCACGGTCTGGATAGTAGTAACGAAGCACGTTAAGACAGTGACGTGCAGCATCCTGCACAGCCATCTCAACAGTGAAACCAAGACCCTCAGCGTAATGCATGGCAGGAATGATGGTACCGTCTAGCTGTGGAATACGGACACCACATAGGTACTGGGACTGATTGAAGTCACGGTACTGCTCATACACAGTGTACACAGGGTACCAAGGGGCTCCTAGGTTTGCACAGGCTGAGGCTAAAAGATGGGGAAAACCTGGAACTCCAAGGCAAAGAGTGTGTCGAACAACCTGTCCAGAGGTCATCTGAAACAAACACATTTTACAAGATGTCAAAAGACATTAAGGAATGATTTGAATTTGGAACTATAACAACCTGAAACGAAGTACTCGGAAAAAAAACACCCAACGGTTTTACTCGTAACTTTTGAGATAACACCAAGAAACAACACACATTAAAACAAATGAGGTACGGTGACTCAGAGTTAGAGCGATACCAGGTAAGGAGTAAAAGAATCCTAAGAGGGTTTTCGTAACTCTTTTGTCTTTTCAAAATAGTTTTCACAAGTTCTAGACTCAGCATCGACCAACGACAAGGGTTTCCTATAGGGAGTCCTGCTCTGATACCAAGACTTGTCAGACCCCAGACTGAGAGATATACAAACTGTTATGTGCTCCTTGCAGTGGACTCACAAGGGCTTCAGGGTTACCAGCCCGGCCGGAACAAACAACAGCAGGCAGACCGGATTCATCGGCACGTAGTCCGGATCCCCGATCTACTACTCCTTGTGTCCATGCTAGTCATAACCAGATATGCATACCCAAGCGTCCATGAGTCGGATGAAACTGAAGGAATGGGACCAAAGCTATACAGAGCTGCTATGTGTCCAGAAAGTGCAAGAACAATCGAGGCTTACTGGGGTTACCTCACCCCAGGCCGAATGACATCGGCGGGCAGGCTCGAACATGGATCATCGGCTCCACAACCCCTCGACTGCGACAACTATGCAGGCATAGCCAAAACTGTATAACAACGGGCTCGAAACCAACAATCGATCAAAGTAGCACTCTAGACATGAAAGTTGTATTAAACAAGTCATACTAGAGTAGCTTACACGCAGAGGTTACACGACCAGCATAGGTCAAGCAACCCAACATTACATCAAGCAGCGAAAGCAAATATGTTGCTATACAACAAGACAACAAAAGTACTAAGAGTCCGAAACATAAGCAACATAGACAAACCCATACTACGGATACCAGGCTGCCACCTGGGAACCCCTAGCTACTAATCGACGTCAAGGTAGAACCCTTCTTCAGCTGCATCGCCGAAGTCTAAAACAAAACAACAACGAGGCAAGGTTGAGTACAAAAGGTACTCAACAAGACTTGGCTTTTAAGTTCTTTTGCGTAAAGCCATCTTTGTTTTCCGAAGTTGAGGAAGAAGAAGCACGTGTAATAGAGCATTTCTAAAACATAGGAGAAATCTACTCAACTATTAAGATCATCATGTTCTTTAGTCCACCAAATACTTTCTCATTCCCAGACTACCATATGCTACAATAATCACCCCTCTCGACGTAGTCGAGGAGGCATTCTTCATCCGTTGTCAGCAAGTTTTGGTCATTCCGTTAGAGTTGTCTATGACCTCGTGTCTTTCACCAAGTCGTCCATAACCGTGGACACGGCTTTCCGAAAGATCTATCCCTGCAGTGTGGTACACTTTACCCACACGTATCGACCGACTCTTAGTGCCACGCGGTAACGCTCCTCTCTAAGAGCGCGGAAGAGTGTGGTCGACCACGTCCTTTACCTTCCTTAACCCTATCCATGAGTCAACCCAAACAGGGCCACCCCGTCAACAGGGAGTTGGCCACCTCCTGACGGCACCTGTTCTGTGAGTCGGGACAAGATCCGTGTACGTCCATCACTGGTCCCGGTCACGCCCTAGTTTTCTCCAAAACCTTTTATGACACACCCGCAAATGGAAAACTCAAACTATGTGACCCATGGAAGTGATCAAACAAGTTAGGCAGCCGAGCGGGGTTCATTGGCCCGCGTGTGGCTGCACGCTCAGTCTTGGCTTCCGCGGCGAGGCCTTAATTCCTAGGGTTGGCGAGCACGGAACGAATAACCACTACCCAAGTGGCCTCCCGTGCAAGACTTAGTCAGTTTCACATGCTCAACACTCACAAATATAATAACATAAAAGGTTATCGAGGTGCCCAAATCATCAACCGGATGAAGTAGATCAGAACACTAAGCATGGCTAAGCATAACACATAAGGATCTACGATACTCAAACAACCCTAATCATACTAGGAGGGTAAACAGGTATGAAGTTGACATGTATGGGGGTCATGCAGTGGATAGGTTAACTCTAACATACTCAAAACTAAGTTGAACCGCATGCGTGAGTGAGAGGTTAAAATGACTCAAAACATGGGATAGCCATGAGGTTGTGCTTTCCTTGCTCGTCGAAGGTGGAACTGGGGTTGCCGTACAAGGCCGGATCAACCTCCGGATCTCGGTCTACCGATAGCGAGCAACACCGGAAAGAAGTCAAACAATTAATACTTGGTAACCATGCAATGCACAACATGTATGCATGATTAAAACAATGCAAATGATTTAAAGATTAGAAGGTAGAACAGGAAGCCAGGGTTCTACGCCGAGATTGATAAACACCGGAGGGGGATAAAACCCTATTCTAGAGGTGTGGCCAAGTTTAGTTGCTCAAATGACTTTAAGAACCTCATAGATAGGTTGCATTTGTTTCACTGATCATTTTGGTATATTACACTTAATTTTCTAATTTTATTGAATTAAAACTTTATTTTCAATATTTAAATGAATTAAATTCAAACTACAAATATGGCCTCATTTTGAACCTTGTTAAACATGGATGAAAATGGTATAAACAAATAGTCACATTTTTCTGAACATTTTGCATATTTTTCCATATTTTTTGGAGTTATAAAATAAAAGTTATTTAATTTCCAATTTTAATTAGTTTCTGTTTTTCTATTTTCCTGCTGGGCCCATGTTTTAGTTTAAAAAACAGAAAAGAAAGCCACCTGGCGCACACGTGGGCAGGTGACGTCACCGTGACGCCACGATGTGGCCGGCCGGTGGCAGTTGCGCCCACCGGCGGAGATTCCGGCGACCCGAGCAAGCGTGGCTAGGTGCGTCGGATGCGCCTCGTCGCGCTCTACCTAACCGTGGCGGCGCCGCCCGCGGGAGGTCAAGTACGGCGATCCGCCATGGAGGAGGTGTAACAGCCCAAGTATGAAAACCTACCATTTAGAATGTTTGATTTCTTGTTGTTATTGCATCATGTCATCATGTTGTTGCATTTGTTCCTTTTGTTTTGCATCTGTTATTCTTTGTTTTCACAATGAAAATCAAACAATTTCAACTGCTTTGTTTTCATACTTGTTCTGTTACAACTTTTGGAATAAAAATAACAAGTGAAAACAACCAAATTGTTCCATTTTATTTCATGTTGATCACTCCTTAATTTGTTGGGTTTAATCTATTAATTTCTAAATTGCTCAATTCAAACCAAAGGTGTTTCAAACAGAACCCAATTTGAAATTATAAAAATAATAACCAAAACATTATTTACTCTTTGTTTCCAATTAATCATAGGGGTCACCCTATTTAAAAGTGTGGTTTTGTTAATGTTCAACTAATAAAGAAACTCATTTCAATTTGGCTTATTTCCAAACAGCACCACAAATTCAAATATTTTGGAAATTCAAACTTGTTAATTGGTTGTAATTAACACCAGGAGCACACCCTATTTTTTCTATGAATTTTTCCTAACACTAAAAATCCCAATCTATTTCCTTTTCTAGTTGCTACAAAAAAAAAAAAGAAACAGAAATAACAAAAAAGAAAAGGAGCAGCAGCTAACCTAAGCCCAGCCCACTAGCTAACCTCACCTTGGCCCAGTACCCCTCAACCCTGTCGCTGTCGTCTTCCTCGCGTGATGTCACCTTCTGTACGAACGGCACACCACCGCAGGATCCCTCCTTCCCCGCTCGATGCTTCGCCGTACGAGCCCGGAACCCCTATAACTAACCTACCCACTGCTAACCCTAGCCCCTAGCTCCCTCCCCCTTCGCCATCGCCGCCGTTTTCCCTCTCCCTCACCACGATTCGCCCTCTGCTTCTGAACCCACCTGCACTGTCCCCTAACCGCCGTCAGAGAATCGGCGCCCCGGCCACCATAGGCCTCCTCGGGCCGAGCCAACCGCGGGGATGGAACTGTGGAGGTACCCTCCACCGCCTCGTTTCACCGCGGGTTGTTGGGAGCAACCACGGCGGCCGCGCCGTCGCCGGTTTTCCTCCTCGCCGCTGTCCGTCGTCAGACTCCATCAGCAACCACCGAGGTGATCGCCTCTTTCTCCTCTCCCCCACCGTGCCTCTCTCTGCATCACGGTCGTCCGCATCACGCACACCACCCCCACATCAAGCACAGCTCCACGGTTGCGGCAGCGCAGCACGCGCACGGTGGCCACACGCCGGCGAGTCGCTCTGCCATGGTTCAGTGTCCGCGTTGTTCTTCAGTTCGACAGTATAGCACGGACCTGAACCTAAAACCACACGCACCCCTTATCTGTCACAGGTACAGCAGCAGCCCATCTGGTCTGTTCCTTGCGCGCAGCGGGCAGATCCCGGGGTCGAACCCCCGCAGAGGCAAAAGCCTCCGTTTTTCATTCTTTTACCACGCGCAGTGTGTAGGGGGCCCACCCGTCAGCCGCGGTGCCTGCCACGCGCGCGCGCGCTGCGCCACGCTGGCTAGGCCCCACGGGTCAGCGTCTGTGGCTGGCTACCAGCACGGTACCAAACGTTTCTGCGATTTTCTGTTAAATCCAAAAATCAATTTAAATAACAGAATTAATCCTAAAACTTCAAACCTTAATATCTTTTATTCTGTAATTCCAATAAATACAAGTTTTATATGTTTTCTGATCCAAATCAAATAATCTTCCCAAATATTCTATTTGTGTACTGTTTTGACAATTCCAAATGCATTTAAAATTCAAATTTGAATCATTCAAAAGCAATTTGCTAAATTCAATAACTAATTCATTATTAATCCAATAAATGCAAATAAAATATGTTTTCCATACCATTTTGAATAACCTATTCAAATATAATTTTGTTTCCTGGTTTGAATAATTTAAATTGCCTAAATGATTTAATCCTTTCTTAATTCAATTAAATTTGATTAAATAATAACTTGAACAATATAAAATATTTTGAACATGCAAAATATGTTTTCAAACTATCAAAGTGTGAACTTTTCAAATGTGAAATTGAATTTATGATTTGAACAATAAAACTCAAATAATATTCAAACTTGTTTTAAATTCAATTAAAACTTGTTTAATATTGTTTAATTCATAATTAAATTATCCTAACTCCTATTTCAACATGTGAAACATGTAATCCAACTAAAATTTGATGTTCTTTTCAAATATAAACTTGTTATTTGTTTTGAACACTTTAACTTGTTGAAAACAACAATTAATTGTGTGACATGTTTTAAGTAACCAAACTTTCCAAACCTAATCAATGATTTCCAAAACTTGTTCCAATCCTTTTTCACTTGCATCTATCATTGTTATTTGTTGTTATTTTGTTGTTATCATCATGCATGCATCATGTTTAACTACTTACACTTGTTAATCAAATGTAGATCATTGCTTCAACCTAAACCATTTGCATCCATATGCAATTCACCTTGCATATGGGTCCAATTAAATTGTGTTATCTTGTCAAGTAGTTTATTTTGATGCATCTATTAACTTGACATGCATCATCCCATGATTGTGCACTATGCCATGATAATGATTGTTTATCTTTCTGCCTTGTTTGTTTGCTTCTTCCCGGATATACGACGACGTTGAGACCGACGATACTTACGACACCCCTTCTAAGGAGTTAGCTCAGTACCAGGCTACTGGGTTTTGCAGGCAAGTTATCACTCACATGAACCACTGTGTTCCTCTCAACATTGATTATTGATACTTTCCGTTGTTCTTTTCTGCTAGCCTTAGTAGTAGTTGTTTCTGTTACGAACCCATCACATGAATCCTTTAACCCTGATACTGCCTCACCTCCATACCTATAACCATTGCTTGTTGCCCGTGTCTTACTAGCATGCTTAGGTTGTTTTGCTCGAGTCTGTTACCCGTTACCTTCAGTTACTATATTTCATTATGTTCTGGGGGCTCGATGTTTAATCAATCAATCAATCATGCTAATGTTATTACTTAATAATAATTTGATGATAAGGCACCGGCAGGAGGCCCTGTGTGGTTTTGAGGCCTGCTAGTGTCGACCCTAATAGGAAAAGGGTCTTGTCTACTGATCCATGATGAGCGCACTAACCGCATGTGGGAAGCGAGTATGGGCGCCCCCCTCAATTTGATTCGATTCGCATCTCGTCCAAATCGCCTCATTTAGTTCGTGTTTTCCATTTGCCGCATGCATGTTTTTGCGAGCCCAGGCCAGGGTGGAACTTTTGTAGTCGGCATATAGGGGGACACGTTCTTAGAGTGCTATGAGGGTCCATTTTCTTCTGGGCTCGATTAGCCGTGCGCCCAAGGTTCTTTGGGCTTGATGCGAAGAAGAGTTGAGTTGTGTAGAGTGCCCCGCTTGGTGGGAGGCATCCCATCTGGCGGGTTATTCTTGCGTGTACGGCCAAATTGGTGCAACCCTGCAGGGATAATCTTCTCGAGAAGCCGTGTTTTCCGCGGTTATGGATTACTTGGTGAAAGTACTGGCTAACAAGTACTCAGGACAACTTAAACATAGTGATCAAACATGTTACACCCAATGATTAATAACTTGACTAGTAATAGGTTGATGACACAATAACTTGATTCACCCTTAATACAACTGTGTGAGTTATCCTCGGATTGCTTCTTTGGATAAGGGGCGAGATCCAGGATGGGTTTGTTTGAAGTTATCTTTCAGTTGGTTACAATACTCGATCTTATCTCCTTTCTGTTAGCCGGAAGTGGTAGAATCTCTGTAGTTGGTTAGAGCAGCCAGTTGCAGCATCTTTATTTTCCCCTTCCTTCCGTTGAACCCAAAGCATCTGTGCTTGGTGTTGACGGGTTACACTTTGGTGAATTGTGAGTCTTGCTTGCCAGTACGTTTATGTACTGACCCCTTTGGGGCTGTGGTTTCCGCAGACCTACGTTTCCGAGGATCTACTTGGTGGCAACTACGTGGCGTATGACGAGACTGCTGACGAGTAGATAGCGGACCCGGGCAGGATCCGAGACTTCGTGGATGGGCTCCGTCTGTTTGTTTCCGGCCTCTTAGGCCTATTTGGATTTTGTCTGTACTCAGACATGTTGATTGCTTCCGCTGTATTGTAATGATGTATTGTTGGGGCATGTGCCCTCTGAATGATTGTATTTGCTATCTCTGCTCTAATGAGAGCTATTTGCACCTTATTTCAATCTTTTGTGTCGTAGAGATCTGTTGTGATATCACTTGTTCCAATGCCGTTGACGTACCATGTGTGTATGTTTGAAGTACGTCAATGGAAGTATCCTGATTTCTATGGGATAGTTTACGTCGACGATGAACGGATAGGGGTTGGTTGTCACACATACGTGTGTTGGCCTACTCGTAAGAGGACGCGGGTGCCGGTAAGCCCCGTAATCCAATCTACTACTATTCAACGGAACGACGAGTATCCTATAGAAGTCCGGGTGCGACAGGAGGAGCGGCGACGCTCTCGGGCTAGGATGCATCCGGCGATTCCGGGCGCGGGAAGGAAATCAGGGAGGATGCGAAGGTGGCCCAACTCACCAGCAACACGACAGAGCAGACGGCGCGGCCGGAGAAGCACGAAGGCGACCGTGCGCTTGCTCGACGTCCGGCGGCCGACGCGGAAGAAGACGGCGGAATTAGACGCCTCTAGGCCATCCCGGCTGCTCCGGGCGCTCGTGGAGGGAGAGGGAACTGCGGCGGTCCTAAGGAGCTTCTCGGCAAGGGCGGGGGCGCGGTAGAACTACGGCGGCGACGGATCTCCGGTGGCTAGGGTTTCGGGCGTGGGAGAGGGAAGCGGAGGGAGAGAGGAGGGAGCTTGGGGGGGGGGGGGGTTCTGCGACCTTCTCTCGATCCAGACGACACATCGAGGCCTTCTAAGCCTCCACGTCGACAAGGAAGGCAAGAAGGGGGTGGAGGGCGCCGGCGGCTCGTCCTCCTAGCCGGCGACAAGGAAGAAGCGATGAAAACAACTTCACGGATTACCCCCTGGGAAAAGTGAGGATTTTGCAAAGAGGTCCTTTTGGACTTAAAAACAGAACCAAAAACAGATTTTGAGGGCCTTTTTGTGAAGCAAAAATTGCACAAAAATACTTGTTGGAAAGCCCTTCAAATTTGCCACAATTCTATCATATGGTTGGTTCACTTTGAAAAACTTTGTAAAACAAATTTGTGTGAAACCAGATTAAGTGATTTTCTTTTAATTGACTGATTAAATTTTAAAATGCAAATTTTTGGTCCATTTTTCATGCATGCATGCCATGTACTCAACACCTCTATTTATTACACAAAAGTAGGGATGTTACAATAATAAATGAATATTATTGTCTGTAGGGATACCTCCAACACTTGGTCCATCATCGATTAAAGCTTCGCTCCATGGAAGATCATGGGGCCTCTTCGATGACATCAAGGATGACGCTCGGCAAGGAGCGCTTTGCCGTCATGGTATTGTTTCACCAAGAAGGAGAGTCTTGGGTGACCCTTTAGCGCCGTAGATGGACGGTGCCCTTTAATACCGAAGAGAGAAGCTTTGGCGTGTGCACCCTACGGCGTTTGTCCCCCGTTCGACACCCACGCAGGCGTGTGTCACTCTGTAGAGAGGGCAGTGGCATGTGACCCTCTGACATGGTGTCACTGGTGCTATAGTGCGCAGTTTCGTCGTGAGGTAGGTTGTCCCCAAAAGACTTAGTTGTTGTCGATGTTTCCACCTGGAGGTGGCTAACACCGCGAGAGGTCTCTATATGGAGCTAAATCCACACCGTGGCATTAACTTGGTCTTCACATGTCTTTGACTGGGCCTTGGCAGACGAGCTGTGGTACCCTGATATCCACTCTATCGACATCCCCGTCCTCGACCACGGATGCCAAAAGAAGATGACGCCTCTGCATCGTGGGTACCAGGCCTGAAAGCCTGGCCATCACCATGCCTTGTGGAGCTCTGCGTAGCGTAAACAAATGTATATGAAACCCCTCTACTTGCGCGAGGACGGCCCCGAGTCTCACGACCGCGGGTACTAGGAGGATCAGCTTCAGGGACCTTGTGAGGCATGCCGTGTGGCCTACCATAGCCCCTTGGAAGCATGCCATGGTGGAAAAAAATCGAGGAGGAAGAAGACGGGGAAATGATAAGATAAACAACAGGGAAAGTTATCTGGGTCCGGTAAAATAGCCATGACACTGCCCCCTCGCCTTCCAATAAAAAATGGTCTAAGAGAATAAACGTTCGTGCAAGGGTTCAAGGACTCGCACGAAAACAAGAGATTTATTAAAGCGAAGCATTGAGCGGGTCATGGGATAACATCTTCGTGCAAGGATTCAAGGATTGATTTTTAATAGTTCACTCTAGACAAACAACTTGCAACTCAAGATAGAAGGGATTCGCAGCTTAGCCCAAACTGAACTCGGGGCTAATGTTGGGGGATATCTGACAGGCAGGACCACAAGGCGAGGCGACTCGAAGGATACTTTCCCCTTGCGACCTACCCATGTACATATGAACTTCGAGAAGATGACACGACTCGTCGTGTGGACGTGCGACCAGGAAAATCATGTTTAGTTTCCTAGTTTGACGTTGAGTCCTAGTATAACTCCTATTTGAAACATTGTAAGCCTCTGCGAGTCGTCACCTATATAAGGGACTCGAGGGACCAAGGGAAACCCTAACCCGGCAATCTAGATCTCGAGACACAACTCTCCGGAGGACATATTGTAATCGAGAGCGTGATAAAGAGGTATCAAGACATGAGTAGATCTTTAGCTCACATCGAGGGGCTGAAGCTGGGTACATTGCGTTTACTCACATCGATCCCGATCTCGTCGACTCTCAAGTTCTACAAACTCACAAGTCTCCCGCGATGACTACTGCCGTGACAACCCCGTGACAATATCTCCGGTCGACATGCCACAATTACATGTGTCTCGCCGCACGCGGCAGGCCTGGTCTTCAGCTCAAAAAGCCTTGACAGCAATGGTGCTTCTCTGGTTCCGGCGATGATGCAGGTGTTTCAAGTTTTCCGCCGGCGAGCGTCCCGGCGACGATGGTAGTTGGCAATGGCTGATAGTGTCGGTATATGGAGGGATATCCAAGGTCTATTATGTCTTTTTCATTGTTTTGGGGTTTTTCCTGCAATATTTTCACGGTAGTGGTCCGCGCATGATGTGTTTGGTAGTTTCCATGAGATCTTATGTAATATATTTTTTATTAATTAAATACCTAAAAAATGGTGTGACATCAACATTCAGTTTATCGCTAAAATATGATCTATGGTGACGTGGTGGAGACACAAGATGGACTTCTCTTCTTAGCGAAAAAAAAAATGCTAAGGGAGGAATGCTCGTGCACTGGAAACCAACCTTTCCACCAGAGAAGATCAGCCCTTTTCAGCAATCGTGAGATATCTCTCTATTTTTTTAGATTCATGGTGCTACTTCTTGATGACATACCTAGAATGCTAGTAGATTATATCAGTATAAACATTAGAGTGCAAACATTGCATGTATGCGCCTTGGTCGATCTTGTCCTAATTAAGTAGAGATCTTGCTACAAGTACAATAACATACTGACGCTAATTAACTAAGCAGTATAGTACGAGTACTAAATTGGTGCACATATCAGTGTACGTAGAATTATTCACTGGAGGGTGGTGGCGCACTGGGATCCCTGCACGACGACGGCCCTGGGCTGCGACGGCTGGAGCACCACGACGGCGACGCACTCGGCCGCGAGAGCGCGCCTGCCGGACACCCAGGCGGCCACCTTCCACCGGAGGTGCCCCTCCACGCGCAGCCTCAACAGCAGCGTAGACCGCCCGCCCGCCGCTGTCTCCCCCACGTCCAGCGCCCCCGCCGAAGCCGCAGACGACGAGGACGACAGCGAGCCGCTGAGCACGACGTCGCCCTGCGTCTGCTCGAACGGCTCCGCGGCCGCCGCGAGCTGGACGCCGGCGTAGGAGGCGCGGAGCTGGAGGCGGTCGTAGAGCGCGGCGGCGCGGGCGTTGGGGTTGTGCGCCACGAAGGCGGCGTCGACCCGCGCGATGCCGGTGGCATTGGGGCCGGCGACTTCAGCCGTGGCCGCCAGAAGAGAGAAGCGCGGGGCGGAAGGGCGGAGGGTGAGCCACAATATGATGGCCAAGGCTATGATGGACGTCGCTGCCGACGACGCCGCGATCAGGAGCCGCCGGCGCCCTGTGCCGTAGAACCGGCCGCATCCGGCGCCGTGGTGGTGGTGGTGCTTGGTGGCGCAGTGCCTGGGCGAGTTTTCGGGATCATCGGTGATGATCGACATGGAGATCAGGAGCAGGCAGAGCACAAGAGGAGAGGAGAGGAGAGGTGGTGCACTGAGGCTGCGATAAGGTTTGTGGGTGGTCACAGTATATATTTTCTGTAGTTAGTCGATATAACCACTGATAAACTTTGCGATTAAGCCTTTTCTCGTTGCTCGGTTTTTTGTAATGAAGTGCTGCAGAGTGGTTGCTTGCTTGTTGCTACGTCAACCATCATTTTTTCCATCTCCCTTTATTTCTCAAGAGGAGAAGAAAGGCACCTGCCTCTGATGGAGATAGGAGACGGAGTGCGAGAGATGGCTGGCTCCATCACAAGATGCTAAAGTTGCCAATGGAAGATGTGTACGCATGCATGGTTGGCCAATTAGCAGTTAACAAGATCAGACATGAGACAAGCACTTGACTTGAGCTAAGGTGATTAAGGAAGCTTGCAATCATCATATAGGCTAGGAGGATGGAAAGAAAGAGAGATGCAAAGCAACTTTTCTTCCTTTTTTTCCACAGAGTAGCAGCAGGCAACTAGCAGCTAGCTTGATGGATCGAGTAGCAGCTCTGTTTGCTTGCTTGTCCTTGTTGTTTTCGATGTGAGATGCAAATCAAATCGCCATCGACAAAGAAAAAGCCAGCGCATATACCAAAGTGGATTCTCGAACATTCAAGTCCACAACCTCACTCATTCTCAAACCCCACTAAGGGCCTCTTTGGATTGCAGGATTTTAAAAACGTAGGAATAGGAAAAACATAGAATTGAGATGTCATGCACTTCAATTCCCATAGGATTTCAAAACATAGGAATTTTCTAAACGATGCCTTTGGATGATGCACAGGTAGCAAACACAGGAATTTTGCAGGAATAAGGAGAGAGAATAGAGAGAGATAGAGTATGAGTGCATTGGACTTTGTGAAAAAGAGGTTTGAGCTCATGTGGAGATTCCTATGGAATAGGGGGTATAGGAATTGATTCCTTAGGAATTTGGTGTACTCAATCCTATAATCCAAAGACATTCCATAGGAATTTTTCCTATGGATTGGAATCCTCCAAAATTCCTATGGAATTCCTTCAATCCAAAGAGGCCCTAAAGCCATGCCCGCATCTCCAACCAAAAGATCAATCATCATAGTCACGATTCGTTGTATTTACATTTTCTCTTAAACAGGGAGCACAACTCTTCACAATGATCAATCATCATATGAATTAAGCTTAGTCACCCAGCTGCAAGCTTGACGAGATGATAACAATTCACATTTCGGTACAATTCTCTACCACGGAAACAATTAGCTGCTAGACCATCCCACTGCCACCAGTTTTGCCGTCAGCTACCTTTTTCTTTTTTCTTGCCCACTCAGGCCGATGGCGCCCCAGGTCATTTTTTCGGCTGAAAATAGCGCCTCCTGTGCCGTCGGCGCTAATTTCTTCCTAGGGTGGGGGGAGGGGACGGTTTCCGGCCGTGCCCCCAAAATAACAATGCGTTTTTAAACAAAAATTGTTAAATTTAGACGAATTTAAACGAAATTCAGGCGATTCTATTAAATATGGCCGAATATAGATAGACTCATTACATATGACTATATGAGGGCGATTCAAAATAAAAAAAAAATCTAAAATCTACGCCCAGTTCATGCCAAGGAGGTGTTAGAAGCCCGAGTAGTAGTCGCCGCCGCCGCCGTCGTCGTCGGAATCGCTCAGCGGCTCCTCCTTCGGGGCGACGTGGCTGCAACCCTGGCCGTAGTCGCCACCGCTCCACGGGTTGTTCGCCCTGCAGCTTCATTGCCACTATCGTTGTCGAGACGATGACGCCGTCCTCCTCACGACCGCGGCGCCGCGCGGCGAACTCCTCTAGGGCGCGACGCTGCTTCTTCACTTCCTCGGCGATGTGGTCCTTCCACGATCAGGCGAGGGCCTTCGCCATGTCCACCTCCAGGTCGGCGTCTCCTCCTTATTGGGCCGGACGAGGCAAAGGTGGCCTCTGGGCGGCAAGAGCACGCGCGGCTCCCCGATGACAATGCCACATGCGCGTGCTTGTATAGGCGGATCGGAAGCATGCTCGGCCTTCACTAGGCGCAGGGTCACAGGCGGCGGCACCGCGCCGGGCGACTGCGAGCGCGACGAGGAGGAGGATGATGTGGTCGCCATCGACCTCGCCATCCACGCACTCCCGCGGCGCGGGGTGGGGCTCAGGACACGCGGCGGCACGCACAGGGTAGCCTAGTTGTGGGTTGTTGCCGTTATCGATGTGCGCGAGGACGACGACAATGTATACCCAGGGGCGCCCCACCAGCGACGACGGCCCTCAGAGTTGCCGCGTGATGGCTTCGGCAGAGGGCCGTCGTAGGCCTCGAGCTGCTCGGAGTGGCGCTTCGCGAAGAAAACCGTCTACGCGCCATGGTTGGCGGGTGGAAACGTGGCTCGGCATGTTGCTCCCCCGTCAGCGCAGCGCACACCGCCTCCATCTCCGCGATGAGCTCGTCGCCATCGGGGACAGGGGCACTAGCAGGCCGCCCATGGTGTCGCTCCGGTCGCCGAGGAGGCGCATATCTGGCTGAACAGGGTAGCCCGAAACAATTCGCGGCGGCGCCGTCGCCAGGGAAACGTTCCTCCATTGCTTCCGCGAGGGGGTCTGGGGGCGAAGGAAGGAGAGAAACGCTTCGCGGTTGCTTCAGCGATGATGTCATCATTTTTTTTGATTTCCTGATTTTCAAATAACTTTTAAATAAAAGTACCAAATCAATTCGATTCAAAAGGAGTATCATTGAAAAAACAATATCTTTCTACAGAGAACATTTTTATAGGCTTTTCAACACATCTCTAAAATTGAATTTTTCATATTATGCATAAATTCATAATTGACACTTTATGTCAATTTTAAAATAGGAGTTTAATAAAATAGAATTGTTGCTTTATAAAAACCGTAAAATACCTCGTCAATATTTTCATTCCTTAAGGTTTGAAGATTTTATTTTAATAAGAAAGAAAATTTTAAAAATTTGAGATTTTAAATTTTCCAAAAAAAGAAAGATGTTACAGGTATATATTAAAGCATTTAATGATTATGAATATGATAAGTGTGCCAAGTGTGATTCTGAAAGAAATTTTGAATTGCAAAAAACCACGAGACAAAGATTTTTTTTCAAAAGTAAGCATGACGTGATATTATGCAATAAACATGAAATTAGTAGTTATTTGTGAGCAAAATAGAAAGGGTTAAGTTTAAGTCACAAAATTTGTGATTTGGCCAATCATGTTGTCATGAATGGGCATACAAGAACCGGAAAGTTTCCAATGTGCTAATTTTTTAGCCAACCAGTATAATGAAGAGAAACTTAAGTAAAAGTTTTCTCATAAAGGTAGATTAAACTTTGAATATTATGGTTAGATGTTTCTCACATAATTATTTACAGTGATATTGCAAAGTGTAAAACGACCGAATAGATTTCTTAAAGTTTCAAACAATATTGTGAGATGTTTACTCACATATTTATTTGTGGTGGAATCACAAAATATTTTTCTTATTGATTTTAATCCAGATTATGATTCTTCAACTGATAAGATTGTATGTTTCATAATTATCAACATTAGTGTATTATGAGTGGACTATACAATAATGCTAAGGATAGTTGCAACACAATGTCTGTCATTTTGTATTGCAAGTTACTGGATAAAAGTCATTCGATTAAGTGAGATTTGAAAAGACGGTATGATAATTCAATTCAGCGACACTTTGAATTATTAATGCTACTAAGTAACCAGATTTTAACAATTTCAATTTCTAATAAATCCAATGCAAGTTTATCAAAAAATAATTGGATAAAAAAGTGAAAGACAATAGTGTAAGTAACCACATGCAAAGTGTGAGTAACACCGGATTTCCATAGGTGTTATGATATCAAACTAACTAGAGTATTATTGGCTCTACTGCAAGCTGGAGACTATTGGAGGTATGCTCTAGATATAATAATATTTATTTATTATTCTATCTCTAAGTTCATTATTGTCTATATCATCATGCTATAACCGCTATATTACTTGAACAATGAGTTTTTAAAGGAAGACATTTATGCGGGTGTGAAGATATAAACAAACAAGTGTTCCTAATCTTGTATCTAAGATCAGCCTATGTGTTGTGAGATGATCACGTTTTACTGATCATGGACTTTGATAAGTCTAACAACCATAAGGGTTTATTGTTAAAAGTAACAATAGTACTGAACCGATCCAAATATATGATCTTGCTAAGAGACTGAGAATTGTAATGATTTAGCAAAGTGCATATGAAGTTCTAGTTGGCTAGGATTCCTATACTATGGGAATATATAGTGACAACACAATCGACATTCATGCTTTGGATATCTTCAAACTTCTACCGTAACAGGAGGTTACAACGTTGATGTCTGGGTATGACCTAGAGTGTGTAATGGAACTAATAATATTGAAGAATAGTACTTAACTCCTCCACATGATGGAGAGATACATCCTTTGGGCCCTATCATTATCACCAATGCCAACTAATCATCTGGGCAGACACATTGTTATTTATCATAAGTACATCGGGGACATGTATGAGAAAATATAACAATATTAGTACGAGTTTTATATGTGTTATGATTAAAAGAGTTTGATCATAATAGAGCATATTGTCTCACCTTGTGATATCATTGGCATCATGTAGTTCAGATAATAAGTGCAATGAAGTGGAATGTTCCCTCGTTCTTCATGAACACACAGGAGATATCATGGACGTCCATGGCTCCGTTGTTGGTTATTATTCGGTAAGTTCCCGAACATGTTTGTGTATTTCCAAACATTTACAGGTCACATGCTTAAGCTGTGTCAACCTTCGATGGAGAGTGTTAATGATAGTATAAGTGGTTTTGAAAATGGTCAGAGTCATTCCGATGTCACAAGAACAATTCCGGAGTCATTCAGAGGGGTTCTAATGAAGTTACTGTGTGAGAGAAATAATGTCAAGAGAGGGAAGAGTTATTTCAGAGGTATACAGAGGACATGAGATGTCCCAGGATGTTTGACATATTTTTCTGACATCAGTAGATAAGGTTGATAATTTTACCTATAGGGGTCACAGGGTTTCTAACGAGTTTCGGGCAAAACCATAATAAGGGTGGGGGTGCCGGAGGGGGCAGAATTGCCCCAGGGAAGCACCCAAGTACTAGGTGGCTGACATGTGGGCCCAAGGGCCACTCATAAGGTGCAAGACCTCCCCAGAAATATTGCTTATTTGATTTTTCGAGAAAAAAAGACCAGTAATTAAAGGAACAAATAAGGAAGGAAAATAGTGGGAAGGGAAAGGATATTGTGAGTCCAATCCGATTTGGAAAAGGAGTAGGGGTGCGGTCAGCTTTGCTTGCCCCAAACCTACCTCTCCCACATGGCAGGTGCCCCTTACAACCCACTATATAAAGGATCCAACCCCCATGGGATCAATCACATCAACTAGCCTTTGTGCCTATTCTCTCTTTATGTCTCGTATAATTAGAGTCTCTCTAATTGGGGTTTTTAGGTGTCCTCTCTCAATTAGAGATTGATCTAATTTCTAGTTCTCTCTCATGTGTTGAGAACGCACGTGTCATATAGCTCTAATCAAATTGGTTAGATATACCACCAAACCTACTCCGAAAGACAATTCTCTCTTTGTTAGCGCTGAGTCCTGGATGACGGAGTGTTGGCGGGTTGACGAGTGGATGCGTGGATACTATAAGAGAGTTTAAAGGTGTGGTCCTTGACGAGGGAGCTATGATTGTTCATAATCTACTATGACTACACCATTCTTCTGTTGTCAGTAATAGTAAGTTCTAGATCATCGCATGTATGGGCATGGCTCGTTATCTTCATAGCTGATCTTGGCGGTTATGTTGGACGATTTTTTAAAAATTCTCCAACGTACACTAGTACGAAGCATGTCTTCGGTGTGCCGTACGGCGGGGATGCAGATCAAGTTCTCGACGGTGTCCTAGCGGCATGAGGGAGGGTAGACACTCGTCTCCTTCCTGATGGTCTGACCTTGGACCGTGGGGAGCGGGGTGGAGCGTGGGCGAAGCCGGCGTTGATGTTGCTCTTTCACCTGGATGGCTGATGCATGTAAAATGCATAGATGAATTTTGCATATTTTCACATGGTTTTCTATTACATATTGCATCATATAAGGGTATAATTCAATGTTTTATAGTATTTTGGGGTTAAATTACAAAGTCCCCCAACTTTTATGGAATTAACCCTGCCTGTCAGAAACCCCGTTTTCTATATTTTTGACGTTTCAGGGGGCAAACTTCCGCGAAATCACCTGAAAATCTGCGGGGGTCATTTTCTTGGAAGGAGAAGACTTGCGGGCGAAGGATCCACGAGAATTGGGCAAGGAGGCCCAAAAGAGGACCCTCCATGCGGCCAGATTCCTTGGCCGCGTGAGAGGGCCCCTTTTGGCCCCTATGGCCCCAATTCCTTCCATCTTCAACTTACCGACTCCGTCTTGACCTAAAACCGACTATAAAAGGGTCCCCCGTACCCTTACGGATAAGAGCGCCGCCGAAACACCGAAACAGAGACCAGAAGTTCCAGATTGGAGGGGGAAAACTCCGGCGGGGCGCCGCCGGTGTGATCTCCTACCCCTCCAACGTCATCTCCATCGACATCTCCATGAAGAGGGAGTAGTCCACCCCAGGGCTATGGGTTTGTGGAAGTAGAACTTGTATCTCTCTCTCTATGTGCTTCACTAATTAGATCCGTATGAGCTGCCTCACATGATTACGGGCACCGTTGTAATTCCTATGTGGTGGATCTTTTCTATAAGTTATTGAATCTGAGATTGCAATTGTTTCTCTTGAGTTATTTGAGTAGATGTATCTTATGTACCCCGTTCTTATTTGCTAGCTTTGATCAATCTAGTTCTTGAGAGCGTGTGTGGGGTGATGGGTGCATTAGTTGGAGTAACGGGGGGTGGCTAGTGCTGTGAAAGTGACAGAAGTTCAGCGATCCACTTAGTTTTGTTAAACCTTTCTTAGTTACCTCACTATGGATAAAAAGGAGTACCTTGTTACCGGGGATTTGAAGTGACACTAATCAATCTCCATGACTAGATCTAGCAAGTTCTTACTTCAACTTCATGTCACAATGCTTAAAGCTATACTCTGGTTTTTCCTTAATTATCGAGGTGTTATGATTTATTTCGCATCTTGGTGGAGTATAAGAGGGATCAATATGACCGTAGAGATCTCTATGCTAGGACGTGATGCCCATATGAAAGTACTCAATGTTAAACATGTTATTGTAATCTCACATGTAATTCTTTATGTCCACCGTCTACCACTTTATTTGAGAGAATGCAAGTGTGAAACCATGAACCCCGGTCCTATTTTAATTATAAGAAAACACTCTAGTTACTTTGCTGCAATTTACTTTACTTGTACTTTACTTTACTTGCATCTCCAATTCGAATTTACATTATCTCCATCACCACTTGCATCACAAAAATACAAAAACAATCCATTGCATATTTATTTTCTCATTTGCATTTAGTAGTAGATTTAATTATTGCACATTTACTTTCAGTTTTGCATTGCAATTTAGAAGTCTCACACCTTGTGCTTGACAACCACTTGGTGAGGTTGAGGGCATAAAATTCTCTACTTGTTTGCAGGATCCTGGAGGAAGCTTGGAAGACAACTGCTGAAATAGTGGCTCCCCAAGAGTTCGATATAAACCCTCGAGTCACCCTCGTGGGGAAGAAGGCTTTCCACTAGCTACACACTCTGCACTTGGAGTCTCAACCTAGCCATCAAGCGTTTTTCTGGCGCCGTTGCCGGGGAGCCATAGGTGAAGGAGTTGTCCAAGGGAGCTCACAAGAAGTCTTCATCACCAACAAGGTGTGCAAACACCTAAGCTTGGGGAGGTTGCACCTACGTGAGTACCGTCCTTTCTATCTCCACCTTCTTTCAAGTAGATTGTTTTGTTTCTTGTCTTCTTTTTGTTTTTTTTTGTTTTTGTTCTTGTTTTTGTTTTGTCTTGCATATTTTATTTTAGTTTGCATTTTAGTTTTGCATTTAGTTATCTAGTTTATTTTAGTATTTAGAATTTGCCTAGTTACTTTTCTTTTCAGTTTTGCATAAAAAATTAAAAACTACATAAAACTATTAAAATGGGTGATAGAACTAAATTAAGTGACTACACAAATACACCCAATGACCAATTCATTGCTAGGCCAATTACTACACCTGAAATACAAGCTGAAAGCTATGAAGTAAGTCCTAGTTTATTGAATTTAATTACTAGAGAGCAATTTGGTGGTAGTGCTATGGAGGATGCCTCTATGCATCTTCATGATTTCATGGAAATATGTGATATGCAAAAATTTAAAAATGTGGAAAGTAGTGTTTTAAAACTGAAATTATTTCCTTTTTCACTTAGAGGAAAGGTTAAAGAATGGTTACTTTCACTACCTACAGCTAGTATAAAGTCTTGGGATGATTTAAAAGAAGCTTTCATTAAGAAATATTATCCTCCGTTAAAATTTTGCAAAATAGGAATAATATCCTCTCATATAGGAAAAATGATAATGAACATGTAGCCATGGCATGGGATAGAATTAAATTAATGCTTAGAACATGCCCATCACATGGAGTAAATGAATGGACCATACTACACTCTTTTTATAATGGTCTAAACTACATGTCTAGAAATATACTTGATTCTGCTGCTGGAGGTGCCTTTATGAGTAAAACTGTAGGTGAGGCTAAGAGCATATTAGAAAGCATATTGCAAAATTATAGCCAATGGAATACTGAAAGAGCACCCAATCCCACTAAGAAAATAAACTCAATTGAAGAAACCAATGATTTGTCTTCTAAAATGGACACTATTCTTGCTTTTATTAATAAACAAAATATGGAGAATGTGCCTTTGCAGGAGCTAGTTGGTAGTAATTCTGAAAGTGTCGATGTTAATTTTGTTAGGAATTATGGTAGCAATGGTTTTGGTAATGCTTACAATTCATATAGTAAACCTCCTTATGTGCCAAATAAACCTTTTGTTCCATATCCTAATGCTAATGAAAATTAGTGGAAGCCTTCTAGTGAAATTTCTGAATCTAATAAATTGCTTATGGAACAAGTTGCTAGTCACAATGCTATGATACATGAGTTAAATAAGTCTATTGCATCCATTAGTAGTGATAATAAAGGATTGCAACTTCAATCTTCGAATTTAGATAAAGCATTGTCAAAATTAGCTGATAATCAAGCAACTCTATTAAGCATGTCAGCAGGAAAGCCACAAGCACAACCTAGTGTAGGAATGAATTCTATTACTATTGCTGCTCCTATTATTGAAAATATTGATCATATTGCTGAGAATACAAGTGAGCATGTCCCTACTAGCTTAGAAGAAACTTTGAATGAAATAGTGAAGTACCCTGAATATTTACTTCCATATATGTCTTATCTTGCTAGCAAAGATGAAATTAGTCCTCATGAATCAAGCATGCTAGCTAAATTAGAGAGTAAAGTAGAGGAAATTATGATGCTTACTGAAATTAAGGACCCATTGTTGATTTAGAAAAAAGTAGCTTGCAAGAACTTATTGCTACTCTACAAAAATTTGCTAGTGATCCCACTATAAGTGTTAATCAACCTGGCTTTGGATCTTATATTGCTAATCATGTCTTGCAAGAAAAAATTGCTAGGTACAAGAATGAGGCCATGATACCTCCTAAGCTTGGGGATGCATGTATCCCCAAGGTGCTAGTTTCAATTGGAAAAGAAATTCACCATGCTATGTTAGGACATCTCCAGCGGGGCTGCTCATTTGGCCCGGACCGGCCGGATTTGAGCAGCCTGGGCCAAAACCAGGCCCCAGCGGCGCTGCTCATACGGACCGCGGTCCGTTTTTTTGTCCCCGGATGCTCAAATCCGACCCAAATTTGGGTCAGATTTGAGCAGCCCCGCGGACAACAAAAGTGTCCCGTGGACACACTCCCTGGCCCGCAAAAAAAGCCCCCTCCTCCCCCCCGCGCCGCCAGCGACCCACCTCGCCGCCGATAGGTCGCCGATTTCGCGACCACGACCACCGTTCGGCCCCTCGCCGGCGACGTCCACCTCCCCCCACCTCCCTCCCACGCCGCCGCGCCACCGCCTGCCCCGCAGGAGGCTCACCGGCCTTCGTACAGCCCGCTCCACCTCCCCCCACCTCCACGGGCGCACACAAGTTGTTCGTCCGTGTGCCTGCCCGACCTCGGCCCAAAAAATGGCGGATAGCGGCGACGAGTTCTTCTTCAACAACTTTATCATGTACTCGTCCTCGTCGGACTCCGATTCCGAGGACGAGAGCGACATCCTCGTTGCCACTCTCGTGGTCAATGACCACATCGCAAGGATGCGGCCGGTGTTCAGAGGATCCGTTCCCGGCCGTGCGCCGGGCTTGGACAGGGACAGAGCGGCCGGCCAGATGCAGCTGCGGAACGACTACTTCCACCCCACCAATCCGGTGTACACGGCCAAGCTATTCCGGCGTCGTTTTCGGATGAAAAGGGACTTGTTCAACCGCATTCGGCTCGGCATCCTCGACTACAACGATTGGTTCAAGTGCAAGCCCGATGCCATCGGTAAGCTTGGCTTCACTTCTTATCAAAAATGCACCGCGGCAATTCGGATGCTTGCATACGGAGTAGCTGGTGATCTGGTTGACGAGTACTTGCGTATGAGTGAATCCATGTGCCTGGAGGCTATGTACAAGTTTTGTGAAGCTGTGGTTCAGGTGTTCGGCCCGGAGTACTTGAGGGAACCTACTGTTGCCGACACTCAGCGGCTGTTGTCGATCAACGAGAGCAGAGGGTGGCCTGGGATGCTTGGAAGCATCGATTGTATGCATTGGGAGTGGAAGAACTGCCCATTTGGTTGGCAGGGGCAGTACAAGGGCCATGTTGGTGAGTGCACGGTTATTCTCGAAGCAGTTGCTTCGCATGATCTGTGGATTTGGCACTCGTTCTTCGGCATGGCAGGTTCACACAATGATATCAACGTGCTCCAGCGCTCTCCGGTGTTTGGCAGACTTGCCGTAGGCAACTCCCCCGAGGTGAGCTATGATATCAACGGCCACCACTACACAAAGGGATACTACCTGGCAGATGGTATCTATCCCAAGTGGGCTACCTTTGTGAAGACCATCTCCAATCCTCAAGATGAGATGAGGAAGCGGTTTGCCCAAGAGCAGGAGAGTGCCCGAAAGGATGTGGAGCGTGCTTTTGGTGCGCTTCAATCTCGATGGGCTATTGTTCGCCACCCTGCTCGAACATGGAGCCCGGAGATTATGTGGTCGGTGATGACTGCTTGTGTGATCATGCACAACATGATCATAGAGGATGAGCGCGATGACAGCGTCTACGACGAGAACTGGTTGTTTCAGGGTGAGAATGTGGAGCCCCAGCCAGGAGTGGCAACATTTGCGGATTTCATCGACTTCCAGTACGAGTTGCGTGATCAGGACACCCACCTCACACTTCGGGATGATTTGGTGCAACACATCTGGAACTTCGTTGGAAACCAGTAGTTTTTTTTTATTTTAACTAAGACTTATTTGTTTTCTTATTAAACGGTCAAATTTGTAATAAATAACTCGTATTTTATTTAGTATTGTGTTTGTTTTAGGCTCAAAGTATGGATGAGAAGGAAAAACTAGAAAAAAAAATGTCCGGCCACTAAATGAGCAGCCCCGCTGGGTGCAGGGCCAAAATCCGGCCGGACACGGCCACGGACGGCTGCTCAAACAGACAAAATGCGGACCAAATTGGTCCGCATTTGAGCAGCCCCGCTGGAGATGTCCTTAGATCTAGGTTCTAGTGTATCGGTACTCTCTAAAGAATTATATGAATTGCTAGAACTAGAAAATTTAGAAAAGTGCTCAAGTGAATTTTTCCGTGCTGATAACTCTACTAAACATGCTATAGGACAAGTAAAATATGTTATGATTGAATTGCACATGACTTTCGTACCCGTTGATTTCATTATTATGGATATGGGGGATAAATCCCCTAGTCCTATTATTTTGGGTAGACCTTTTCTTCGTACTACAGGTGCAATCATAGACTCCAAGGAAGGGAATGTCAAGTTTCAGTTCCCTCACAAGAAAAGCATGGAGCACTTCCCAAGGAAGAGGGGCACGCTGAAGAACAAGCTCCCTCATGAGCTTTATCCCTCTTGATTATCAAGTAAGTAAAGCCTAGCTATATGGCTATAAAGAAAGCGCTTTACGGGAGGCAACCCGGTTGTTTTTGTTTGGATTTTCATAGTGTCCTCTTGCTGTCTCAAGAGATTAGTTTTTTTTGTTTTAATTCTGGAGTTTTCAATAAAGAGTCAAGTCAAACCCATTTGGACTTATAAGTTGCTATCCTAGTGCATGAAATTTCTGTTTCAGCACGAGTCTGCTCACCGTATGATTTTACGTTTTTCATTGGTAGGTCAGATTAAGCTAATTTTTTAGTATGTTCTGCAACTTTTCGTCCTCAGTAAGAACAAAAATTGGCTTAATTTTTTGACGAGTCTAGCTTAGGAAAAAACGTTCGTTTTGCTGCTGCTGCTTTTCTGGACAGATTCTGCCTTCTTTTGTTTTATGCACTCTTTGGGCTTGGGAATCGAATTTCCATGATTCTTTCAAGCAAGAGAGTGAACATACAACATAATAAACCTTATTGTATATCTAATGGAGCATTTGATTTGGAATTTTGCACAGCAAGCATGTGATTTGTTTGTCCTTGCTAATCTCACCCCACAGAAAAAGAATGGGAGAAACATGTTTTGTGAAGTTTTTTCACAGGGAATAGAGGAGCTGCGCATCAAGACATCCAAGAATGGTGAAAGCCATAAGCTTGGGGATGTGATGATCACCCCACTAGAGCTACACTCTTTTGGTTAGCACACGTCTACTTTCTGTTTTTCTAAGCAAAGCATTTATCGTAGAGACTTGAAGCGTCTAGTTTTTATTTTTATTTTTGTTTTGATAAGACCACCACCATCATTTTATATGAGATTGAGCTACTGGAGTTTGGTGTTGGAATGTATTGGATGCTAGTATTATGACTTGGAATAGGGATGCCATGGTTGATTTGAAGAGCTACATATGTTTGCATGATTTATAGGCTTTTTATGTGTAGAAATTTGCAATAATGTTGTCTTGAGCTATCTCTTATTCATTCCAACAAGTAAAAACTTGTTTCCAACACTCCTTAGCCAAGTATTTCCATTGAGTCCACCATATCTTCCCATTAGTTTCATTTCTATTCCGAGTATGTTCACAATGTTATTGTGTTATTTATGTTCTAAATTAAGATATTCATTTTATTAATTGTCATGGGTTGAACTTGGGATAGGACTCTCACAAACTTTTGAAGGCACACTTTACTTTTTATGCATCTAATAAACATGACCCAATAATGGGAGCCACAAGTATTGCGTTTGACAAGTGTGTGGTTGGGAGCTAGCTATAAATGTGTATCACCGGAAAGCTTTCAACATTGCACAAAAAAATTACATTTGGTTGATATCATGTACTTTTGTTTTTGGACTCCTGCCATGCCGAAAAGAAATAGAGGAATAGTAAGTTTTGATGAGTAAGTATCTATATGACTAGAGAAACGCATTGGGCCGCTAACCCAAGCCATGCTTTATCATGGTGGAAATTTACTTACAGCTTGAGTGACTCTACAACACATCCTATAATAAAATAAGAAGCTATGCATAATAGTGAATGAAAATAAAAAGGATGATGGGTCTACTCCGTTTGTTCATCTTGTCATTGTAACATGGGCTTGTTTCCATGTCATGGGGCAAGAGGTACCTCTTTGCGGTTCTCTATGATGTCATTAATACTTATTATGATTGTACAAAGCTTATTAGGAATCTTAAGTTGAGTAATCATGGAGTAGGTTTTCACATTCACGGGGCATGAGGCTTTCAACCACCTTGTCATTCTCATTACTTCAATACTCACAATTTTAAGATGCTAGTGATAAAGGGGCAATGGGAGTCCTAGGTCAATGGATACCACATTTCAATTAGTAATTTTAGTTGAATAATTTAGAGGCTAAATAAGACTTGATCATGTTTTACCTCTACTCAATTTTCTCCAAAGTGTCCACCATATTTTGTATTCTCCATTATGCTATTCTTTGACCAATGTAGGATTTTATTTTTCATTTTGTGTATGCATTTGGTCCAAAGTGCTTTTATTTCATTATACACTTTGTAAACTTTCATGAAGCATCTTTGCTTGCATATTTGATATTTCTTACAACATGAATTGTATATTGCTACTCATTTCTAGTATTAATCATTTGATTATATGTAGCATGAATAATCCTCCTTGATATCCCATGATTGTTTCAATATGCAAAACCCATCTTAGTTTTATCACCTTCATAGTCGAGGACGAGCATGGGTTAAGCTTGGGGATGTTGATGCATGTAAAATGCATAGATGAATTTTGCATATTTTCACATGGTTTTCTATTACATATTGCATCATATAAGGGTATAATTCAATGTTTTATAGTATTTTGGGGTTAAATTACAAAGTCCCCCAACTTTTATGGAAATAACCCTGCATGTCAGAAACCCCGTTTTCTATATTTTTGACGTTTCAAGGGGCAAACTTCCGCGAAATCACCTGAAAATCTGCGGGGGTCATTTTCTTGGAAGGAGAAGACTTGCGGGCGAAGGATCCACGAGAATTGGGCAAGGAGGCCCAAAAGAGGACCCTCCACGCGGCCAGATTCCTTGGCCGCGTGAGAGGCCCCCTTTTGGCCCCAATTCCTTCCATCTTCGACTTACCGACTCCGTGTTGACCTAAAACCGACTATAAAAAGGGTCCCCCGTACCCTTACGGAGAAGAGCGCCGCCGAAACACGGAAACAGAGACCAGAAGTTCCAGATTGGAGGGGGAAAACTCCGGCGGGGCATCGCCGGTGTGATCTCCTACTCCTCCAACGTCATCTCCATCGACATCTCCATGAAGAGGGAGTAGTCCACCCCAGGGCTATGGGTTTGTGGAAGTAGCACTTGTATCTCTCTCTCTCTATGTGCTTCACTAATTAGATCCGTATGAGCTGCCTCACATGATTACGGGCACCGTTGTAATTCCTATGTGGTGGATCTTTTCTATAAGTTATTGAATCTGATATTGCAATTGTTTCTCTTGAGTTATTTGAGTAGATGTATCTTATGTACCCCGTTCTTATTTGCTAGCTTTGATCAATCTAGTTCTTGAGAACGTGTGTGGGGTGATGGGTGCATTAGTTGGAGTAACTGGGTGTGGCTTTTTGGACTGATAGATGGGGTGATGGTATCTGTGCTGAACAATCCCCTCAACTTCATTCTTATTGCCTTAGAACCAATCAATTAGTTTTGGACTTTTTAAGTGCCAATGACATATCAGACAATTTTCAACTACCTTTGTCTATTCAAGCTCACCAGCAACTCACACAGTTACAAAAAAACTTACAAGGAATTCAGTTATCAGAGAATTCTGACAGGTGGTCATATAGATGGAAGAATGTGAAATTTATAGTTTTTGCTGCCTACAAGCAACTCATTACTGGTCCACATGCCCATTCTCTTTTTATTTGCACATGGAATAATGCTGCAATCCTCAAATACAAGATATTTTTTTGGTTGCTTCTTCATGACATGCTGAATACTAGGAATCTATTACATAGGAAATCCGTCCATCTACAAAGTTTTGATTGTGAGATATGTCATGAATTCATGGAGGAGACATTGCTTCATCTTTTCTTTGATCGTCCATTTGCACGTAGATGATGGGATTGCATTGGAACTAACAGAACGAGAGGTATTTATGTTTATGATGAATTGGGCCTTCTTCATAAAATCATTCCTAAAGAAATTGCACTTGAAGTGATCATTATGGGTTGCTGGAATATATGGAAGCAAAGGAATGACAAAATCTTCAACAATATTAGGCCATGCCCTATCTCTTGGAAAATTCAGCTCACTAAGGACCTTCAGATCATACTACTTATGATGAAATCTAGATATGTGGACATTCTGAAGAATTGGGTTGATTCAGTTCTTATTTAGTATTTTTCATTTAACTCTAAAATGTTAGAGAAAACCATAATCGGTTGAGTTTTTAGGGGCTTTGTGACTTTGTAAATATTCATATTAATATATACTGTAGAACAACTTGTTCTACGGTTCATCGCCTCTAAGAAAAACATGACAGAAAATTCCTCTATAGGGATTAACTCTTGCCTCTTAGTAGATTCAACATTATTAGATATCCGGTGGTGATCATCAATGTTAACCACATGAATATTAGACTCCAAATATGAATTTCTGTCAAACTAATGCTTCATTGCATATCGGTGAATACATGAGAAATAATGCTGCCAAAATCCCGTAAGAATGACATAGCGGGTTAGCATCTGAGATGAACACACGCACCTTCCAGCAGCTCCACGTGACAAACTGCATTAAAAAAATCATAAGTAAACAATATTAGAGCAGAAACGAAGAAAGAACACAAGAAAAACAAAGTGGACACAAATAGAGAAACATACCTCTAGATGACTAGATCCCAGGACCAAACTCTGGTCAGTAGTGGCCCCATCCAGCAGCAAACTGAACGGGCCCGACCGGCATACTCCAGAGCAGCACCCAGCCCTGCAACCCCAAAAGAGCTGCGCGACCCACGACCAGTTCCTTCCGCCAACGTCCCTCTTTCCCCAGCCGTCGATGAGGGAAGAGACGGTCAGCTCGTCGGCAGTCGTGACCGTGCCCACGCGCCTCGTCAGGACTCAAGCCGAAGCCCAACTCCTTCATGTGGAACACAGCCATAAGAGCAGCGTCCGACCGGCCCGGTCCTGATGCAACCCTGACTATGTTCCTCACATGCTCTGGTCTCCCACACCGCCGGAGCAGCCCATGTTCCCGTCTCTTTTAACGACGTATGCTCCATCGCATGGTGCTCAAGCTCGGCCTTGTCGCGGACGCATACATGCGGTCAAGCTCGACCTTGCCGTGGACGTCATGTTGCTCAAGCTCGTGGTGACATGGAGCGGCATGGTGAGCGTGTACTCCCGCGCTAGCAGGCACCAATACGCCGTAGATCTCTTCTCCGTGATGCAGGTGGATGGCGTGGAGCTGAATGGCAAGGTGCTCGTCAACATCCTCAGCACGCTGGAGCAAGGCGTGTGATTGCACGCGTACATCGACAAGCATGGTGTCGTCGTGAATGCGATTGTGCCATTGTGTTCACCGCCCTCGTGAACATGTGCTCCGAGTGTGCCGACACAAGTCTCGCCAGGTGTTCGATACCTCAAGATCATAGGCTCTTCCGCAGTGTCTCCGTGCTGGCAGTGCACGGGCAGTGCCAAGAAGCGCTCGCCTTGTTTTACGAGCTGGAAACTTACAACTCCCACCGCCTGAGGTCTGCTGAACGGCATGGAGGTGGCTGGAGAAGGGATTATGGGCGCGAGAGTGGGGGAGGGGCGGACGACATTGGGGGATTTTCTCTGGTCATGGCGCCGAGCGCCAGCACCATGGAGTCTCGAGGTGGCGTGGCGGCGGTAGCGGACGCGTCGCAGGTGTCTATAATTGTTTCTCGCCAGCCCGTGGGTGTCCAAGTAGCGGATTAAGTGGGATGGGACAAACGGCACTGTGAGCATCCGATCCCACTTACAGGCCTAGGTCTGCGAGACCTCTTCCTGCTCGGACGCGGGCACGTCAGCGCGGAGGGTGCCGATGAAGAGCACCTCCATTTCGTCGGGAATGTCTTCACCGAGGGAAAGAAGGAGAGAGTCATCGTCCAAGGAGAACACCCAGCCGCGGCGGTCAGGGCGGAGGCACGCAACGATAGGGAACTGGTTGGCGACCACGATGAGGCACTCTCCGACCACCAAGGAGGGCACGTCGGATGCGATGCTGCTGGTGGCCACCCGCTCGTCCTCCTCATCGTCCAGCTCCGAGAGCGTCCCGACACCGTCATCACCCGCCGCATCCGCCTCGACTCGAACGACTACCGCTGGCCGGGCCCAGCACCGTGAAGTTCCCCGTGGCAAGGTTGAGCGGGTCGGTGTATGACCTGTATGACCTGGACATCACGGCGGATCAAATCCCGCCGGAACCCTAGCCTCTCAATCCAAGAAACGGCGCAAGACTCAACCAAACCCTAGGTTGGTCCGCGCCTTCGACCCGATCCCCCGTTTCGAGTTGGCGAAGAAAATGTGGGAGGGAGGCGACGGAGGATGACGAGCCCACTTTAGGACGTGTTTGGTTCGGCCATTTCAGTCTGTCATCCAATACCACCGGTACCTCAAACCTTTAATCACGTTTGTTTCGAACGAGCTGTAATTTTTTCCAACTAGGCTAGCCCCTTTCTATTACTTTCATAACAGAAATAACAGGTTCTTACAAGAGAGAAATAAGGGATAGAAAGGGACAGGAGCAGTTCAGCTAGAAAAGAGGGGTATCATCCGGGAAACCCACTGCGAATGTTCTCCCTCGAACATCCCTACGGGGCAAAAACCTGCTGATAGAATTCCCCTTTAACCTAACCAACAAAACATACGAGGTTCAGCACAACACAAACCAGGTGACACACAACCAGTCGACTCACAACCAGTCTAACAAACGACAAACATCTAAGCAACCGGCACAGCACGAACAACCAGATCAGCCTCAACCCTCCAGCAAGAGGACACCTCCAGCCATAGCAGGTGCAGAAGCTTCTCCCGAGGATCTCCCTGCAGCAAATCTCATCGCCATCTTCTTCAGCTGTGATGCACCTTCCATGATTGCTTCTTTGTCACCCTTCGGGTAGAGACCTGCCCAGTACACCAAAAACGAACATACCATAAAAACAATAGAGATAGGATCCCTCAACAAATACTTGTCAAACGTCACTTTGTTTCTCATCGTCCAAATCGACCAGCAAACAGCCGAGATGACCAAGTTATAAAACTTCCACCTGGCCAAAAGGCATAGCACGCAAAACACTGCCAAAGGGAGTTTGGGCAAGTTTGAGTCCCCAACACAGCTCCCACCATACCCCAAATAGTTTTAGCCATGGTACAAGAAAAGAAAAGGTGATTTCTAGTTTCTATGTTCCCCAAAAGGAGCAAATAGGATTTCCAGGCCACTTTCCTTTCCTCGTATTCTCCCTAGTAAGCACAACATCTTGCAACAACTGTCAAAGGAAAATTTTAATTTTCAATGGGACTTTAGTTTTCCGTACCCAACTATAGTTAGGCTCAGCTAGGTTTTTCCAAAAGTTGATACACCGATTTCGTAGACAATTTTCCATTCTTATTGTACTTCCAAACAACCTGATCGCCCTCATCAATAAGAGTTATTTTTCCAGCTCTCTCCTGTATAGAATCCCACTGTTCCTTAATTCCAGGAACTACACGTCTTCTAAAAGTTAACTCAAAGTTTTTCACAAAACACTCAGCAAAGGAAATATCTTGTTGCTGGCATATACTAAACATCAAGGGATAAGAAGTTGACAAAGGGGTACTTTCCAATCAGGGATCGTGCCAAAACCTCACCAGACCCCTTTTTTTCAAAATGACCCTCCTTCCTGCCATGTAAACCTCTATCACTTTCAACAAATTTTCCCATGCCGGAGAATCATTGAACTTTACTTCTAGAGAAGCTACAGATTTTTTTCTAAGATACTTAGCTCTCACAATATCTTGCCATAAACCTTTTTTTGTATCAAGTTTCCACCACCACTTAGTTAGGAGGCTAATATTCTGTTTTCTCGGGTCTTTAACACCTAGACTGTAACATCCCAAGTATGAAAACTACCCCATAGAATGTTTGTTTCATGTTTATTAAGGTATTGCATCATGTCATCATATTGTTTCCATGTTGTTTGCATTTGTTTCTTAATTGTTGCATTTGTTTTCCACTGTTTTCACAACTCAAATTCAAACCTTACTCAAACAATGTTTTCATACTTGTTCTGTTACAACTTTTGGAATAAAAATAACAAATGAAAACAACCAAATCGTTCCATTTTATTCCATGTTGATCACTCCTTAAATTGTTGTTTTTAATCAAACAATTAATTCAATAAATTAATTCCAAATCATTTCAAATTCAAATCACATCTTCAAAACATCAATCAACTTGAGTTTATAACAAATCTCCAAAACAATCAAACTCATTTTTTTAATCACTTTAATCAATAGGGTTCACCCTATTAAAATCCTTGTTTTCAATATTAATCTATTAATTTCTAAATTGCTCAAATTCCCATCAAATGCATCAAACAAGAACACTTTTGAACTTATAAACTTTAACAAGCAAATCAACTACTTTCAATCAAATTAATCATAGGGGTTACCCTATTTAACTATTGGTTTTATCAATGATCTCTAATATTAAAAAAAAATTCTCCCAAAATTGGTTTAAATCCCAAACAGCAATTTATTTTTTCAAACTTTCTGTAAAACAAAAATTTGGCAGTGTTTTCTTTTAGTCTAATTAGCTTAACCGAATTTTCCTACAAATTTTACTAACCTATAATATCTCCTTTTCTTCCAAATCCTTTGCTGCAAAAAAAAAAGAATCAGAACAAATGATAAAAAAAAACGGCTGGGGGGGGAGAAGCAGACTGGGCCAAGCCCAGCCCACCACCCCAGCACCCTAACCCCGCACGGCCTGCTGGCCCTTTTCTCCTAGCTCCGTACAGATGACGTCGTCGCACGCCAGCTCGCAGCACCGAGCTCCACCTGCTCCCCTCGATGCTATATCTAGCCCTAGTCCCCATCAAACCCTAGCTCCAGGCCCCTATTCCTCCTCCGCCTCCGTCCTCTCTTTCCCCCCGATTTTTTCCTTCTCCTGTATCTGAAGCTCCACACCTACTGACCATCCTCTGAACTTCCATGGCCAGAGAAGTAGACGCTTGTCGCCGGGGGGATGAGCGCAGCCACGGGCCGCTGACGGCGGGAATGGACCCGCGGCGTCTCCCTCCACCGCCTCGACTCACCGCGTGTTGCTGGGAGCAACCACGGCGACCGCGCCGTCGCCGGAAATTTCCGTCGTTCTTCTGTTCGTCGTCTGAACGTCTACCACGAAACCCTCGATGTGAGCCTCTGCTCCTTCTCCTCTCCCTCCTGGTTCCTCTCCGTAGCACACACGCGTAGGCACGCATCAGCACCCACCCGAACGCGTTTGCATCGAGCACGAGTAAGCCCCGATCGCCGCCGGCGTGTTACCATCGTTCGCTACTTGGTTCGTCAGGTTCAGAAACGGCAAGATCTGTTCAAGTTCAGTTAACCTCAGTAGTGAAAGAACATAGGTTCTAAATCCTGTTTTGACTGTTTGATTACAACATATAGATGGACTAATGTGGTTTGCTAAGTGTACTCAGAAAACATAGTCCCGTAAATGTCGTACAAAGTTCAACAATAAGTGAGAAAATGCTACGGGAAAATACAAGGAAGAGTTGAAAAGAAACGGCGAAAAGAAATGAGAAAAGGAAGAAAGATGCAGGGTGGCCGGCCTCCAGGCCGGTCTGGCCTGGCTCCAGGCCGGGCTGGCGCAGCTCCTGGCCAGCCCCACGCCGGCCCCAGGCCGGCCCCCAGGCTGGGGCTTTCGGGTGGGGGTCCGGCCTCACCCCTCGCCCCCGCCGGCCCCAGGCCGGCCTCCAGGCCGGGGCGCCCGGGTGGGGGGCCGGCCTCCCCCCTGTTCCACGCCGGCCAGGCCGGGTCGGCAGCAGCCACGCCGGCCTCCCCCTGCGCCCACGCCGGCCCCAGGCCGGCCCCCAGGCCGGGGTGGGTTCTGGCCCGGCCCTGGCTGCCCCCAGGCCGGCCAGGCCGGCCCCCAGGCCGGGGTGGGTCGCAGGAAAGGTGTTCCCCCCTAAAAACGGCCATATTTCGACAAGACTATATATACGGGGTCTTCACCTACCTTTGCTTTTTGTCAATCCCATTCACTCTCTCTCTCACCACCATTGATTGACCAAGCTCAAGCTCAAGAACAAGATCTCCACAAATCCCCAACCAAAGCTCGTGATACTTTGGGATTTGAAGGAGACACCCCCGATCTACAACTCCACCGAGCCGATTAGAAATCCACCCACTCATCCCATAGGGATCTTGTCATTCTTAGTTCATTGGAGCTAGGAATCTTGTTGCTCTTAGTTCATCGGAGCTCGGAGCCTTGTTGATATCCCCGGTGCTTTTGTGCCCGTGGATCTTGCTTCTAGGAGTCTTGGCGGCTCTTGGGATTTGGTGAGGACCCTCCAAATCTTGTGGAGTGTGCCTCATCCTTGTAAAGGTTCTAGTTGTCAACCTCAACGGCAACATAGTGATTCGAGTCTATCCACATCGGTGGAAGATCTCGAAGGAGATACGGTGTGGCATTTGAGGCCTACTCGGTGTTCCACTTTGGTGGCACCGCACCGCTCCAACGGAGATTAGCTTCCATTGGGAAGTGAACTTCGGGATAAATCTCCGCGTCATTGTGTTCGGTTATCCCTCAACTTATCTTTACTTGTTACTACTAGCTTAGTCATATTGTTCACCTTGTGCTAGTCGTAATTGCTCAACATATAGGATTGTCCATCTAGTTGCATACTCTAGATAATCTATATTTGAGCTTTGCCTTGTTAACTTGAAAAAGAAGTTAAAATTTGTAGTTAACCTATTCACCCCCCCTCTAGTTAACCTCTCGATCCTTCAATTGGTATCAGAGCCTCGTCTCTTTATAAAAGGCTTTACCGCCTAAAGAGGAGGTGAGGATGGCCGATGATCCCGTCACCATGGATGGGATTCAAAAGCTAATCCAAGCTATGATTGATTCTTCCGAGAAGAAGATGGAGGGACTAATAAAAGAATTGACATCTCCATCTAAGCAACCTAGTGAAAAGATTATCTTAGATGAAAATGGAAACCCCTTGCCAACTAAAGAAGGAAGTGATACAACTTCACCTTTAAATAATGGTGCACCATCAAATGGTAGTGGTGGCAATTCTTTTGGCTATGCATACAACAATGCTCCTAATGTTCAACATCCGCATGTCTCTCATCTTGGTCCACCTCCTTTGGTGGATCGGCATCGTTTTACTAATTGGAAAGCTTCCATGAAGTCTTACATGTGCAGCTCTTCAATGCAAATATGGAGAATTGTTGAAAAGGGATATGAGCCAAAGGATCCCGCTAATCTAAGCTCAAGTGACATCATTGATGAGCAACTCAACGCTCATGCCTTGCACATGTTGGAAAGGGCAATGGAGAAGGAAGGAGTTGAGCACATCCGGTCCTTCACAAGTGCAAAGAAAGCTTATGATGGTCTTGTTGATATGTTTGACGGCAATGTCAACCTCCAAAGGTCCAAGAGGTCAATCATTCAAAGAAAAGTTGAACACTTTCATTTGGGCGACGGATAGAACATAGAAGACATGTTTAGAAGACTCAAGGCTCTTGTTAATGATATGAGAGATGGTGGATTCACGGATTGCACGGAGAATTGGGTCAAGGAGAAATTCCTTCTCACCTTGATGCCATATAATGAAAACATGGTGATGAATGTACAAGCAAGGGCCGACTATTTGGACCTATCCCCCAATGATGTCCTAGGTCTTTTTATCACTCTCAAGGTCATGAAACAAACCTCCGATGATGTCATGGCCCGTGTGAACGGAGCAAAGAAAGCATCTCTTGCCTTGAAGGCCAAGGTCATTCCCCATGAAGATAATGACTCGAGTGATGATGGTGCTTCTATGCATGAGGTCTCCGAGAGAGAAATGAGGACATCACATGATGAATGCTTAGCTCTTGCTCAACACAAGTGGTGGAAGAAAGGAGACTTTAGATCCAATGCCACCAAGAACAAAGGAAAGGAATCCTCTAGCACGAAGAAAGCAAGAACTTGCTTCAATTGTGGAGATTCCGAGCACTTCGTTGCCGAGTGTCCCTTCAAGAGTAGAATTGAGAATGGAGGAAGACTTATCAAGAAATCCACCTTCATTCCCAAGTCCAAGAACTTCATCAAGAGAGGCCCTCCTAGGGCAATGATTGCTAACGAAGTCGAGTACACATCCGGTGGTGAAGAGGATGATGGTGAAGGCGAACAAGTAGGTATGGCGGCCATGGCTAGGGGCGTCATACCTCCTAACTTAAGCTCTCTCTTCTCCAACCCAAATGACAACAAGGGCCCCTCGATTCACAAGTGCTTCATGGCCAAGGGTGTACCCGCAAAGGGTTGCATTTCCGGTGGAACATCATGGATGATTGATAGCGGTTGTTCCGCACACATGACCGGAAGCAAAGAAGTATTAGAAGACTTGAAACTCCAACTTCTCAAGTTTGCTCATGTAATTATTGGTGATCGCTCACAACTTAAGGTATTGGGACATGGCAAGGTGGTCATTTCTCCGGATTCATCCATTGAGAAAGTCCTCCTTGTTGAGTCCCTTGGCTATAATCTTCTTTCCGTCTTGCAACTTTGTGAATGCAATTTTACATGCGTATTTGGGCGTCACCATGTGCTTGTCCTTCACACTATTTCTCTTAAAGTAGCCTTTGTTGGATTTGTGGAAAACGGTATGTATGTAGTGGATTTCTCGAAAGAAACTACACATATTGCCACATGTCTAATGGCTAAATCCGACGTGGGATGGCTTTGGCATCGTCGCCTAGGCCATGTCGGTATGAGAAATCTACAAACTCTTGTGAAGGGTGAGCACGTGGTAGGACTAACAAGTGTGAACTTTTCCAAAGATCGTCCTTGTAGCTCTTGTATTGCCGGAAAGATGCATGAGAAGAATCATCCCAAAACATCTATCATCGCCACAACAAGACCTTTTGAGCGCATTCACATGGACCTATTTGGTCCTCCCACATATGATAGTCTTGGTGGCAAGAAGTATTGTTTGGTTATTGTTGATGATTATACAAGATACACTTGGGTTTTCTATATCAAGAAGAAGAGTGAAACTCAAGAAAGATTCATTACTTGGGCTACCGAAGTGCAACGCCAATATGACACCAAGATATTATCCATTAGCAGTGACAATGGTTCCGAGTTCAAGAACTACACCATGGATGAATTCTTGGGTAATGAGGGGATAAGACATCAATATTCCGCCGCGTACACCCCTCAACAAAATGGTGTTGCGGAGAGGAAGAATCGCACACTTATTGATATGGCAAGAACTATGATGGCCGAGTTCAAATCCCCATATAACTTTTGGGCCGAAGCTATCAACACCGCTTGTCATCTATCTAACCGACTCTTCCTTCGTCCGATGATTGGCATGACTCCATATGAGCTTCTCACCGGTAACAAACCCAATCTCTCATATCTTCGAGTTTTTGGGTGCAAATGCCAAGTATACATAAAAGGAACTAGATTGTCTAAATTTGATGCTAGAACATTTGAAGGTATTTTTGTTGGTTATGCCACGAACTCCCACACTTATAGAGTCTACAACATTTCCACCGGGTGTGTTGAAGAATCTATGAATGTGGAATTTCATGAGGATAATGGCTCCCAAGTGGAGCAAATTGATTGTGATGATGTAGGTGATGAACCATCCTCCATAGCCATAGGAAGAATGGGTGTAGGTCCACTTATACCCATTGAGGGACACCTTGTGGCAAATGAAGATGGAACTAGCTCTACGCAAGTGGAGCCCTCTACATCAACCACCAATCAAATGGTAAACCAAGAACAAGAAGAAGATCTTAATGTGGATATCTCTAATCAAGAAAGTGATCAAGATCCACCCAATGATAATGGTGGAAGTGGTCTTGGTGATACTTCTCCAAGAACTCCAATAAGGGTGGACAATGGTCTTGATGAAGGAAATGATGAGGATGTCCCACCAAATGAACATCCCGATGATGCTCTAGTTCGTATCAAGTCTCGTCAAGCATCAAGATTGCAACAAAAGTCACTATATCAAAAGAATATAATTGGTGGCTTGGGAAGAAGTGTCTCCACTCGTGGACAAGTGCTCAAGTTTTGTGGTATTCATTCATATGTCTCTCATGTTGAACCCATCAAAGTATATGATGCTCTTGAAGATGAAGATTGGGTTCAAGCTATGCATGAAGAGCTCCATAATTTTGAAAGGAACAAAGTATGGTCTCTAGTGGAAAGACCCAAGGATCACAATATCATTGGAACTAAATGGGTGTTCAAGAACAAGCAAGATTCTCATGGGCAAGTGATTCGCAACAAAGCACGATTGGTTGCTCAAGGCTACTCTCAAGTCGAAGGACTTGACTACGGTGAAACTTTCGCTCCCGTAGCTAGGCTTGAATCCATTCGTATATTACTTGCATTTGCCACTAGTCATAACTTCATCTTGCATCAAATGGATGTTAAAAGTGCCTTTCTAAATGGACCTTTAAATGAAATGGTATATGTTAAACAACCTCCGGGATTCGAAGATCCCAAGTATCCTAACCATGTCTACTACCTCCATAAGGCTTTGTATGGCCTCAAACAAGCCCCACGTGCTTGGTATGATCACTTAAAGGAGTTCTTAGTGGATCGTGGTTTCGTGCTTGGGGTAATTGATCCCACACTCTTTACCAAAAGTGTAGATGGACATTTCTTTGTATGCCAAGTATATGTTGATGATATTATATTTGGATCATCTAACGTGAGTTTTGTAGATCAATTTGCCAAACTAATGACAAGTGAATTTGAGATGTCTATGATGGGAGAATTAAAGTTCTTTCTAGGTTTTGAGATCAAGCAATATCATGAAGGGACTTTTATTTGTCAAGCCAAATATATTCAAGACATGCTCAAGAAATTCGATATGATTAATGCCAAACCATTACCTTATCCAATGCCAACTACCACAAATCTCTCTTTTGATCATGAAGGTATACCGGTAGACCCCAAACTTTATAGATCCATCATTGGATCCTTGCTTTACCTTTGTGCTTCTAGACCGGATATTATGTTTAGTGTGGGTTTGTGTGCAAGATTTCAATCTAACCCCAAGGAAAGCCATATGATTGCGGTCAAGAGGATTCTTAGGTACTTGGTTGACACTCCAACTCATGGTCTTTGGTATCCATCAAACACAACCTTTGATCTTGTGGGATACTCGGATGCGGATTGGGGAGGTGACAAAGTGGATAGAAAATCAACCTCGGGTGCTTGCCAATTTCTTGGTAGGTCTCTCGTGTGTTGGTCTTCCAAGAAACAAAATTGTATTGCCACCTCCTCCACGGAAGCGGAGTATATTTCCGCCGCAAGTTGTTGTTCTCAACTCTTATGGATGAGGCAATGTCTTAAGGATTTTGGAATTAAGATTAAGACTATGCCTCTTTTATGTGATAATGAGAGTGCCATTAAAATTGGTCACAATCCGGTACTTCATGGCAAGACCAAGCATATTGAGATTCGGTATCATTTTATTCGGGATCATGTGGCCAATGGTGATATCTCACTCTCCTATGTCAACACTAAAGATCAACTTGCCGACATCCTTACCAAGCCTCTAGATGTGAAGAGATTCAAGGAATTAAGGAGTGAGCTCAACATCATATGTGCAAGCAATTTTAGTTGATTGGAAATCTCGCATACACACCCATACTAGACTCTTATTTGGATTTAGATGCACGCATAGACATAGGGGGAGTGTAACTCAATCAATGAGCCAACACTACCTCTATTATGCATAAATAAACAAATCATGCCTAAATGATCATTTTTAATGACATCATGTGCTTAAATGATGAGTCTCGACAATGCACCCAAGATATATCTTCGTGGTGTCATATCGAACATACTCATACATGGTGGCTACGGCCACCGCCCATTTCTCCATCCAACATTTGTGTTCGAATGTTCAATCAATTGCTTCTCTCTTTGAGTTCATATTTCATTAGTATCCAATGTTGCTCATTTCGTTTTCTCATATTTCCCCATTGGATACAAGTGAAAACATCTTATGCATGTCATCATTCTCATATCATCCGTGCACATGGTCAAATAAAAATGCTCTACGAAACAATTTCAAGAAAATGGTGTTAGATTATATTTCATAAAAAATTCTTGAATTACAATATTATTCATTTGTTTGTGAGTTGATAGGTTGGGTAGGTTAATCGTTTTTTTGTGTGTGAAAAAAAATATATATAGATAGATCAATCAAAATTTGCCAAACAAAAAAAAAACAAAAAAAAAAAACGACCCTCCAAAACCCCACCCCGGCCCCTGCCGCTGCCGAGCCGGCCCCAGGCCGGGGGTCAGGCCGGGGGCTTCGGCCTCCCTGCCGGCCTCGCCTCGCCCGCCGTGCCGGCCCCAGGCCGGGGGCCAGGCCGGCTCCCTCGGCCGCCATACCGGCCTCCCGCCCGGCCCCGCCCGCCCCGCCCGCCCCCGGCCCCTGCCCCAGGCCGGGGCCCCTGCCCCCGCGCGCATCCGGCCGGCCAGGCCGGCCGCCCGACCAGCCCCAGGCCGGGGTGGGGCGAAGCCCCCATCAACCCCACGCCCCACGCTCCCTGCTCCCTCCAACCGCACCAAACCCCCCCCCCCCCCACACTTCTTCTTCCTCCTCCCCCATCTCCATTAGAGCCCCTAGGAGCTCTACCCTAACCCCCCTCCCCCCCACCTCCCTAGCCCATCCCCACCGCTCAAAATCACGGATCCGCAAGCCCTCGGCCTTCTCCTCCCTCTCCTCCACACGGTTTTCTCACTCACCCCTTATTGGAGGAGATCGGGACACTTGATTTTCTAGTCCTTTTTGGTTGACCATGGCTTCGAACTCGGGTAATTTTTCTATGGGCTACTCTATGTGTTATGTATATGTTAGTGCCATCCATGTGTGTGCTCGTACTCACATTCATGTCCTAAATTTTTTTATTTTCATCTCATCATATTAGGGTTCATGCCACACCCATGTCACTCGTTTCAATCCTATCCATGAATATGTTTGTACTAGGATTCATCTACTAGGGTTCATATGCTAGGGTTCATACTAGGGTTCATACCACTAGGTTCTATCATGCTTTGTTCATCACATGTGTTCCATCTATTTCGTATGATATGCCATGATCCTCATAATCGCTTAATGCTCGGGTTCCTCCACTATGATCTATTTTATTTTTTTCATGACATATGTGCCACATATTCTTATGATTATGCCATGTTGATGCTCACCTAGCCCTCAATATCATGACTATGACCATGAATATATATTCAAAAATTTCCATTACTTGATCCAATTGTTCTATCATTAAGACCTAATGTGTATGACATCACTTAAAATTTTTTTACATTCTCATGGTTGCTTGTATGCTAAAATACCAAATATTTTGTTTCACGTCAAACACTACTATCCACACGATATGATCATATGCAAACACTATTGGGCTAGTACTTCGTTTACCATGTCATTGTCCCATAGTTTCATGATTTAATTTTTTTTTTGTTTCACTCACCTAAAACAAACGACCATGTGCACTCATTATCATATTCCATCTATATGCATCATATATTTCAGGTGACTCTCCTCATGAGGATGCCTCTCGCTCTCTCCGTCCTCGCGTCCCTCGCAAGAAAAGTGCTCAAGATGTTGCTGGCTCTACTCCCTCACGGAGATCCGCCCTTCCTATCAATCCCAAGGAACCCGTGATCAGGAACTGGGGTGGCCTCAGTGCTGCTGATTTTGAGGAAGCTAGGCTGAAGTTTAACCCATATGACTTTGGTGAAAGGACATGCTCGGATAATCGGTTTTATTGCAACATGCATCAAGTAATGCATGAATTCATTCTCGGCAAGCTACAGCACAGTCATGTGGATCAACACTTCTTTGACATTGAGTATGCTCGCAACAAGTGGCCTGAGGTGATGACCATCATGGATTTCCACAACCTCACTCCTCTCATGGGTGACACACTGGCTCATCCGTTCTCTCCAGAGTTGCTCAGGGAGTTCTACTCCACCGTTCACTTCGCCGCCGGTGGTCCCACGCGTAGAAGGGCGAGGTACGCAAGTGGATGATCAACCTCCTCTTCCACATTGAGTCTCGGATGCAAGCAAGGAAGCAGTTGGATGTACTAGACTATATGTGGAATGAGATGCAGAGTGTGGTCAAGGAGAAGAGGGTACCCATCTATGGCTCATACATTCAGCGTCTTATTGAGACCCGCATTCCCGAAGGTCTCCTCAACAATTATGCCAAAGTGACTCCAAAGAAGAATGTTCTCATGTATGATGCTCCAGTTGAGACTGCTAATGAGCCAAGGCCTAAGCGCACCCGCACCGAGTCCATTACTCGCCGCTCTCCTTCACCTTCTCCTGCTCCTGAGACATTTAATCTTAAGAAGATCCTTCAGAAGATGAATTGTTTCTTCATTGATAAGCAACATCAAGATTATGAGGCGTATCGCAAAGGGAAAGCATCTAGTCGCCGTCAGCGCGCCATCCAAACTGCACTCAAGATTCCTCTTAGCCCTTCCAGCTCCAAAGAGATTTCCGAGGCAAAGTGGATGTCTAAGCATACATATTGGTGTGGAGATGATGCTTCCTCTCTCGGCTCTTTTGCGGGGCCATACACCACAGCTGAGGCTAGTTCCAGTCAGGCTCCACACGAGGATGAGGACCTCCATGAGGACGAGGATGAGGATGAGCTGGGCGACGAGTGATCGCATTGCATTTTTCTCCCTTTTTGGTGTATGATGCCAAGGGGGAGAACCACTCACGCATTGCATTGCATCACATGCATTCATTTGCGTCTTATCGTTGTGATTTGCTTTCTAGTTGAAACTATTTGTGTGCTTTGTGAACCTTTGTGTTATTGTAAGACTATGTTCTTAATTATCTATCGTACTCTATATTATGTGTGTGACAATGGTTATTGAAGATCTTAGCAAGATTATCAAGTTATTTCCTCCACTCACTATTTTCCATATATTGAAGCCATATTGAGTGAAGGTATTATTCATAAGAAGAGTGCTATGGTAAGATCTTGAAAGACATAAACATTATCATTCATACATGTGTATCTTCAATGGTAAAAATCATGGATGGACTAATCTCTTGCACTTCACATAAATATGGTATAGTCTCATCATCATCATGATTATAAAATATACATGTCAATTGTTATGTGCACACAAATAGGGGGAGTACGAATACATGTTATTTATCTCACAAATAGCCATGCAATATTATCTATTATGCAAATCCGTATGTTGTCATCAAACATCAAAAAGGGGGAGATTGAAAGAACATAGGTTCTAAATCCTGTTTTGACTGTTTGATTACAACATATAGATGGACTAATGTGGTTTGCTAAGTGTACTCAGAAAACATAGTCCCGTAAATGTCGTACAAAGTTCAACAATAAGTGAGAAAATGCTACGGGAAAATACAAGGAAGAGTTGAAAAGAAACGGCGAAAAGAAATGAGAAAAGGAAGAAAGATGCAGGGTGGCCGGCCTCCAGGCCGGTCTGGCCTGGCTCCAGGCCGGGCTGGCGCAGCTCCTGGCCAGCCCCACGCCGGCCCCAGGCCGGCCCCCAGGCTGGGGCTTTCGGGTGGGGGTCCGGCCTCACCCCTCGCCCCCGCCGGCCCCAGGCCGGCCTCCAGGCCGGGGCGCCCGGGTGGGGGGCCGGCCTCCCCCCTGTTCCACGCCGGCCAGGCCGGGTCGGCAGCAGCCACGCCGGCCTCCCCCTGCGCCCACGCCGGCCCCAGGCCGGCCCCCAGGCCGGGGTGGGTTCTGGCCCGGCCCTGGCTGCCCCCAGGCCGGCCAGGCCGGCCCCCAGGCCGGGGTGGGTCGCAGGAAAGGTGTCCCCCCCCTAAAAACGGCCATATTTCGACAAGACTATATATACGGGGTCTTCACCTACCTTTGCTTTTTGTCAATCCCATTCACTCTCTCTCTCACCACCATTGATTGACCAAGCTCAAGCTCAAGAACAAGATCTCCACAAATCCCCAACCAAAGCTCGTGATACTTTGGGATTTGAAGGAGACACCCCCGATCTACAACTCCACCGAGCCGATTAGAAATCCACCCACTCATCCCATAGGGATCTTGTCATTCTTAGTTCATTGGAGCTAGGAATCTTGTTGCTCTTAGTTCATCGGAGCTCGGAGCCTTGTTGATATCCCCGGTGCTTTTGTGCCCGTGGATCTTGCTTCTAGGAGTCTTGGCGGCTCTTGGGATTTGGTGAGGACCCTCCAAATCTTGTGGAGTGTGCCTCATCCTTGTAAAGGTTCTAGTTGTCAACCTCAACGGCAACATAGTGATTCGAGTCTATCCACATCGGTGGAAGATCTCGAAGGAGATACGGTGTGGCATTTGAGGCCTACTCGGTGTTCCACTTTGGTGGCACCGCACCGCTCCAACGGAGATTAGCTTCCATTGGGAAGTGAACTTCGGGATAAATCTCCGCGTCATTGTGTTCGGTTATCCCTCAACTTATCTTTACTTGTTACTACTAGCTTAGTCATATTGTTCACCTTGTGCTAGTCGTAATTGCTCAACATATAGGATTGTCCATCTAGTTGCATACTCTAGATAATCTATATTTGAGCTTTGCCTTGTTAACTTGAAAAAGAAGTTAAAATTTGTAGTTAACCTATTCACCCCCCCCCCCTCTAGTTAACCTCTCGATCCTTCAAGTAGCGAAGATATCCTCCAACGTACATGTATCCTGTCACGAAACCAGCGATAGCCGCACTGGCCTGTTCCTTGCGCGCAGCGGGCAGGTCCCGTGTTCGATCCCCGCGGAGGGAATAAACACCCACTTTTTTTCAGCTACGCGCAGGGGGTAGGACCCACGGGTCAGTGACCCCCAATGCCACATCACCTGCCACGCGCGCGTACCGTGGACATGCTGGCCCGTGGCCCACCGTGCAGTGGCTGTGGCTAGCTGCTGCACGGTGCAAAAACATTTAACTCGATTCTGTTTTATTCCAAATGAATTTAAATTGCAGAAATAATCCCTAAAACTAAAATCTTAATAACTTTTAATCCATAACTCTAAAAAATAAAAGTTATATATGTTTTCTATTCAAAATTTAATACTCTTTCCAAATAACTTATTTGTGTTCTGTTTTGAGTTTTCAAAATACATTTAAAATTCAAATTTGAATAATTCAAATGCAAATTGCTAAATTCAATAAATAATTCATACTAATTCCAAATAATGCCAATAAAATATGTTTTCCATACCATTTCACCTCACCTATTCAAATATAATTTTTGTTTCCTGGTTTGAATAATTTAAATTGCCTAAATAATTTAATACTTGTTTAATTCAATTAAATTTGATAAAATCATAACTTGCTCAAACTTTAATTATTTCTAAACATGTAAAATATGTTTTCAAACCAGAAAAACATAACCTTTCCAAATATGAACTTGGTTTAATGTTTTGAACAAATAAAAATTCAATTAAATTCAAACTTGTTTTAAATCCATTTAAAACTTGTTTAATATTGTTTAATTCATAATAAATTCATCCTAATTCCAATTTCAGTATTTGAAACATGTAATCCAACTAAAATTTGATGTTATTTTCAAATATAAATTTTGTTAATGGTTTTGCACACTTTAACTTGATGAAAACAACAGTTGCTTGTGTGGCAAGGTTAAGTAACCACATTTTCCAAACTTAATCAATGATTTCCAAAACTTGTTCCAATCCTTTTTCACTTGCATCTATCATTGTTATTTGTTGTTATTTTGTTGTTAACATCATGCATGCATCATGCTAACAACTCTCACATAATAATTAATTGTAAATCATTTGTTTCCACTTATTTCAATGTATCTTTTCCATATGCAATCCAATTGCATATGGGTCCAATTAAATTGTGTTATCTTGTCAAATAGTTTATTTTGATGCATCTATTAACATGACATGCATCATCCCATGTTTGTGCACCTATGCCATGATATTGATTGTCTACCTTTTCTGCATTGTCTGTTTGCTTCTTCTCGGATAAACGACGACGTTGAGACCGACGATACTTACGACATCCCTTCTAAGGAGTTAGCTCAGTACCAGGCTACTGGGTTTTGCAGGCAAGTTATCACTCACATGAACCACTGTGTTCCTTTCAACATTGGTTACCGATACTTTCCGTTGTTCTTTTCTGCTAGCCTTAGTAGTAGTTGTTTCTGTTACGAACCTATCACATGAATCCCTTAACCCTTATATTGCCTCACCTCCACTCCTACACCCTCTTTGTTTGAGCCAGTGTCTTACTAGCATGCTTAGGTTGTTTTGCTCGAGTCTGTTACCCGTTACTTTCTGTTACTATCTCTATTATGTTCTGGGGGCTCGATGTTAATCAATCAATCCTGTTAATGCTAATGGTAATAATAATAATTTGATGATAAGGCACCGGCAGGAGGCCCTGTGTGGTTTTGAGGCCTGCTAGTGTCGACCCTAATAGGAAAAGGGTCTTGTCTACTGATCCATGATGAGCGCACTACCCGCATGTGGGAAGCGAGTATGGGCGCCCCCCTCAACTTGACCTGATTCGCATCTCGTCCAAATCGCCTCATTTAGTTCGTGTTTTCCATTTGCCGCATGCATGTTTTTGCGAGCCCAGGCCAGGGTGGAACTTTCGTAGTCGGCATATAGGGGGACACGTTCTTAGAGTGCTTTGAGGGTCCATTTTCTTCTGGGCTCGATTAGCCGTGCGCCCAAGGTGCTTTGGGCTTGATGCGAAGAATGGTTGGTTGTGTTGAGTGCCCCGCTTGGTGGGGTGATCTCCCATCTGGCGGGTTATTCATACGTGTACGGCCAAATTGGTGCAACCCTGCAGGGATAATCTTCTCGAGAAGCCGTGTTTTCCGCGGTTATGGATTACTTGGTGAAAGTACTGGCTAACAAGTACTCAGGACAACTTAAACATAATGATCAAACATGCTACACCCAATGATTAATAACTTGACTAGTAATAGGTTGATGACACAATAACTTGATTCACCTTTAAAACAACTGTGTGAGTTATCCTCGGATTGCTTCTTTGGATAAGGGGCGAGATCCAGGATGGGTTTGTTTGAAGTTATCTTTCAGTTGGTTACAATCCTCGATCTTATCTCCTTTTCTGTTAGCCGGAAGTGGTAGAATCTCTGTAGTTGGTTAGCGCAGCCAGTTGCAGCATCTTTTATATCCCCTCTCTTCCGTTGAACCCAAGGCATCTGTGCTTGGTGTTGACGGGTTACACTTTGGTGAATTGTGAGTCTTGCTTGCCAGTACGTTTATGTACTGACCCCTTTGGGGCTGTGGTTTCCGCAGACCTACGTTTCTGAAGATCTACATGGTGGCTACTACGTGGAGTATGACGAGATTGCTGACGAGTAGATAGCGGACCCGGGCAGGATCCGAGACTTCGTGGATGGGCTCCGTCTGTTTGTTCCCGGCCTCTTAGGCCTATTTGGTTCTTGTCTGTACTCAGACATGTTGAATGCTTCTGCTGTATTGTAATGATGTATTGTTGGGGCAGGTGCCCTCTGAATGATTGTATTTGCTATCTCTGCTCTAATGAGAGCCATTTGCAACTTATTTCAATCTTTTGTGTCGTAGAGATCTGTTGTGATATCAGTTGTTCAACGCCGTTGACGTACCATGTGTGTATGGTTTGAAGTAAGTCGACGGAAGTGCCTTTGATCTCTAGTGGATAGTTTACATCGACGATGGAATAGCAGGGCTTGTGTTGTCGCGCATAAGCGCAGGCCTACCAGGAAGCTGGGACGTGGGAGCAGTTATGCCCCATAATCCAAGCATCTGCTATCCAGTTCGTACGGTGAGTATCCCCTAGAAATCAGGGTGCGACAAATGGTATCAGAGCCTGTCTGCCTGTAGGATCCCTTTTTACTGGTCGCAGTTGAGTCTAGAAACTATTTTGGAGCTATATAGGAAAAAATGAAACGTGAGAGTAGGAATTCTGTTCTTTTTCTTCTTTTCCCCACCCTCCCTCCCTTTTCTGGTAAGGAAGTGCAACGTTGATTTTCTCCCTTCTCATCTAAACTTTCAAGTTAGGATTTCACGTGTTTTGGGTTCTCCATAGTACCTCAGGGTTTTGGTATCGTTTTCCGGATGTTGCTTCAATATCCTGTCCTCCTAAACATTTCAATTTCATTCGTTGAAATCTTGTTGTTGTTTTCCACTTCAAATCTTCTACCGGCGTCTAATCAAAACTTCCTCGTAAACTCTTATCCAGTTAAAGTGTTATTTGGTACCGGAGCATCACATTCCTTTGTGTCAACAATCTTTTCCAAAACATACAACCTAATTCTGGTTCCACTAAGCAATCAAATCTCTGTTCACTTCCCGGGATCTCAAATGTTGACTTCCAAGATAAGTAAGAACAATCCAATTCTAATGGGAGGCCACATATTCCTCGTTACTCTCATGTCGATGATTCTGACATTGATGTTATTCTTGGTGTTGCATTGATGTCAATAACTCTGTTCCACCATTCTAGCCAGATAATCTATTCTCCAAATGAATCAAGTTCCATTCAGCTATACACCCTTGGTGCAAAATCTCTCCCCTTTACTTGAAAATGTTCCGGTGGTTTACAAATTCCCTGACGTCTATCCAAGGTGCACGATGTGTTTCACGTGTCACAGCTCAAAAGGATCTTCCCAAGAAGTATCCGGACCTTTTCTTTTCTCAGTAGGAATCTCGGGGCGCGATTCCTTCAAGGGGGGGCGTTTTGTAACATCCCAAGTATGAAAACTACCCCATAGAATGTTTGTTTCATGTTTATTAAGGTATTGCATCATGTCATCATATTGTTTCCATGTTGTTTGCATTTGTTTCTTAATTGTTGCATTTGTTTTCCACTGTTTTCACAACTCAAATTCAAACCTTACTCAAACAATGTTTTCATACTTGTTCTGTTACAACTTTTGGAATAAAAATAACAAATGAAAACAACCAAATCGTTCCATTTTATTCCATGTTGATCACTCCTTAAATTGTTGTTTTTAATCAAACAATTAATTCAATCAATTAATTCCAAATCATTTCAAATTCAAATCACATCTTCAAAACATCAATCAACTTGAGTTTATAACAAATCTCCAAAACAATCAAACTCATTTTTTTTAATCACTTTAATCAATAGGGTTCACCCTATTAAAATCCTTGTTTTCAATATTAATCTATTAATTTCTAAATTGCTCAAATTCCCATCAAATGCATCAAACAAGAACACTTTTGAACTTATAAACTTTAACAAGCAAATCAACTACTTTCAATCAAATTAATCATAGGGGTTACCCTATTTAACTATTGGTTTTATCAATGATCTCTAATATTAAAAAAAATTCTCCCAAAATTGGTTTAAATCCCAAACAGCAATTTATTTTTTCAAACTTTCTGTAAAACAAAAACTTGGCAGTGTTTTCTTTTAGTCTAATTAGCTTAACCTAATTTTCCTACAAATTTTACTAACCTAAAATATCTCCTTTTCTTCCAAATCCTTTGCTGCAAAAAAAAAAGAATCAGAACAAATGCTAAAAAAAAAACGGCTGGGGGGGGGAGAGAAGCAGACTGGGCCAAGCCCAGCCCACCACCCTAGCACCCTAACCCCGCACGGCCTGCTGGCCCTTTTCTCCTAGCTCCGTACAGATGACGTCGTCGCACGCCAGCTCGCAGCACCGAGCTCCACCTGCTCCCCTCGATGCTATATCTAGCCCTAGTCCCCATCAAACCCTAGCTCCAGGCCCCTATTCCTCCTCCGCCGCCGTCCTCTCTTTCCCCCCGATTTTTTCCTTCTCCTGTATCTGAAGCTCCACACCTACTGACCATCCTCTGAACTTCCATGGCCGGAGAAGTAGACGCTTGTCGCCGGGGGGATGAGCGCTGCCACGGGCCGCTGACGGCGGGAATGGACCCGCGGCGTCTCCCTCCACCGCCTCGACTCACCGCGTGTTGCTGGGAGCAACCACGGCGACCGCGCCGTCGCCGGAAATTTCCGTCGTTCTTCTGTTCGTCGTCTGAACGTCTACCACGAAACCCTCGATGTGAGCCTCTGCTCCTTCTCCTCTCCCTCCTGGTTCCTCTCCGTAGCACACACGCGTACGCACGCATCAGCACCCACCCGAACGCGTTTGCATCGAGCACGAGTAAGCCCCGATCGCCGCCGGCGTGTTACCATCGTTCGCTACTTGGTTCGTCAGGTTCAGAAACGGCAAGATTTGTTCAAGTTCAGTTAACCTCAGTAGCGAAGATATCCTCCAACGTACCTGTATCCTGTCACGAAACCAGCGATAGCCGCACTGGCCTGTTCCTTGCGCGCAGCGGGCAGGTCCCGTGTTCGATCCCCGCGGAGGGAATAAACACCCACTTTTTTTCAGCTACGCGCAGGGGGTAGGACCCACGGGTCAGTGACCCCCAATGCCACATCACCTGCCACGCGCGCGTACCGTGGACATGCTGGCCCGTGGCCCACCGTGCAGTGGCTGTGGCTAGCTGCTGCACGGTGCAAAAACATTTAACTCGATTCTGTTTTATTCCAAATGAATTTAAATTGCAGAAATAATCCCTAAAACTAAAATCTTAATAACTTTTAATCCATAACTCTAAAAAATAAAAGTTATATATGTTTTCTGTTCAAAATTTAATACTCTTTCCAAATAACTTATTTGTGTTCTGTTTTGAGTTTTCAAAATACATTTAAAATTCAAATTTGAATAATTCAAATGCAAATTGCTAAATTCAATAAATAATTCATACTAATTCCAAATAATGCCAATAAAATATGTTTTCCATACCATTTCACCTCACCTATTCAAATATAATTTTTGTTTCCTAGTTTGAATAATTTAAATTGCCTAAATAATTTAATACTTGTTTAATTCAATTAAATTTGATAAAATCATAACTTGCTCAAACTTTAATTATTTCTAAACATGTAAAATATGTTTTCAAACCAGAAAAACATAACCTTTCCAAATATGAACTTGGTTTAATGTTTTGAACAAATAAAAATTCAATTAAATTCAAACTTGTTTTAAATCCATTTAAAACTTGTTTAATATTGTTTAATTCATAATAAATTCATCCTAATTCCAATTTCAGTATTTGAAACATGTAATCCAACTAAAATTTGATGTTATTTTCAAATATAAATTTTGTTAATGGTTTTGCACACTTTAACTTGATGAAAACAACAGTTGCTTGTGTGGCAAGGTTAAGTAACCACATTTTCCAAACTTAATCAATGATTTCCAAAACTTGTTCCAATCCTTTTTCACTTGCATCTATCATTGTTATTTGTTGTTATTTTGTTGTTAACATCATGCATGCATCATGCTAACAACTCTCACATAATAATTAATTGTAAATCATTTGTTTCCACTTATTTCAATGTATCTTTTCCATATGCAATCCAATTGCATATGGGTCCAATTAAATTGTGTTACCTTGTCAAATAGTTTATTTTGATGCATCTATTAACATGACATGCATCATCCCATGTTTGTGCACCTATGCCATGATATTGATTGTCTACCTTTTCTGCATTGTCTGTTTGCTTCTTCTCGGATAAACGACGACGTTGAGACCGACGATACTTACGACATCCCTTCTAAGGAGTTAGCTCAGTACCAGGCTACTGGGTTTTGCAGGCAAGTTATCACTCACATGAACCACTGTGTTCCTTTCAACATTGGTTACCGATACTTTCCGTTGTTCTTTTCTGCTAGCCTTAGTAGTAGTTGTTTCTGTTACGAACCTATCACATGAATCCCTTAACCCTTATATTGCCTCACCTCCACTCCTACACCCTCTTTGTTTGAGCCAGTGTCTTACTAGCATGCTTAGGTTGTTTTGCTCGAGTCTGTTACCCGTTACTTTCTGTTACTATCTCTATTATGTTCTGGGGGCTCGATGTTAATCAATCAATCCTGTTAATGCTAATGGTAATAATAATAATTTGATGATAAGGCACCGGCAGGAGGCCCTGTGTGGTTTTGAGGCCTGCTAGTGTCGACCCTAATAGGAAAAGGGTCTTGTCTACTGATCCATGATGAGCGCACTACCCGCATGTGGGAAGCGAGTATGGGCGCCCCCCTCAACTTGACCTGATTCGCATCTCGTCCAAATCGCCTCATTTAGTTCGTGTTTTCCATTTGCCGCATGCATGTTTTTGCGAGCCCAGGCCAGGGTGGAACTTTCATAGTCGGCATATAGGGGGACACGTTCTTAGAGTGCTTTGAGGGTCCATTTTCTTCTGGGCTCGATTAGCCGTGCGCCCAAGGTGCTTTGGGCTTGATGCGAAGAATGGTTGGTTGTGTTGAGTGCCCCGCTTGGTGGGGTGATCTCCCATCTGGCGGGTTATTCATACGTGTACGGCCAAATTGGTGCAACCCTGCAGGGATAATCTTCTCGAGAAGCCGTGTTTTCCGCGGTTATGGATTACTTGGTGAAAGTACTGGCTAACAAGTACTCAGGACAACTTAAACATAATGATCAAACATGCTACACCCAATGATTAATAACTTGACTAGTAATAGGTTGATGACACAATAACTTGATTCACCTTTAAAACAACGGTGTGAGTTATCCTCGGATTGCTTCTTTGGATAAGGGGCGAGATCCAGGATGGGTTTGTTTGAAGTTATCTTTCAGTTGGTTACAATCCTCGATCTTATCTCCTTTTCTGTTAGCCGGAAGTGGTAGAATCTCTGTAGTTGGTTAGCGCAGCCAGTTGCAGCATCTTTTATATCCCCTCTCTTCCGTTGAACCCAAGGCATCTGTGCTTGGTGTTGACGGGTTACACTTTGGTGAATTGTGAGTCTTGCTTGCCAGTACGTTTATGTACTGACCCCTTTGGGGCTGTGGTTTCCGCAGACCTACGTTTCTGAAGATCTACATGGTGGCTACTACGTGGAGTATGACGAGATTGCTGACGAGTAGATAGCGGACCCGGGCAGGATCCGAGACTTCATGGATGGGCTCCGTCTGTTTGTTCCCGGCCTCTTAGGCCTATTTGGTTCTTGTCTGTACTCAGACATGTTGAATGCTTCTGCTGTATTGTAATGATGTATTGTTGGGGCAGGTGCCCTCTGAATGATTGTATTTGCTATCTCTGCTCTAATGAGAGCCATTTGCAACTTATTTCAATCTTTTGTGTCGTAGAGATCTGTTGTGATATCAGTTGTTCAACGCCGTTGACGTACCATGTGTGTATGGTTTGAAGTAAGTCGACGGAAGTGCCTTTGATCTCTAGTGGATAGTTTACATCGACGATGGAATAGCAGGGCTTGTGTTGTCGCGCATAAGCGCAGGCCTACCAGGAAGCTGGGACGTGGGAGCAGTTATGCCCCATAATCCAAGCATCTGCTATCCAGTTCGTACGGTGAGTATCCCCTAGAAATCAGGGTGCGACATAGACCACCCTTATTTCTCGATCTACAAATTCTTCTCGACCATATGATATTTCCTTTTCTTATGAATACCTTGCCAAAAAAAATCTCCTCATATGTTTATTTAAGTTCTCAATCCTAGTTTTACTCAACGGAAACATGGACATATAATATGAAGGCAACCCTGCTAAGTAATCTTTCAATAAAGTTAACCTGGCCCCAGAAGAAGCAGACCCACAAATCCAAGCATCAAGTTTTTTGATGAATTTCTTATCCAGGAAGTCCCAATCAACATTTTTCAAACTAGAAAAGCTCACTGGCATACCTAGATATTTCATTGATAAAGCTCCAACTTGATAGTTAAGCATATCTGCATAGAACTTAGAAGAGTCATCATCTCCCCCACATTAAAGACTTCACTTTTCGGGAAATTAATTTTGAGTCCTGACATGATCTCAAACAAATAAAGGAGCATTTTCATGTTCACAACATTCTCAGAATCATGAGAAAGGAAAATAATTGTATCATCGACATACTATAAAATGGCCACCCCCTTCTCAATCAAGTCAGGAGCAAGACCAACAACCAACCCCTTTTTTTTGTGCTTGCAGCACCATTTTGGTAAGACTCTCCCCGACCAGGTTAAACAGAGTAGGGGATAGGAGATCTCCCTGTATAACCCCTTTAGCACTTTTGAAGTATGAACCAATTTCACCGTTTATTTTGACACCCACAGTCCCATCACGCAGAATCTGTTCTATCCAAGAACACCAAGTAGTATTAAACCCTTTCTTTCTATGGCAATCCAACAAAAAAATCCCAATTAACTTTGTCGTACGCCTTTTCAAAATCAAGTTTGAAAATAATTCCAACTTGTTTTTTAACATGAGTATGGTGTAGGAGTTCATGCAAAGACATAATCCGATCCATGATATTCCTGTTTTTAATAAAGGCATTTTGTTGCACACTAAACAACTTAAAGCTATAAGGTTCCAGTCTTAAGCGTAAGGTCTTTGTGATCAATTTATACACACATCTTAATAGGAAAATAGGTCTAAAATTTTGGATTCTCATGGCATCACTAATTTTAGGTAAAAGAGTAATAACACCATAGTTCAACCTACTCACATCCAGTCTACCAGCATGGAAAGAGTCAAATAAAAACATAATATCAGGCATGACAATATCCCAACAATGTTGAAAAAACTCAATGAGAATGCTATCAGGGCCAGGGGCTTTGTTACATTTCATCAAGAATAAATCATTTTTAACTTCTTGAACCGAAAAGGGTCTAGTTAAGTTTTCATTATCCAAGGCATCTAACCTTTCATGAATCTCCCACAGGTCATCAGAGATTGACAAGTTATTACTAGGAACAGGACCAAGAAGGTCTTTATAGTAAGTAGTGGCATGATTAAGCAGGTTGGTTGTCCCCTCAATCCTCACCTCACCGTGTTCAAGTTGGTGCATATTATGTTTTCTCCTCTTACCATTAGCCACTTTATGGAAGAAAGCAGTATTATTGTCACCTTTAAGAAGCCATTGCTCATTGGACCTCTGGTGCCAATATAGTTCCTCCTCATCATACATAGAAAAAAGGGTAGCTTGAATCTCACATTTCCTCTCCAACTGAACAGGAAGCAAGTCATGTTGCTCTTCCAACTTCTCAAGATTACCTAGTTCTTCTTGCAATACTTTTTTTAACTTTTTAATGGCACCGAACCTATTAGCCCCCCAGCCTTTAAAGTACCTTTTGAATCTTTTCAATTTTATATTGATGATATCCACATGATCCCTACTATACACATGTTTCTCCCAAATTTTCTCCATAGTAATAAGGAAATTTTTGTCATTAAACTAGGCAACATCAAACCAAAAGCTTTTTTTCTTGGCCACCACATTGCTCCCAGTATCAATAATAAGCATATTATGACCAAAAATCTCTCTAACCACTTTCCTCATACTAATAAGGGGAAAATCTCTTCCTAAGAAGGAGGCATCAAAACTCTACCCAATTTCTCCACCATCGGGGACTACTGATTATTGGTCCAAGTGTACATCCCACTTATCATATAACTCTCTTGCAAACTAAGAGTATGAATGATAGAATTAAATACCTCAGAAGAGTGAGGAAGCACAGTGTGTTTATTCTTTTCCCCAACATGTCTTAGGATATTAAAATCCCCACCAGCAATAAAAGGTTCAGTTTTTGCATTACAGCAAGCAGCTAACTCAGCTAGGAAGCCATCTTTCAACTCCTCACGAGCAGGTCCATAAACAGTAATAAGGGTCCATCTACACTTTTTTATCTTATCCCAAAGATTAAATTGAATAAGATGCCTCCCAATTTGCACAGCTGAAACTTCCAAGGAAGATTGTCTAATACCACACAGAATCCCACCCGATTTACCAATAGAAGGAACTAGATGCCTCCCAATTTGACAGCTGAAACTTCCAAGGAAGATTGTCTAATACCACACAGAATCCCACCCGATTTACCAATAGAAGGAACCCATTTCCAAAAAAAACAATCCCTCTAGATCAAATTTCTTGAAAAAACTTTCATTATAATAATGCTTCATAGTTTCCTGAAGCCCGATAAATTCTAGGTTATTCTCTTTAATAATATCAGTGAGACAAGCAACCATTCCCTTCTTGCTTATCCCCCTTAAATTCCAAAAACCACCTAACATTTTAAACGTTCATGTTTATCTTTTTTCCTAACATTCCTCCCAGGATCCAGGGAGAAATGTTGGCTTTCTTTTGGCTCCTTGTCATGGATCTAGAAGACACCACAACATTTCCTTTAGATTTTCTTCTAGACTTTCTAGATTGAAGAGTAATAAAAGGACTATCCACTTCATCATCCTTATCCGAAACCAACCCAGCCCCAAGATCATGATCCACAGTCAGGTTATTATCTTTGTCATGTCCATTACATTTCTTAGCAAGTTCATTTCTAGCTATTTCCATGTTTCTTAACAAATTCACAGTTTCAAAATTATCATTTGGCATATTCACACACATATCATTAGCTCTAGCAACAATTTCAACATCTGAGAGTACAGCAAATGAATTAGTACAACAATCAGGAGATTTTGTACCTTCCAGGTTTCTTTTCTTTGCAACATTCTCCGCTTGCTCGATCACATTTTGCATGTTCTTCTCCTAATTGCGACGACTCACCCTAAAGTTCTCAGCTTCTTTCACAGGTTCCACCACTTGATCATATATCACCGGGGAGGACGTCTCCAGAGATTGCACAGTATATTCAGTAACCGGTATAGGAGACCCCCCATCACCCAATTCAGTAACCGTGAAGGAATTCAGAGCCTGCCACACTGAGTCATCCAGTTGACCACTTCCACTCACAACAGCAGGTGTAATTGGTACCCAACTGACCACTCTCAGTTCCTGCACCGATGAAGCAACACTAGGTGGTGTGGACTCGGGCTCCTCCTCCCCAACATCCACCTCATTTCCCACCACTGTGTCAGGAGCTCCAATATCCTCTTGAATAGACATCTTCTCTAGAACATTCTCCTCAAGCATTTTTTTCCTGTAACTTTTCAGTAGCAATCTGCTCAATCAGGAGACCCTGTTCCTCCTCACTATCCTCCTAAGAATCATGTTCGTAAACAACCGCCAAAGGCCTGCCAAAAGTTTTGCCCCCTATGAAGTAGGGCTGGCTAGAACTCCCCCTCAAATCAGTACTTGACTCAGATTGTGTATTTGACAACATGTTATTGTACACCCTGGTCCTCTTAGGAGAAGGAGCACTGTGAGAATCCACTAACACTGCAGTCTTATCTCTCGAGTTATCCCCCACCACAACAGTCTCAATTTCATAGAAGAAATCATAGAAATAATCCCCCAGCACCCCTTCTGCAGACTCAGGAAGTCCATTAATGTCCCTGCACCCAATGATAACTCTACAAAACTCAGATTTATGGAGAGTTGCCTGATCAGTTTTCAGTGAAACCCCTACCAGAGAACCCACATATGATGCAGTAGCTTCACACCTTTTTTCCACAGGAATATTGCGTACTTTCACCCAAGCTTTATGCATAGGAAACTTGGCCCCAACAGCATCAGACCAAGGAGACAAGCTTAACACACCATTGAAGCTTTTCATCTCCATACGTTTGCCATAATAACAGGTCCTTTCAACCTCTTTTGAACTAGGAAACCGCATAATGAACTGTCCAGTCCCAACCACTCGAGCAGTGCATCTCCACCCAGACCCAAAATAAGTATTAAATTATTTCTCTATGTCAAGAAAGATAGGGTTCCCTTCCACCACCAAAATAATGACAAAGGTGGCCTTTTCTTTCACTTGTTTACCATCACATGCATCAGGGAAGTACAAAAAACCAAGGCCAGGAGCCTAAAACCCACACATAGCCGCAGTATACTCCCAAGGACGAATTACTTGACAGAGATGTGAAATATGGCCCAACTTGTTGCAGCGTTCACATATAATCGTAGGGCATTTAGAGGCAAAGTGACCAGGCAAATTGCAGTTGAAACAAGGTTCCGAATCACCCTGGATCCCCGACTCAGAAAGAGGTGCCTCGTTTGATTTCTCCATCGCCCAGGCCTGCATCTGTTTCTGCGCCGCAATCTCCCACCGATCTCGATCGGGATTGCGCACTTCCCGGACTCCTCCCAGGTTGGAACTACATCCCTCCGTCGTGTTCCTGTGCCAAATCATAGGGAGGGAGTTGTTATTGCTGTCGGAGAAGGAGTTGCCTTTGTGCTGATTGAAGCTTTCTCTGCCTCCCCCGCGGCGAAACGCATGTCCCCTTCCACGGCCCCCATCGATCTTGATGGGATCCCACCTTGGTTAGGGTTCGCCTGCACGCGCGATAGAGAGGCCGCGACCTATGCAAACGACCTCTGGTCCCCGGCCACCTTCCCCCGCCATCAGGACTACGAATCTCTCGCCGATGGGACGGAAACCCTAGCTCACTCCCAAAGTGACGGAAGAGAGATGGTAGATCTGAGGGAGATGGAGTGGAAGTGGGCGGAGAAGAGGAGAGATGGGGGGTAGATACACGCACCTCTGGGGCAGCTGGCGGGTCCCCTGTCCCTACCTGTCCGCCATTGACGCAAACAATGGACCGGTTCTGGCTCAGCACCGCCACCGACTGCTCCCGAGTCGCACGCGAGATTGGTGCCTCCCTAGGATACCGTGCTCCGCCGTGCGTGACGGAGGCGTGTACCCAAGTATCGTGACACATGAGGGGCCCGCCGAGTTCCCGCGCTCCGACTCCGGCTCCCTCACGAGATACCGCGAAAACACGAAAAACTCGCCGTGGGTGACCAGGTCAAGTTTCTCGAGCGGCTGCTCCTCCAACACAACCTCGGACGCATCGAGGAGTGAAGGGAATATGCCTGAGAGGCAATAATAAAGTGTTTATTATGTTATTCCTTGTTTATGATAGATGTTTATTTCTGATGCTAGAATTTTAGTAACCGGAAACGTTAATACATGTGTGATTAATAAACAAACCAACGTTCCTAGTGAAGCCCCTCTTTTAACTAGCTCGTTGATTAACAAATGATCAAGGTTTCCTTATCATAGACATTGGATGTTGTTAATAATGGGGTCATGTCATTAGGATAATGACGTGATGAACTTAGACCCTTGATGGAGGGATGATAACCCGGTATGCTAACGTCAAGGAGTAACTCGGCCCAAAGAACGCTGTGCAAGACCCGGCTTAGAGAAAAGGAGCTTCTAGAAGGCCCAGGAGTGTAGGCCCCGTAACCCGGATTGTGGGTCCCGATAAGGAAGTTTAGGGTTTTGTAAGTAGTGTCCGGGTAGGATTCCGAGTACGCCTTGGATAGCAAGCCAGGGGATCCGGGGATTATATAAGCCGGCCCCTAGGGTTAGATCGACGAGTTCACAAGATACATAAGTTTGCGAGATAAAGATTGCGAGATATCGAGTATCCATTGTAACACGAGTATTGAGATAGTATATTCAGATCGTAGATTCGGCGACTTGATTGTCGGCTACTAGATCGCATATCACCATGGTTTCCCTTGAGCTAAACCCTCTCCCAAACACCAGAGTCGATTTTCCCCAAGACAAGTTACCCCCGGTAACGTCTGCCGTGATTATCCCACGACAGTTGGCGCCCACCATGGGGCTCACGTCCAAGGGTGTTTACATCACGGGAGAAGCTCGGGAGAACATGAAGAACCTCGTCGTCGGCGAGATCTACACCAACCCTGAAGGAGAGAAGATGGTGGACGATTTTGGCTGGGGGCCAGAGTCGGATCTGCTCGAATCCGGATCCGTCATCACGATCGGCCGGGTCAACGTCTTTGTCGGCATGGTACGTGCGTTTGGTTCAATCCCTGACGATTTTGGATTTGATTCTGTGTCAGGAGAGGCCACCCACGTTCAGTCGGACGGAGAAGAATCGATCGGGACGGTGGATCCGACAGAGGAGCCCACCACGAAGAGGGAACAACCGGAGGAGCCGGCATGGACCCCGCGTGGCCGGGTCATAAGGGAGGATGATACCGAGTCTATCTTGCACCTGCTGGAGGACCGGTACGAGGAAGATAGCTACGATGAGGAGGAGTATGAGTCTTCGCCAAGCATTGCGCGCCAGGTCGCGGTCTACACGGCCCCTGCAACCAACCTCAATCAGGGGAACGTGACTACGGCCGCGGTCGGAGCGGCGCAAGCATTGGCCCAGGAGCAAAATCCGGCTGAAGGAAATCCGGTTCTGACCAGGGTTGACGGAGAGTCGGCTTCAGTCACCAGCCGAGCGGCGGATAGCGAGATGCAGGCAAATATGTTTGGGTTCTTGGCTCACAGGACGCCGGGGGCAGGTCCTTCGAACCTGCAACACCCGGCCCTGTTCAGTAACAATATTGTCTTGGACCCAACAGTGTTAGCTACTGTGATAACTCCGGAAAACGCCGCGGCACGTGCCAGGGACTTGGAGGTAGCACGTCGCGCGCTAGAGCAACAAAGAAGAGATGTAGAAGCAGAAAAGCAAGGGGTAGCCACGCGCCAACGCGAATTGGACGCGCTGGAGAACCGGCTCCGAGCTGAGACAAGCAGGGTGCATCAGAGATATCAGACAAGATTACCGGCAATAGGAGGAGTCATAAACCCTAACGCACTATTCATCACACCCCAGGATCAGCCGATTCCAGCTGTGAATCAGGAAACTGTGCATCAACCGGCAACTGGAGCAGGACAGCCGGCAAACGTGCAAGCCGGGCTACCCACACTGCAGACTGGGGCCCCTGTCGGCAACACAGCGCCACCACCACCACCATCACGATTTCGTACACCACCAGGTCACTTCAATAACCCCATGGATAATGTATATGCCGCAACGTTAGCATTGAATCAGATCCCCGTAAGAGAGTCACCCCATGCGGAGCAGACCCGACGGGCGATTGATTTGTTGCATACGGCAGTGGCTCAGCAGGTTAATTACCCGGATAATAGGAGTGGAATGCATGGAACACCTTATATCAGCGAGCAACACGGCAATGCCGGCAATATGCAAACAAGTTCAGCGCGCCGGAGGGCAGAGCAGCAGCAAATGCCGCCTCCTCCCCGCGTGCAAGCAGCGCCAGCAGTATCAGCAGCACAAGCTATTGTGGATAGTTCCAGAGCTAGGAGAGCCGCGGCCGGGTCTGCGGTGCATGGACCGGCAGTAGCGCCGCGTCCAGCCGTACCCCCCGCGGGATCGCATATTTCCCGGGTGAGACCAGTACCGACTAATCTCGCTGGGCCCAAGTGTATGACGGATAACATAAGGGTTGATCCTTACCCGGATAAATTCAAGGAACCAGGTAAAGTAGTGAACTATGAGCCGACTATGGATCCAGAAACATGGTTGAGCAGTTACGAGATGGCTATGTCGATCCGCAACGCGTCTGAAAACCTTCAAGCCAAGTTCATGTACCTAATGATGTCGGAAGGAGCAGCAAAGTTGTGGTTCAACAATTTACCGGAAGGATCTATCAAGTCATGGGGAGAATTGAAAACTGCGTTTATCAAGCACTTTCACGGAACATGCAGGAAGTTGTTTACTATCGACGACCTGGAACGGTGTGTACAAAGGAAGGGAGAGTCGGCGCGCAGCTGGGTGCGCCGGGTTATGGAGATATTGCATTCATCTACAGATATTCAGCCGAAAGATGCGTTGCAGGCTATGGCCAAAACATGCAAGTATACACCTTTATTGCAGAAATTAACTCGCATGAAGTCCAGTCGGAATGCTTCAGAAGTTACAATAGGAGAACTAATGGATGCGTGCAACAAACATGCTGCAACGGATACCACGGAAGAGGACATTGATGACAAGAAAGCAAAAGCAAATACAGGCAATAATGGAAGAACCGGCAATGGATCTACGCCGGGTAACCATGGAGGTAACAATGGGAACAACCATAACAAGCGCCCGTTCGAGGGGAATTCCGAGTTTGTCTTCAGCACAGAAGCCGGGTCTTCAAGGCCCAGGGCAGAAGGAAATTTCAACGCAGGAAATCATAACGGAGGAAATTATCAAGGGCCACCAAGGCCGGGTAACAACTGGGATATCTTCAGAATGGCGTGCCCGAAACACAGCATGAACGGAAGGCCAGCTAACCACTCACTGGAGCAATGTGCGGATTTGCAGAGATGGAAGAACGAGGAAGTGAACAAGGCTATGCGAGGTGCAGGCCGGGGAGGAGGACCGGGTCCGGGTGGAAACCCGGGCAACGACCCACCCCCAGCAGGCAACCCAGGAGTTGGGAATCCGGGTAATAACCAGGGAGGAGCTGGAGGCTTCCAAGCCAACCCCAAGAAATTGGGCCAATACCACATTCACACCACAGGAATTTCTAACAAGGATAGAAAGATACTAAAAAAGGCAGTAAACTCGGTCTCCTCGGCTGTTCCGAGATACTTGAGGTGGTCCGAGCAGGATGTAACGTGGAGCAGAAGAGATCACCCGGAAAGAATAGAACACCCGGGAGTCCTAGCATTGGTGGTTGCACCACAGGTTAATGGTTATGAGCTGAAAAAGGTCTTAATGGACGGTGGAAGCAGCATCAACATCCTATATTGGGAAACTTTCTTACGCATGGGTCTCAAGGAGTCTCAACTACAGAAAAGTTCAACAGTTTTTCATGGAATAGTGCCGGGTCATTCGGCGTGCCCTGAAGGAAAGATCACCTTGGAGGTTGCTTTTGGAGAATCAAAGGATAATTTCCGGGTAGAGTGGCTCACGTTCGAAGTGGTGAAGTTGCGCATTCCTTATCACGCGCTATTTGGGAGGCCGGCTTACGCCAAGTTCATGGCCAGGCCGTGTTACGTATACCTACAGCTAAAGATCCCGGGTCCTAAACAGACCATCACCATACATGGGAGCCGCGACATAGCGGCTGAGTGTGACGAAGGAGATGCGGCAATGGCAGAACAAGCCTGTAGAAAGGAGGAGCTTAAGTATTATCGGTCTCAAGTAGACCCGGATGACAGGACAGCGCTGAAGAGGCCAAACACTGAGGATGAGATAGCAAAATTCAAAGAAGCACAAGATACCAAGATGGTAGCCTTCGTCGAAGGTGATCCGTCCAAGCAATTTGCCATAGGATCTAACTTGGATGTTGAGCAGGAAAAAGCACTTGTGGAGTTTATTCGTTCAAATCAGGATGTGTTCGCTTGGACGCCTAGCGATATGCCGGGTATCCCTACAGAGCCGGCAGAGCACAGTTTGCACGTTGATCCCAAGTCCAGGCCCGTGAAGCAGGGGCTGAGAAAGATGAATGAGGAAAGAAGAAGGGCTATGGGCGAAGAAATTACCCGGCTGTTGACGGTCGGCTTTATCATGGAAGTATTTCACCCGGAGTGGCTAGCAAATCCGGTTCTCGTGATGAAAAAGACCAATGAGTGGAGAATGTGCATTGATTATACGAGTCTCAACAAGCATTGCCCAAAGGATCCGTTTGCACTTCCAAGGATAGATCAGATCATAGATGCAGTGGCTGGAAGTGACCTATTATGCTTCCTGGATGCATATTCCGGGTATCATGAGATCAAGCTCAAGAAGGAAGACTAGGAGAAAACGTCGTTCATAACCCCTTTTGCAGCCTTTTGTTACAAAACTATGACTTTTGGATTGAAGATAGCCAAGGAGATGAACATTAAGAGGATACGATGCTATGGGGACTCGGATCTTGTGGTACAGCAGGTCTCGGTAACTTGGGATAGAAAAGATGCAACTATGGCAGCATACCGCAGAGAGGTGGACCGGGTTGCCGGGTGCTTTTCCTGGTATGAGGTGGAGCATGTAGATAGAAGAAAAAACGAGGCAGCAGATACACTTGCCAGACTCGGCTCGCGCAGAGAGCCGGTTCCACCCAATGTGTTCCTGGACGAGCTATGGCGGCCATCAGTTAAAACCGAGTCTGAGGAAGAACTGGCTAACAAAGACCCGGATTTGGAGCTCGTGGCCACAATACGCACTGTTCCCGAGTGGACAGAGCCGTTTCTGGCTTACCTATCACGGGGCGAGTTACCACAACAAGAGGTACTAGCAAGGCAAATTCTGAGGCGAGCAAAAGGTTATTCCATCATCAATGGGGAGTTATATAAAAGGAGTGCCGCAGGAGTATTTTTGCGCTGTGTAGCACCAGAAGAAGGCCGGCAAATCCTGAAAGAGATCCACGAAGGCGACTGTGGCCATCACGCATCCACAAGGTCCCTGGTGGCCAAAGCATATAGGCACGGTTTCTTTTGGCTCACAGCTTTAGCAGATGCGGAACGGTTGGTGGCAAGGTGCGACGGATGCCAAAGGTACGCCCGCCAAATCCATGAGCCGGCTATGGAGTTGCAAACAATTCCTTTGACCTGGCCTTTCGCCGTTTGGGGTATGGACATGGTTGGCCCCTTTCACATGTCACCTTGCAAAAAGACACATCTCCTGATGGCTATCGATAAATTTACCAAGTGGGTTGAAGTTATGCCAGTTACCAATTGTGAAGCGATCATGGCAGTCAAGTTCCTCAAAAGGATTATCTACCGGTTCGGGTATCCTCACAGTATAATTACCGATAATGGAACCAACATGTCCCTTGGCGAGATGGAGAAATTCTGTGGCAACAACGGAATCCGGCTTGACATAGCCTCCGTAGCTCATCCACAAGCCAATGGACAAGTGGAGAGGGCGAATCAGGAGTTACTTCGTGGATTAAAGCCACGATTGCGAGTCCCATGTATCAGAGCTGCTGGAGCATGGGTTGAGGAGTTACCTTCAGTGGTTTGGGGTATCAACACCACACCTAACAGATCTACTCAGATGACACCGTTTTTAATGGTTTATGGTGCAGAAGCGGTGCTGCCGAGTGATATCATCCATGACTCGCCTCGAGTATCGGCTTATGTCGAGGTGGAAAACGAGAAGACCCGGCAGGACGCCGTGGATATGTTAGAAGAACACAGGGAACAAGCTTTGGAAAGATCAGCCATATACCAGCAGGATCTGAGGAGATATCATAGCCGCAGAGTCAAAACCCGGGTCTTCCAGGAAGGAGACCTGGTTCTGCGCCTAGTACAGTCAAAGGAAGGAAAACACAAGTTATCTCCACCATGGGAGGGACCGTTCATCATAAGCCGGAATCTGCATAATGGATCATATTACTTGGTAGATGTAAGGGAAGAGTCGGCTACTGTTAATGACACCGCTCACACCACTTCATCTATGCAAGAGAGAGAAAGACCTTGTAACGTAGCTCCGCTGCGTCCCTACTACACCTAGTCCAGACTGGATTTACAAGTGGAATTACACGATGTAACAGGCAGCAGGTTTCAGACGTACTCTTTTCCTATCCAGGGTACCTAAGGGGACTGGAGGGTTTTTAATGAGGCGGCTTGCTGACCTAACTTTTCTCATATCAATAAAAGAGATGGTTAAACAATATACTCTTTCCTTTTTATGTGTTTTTATTAAGTTTTTTATCTCTGTTGTGTTTATTTCTTTTTCCAGGTAAGTATTATTTATTGTCCTTAGTACATTAGTTTCTTTAGTAAATTGCATATATTTAGATCTTGGGGGCTGATTGCTTGAATAGCACAGTTATAAACTCAAAGACCCGGCCATGATGCATATGAGTTATAAGGGCCAATTACTTGCAAACAAGTACGGCTGCAAGCTTATAACCGGACAAAGGAGCCAAACTTTCTTGACTTTTCTTACTTAAGCTCGATGTGACTCGCACTAAAGTGGCATGATTCGCTGGCGTATGATTACAATCAGTCATGATGCCCAATGGGACTTGCTTGACCCTGTCTTCCTACAGCTGTAGCAACATGATTATCCACGCGAAAGCCGGCTTACAGTACAAGAGAGTAAAAAAGGGTCATCTAAACCACAAGTTATGCAGAGTACAAGGTTAACAACCGGAAACTCAAAGTTTATTAAGCATAACTTCAAAACCTATGTGAAACGGCTCTAGGTTTTGGGCTTAGCACGTAACAATTTGTTCCTTTTGAAAGACCCAATACCCCAGACTCGGAATTTCGGGCCTTGGGGACTCGGGAATTTGAAAACAGAAACAAATTATCCAGCTGCTTAGCACAAAAACCCAAAATCCGAGTCTTGGGGACTTGGGGACTTAGAAAAAAGTCCACTAGTCAAAACCCACGAGACCCGGAAACCGAGTCTCACAATAGGAACCATAGTAGAAAGTCAGAAAATCAAGGACGAAAAAGCTCAAAGCTAAGAAATTTCAAACTCAAGCAAAGGGCCAGAAGGGCCACGAGATATATTAAGGTATCAAAATGTATTACAAGCCACGATAGTAGTATCATAAAGCGCACAAGCGCGCTATCAAAAAGAATAATTATTTTACAGGAACATTGGCCGAATGAGGCACTGAGGCGGCATCGGTCAAGAGTTTACTCGGCCTCCTGGGTTGGGTCGACAGCCTTGCCCTTGTTTTCCGGGTCTTGGTCTTGGGTTTGCTCCTCGGAGGCCCTCCTAGTGTTGTCACCCGGATTCGCAGTATCAGGGCGAACAGGCGGGCGGCCAGCCGGCGTAGAGGAGGAGGGCGCTAGCTCCAACTCGGCTTTCCTCTTCGCGGCTTCCTCCCTCTTCCTGGCCGATTCAGCATTCCACTTCTCCAAGATATCGAAGGGCAAAGGCATATCTTCCTTCACAGGTTTATCCGCGGCGTCGTATGGAGTTACATATCTACTCAGGTCCAGAGAGTCGGCAAGAGTAGTTGCCGAGTGACGCACCTCAGTCTGTACAGCTTTGAAGTCCTTGGCGACGAACCTGGAGCCATCGGCCTTGAACTCTGGAAACCCGGCCACCAGTTTTGCCGGCTCAAGTTTTGGAAAGTAGGCTTTAGCCAGCATAAGACCCCGGGTCATCCCAACCCGGCATGTCGAGCGTTTCCAGAGCTCAATCCATGCGGGGACAGTAGAGCACGCATGGATCAGGGTTTCCATACCCGGATATCCCTCAGTCGGCCATTGTATGGTGTCCAGAATCCATTTAGTGCCGGCACAGAACCTCCGGAGCACAGTCCTTAATTTTTTTACCTTCTGGATATCATCTTCTTCTTCGGGCGCAAGGTTAGCGCCTGCAAAGTAAACAGTAAAGGGTTATGACAAAATATTCCGAGTATCATGGATCAAGAAAAAACCGAGTCACGAACCAGCAAGTAATAGTATCTCACCATGTAGGACACGATAAGTGTCGGCAACTTGGGCTGATAACTTCTTCAGCGCAGCCTGAACAGTGGTGTACTTCTTCTTGTACTTCGTGACATCTTTGTTAAGTGTTTCCACCTCAGCCTCAAGCGCCTCTCGCAGCCGTACCTCAGTCTCCAGGAGTTTATTGGTCTTGGCCAAAATTTCCTCGGTGCGGGCCATTTGTGCCTACAAGGGACGGAAGGATAAAGTTCAGTCGGATATCATAATAACCCAAGTATCCAAGAGGTAGTAGCAAGTACAACTTCGACAAGTTATACTCGGAACTTGGGGACTAGATGGATACTATGAAATACCAATCAGTATTACCTGATGTTCAGCAGCCATGCGCTCCAACATATTGTTCTCTGTGGCCTTCAGGGCGAGGAGGGCGCTCATCATCTGGTCGAAGGAATGATCACCCGGGTCCAAAGACCCGGGATCCTGGTTACTCGGAGACCAAGCTCTTGCCTTGGCAGGGGAGGGCACCCGAGTCGCTCGAGAGTCGGAATTCAGCTCCCCTCCCCCTGTGCCCAGGATTGTGACCTCTTCGTCCTCATGCGTGTGCGAGGCTATTGGATACTCGGCTTCTCGATCATCTGGGTTCTTCGGCGGCACTTGCTCCCCCTCGCCGCCAGCCGCAGCCATTGTGTCATCAAACGGATTCTCTTTGCCCGGGTCATTAGTTTACATGTCGTCCTGGTCACTGATAGTGACTTTGGCCCTAAGAATGATATGAGCAAGCGGTTAGTATGTAGCTAGAGAAAATTATGGATGAGTATTAGAACAGGAAGAGAAGAACCTTACCCGTAGTTTACCACGAAGTCTGAGGGAAATTCACTGCTGGTCCCGGAAGAAGCTGACAAAGATTGAGAAAGTGAGACGCGGAGTCGTCCCGCTAAGGGGTGATTGGGAGAAGGAAATCTCCGATACTCGGGATGAGGTTGAGAAGTACCGGCGCGCTGAGCCGGAGATGGTGGGATACCCGGGTTGGGCGTGGCGTCACCCGGAGTGTTCCGGGTCACCCTGCGCTTGATCAGGGGTGGTTCCTTCAAATATGACCAGTCGGGTAGTTTACGGTTTAGCTCGCACATATTAGTGAAGGAGTACGGTTTGGAGGCAAGGGAGTGATATGGGACCTTAAAGACAACCCCTCGGGGTTTCCTCTTAGCTCCGACCTCGGTGACCGGTTCAGCTTCACTCTCGTCACTCTGTGTTTCTACCCCATCTTCCGGGTCTTCTTTCTCTTCTTTATCCTCCAGCCCTGAGTCACCGATGAACACAGTCGGAAAAAAGGAAGCGTGGGGTAACAAGTTAGCGGGAATTGGGTTGGGTAAAAACCCGGAATGTACCTTCTTCCGAGTCAGCTGCCTCTTCATCTTCTTCTGGGTCTTCGGAGGAAGGGGAGGTCTTGATATTCCAGAAAGCATTATCAGCCTGAGGTAAAGGCATAAAAGTAAGAGTTGGTGATTGTATCAGCGTAAGTGCAAGGATGAAAGTGAAAGTATAAGTGTCGGATCTTACCGCGGGAGCCGGATTCTCGCGTGTATATGGATTTAACCCGGCAATGTTCCGGATCACGTCCAACTTCTCCGTCAAGAAACTCTTGATAGTCTTGTTAGTATCGCCGGCTGGGTAGTTCTTTGAGGAATATCGGAGTGCGTCCGTGACGTGCCCCGAGTAGTCACACATCAGCTTGGCGCGAATGGAGTTGGGCTGGATTCGGAAGTACACCCATGTCTTAACCAAGTTAAGCCCAAGGAGGCCTTGGGCAGAAAGAACGTCTATTTTTGATAGAAGGGGCTGGATGGCTTCCCTGTCCGACTCAGGGGGGAAAGCACTAAAAGTATCGGAAAGATCTAAGAGACCCTCCAAATAACCCGGCAACTTTCTCTCGCCGGGTGGGGAGGTATCCCGGCAATAAAAGAAGGATAGCTGCCAATGCTTAACATGTGAGTTTAAGTTTAGAGTCGGCATGGGAGAATTTTTGCGGTGCTGGATGGAAACCCCGCCGCAGGCCAAAAGGGCCCCGTCACCGCTTTCGCGGCACGGTTTGCATTGGAAAAGCTCGATGAACAAAGCCAAATTTGGCGGGATGCACAAGTAAGATTCACAGAGGACTATAAAGTGGGTTATATTCAACATAGAGTTAGGCCCTATGTCGAACACCCGGAGGCCATAATGGCGGAGGACTTCATGGAAGAAAGAGTGACCCGGGGGGCGAAACCCCCGGATCACGTGCTCGACAAAGCATATTACCTCGTCGGCATTGGGGTAGGCCGGGTCTCGTCACCCAGAACCCTCCAATGAATCTCCTCCTGAGGGGGGAGGGTGCCTGACTCGGCCAATTCTTCCAGTTTGGCCTGGGTCACGGAAGACCGCGCCCAATTGGCGGATATGGACTGGGTCGTCCTTGTCCTTGTATTAAAACTCGGGAATTATGAGTTATCCGGGTATCCACGAGCAGTATCAGTGAGAGGCATGGAAACTATGAATTGTCCGGGTATCACTGGACAGAGCGACAATTACAAACTATCCGGGTATTGACGAGCAGTACAGAAATTATGGGATATCTACGTATCGGCAAGTAGTTATGAAAAAAGGTTGATTGCCTATGTATCTAGTGCAAGTAAAAGAACCGGAAGTGGTGGATTTTCCGGGTATCAAGAGCAGCCGCGGAAGTTTGGGCGAACTGCATCCAGATTGGAAAATTTGTGGATGATTTCGTCGAGAAATTAGTGATTACAAGCGATAGGGGAGTGATGTGTGGTCATCTGTTAAGCGATTAAACACACTAGGATGGAGTTATGCGACCTAATCCGGCGTGAAGCAAGAAATGGCCCGCGGGCGGACCTAGATCTAATCTAGGTCGAACGGAGAAATTAGAAGTTAAATCAATGGGAGCAAGGAGCTTACCGGTGTGGGATGGAGAAAGGCGCGACGGCGGCAGATGGCGCAGTCTTGGTGTCCCTTTGCGACTCCCGGCGGGCAGGTCGAGGGTGCGGCGGTGGAGACTGGTGGCGGCGCGGAGCGAACCGTGGAGGAACGCAGCTGGCGGCGGCTTTGCTCCGGCGGCGCGCACGAGGTCTCCGTGGTGGCGCTCCGTGGGCTCGGATGAGGAAGCACTGGTGAGGAGGAAGAAGAAGGAAGGAATGAACCGTTGGGGTTAGGTCACCCCCTAGGTACCTATTTATAGGTACGGGTGGGGAAGCCTAGGCCTACGAGCGGGAACCGAAATTTTCGCGATAAGGGATACCCGTCCTGATTTTCTGGGATACGTGTTAAGTACTGGACGAGATATCCGGAATGGATAGGAAGCAAATCTCTCCCGCGATATCTGGACCAATTAACGGGTGAAATAAGCCGGATCTTTGGCATTCTCATCAGGGCATTGACCCGGAAAAGTAAAGGATGGATTCAGAGGAAACCGGGTTATTATATGGACCACCGATAGAGTCAGGCCTAGCTGCTTATTAAAGCAACTTAACCCGGTCTCTATGAATTTGTATGTTTGTTATTTTTGCAGGGAATAGCATGCGCTTCAAGGAGGATCCCGTGAAGCCCAAGCTATTCTGGGGACTACTGGTGGAGGGATAATAACCCGGTATGCTAACGTCAAGGAGTAATTCGGCCCAAAGGACGTTGTGCAAGACCCGGCTTAGACAAAAGGAGCTTCTAGAAGGCCCAGGAGTGTAGGCCCCGTAACCCGGATTGTGGGTCCCGATAAGGAAGTTTAGGGTTTTGTAAGTAGTGTCCGGGTAGGATTCCGAGTACGCCTTGGATAGCAAGCCAGGGGATCCGGGGATTATATAAGCCGGCCCCTAGGGTTAGATCGACGAGTTCACAAGATACATAAGTTTGCGAGATAAAGATTGCGAGATATCGAGTATCCATTGTAACACGAGTATTGAGATAGTATATTCAGATCCTAGATTCGGCGACTTGATTGCCGGCTACTAGATCGCATATCACCATGGTTTCCCTTGAGCTAAACCCTCTCCCAAACATCAGAGTCGATTTGCCCCAAGACAAGTTACCCCCGGTAACGTCTGCCGTGATTACCCTAACTAAGTATAACAATACGATCAAGTCATTTAGTTTTATTGTTATGTCTTACATTCGGAGTAACATTGTTCCTTAGACCATGAGATCATGTTAATCACTAATATCGAAAGAATACTTTGATGACATCAAATGTCACACCGTAACAGGGTGACTATAAAGGTGGAGTTAGGTATTCGGAAAGTGGTAGTTGAAGCTCATGGATCAAGAATGGGATTTGTCCATCCAATATGACGGATAGATATACTCAGGACCCTCTCAGTGATATCACATCGACACTGCTTGCAAGCATGTGATATGATCAGAAGGATGTTATATCACGGGAACGAGAAAAGAGTACTTGTAGGATAACGAGATCGAACAAGATATGGTGGATACCGATGATCGGATCTCAAACAAGTAAAATATCACGAGACAAAGGGAAATCGTTACGACGTTGAAAGGTTCACATGATCACGAGAGTCGTCGTTGAATATATAGGAGTCATCACGGATCTCCAGATCACGTTGTTGATTATTGATCGGAGAGGAGTCTCGATCATGTTTATATTATTCGCTAACCGTAGGGTGACACACTTAAGGTTTGATGAAGCGTTAGAGAGGATACGGAATACCGAAGAATATTTTGGGCAGCTCCGAAATTGTTTCGGGGAAAATTGAAATAGTTCAAGGGGTTTTTCATCGAATGGTTGTTAATAGAATTAAAAAATGATTCGAGGTGCTGCATGCAAATGTTTGTTAATGAAATTAACAAATTTAAATAAAGAAATAAAAATGTTTTATTTATTTATTAAAGAAAAACCTTTGGATTTTCTAAGTGGAAAATTAAGGGAGCATGAGTGGGTGTGAGTGGGGCTTCCACTCACATGAAGAGGGGAAGAGGTGGGGGAACCCATGGCTGGCCGCACCCCCCCCTTGGGCTGCCTCCCCCTCCCCTATAAAAGGAGTGTGAGAGATCCCTCATCTTCACACACTTGCCCACTTCCTTTTCCCTCCACCCGCTGCTCCATTCCATGGTCTCCGGCTTGGCGAAGCCCTGGCCGTGGGATTCTTCACCACCACCACCACGTCGTCGTGCTGCTGGAGTTCCGGGGGATCCTCTACTTCCGCCACCCGCTGGATCGAGGGAACGAAAGTCTTCATCGAGCTGAACGTGTAACCGATTACGGAGGCACCGCCGGAATGCGGTTCACTTCTTCTCGCTTGGGATCGGCGTGAGTACGACTACGCCAACAACGAGATTATATCTCGTACCACTTTGAGTCTTCGAGGGTATGCTATCTCAAGACTCTCTTTCTCCCCATTACCTTTCATCTCCTAGATTAGATTTTGGCCATTCGGGTTTATCGCGCGTAGGAAAATTTTTGTTTTTTATGCAACGTACCCTTCAGTGGTATCAGAGCCGGATCTATGCGTAGATGATTTATATGGGTAGAACACATAGGAGTATGTGGGCTTTGATGATCATGTTTTTGCCTCTTTGAGTATTTTATGATCTTAGTGGCATAGTAGGATGAAGCTGCCCTAGACTAAGTTTACGTGTACTATGTACGCGATAATTGTATCACTTGTGACTAAGGGGGTGTCCGTTTCTCCTACTATAGTTAAGATCTAATCTACAAAGGGTTGTTAAAAATATGTTTTATCAACGTTGTGGCTCTTGTACGTAGGTATGAACGGTTCTATCCTTGTAAGCCCAAGCCACGTAAAATATGCAAAAATAAATTAGAGTCGTCTAACTTGTTTTTGCAGGACATGTGATGTGATATGGTCAATGTTACAAACGTTATGTATGAGATGATATCTTTTGTAAATTATTGACATACCGACCCGGATCCATATGGTTGTCTTATTTTTATGGCATGCGTGTTGTATATCATATCCATGTGATATGTTGTAATGGACAATCAAGATGGAGGTGCCACGAACCTTGGTGCCACGCCGGTGGAATGATGGAGATCGTACCATGATGCACAAGATGGAGATCAAGTGCAAGAAGGACCATATCATATCACATTATCCATGCATGTGATGTTTATCCTTTTATGCATCTTATTTTACTTAGATCGCGACGGTAGCATTATAAGATGATTCCTCTCACTTAATATCAAGATAATAATGTGTTCTTACTTAAGTATGCACCATTAAGAAAGTTCGTTGTTTCGAGACACCACGTGATGATCGGGTGTGATAGACTCAACGTTCGCATACAACGGGTGTTTTCAAGCCTAGCATGTACAGACATGGCCCTGAAACATACGCAATACTACGGTTCTACTTGGCGATCCTAGCATGTACAAACATGGCCTCGGAACACGTAACAGAAAGGTAAATCATGAGTCATATGGATGATATTATGAACATGTTGATGTTCGCCTTTGAAACTACACCGTCTCACGTGATGATCGGTTTCGGTGTAGTGAATTTGGTTCGTGTAATCACTAAAGACGACTAAGAGGGATGTTGGTTTTGAGTGGGAGTTCATGGGATAATTTTAGAATTAACTTGAACTTAATTTATCATAAACATAGTGTAAATAGTCTTTGCAAATATGTTGTAGATCATGGCACCACCCACCTTCAATTTCAATATGTTCATGGCGAACAGTGGAAGCAACTTTACCAACTGGGCACTTAACCTGAGGATTCTCCTCACCGCTTGCAAGAAGCTCTATGTGCTTGATGCACCGCTAGGTGACCAGCCCGCTGATGATGCTTCTGATGAAGATAAAAATGTTTATCTGACTCAACAAGAAGACCACAGTATAGTTCATTGCGGCATCCTCTATGGATTAGAGCCAGAGCTGCGAAAACGTTTCGAGAACAGTACTGCTTATGCTACAATGGGAGAATTGAAAATTATTTTCGATACCCATGCCGCAGTTGAGAGTTATGACGCTTCAGAAAAGTTCTTTAGATGCATGATGGAAGAGAACAACTCCGTTAGTGAGCACGTACTCAAGATGTCTGCGTATGCTGATAAGCTCATAGCCTTGGGAATATCGATTCCCATTGAGCTAGGGATACATCGTGTTCTCCAATCTCTGCCACCTAGTTACAAGAACTTTGTGATGAACTATAATATGCAAAGCATGAAGAAGTCTCTTCCTGAGCTTCTCTCGATGCTTAAAACTGCTGAAGTGGAGATCAAGAAAGAACATCAAGTGTTGATGATCAATAAGACCACTACTTTCAAGAAAGGCAAGAAAGGCAAGCCAAGGGTAAACTTCAAGAAGAGTGGAAAATCTGTTGCTGCTCCTGAGAAGAAAACCAAGTATGGCCCTAAGCCTGAGTGCTTTTATTGCAAGGGTACTGGCCACTGGAAGCGCAATTGCAACAAATATCTGGCAGATAAGAAGGCCGGCAAAGTGAAAAAAGGTATATATGATATACTTGTTATTGATGTGTACCTTACTAGTACTCGCAGTAGCACCTGGGTATTTGATACTGGTTCGGTTGCTCACATATGTAACTCAAAACAGGAGCTGCAGAATAAGCGACCACTACCAAAGGACGAGGTGACGATGCGCGTCGGCAATGGATCAAGAGTTGATGTGATCGTCGTCGGGACGCTACCTCTACGTCTACCATCGGGATTAGTTATAAACCTCAATAATTATTATTTGGTGCCTGCATTAAGCATGAATATCGTTTCGGGATCTTGCTTAATACGGAATGGTTATTCCTTTAAGTCTTAGAACAATGGTTGTTCGATTTATATGAATAATATCTTTTATGGTCATGCACCTGAGAAGAATGATTTATTTCTTTTGAATCTTGATAGTATTGATACACATATTCATAATGTGAATGCCAAAAGAATTAAGTTAAATAATGATATTGCTACTTACATGTGGCATTGCCGCTTAGGTCATATTGGTGTTAAACGCATGAAGAAGCTCCATTCTAATGGAATCTTAGAATCACTTGATTATGAATCATTTGAAACATGTGAACCATGTCTTATGGGCAAGATGACTAGAACCCCGTTTTCTGGAACCATGGAATGGGCGACAGACTTACTAGAAATCATACATACTGATGTGTGTGGACCAATAAGTGTATCGGCGCGCGGTGGATATCGTTATTTTGTCACTTTCACAGATGATTTGAGTAGATATGGGTATATTTACTTAATGAAACATAAATATGAGACATTTGAAAAATTCAAAGAATTTCAGTGTGAAGTTGAAAATCATCGTAACAGAAAGATTAAATTTCTACGATCTGATCGTGGAGGTGAATATCTAAGTTACGAGTTTGGCATGCATATGAAACAATGTGGAATAGTTTCACAACTCACACCTGCCGGAACACCACAGCGTAATGGTGTTTCCGAAAGTCATAATCATACTTTATTGGATATGGTTCGATCTATGATGTCTCTTACAGATTTACCACTATCGTTTTGGGGTTATGCACTAGAGACCGCTGCATTCACTTTAAATAGGGAACCATCTAAATCCGTTGAAACGACACCGTATGAATTATAGTTTGGAAAGAAACCTAAGCTGTCATTTCTAAAAGTTTGGGGATGCGATGTTTATGTGAAGAAGCTTCAACCTGATAAACTCAAACCCAAAGCGAAAAAATGCGTCTTCATAGGATACCCTAAAAAACAATAGGGTACACCTTCTATCACAGATCCGAAGGCAAGATTTTTGTTGCCAAGAGTGGATCCTTTTTGGAGAAGGAGTTTCTCTCGAAAGGTGTGAATAGTAGGAAGGTAGAACTCGATGAGGTTATTGAACCTTCTCTTCTTGGAATGGCGAGTAGCACAGCGTCGGAAGTTGTTATGGTGCCGACCCCGTCAGTTGAAGAGAGAGCTAATGATCAAGATCATGAAACTCCAGAAGAGGAAACTACCGCATCTCGCAGGTCAACTAGGGAATGTACAACTCCTGAACTGTACGGAGATCCCGTATTAAACTTCATGGTAGATGGAGGTGATAACCCTGCGACGTATGATGAAGCGATGATGAGCCCAGATTCCAACAAATGGCTTGAAGCCATGAAATCCGAAATAGGATCCATGTACGAAAACCAAGTTTGGATTTTGGTGGACTTACCCGATGACCGCAAGGCCGTTGAGAATAAATGGATCTTTAAAAAGAAAACTGACGCTGATGGTAATGTGACCGTCTATAAAGCTCGATTTGTCGCAAAAGGTTTTCGACAAATTCAAAGAGTTGACTACGATAAGAATGTCTCACCAGTAGCGATGCTTAAGTCAGTTAGGATTATGTTAGAAGTTGCTGCATTTTTCGATTATGAAATCTGGCAGATGGATGTCAAAACGGCGTTCCTTAATGGTGACATTGAGGAAGAGTTGTATATGATGCAACCCAAAGGTTTTGTTGATCCTAAGGATGCTGACAAGGTGTGCAAGCTTCAACGTTCCATTTATGGACTGAAGCAAGCATCCTAGAGTTGGAACCTCCGTTTTGATAAGGTGATCAAAGGGTTTGGATTTGTCCAAACATACGGAGAAGCTTGTATTTACAAGAAAGTGAGTCGGAGCTCTGTAGCATTTCTAGTACTATACGTGGATGACATATTATTTATTGGAAATGATATATAACTTTTTAAAAGCGTAAAAGGTTATTTGAACAATAGTTTTTCGATGAAAGACCTCGGTGAAGCAGTTTATATATTAGGCATCAAAATCTACAGGGATAGATCAAGGCGCTTAATTGGACTTCCGCAAAGTACATACCTTGACAAGATTCTGAAGAAGTTCAGAATGGAAGATAGTAGGAAGGGGTTCTTACCTATGTTGCAAGGAAAAACGTTGAGTAAGACTCAATGTCCAGCTACAGCAGAAGATAGAGAGAAAATGAATAAGATTCCCTATGCTTCAGCCATAGGTTCTATCATGTATGCTATGCTATGTACAAGAACGGATGTGGCACATGCTATTAGTTTGACTAGTAGGTACCAATCCAATCCAGGTTTGGAACACTGGACGGCGGTCAAGAATATCTTTAAGTACTTGAGAAGAACTAAGGATATGTTTCTCATATATGGCGCTGAAGAAGAGCTCGTCGCAAGATGTTACGTCGATGCTAGCTTCGACACTGATCCGGATGACTCTAAGTCTCAATCCGGGTACGTATTTGTTATGAATGGAGAAGCAGTAAATTGGAGGAGTTCCAATCAATCCGTGGTGGCGAGATCATCAACAGAAGCAGAATATGTTGCTGCCTCGGAGGCAACACAGGAAGCAGTTTGGATGAAGGAGTTCATATCCGAACTAGGCGTGGTTCCGAGTGCGTTGGATCCAATGGTTATCTATTGTGACAACAATGGTGCCATAGACAATGCTAAGGTGACAAGGTCTCACAAGAATTCCAAGCATATCAAGCGCCGTTTTCACTCCATCCGTGAACATGTCGCAGATGGGGATGTGAAGATTTGCAAAGTACATACGGATCTAAATGTGGCAGATCCGTTGACTAAACCTCTCTCAAGGGAAAAACATGATCAACACCATAACTCAATGGTTGTTAGATTCATCACTATGTAATATAGATTATTGCCCCTAGTGCAAGTGGGAGACTGAAGGGAATATGCCCGAGAGGCAATAATAAAGTGTTTATTATGTTATTCCTTGTTTATGATAGATGTTTATTTCTCATGCTAGAATTGTATTAACCGGAAACGTTAATACATGTGTGATTAATAAACAAACCAACATTCCTAGTGAAGCCTCTCTTTTAACTAGCTTGTTGATTAACAGATGATCAAGGTTTCCTGATCATAGACATTGTATGTTGTTAATAACGGGGTCATGTCATTAGGAGAATGACGTGATGAACTTAGACCCTAACTAAGTATAACAATACGATCAAGTCATTTAGTTTTGTTGTTATGTCTTACATTCGGAGTAACATTGTTCCTTAGACCATGAGATCATGTTAATCACTAATATCGAAAGAATACTTTGATGACATCAAACGTCACACCGTAACAGGGTGACTATAAAGGTGGCGTTAGGTATTCGGAAAGTGTTAGTTGAAGCTCATGGATCAAGAATGGGATTTGTCCATCCAATATGACGGAGAGAAATACTTAGGGCCCTCTCGGCCATATCACATCGACACCGCTTCCAAGCACGTGATATGATCACAAGGATGTTATATCACGGGAACGAGAAAAGAGTACTTGTCGGATAACGAGATCAAACATGGTATGATGGATACCGATGATCGGATCTCGGACAAGTAAAATATCGCGAGACAAAGGGAAATCATTACGATGTTGAAAGGTTCACACGATCACGAGAGTCATCGTTGAATATATAGGAGTCATCACGGATCTCCAGATCCCGTTGTTGATTATTGATCGAAGAGGAGTCTCGATCATGTCTATATTATTCGCGAACCGTACGGTGACACACTTGAGGTTTGATGAAGCGCTAGAGAGGATACGGAATACCGAAGAATATTTTGGGCAGCTCCGAAATTGTTTCGGGGAAAACTGAAATAGTTCAAGGGGTTTTTCGTCGAATGGTTGTCAATAGAATTAACAAATGATTCGAGGTGCTGCATGCAAATGTTTGTTAATGGAATTAACAAATATAAATAAAGAAATAAAAATGTTTTATTTATTTATTAAAGAAAAACCTTTGGATTTTCTAAGTGGAAAATTAAGAGAGCATGAGTGGGTGTGAGTGGGGCTTCCACTCACATGAAGATGGGAAGAGGTGGGGGCACCCATGGCTGGCCGCAACCCTCCTGGGGCTGCCTCCCCCTCCCCTATAAAAGGAGGATGAGAGCTCCCTCTTCTCCACACACTTGCCCACTTCCTTTTCCCTCCACCCGCGGCTCTATTCCATGGTCTCCGGCTTGGCGAAGCCCTGTCGTGATGCTGGAGTTCCGGGGGATCCTCTACTTCTTCCACCCGCTGGATCGAGGGAACGAAAGTCTTCATCGAGTTGAACGTGTGACCGATTACGGAGGCACCGTCGGATTGCGGTGCACTTCTTCTCGCTCGGAATCGGCGTGAGTACGACTACCGAACAACGAGATTTTATCTCGTACCACTTTGAGTCTTCGAGGGTATGTTATATCAAGACTCTCTTTCTCCCCGTTACCTTTCATCTCCTTGATTAGATTTTAGCCATTCGGGTTTATCGCGCGTAGGAATTTTTTTGTTTTCTATGCAACGTACCCTTCAAGGAGACGGACCCGGCCCTCGTCGTGATGCATGACGAGGAACCTATCGTGGAATGTGAGGCTCCGGTCGCCGTTGACCGTCGCCGCGTACGTCGTCTTCCGACGTGCGATGTGCGTCGCGCCGCCTGTACCGCAAGACGTGTCCATCTCCTGACCTATAAAGCCAACGAGATCGAGCCCAACAGGCTGTAATTAGATGCCGCCTAATCAAATTACGCCCCTGTACACGGCTGATACCACCCACCCCTCGGAGGAATCTCATTACGTTACCGGGCCAGCTTCCTCTACCTACCGGATCTCCTCCTCCACAATCTGCTATGCGCCACGCCCATCTCGACCTCCTGCACCTAGCTAGCGGTTTCTCCACCGGCCGCCGACCGGAATCCATCCCCATATCTAGCCTTGTCCATCCCAGCCACATCCATCTGCCTTCCCCTAGACCCCTTGACAGTTGCCCCAAGATCCCTACGCCTTCGCCAAGATCTCTTGCCACCAGCCCGATTTCCCTGCTGGCCGACGAGCTCGACAGCCTACTCGACCAGGCCGAACTGCTCGACCGAACCACAAGCTCGTCCAGGACAGGAGCTCAACAACCAGGCTGCCCCTTCCCCAAGGTTCTTTACCACCTGCTCCTAGATCCCCCGCCGGCCGACGATATTGACGGCGTAATCGACCCAGCCGTCGATCTCCTCAGCCAGCATAGGATCCCAGCAACCCGAAGATCTCTTCCTCAAGAAAGATCTCCTCGCCATCGAGCTAGCTGCACCTGCAGCTCATCCGTAAACGAGCAGGGATGTACTGTTACTGTTACACAGCTAAAACCAAACCAAATAAAATCTGATTTGTCTAGTTCGGGGCGATTACACTGTGTAATGTGTTACCTATTACATTTGCGTTACTACCGATCAAAACAAACACGTCCTTAGTATGTTCCAGGGCGCTCGTCTCATGGACTTCCACCCCTACCACCACCTATCCATGTTTGATGCACAAAAAAGGAGTGTGGCCCACAGTCAGAGTCAGTGACACATCAAAGGCCCAGATTCAGCCAGAGAAAAGGACACAGATGGCCTCAAATCAGCCATAATTTACCGAGATTATAGCTTGAAGTAATTTGAACGGGTGTAATAAAAAGATTTTATAAATTTCGGAAAAAGAATATTTGAATCCGAGTGTACTTTGAAAGACTAAAAATATCTTCTCGGCTTCAAATTTACGGGGAGGTGCTAGCTGTGTAGCCCGGCCGCGCGATATTTACAACCTCCTGAGCCCCGGCCGCTAATAGCAGAGAACCGCAGCCATCGACGAACAGAGTCAACCTGCCGCGCCATGGAAGCACCTCTCGACCATTCCCTTTTCTAGGAAAACGGGGTAGCCTACACTAAGGCAAATCAAAATTTCTACCGCGTCAACCAAGATCCGCTCCAAGATATAGATCGCGAGATTACCACTAGACGCGTTGTGCCAATCTCGGTGAAGCGGATCGGGACAGGGTAGTCGTTCGAATCCTCCGGATCCCGTCGCTCCCACGAACAGCTCCTCTTGACGGCTCGTCCAAGTGCTACAAATGCAGCAGCTCTATCGGTATCCACACGTGCGGCGTGGAAGCACTGCTCGCCGGACTGTTAGCTCCGCGCGGGCGGCAGGGGTGTGGAGAGACAGTGGATGCGGTGGAATGTGGTGCGGAATTAGCAACCCTAAAACACACAACCTCCTCTCCTTTATATAGACGTCTCCATAATGGGCTGCCACTAAAACAGCCCACTCTGGAGTCCATTTCCAGCCCATTTCGGATCCAATCCGAATTTTGCTTCTTCTGCCTTAAGTGTGCGACACTATAGGTTCATGCACGTTTAGACATGACACGAGTACACCTACTCAGCCAATAGTTGGTAGCGGCTTCTAGCAAAACATGCCAACTCCCAAACATTTATAAATATCACATCGGACGAACCATCACATGTCTATGCTATTCCTTTTGCCTCACGATATTTGATCATGCTCCTAGATGATCACTCTTTCTCGATCTTGTGAATCGGAATCCCTTTCCAGGTTGACTATTATCCTTATTCAGCATGGCCATGCATTTTTGGATCCGATCACTCGAGGGGGCCAGAGAAATATCTCTCTCTAGTGAAGAGAGGGGCAAATCCCATCTTGACTGACCATGTCTTGCAGTATGCTTCATGACAAACCCGAAAGCTACCTTTATAACTACCATGTCACGTTGTAGCGTTTGATAGCCCCAAAGTAGGTTGATTCACATCTGAAGAACATGCGAGAATCTCAGGTCTAAGGACAAAGCAAGCATAATGTGTAGAGAGAGAACTATTAACATTGTTGTATTGTCTCAAGCTGGGTCAGGCCAACACCATGTTCGTAACATGAGTTCACATTATTAGTTTAACATCACCATGTCTATGAATTGCGAAACATAGCTATCAACCAATACATGTGCTAGTCTAATGTTCAAGTGTGTCCTCACAAGAACTCCGACTAGGGACATATTTAGAATAACCATGTAAGTAAAGAGTTTCACAAATAAGTCACATACTTTCCAATCAATACAAACATATTATTCAAGACACATTATTACAAAACATGGATACATAGATATACCATCATCTCTATGATTGCTTATTGGGCATATCTCCAACAGTCTCCCACTTGCACTAGAGTCAATCTAGAAGATATCTAATACCCATAGCTCTTGTGTGCGCCTCATGCTTAGGCTTCGGGAGAGGTTTTGTCAAAGGATCAGCAACATTCAGATCCTTATGTATTTTGCATAAGCTTACTTCTCCTCGTTCGATGAACTGTCTAATGAGATGATACCGCCACATAAAGTGTTTGGTTTTCTGGTAACTCATTGGCTCCTTTGTTATCGCAACGGTCCCACTATTGTCACAGTAGAGATCCAATGGATTGGACGCACTAGGGACAACACGTAGATCAGTAATAAACTGCTTCATCCAAACACTTTCTATGCCGGCTTCAGCTGCCGCGATATACTCTACCTCCATTGTAGAATGAGCAATCGTGTCCTGCTTGGAACTCTTCCGCTAACCGCTCCACCGTTCAACATGAACACATAGCCCGATTGCGATTTGGAATCATCCATATCGGTTTGGAAACTAGCATCGGTGTAACCATTTACAACGAGCTCCTCCTCACCTCCGTAAACTAGGAACATATTTTAGTTCTTCTCAAGTACTTAAGGATATTCTTTACTGCTGTCCAGTGAATTTCACCGGGATCAGCTTGGTAGCTGCTCGTAACACTTAGAGCATATGAGACATCTGGGCGAGTACATATCATTGCATACATGATAGACCCAATTGGCGAAGCATATGGAATCCTACTCATGCTCTCTCGCTCATCAGTTGTCGAAGGACACTGAGTCTTGCTAAGATTTATGCCGTGTGATATGGGCAAGAACCCTTTCTTTGCCTCTTCCATATTGAATCGTTTCATCACTTTGTCAATGCAAGTAATCTGGCTTAATCCTATTAGGCTCTTTGATCTATCTCTATAGATCTTAATACCCAGAATGTATGCCGCTTCCCCTAAGTCCTTCATGGAAAAACTATTTTTCAATGAGGTCTTAATGCACTCGAGCATAGAAATGTCATTTCCAATTAGTAGTATGTCATCCACATATAAGATTAGAAATACGAGTGAGCTCCCACTTTCTTTCTTGTAAACACAAGACTCTAATTCGTTTTTGAAAAAGCCAAAACCTTTGACTACCTCATCAAACCAAATGTTCCAACTCCGAGATGCTTGCTTCAACCCATAACTGGATTTCTGAAGTTTGCATACCTTTCCAGCATTTTTAGGGTCGACAAAACCCTCGGGCTGCATCATATACACGTCCTCGGTTAGATTTCCATTTAGGAAAGCCGTCTTGATGTCCATTTTCCATATTTCATAGTCGAAATATGCAACAATATCTAGAATCATCCGAATAGATTTAAGCAACATAACGGGAGAGAAGGTCTTGTCGTAGTCAACTCCTTGAACTTGCCGAAAACCTTTTGCGACAAGTCGAGCTTTATGGACATGAACATTTCCGTCCATATCAATCTTTCTCTTATAGATCCATTTGCATGCTATGGTCTTATGACCATCAGGCAGATCAACCAAGTTGCAAACATGATTGTCACGCATGGAATCTATTTCGGATCTCATGGCACTTTGCCATTTCTCAGAGTCGGGGTCCATCATTGCTCCCGCATAGGTCGTAGGCTCATCATTGTCTAACAATAATATTTCCCGTGTATCATTGTCTAACAATAATATCTCTCGCGAGTTATGGAGCCTTTCCGACCTTCATGGTGGTGGTGCTTCTCTTGCCACGGGTTCTTCAACTCGTTCTGCCATTACAACATCACTCATTGAGTCCTCCCCGGTAGGCTCATCTTGAACTTCATCAAGCTGCACCGTTCTTCCACTTGTCTCCTTTGTGAGAAACTCTTTATCTAAGAAAACACCATTCCGAACGATAAACGCTTTTCCCTCTTCTTGGTTGTAGAAGTAATACCCAAATGTTTCCTTTGGATATCCCACGAAAATGCATTTATCTGACTTGGGTGTGAGCTTATCCGACTGAAGTCGCTTGACCAAACACGTCACAACCCCAAATCTTTTGAAAAGACAAGTTGAGACTCTTCCCATTCCACATCTCATATGGTGTCTTAACTACGGATTTAGACGGTACCCTATTTAGTGTGAGTGCTGCTGTTTCTAGAGCAAAACCCAAAATGACAATGGAAGATCTGACTGGCTCATCATTGATCGAACCATGTCCAACAAGGTTCGATTACGCCGTTCGGAAACTCCGTTTCTTTGAGGCGTTCCAGACGGTGTTAGTTGAGGAACAATTCCACAACTCTTTAGATGATCGCTAAATTCGTGACACACATATTCTGCTCCACGATCGGATCGTAGAGCCTAAATTTTCTTTCCACGTTGATTCTCAACTTCATTCTGGAACTCTATGAACTTTTCAAAACTTTCAGACTTATGCTTCATTAGGTAGACATAACCGTATCTACTAAAATCATCAGTGAATGTTATGAAGTAGTGAAAACCACCTCTTGCTGTCGTGCTCATTGGTCCATATACATCAGTATGTACGAGTTCCAATAAGTCCGTCGCCCTCTCAGGAGAACCGTTGAAAGGCGACTTGGTCATCTTTCCAAGTAAACAAGCTTCGCATGTCTCATATGATTCAAAATCAAACAAAGTTAGAAGACCATCATCATGGAGTTTCTTCATACGCTTTTCACTTATATGACCCAACCGACAATGCCAAAAATAGGTGGGAGTCAAATCATTTGGCCGTAGACTTTTAGCACTTACGTTATAAACATGCGCATCATCATGAGCATCACCAGGATTTATTAATAAAAAGCCCATTCACAATGGAAGCAAAAGCCACAAACATATCATTCTTGGAGATTAAACAACCATTGTCTTCACTCGAAAATGAATAACCATCTCTCATCAAACATGAAGGAGAAATAATGCTTCGGCTAAAATTAGGAACGTAATAACAATTATTCAATTCCATAATAAATCCTGAAGAGAGGCGCAGTTGGTAGATGCCAACGGACAACGCAACAACCCTTGCATTATTTCTGACGCGAAGATCAACTTCTCCTTATCTCACGCTTCTACTCCTTACTAGCCCCTTCATCGATTTGCAAATGTGAGCAACCGATCCTGTATCAAATACCCAAGAGTCAATAATAGAGTCAGCGAGAAAAATGTCTATAACATTAATTACAAGTGTACCTGAGCTAGAAGTCTTACTTCCACTCTTCTTCACTAAAGCAAGGTACTTGCTGTAATTTCTTTTTCAGTGTCCAGTCTCATTACAGTAGAAACACTTTGTGTCAGGTTTGGATCCGTCCTTAGGCTTAGGCTTTGGGTTGGAGATTAAATCTTTAGTCTTCCCTTTCCACTTAGACTTACCCTGCTTCTTGAAGCTAGGCCTATTCTGCACAGCCAACACTTAGCCATGCCCTGCACTCTTCTTAATGTCATTCTCTACCGTATTGAGCATCCCACAAAGTTCATTAAGATTCTTCTCTACCCCATTCATATGGTAGTTCGAAATAAAATTCCCATAGCTAGATGGAAGCGAAGCCAAAATGAAATTCGTGGCCAACTTAGGGTCCAATGGAAAACCAAGCTTGTCCAAAGTCTGCACGTAACCAAGCATCTTGATCACGTGCGGCCCTACTGCTCCGCCCTCAGCTAATTTGCATTCACCAAAAGGCTTAGCGACATTGAACCTTTCAGTCCTGGCTTGAGTATGGAACATATCCTTCAGCGCAATGATCATATCATACACTTCCTGACCATCAAATTGCTTTTGAAGGTCGGGTTCCATGCATGCAAGCATAAGGCAGCTAACCTCAAGAGACTCATCACATGCTCTCTTAAAGGCAGCTCTAACGGCAGCAGTGTCAGTATCAAAAGGCGCATCTGGGATTTTAGGTATCCAGAACAATTTCCTTTCTCTCAGACCTGAGAACAATTCTCAGGTTTCGGATTCAATCCGAATAGTTTGTTCCATTTAACTTTTTCTTTTCGAGGACAGATCGCAAACCAAAAGGGGTGGGTTCGTTGTTACGTGCCATTGATCTACAACAGAAAAACATGTAAAATACTAAGACAAAAATCCATGATAGAGTAAAAGACATTAAACAATTTAACATGGTCTACTCCCACTAAAACCAACATCCCTCTATTGGTACTTAGTGATTCAAAATCCGCAATGAACAAGTCGACTAGTGTCGTTTGCATCACTGCTAGAAGACAAGGTATATCGGTAAGCAACACTTGCTAATCATATCACATATGACTCTTGTTGTTGGTTTACATCTCCATGTCAAAAGCACCAACCTTTATGCCCCAAGGCACTTAACGTTAAGATTATCTTGATGAGTTAACCAACCATTTATGCGCGTAAGCATCAGCAGATGGCACCCTGCTGCAACAGTCGTACCACCTAACCGATACATACCCACCTAGTCAACGAAAACTGATGTGGCCCTGCTGCAACATACCCACCATCAATCGTAGAAGAACTGGGATGGTGCAAGTTTTAGTTGAGGGGCATGCGAACTTAACATTTACGAGGGATCGTTCTACTTCTACGAAATAACATGCATAGGAGTAAAACAACAGGAATAGGAATCACATAGTTGTGACACAGTATGGCCCATTTCACATGGTGATCTCCATCTCCATGGAACCTGTTCACCATAATGATCTCCATCTCCATGGTCCATGTGCGCCATCCCTTCGGGTGATGAGTCATCCAAGAAACTTCTACAACCTATTACTACTAACAGTTAGAAAAGAAGATTACATGGATAGTAGGAATCATCACAAGTTGGCACGCATGCCAGTAATACAATAAGTGACAACACAATATGGCTCCAGCCGTGTTGACATACTCACGACACGCAGGTCATGAAAATATTACACACATGCATAACATACACAGAGGGCCATACCGGTCACAAAATCTGCAAAAACGAGTTAGACGTTCTAACGCTGAAACTTGCAGGGCCTAAAAGACTGTCTTAGAAGTAGAATTAGCCAAAATCTTAAAATTTCGCTGCGCATCTTTTCCAAGTTGAGACTTTTTCGATCCGAGGTCGTATGCAAAATTTACAGCCGTTTTACCGGGAATGTTCATTTCCGCGAATTCCCTGAAACCGGCGTCAGATCCAATTTGTCATCCCGCGCATCTCATGCACCCCGTATATGATCTAGACACCGATTGGACCAATCATATTGATCTTTGCATGCTGCAATTGGATTTACGTGTCACAGTCTACCCCGATGACGGAAACCGACCGGTAGGGGTATGTCGTTCGACGACCTCTCGCATCACGACCACAGAATCCAAATCACAGATCGAAATATCTACTCCATACAATCGATCACATCGATCATACCCCATCTACATATCACATATGCAAACGAGCCGAATCTATAACTACGCAGCATCGGCTCTGGTACCACTGTGGGAAAACGTGGTAGGCTACACTGGCGCAAATCAAAATTTCTACCGCGTCAACCAAGATCCGCTGCAAGATATAGATCACGAGATTGCCACTAGACGCGCTGTGCCGATCTCGGTGAAGCGGGTCGGGACAGGGTAGTCGTACGAATCCTCCGGATCCCGTCCCTCCCACGAACAACTCCTCTTGGCGGCTCGTCCAAGTGCTACAGATGCAGCACCTCTATCGGTATCGACACGTGCGGCGTGGAAGCACCGCTCGCCGGACTGCTAGATCCGCGTGGGCGGCAGGGGCGTGGAGGGACGGTGGCTGCGGTGGAATGTGGTGCGGAATTAGCAACCCTAAAACACACATCCTACTCTCCTTCATATAGACATCCCCATAATAGGCTGCCACTAAAACAGCCCACTCTAGAGTCCATTTCCAGCCCATTTCGGATCCAACCTGAATTCTGCTTCTTCTGCCTTAAGTGTGCGACCTTAAAGGTTCACGCACGTTTAGACATGACACGAGTACAACTACTCGGCCAATAGTTGGTAGCGGCTTATAGCAAAACGTGCATAAAGATCACATCGGACGAACCATCACATGTTTATGCTAGCCTCACGCTATTTGATCATGCTCCTAGCTGATCACTATTTCTCGATCTTGTGAATCGGAATCCCTTTCCAGGTTGACTATTAACCTTATTTAGCATGGCCATGCATTTCTGGATCCGATCACTCGAGGGGCTCAGAGAAATATCGGTGTAGCGTTTGATAGCCCCAGAGTAGGTCGATTTACATCTCAAAAACATGCGACAATCTCAGCTCTAAGGACAAAGCAACCACAACGTGTAGAGAGAGAACTACTAACATTGTTGTAATGTCTCAAGCTGGGTCAATCCAACACCATGTTCATGAGTTCACATTATTAGTTTCACATCACCATGTCTATGACTTGCAAAACATAGCCATCAACCAATACATGTGCTAGTCTAATGCTCAAGTGTGTCCTCACATGAACTCCGACTAGGAACATATTTAGAATAACCATATAAGTAAAGAGTTTCACAACAAGTCACATGCTTGCCAATCAATACAAAAGATATTATTCAAGGCACATTATTACAAATCATGGATACATAGATATATCATCATCTCTATTATTGCCTCTTGGGCATATCTCCAACACCTTCCTCACGAGAGCTCTCCTTAATCTATTCGAGAAGAAATGTTAAGTGCACAACCTGCATGCAGATACTCTGCAAGTACCGTATACAAATGATCAGAAACCAAGCACGCAACACGAACACTGAAATGCAGCGACTGAACACTGGAAAAACATGGAGGCGTGTCTCCTATTTTCATTCCAGATAGAACTGCTAGAGTTAATTCCAACGCGGCTGCGAAGAGATATATTAGCCTACCAAAATGCCATTTTATTAGCCTATCAAAACGTCTTACAATTTGGAATAGGGGTTGTAGCAGATAAGCATAACAGAAACGCCGGAAAGTAGAGCAGCGATCAATTACTGAAGAAGAAGAGCAGCAACATAGAATTGCAGTTCAACAGTGTCACTGAAACATCACCCAACCAAATTCAGTGCAGGATCCATTAAGAGATCTTGATTCAGACTTCAGAGGCCGGCGGTAATAAAATCTTCCACCACACAAACATCAAGGAACAGAACTAAGAATGTAGCCGATAGTGTTCCTACACCCAGGAAGGAGACAAGTTAAAGCTACTTTGAGCGGAGATGCCAAAACATTCAGGAAACCAGGACTGACTGGACATAACTTGAACTGAGCACTACACCCTGGATCAAAGGAAATATAGACAGATCATTAGTACTATGGCTAAACTAGTGATCAAGATCATACATACAGATTCTCAAAATAAAAATATCATACATATAGGGGATATCGAGCTCACCAATAGGACTGTTAGCCGTAATGCTTCATATTCCTCTATCAGTTCATCCGATGAAAGTCTGCATTGTCATTCCCACCAAGTGGTAGTCCCCTGGCAATCGCTGGGATGGCCGTGCTTTAGCTTTTTCAGCCAAGTTGATGCCCTTACCCCAGTTATTCATTCCTTCAAAGAAAAACAACATTAGTCAATACTCGTACACACGAGGGCTTCAAAAAATGTATATGTGCGGGGCCAATTGAGAAAATGGTCTATAAATTACGTTCTCATGAGATTTGTTGCAACTATTAGCTTATCACATGTAGCTCCGTGCATTGTACAAGTAACCAGTAATCACTCTCACCAACTGATAAATCAACTAAAATAATAGGTCTAGTAGTCCCTAGCCAAGATTACTAAGCTAGTCTCTCAGAATCAATTTGTATGCATGTAAAAGCTACTCGTGCAACCATCTGACAGAAAGTATATATCATTATGCCTATCATTTTGGGGTCAATGCAAATTTTGGTGTAGAATCTGCGGCGTCAAGCACAACTAGAGAGCGAAATTTCAGACCGGTAACCATAAATCATCCTCAGGTAGTCATGCATGAACTACTTCAATAATATGTCAGCTACTGATGGATACAGAACAAATAGCCCTAAATAAAGAAGCAATGCCGATATATCCACATAGAAAGGCGTGTGATATGAAGTTGCAGTTTAGTTATCTATGCTCTTAAGCTGACTCCGATCACATTAACATTTAACAATCAGTTTACACCGATGTGGCCCCTGAAAAGGTATGGGACTAGTCTATCTGATGAAATGGGCACCACAGAATGATCTTCCAGAGGAAAGAAAAAACAGCATAATTTCGACAAGAATAGTATTCGTGAAGACATAATAGCGTTAGTCATATGGCAAATGAACATTGAATGCTTGGAAAATCACCTCAGCCAAACAATGCGATGAAGTCATGAGATGGAACGAGCAAACAATCAGTAAGACCACTGAAATTATGGTCAAGGAATCAAGAGTATGCTTTCTTGGACGTGAAAGTTTCCTCTTACGGATGGTTTAGCACTTCAGCTACTCCCTCCGATCCATAAAAAGTGTCGCTCATTTTATATCAAGTTAGTACAAACTTTGTACTAATTGAGCATGAGCGATTTATGGATCGGAGGGAGTAGCAAATATTCAAACCAAAGTGACATATAGGAAATATTCAGGCCATAGCATGATATATGCAATGAAGTACAGAGCTAGCTAGTACACACGCGACGCCATCTAATTTACAAGGGAGACAAACTTGCAAAATTGACATGCTGCAGACGATCAGATCAATAGACAAACAAACATATGGACAGAACACAAATTCGAAACATACGGAGATGGTGAAGGATTGCACTACCAGACGGGAGCGGCTGCGGTAACTCCCAAGCGCGAACGAAGCGGGTGGCGATGTAGCAGCTCGGTGGCGCAACCAGCCCATACACCTTGCACTCCACAATCTTACGGCTGCCTACGTCGACGCCGAAGAGGTTCTTCTCAAGGAAGAAGTAGACGATGCGGGGGTTCTTGGGGTGGATGAGCCCAAGAACGGGAATCTTCTTGGGCATCCTGGTGGCCTTGTAGCTCTTGTCTGCCCAGATCTCTGTAAAGGTCGCCTCGTGTTCCAGCGTCCACTCCGTGGAGTCTGGATCGGCCAGCGTCCACACGGCGACCTTGGGAGTGCCGCCGCCGCGAGGGTACGTGTCCACGAACCGCAGCTTGCCGCCGCTCACCCCCACGGAGCGGTACTTGTCGGTGACTCCCCAGCCTTCCCTGCACTCCAGCATCGTTCCCGGCGGGAACGGAACAAGGCCCAGGTCCGGCCTCTTGGCGAACGGGTCGAAGTTGATGACGCCCCATGAGAGGTCGATCCACCAGAGCCTTCCCTGGTGCGAGACCACGCCGATGGGAGTCCATGGCCGGGGCAGGACCGGGTAATCGACGTGTTTCCCGAACCACTTCCCAGTCTCGGAAGAGAAGCAGAGGAGCGTGGCTTTCTCGCTGCCGATGATGGGCTGGAGCTCCGCGACCATGTAGTGGCCGTCACCGCTAGGGGAGACGATAAGGCCGAGGAGGGCCTGGTGCGCGATGATATAGGCTGGCTCAGGGTCGGGGAGCTGGAAGGCCGAGGAGGAGGTGGCGTCGAGGACGAAGTAGCGCGAGGTGAAGTACTTCAAGAAGGTAGACTGGTTGCGGCGGCGGCGGACGGTTTCCTCGGTCTCCGGGCAGCACAGGTTGGCCTGGAGGAGGAGCAAGCCGGAGGGGTCGGCGGCGAGGACGAAAGGGAACTGCTGTGGCGTGGCGGGTTCAGGGAAGACGCGCGGGGAGACGGTGAGGATCGAGACGCGAGGCGGCGCCGTGAGTCCGAGAGAGATGTCGCTGCCGTCCGCCGGGGCGGAGACGCGCGCGATGCTGCCTAGGATGACCCACGACGACGGTGGCGGCGGCGCAGATGAAGAGGTCGGAGGGGCCATTTGGCCTTGGCTGGGCTGGTCGGAGGAGCGGAGAGCGTGGTGTGGCCCGGCCTGCTGTGCTGGCTGCTGCGGAAGTGGGGTGCAGAGCTGCCGGGAGCAGGGGCTGGCAGCCTTTTGATGTTTGAACGTCTCGTCTCTTCGGATGCTCTGTGTTGCAGTCAAAAGTCCTCGTGTCATTTTGCTTGCGATCTTTGCTTTTCCTTCAACCGCGAGACACCACCGAGGTGAAATTTCGGCTTGGGATAAAAAATTCACAAAATAAGGTTGAGCCCGTCACTCACTCGGACGTTACACTATTGTATGCAAATAGCCAACCCGTTTTCTGTGTGAGCTTTTTAGTCGAGTGAACCCAACAGGACGATGCATTTGGACCGTCCATGCTAGTTTTTTCCTAAATTGCATCCAAATAACTAGCAACAAGATGAAATCAAGATAAAATTGCAAATAGTTCATACATGACGTAAAGTAAAATGCCCTTCCGGCATAGAACAAAATACCAAAAGAATTGTGCCGTGCGAGGTCCTATTTGCCCAGCCCATCGACCAAGTTCATACACATCACAAAACATCGAGATTAGCATGCATCTTTTTCCAAGTAAACGACTTGCTTCTTCTCGTACCAAGCGCTCTTCTTCGGCATCAAGGTGCTCAAGTTGACTGTCATGATTGTCGCCTCTTGGTTTTTCTTTCGCCAGCTCCAGTTCGTGGCCCTAGTCCGACCATTGGTCTCATCGATCTCGAGCTTCTTCTTTTGGAGCTCGAAGTAGTCCCTCTCCTCCCTCTCCCGGCGTTTCTCTCTGTCCCCTCGTCCTTCTTCTCGAGGTTTCCTGTCCTTTTGGGTGATGAACACATATAAGGTGTCTTGCAAAGCAATTGTTGACGCATCAAACTTCAAATCCATCTTCGTGCTCTTGTCCCCCCTTGCCCACTTGTCACTTGGGGGATCAAGGTCGAGAACTGTGGGATCAGCCCCACCTTTTCGGAGTTGGGCGGTGAGGTCCTTCCACTTCGCTTGCTCCTTGAGCTCCTTCCAACAATGAGTTAAGTTAAATGCCTTGCCCCCATGTTGGGCCTTGAAGCATTCTAATGCTTAGAGCACCTACATGATACCTTGTCACTCATGACATGTTGGAGCAAACAACACATATGCATACGAGAGGGGTGAGAGATCATACCAAGTCCTTCACCCCAATGCCACTCACAGGCCAGGCAAGGACATGATCATAGGAGTCTATAAACTTGCTACATTCCGATTGGATGAAACTCCATCTCTTGGATAAAGAGAGTGTGTTCCGGTCACTTGGAAACCACACCTCCCCTATGACCCTTTGCTCATGGAAGTACAAGTAGCGATTCTTCCAAAAGATCGCCCCTTTTTCCTCGACCCTCTTGCTTGCATCTTGCCCCATCTCGATCCATGATTGGCAAAGCAACACACCCTCATCATGCGAAAATCCCTTCGTCCTCATCTGCGCTGGGGTAAGCTCTTTTTCGGCTTCACGGGGCAGGCAGGGCGGCGTCAGGGGTGCTGGATGTCTCGGGGTAGGCTTCATCATCGGGGAATTCGGCATCGGTGACGGCAGCGAGCGCCTCCATGGGGTTTCGATGTGGGAGGCGGGAGAGAAAGCGTCGGAATGGGTTTTCTTGTGCCACGGACAGGCGGTCCATCGTAAACCAAGGGAGGGAAAGTGAGAGAAAAGACGGAAAAACGAGCGCGTCCACGCGCATCCACGGCAATTTGGGCCAGGAATGGGTCGAAACAGACAGAAAAATGGAGAACTGTCCGGGAATCCTAAATGGGTCATGCGCGTTGGCCGTGTTTTTGTCCAAATGCGTCGGCGCGTTGGAGATGCTCTTAGGTCAGCAATGGGCCCCATGGTGTGTAAGTGTAACGCCTCGAAGGGGGAATTGTACATGTTTAGGAGCGTTATGCGACTGAAACTTTTTAAGGCATGCAGCCCTCACTCCACTCTCGCTCCACTTCTTCCTCTAGCTCATGCTTGTGCCTCCCTCTCACAGCACTTTGTTCATTTCCCCTCCAATTCCTCCAAAATGGAGGGTTTTGTGTAGCGTTCCCACATTTAAATAATGCAAGAACTATGTGTTATTGTGCTAGTCCCTGGATCAATTGCTAGCACCACAGTTCAAAATGAAATATCATGCAAATGCATCAAAATCTATTACATCGCATCATCCAGTCTTTACAAAATAAGTTTACAACTTGCATGGTCTCAGAAGACTAGCAGGAACCAGAATTACAGCAGAAAACTTAGTAGAACATTGGGTCTCATCTTCTTCATGTGCCACATGCAAAACATGTTGGCGATAGACTCGAAATCCTGAACGAAACCTCACTCGTCTTCAGATTCATCTGCAATATGGACCATGCGGCCACAAGGGAGTCGATACAATTTAATGTATTGGCAAGTAACACTATAGTGGATATAAATGGCAAGCCTAATACTACATGCATATTTGGCAGACTGGAGTTTCGGCTAATTTTGCATAAAGCCAGTTTTGTACTATGTTTGTAAATCATTTCAAAGTAAAAAAGAAGACATATGTACAAGACATCTGTACAATCATTCATGGCTAAACCACCAAGAAATTGGACAAATCATCATGGCTAAACCACCATGAAGTTTTGGTTGTGGCATCATGGCTAAACCACCATGTGCCCTATAAAGGGTTTCTACCATATTTTATTTCATTCAGAAAAGATGAGGAGATCCTTATATCCATCCTTGTCCAGCTGCTCGAAGTTGTCCATTACCGAGGACATGGCTATGATCATAGTTTCTAACTCTGCAGAGGTTGTGCACTTTCACCATTTGTCTTCAATTAGCCCAAACATCCTATACACCCGGAGTGCATCATGGAAAGGAGAGAATTGAGATGATATCTTTCAGAAGCAAGAATCCAACCCAACCAGCAAGACCCGTTCCACCTATAATTATGCTACATCTTCATGTCAAGCATGGGATGAACTCTCACAACTTAGTTGATGAAGACAGAGCCCATATGTCAAAGGGTTGCACGGAAGCTACTAAACTTAGAGGGACTTAGGAATCTCTTTGTTCCTGGGTGGCCATCCACAAGTGTACTCCTTTGGTGATAAACACCATTGATATGGCCCTAGGGAGCCACTCAACATAATCCAATCACATCCAAAATCCACCCAGGTGTTTGATTGAGGGTTATACTTAGAATTTTTCACCATATCATAGAAAACAATTAGAAACAAGGCATAGCATCTACAAGTGTTAAGGCTATAGTTGATATCAGGGGTAAGGGTGGCTACACACTACTAGGATAATAGCATAGCATAATATAACTTAGTAAAAATTTCCTATCATGCATACTACTCAAAAATCAACTAATTCATATATATAAATAATGGGTATTTGATGGTGTGTTACTTGCCTTTGAACTTGGTGAAGAACAATCACCTCTCTTCACAAAAGAACGTTACTCTTTGTACAATCTAAACATTGAAAACACAAACAGAATAAACAAGCATGCTAACAAACATACAAACAAATGAAGAAAACAAACAAAGCAAAAGGAAGTATGTGAAAACATTTAGTTTCAATGCACAAAAGAAAACTAAGTGGTTGTAGTTGGGGTTTTCCAATTATGACTAAGGGTTGGTAAATGTCTTGGTCTAAACTATTCCTGTCTTAGTCTTATTTTGCTTCCTTGAGCTACTTCTGATGTCTAAGTCTTTATGCCTTCAAATGTCTTGCTTGTAGTCCTCCTTATTGAGTGGATGAAAACATCTAAAGTATAAGTCTAGGATCTAGGGACTTAGTCATAGAGAATAAGAGAGGTAGCAGAGATTGTTTGAGTTCCTTAAGAAAGGACTTGTAAAATTCTTCTCTTCTTCTTCATTTTTCTGGAGAGTAGGCTTCTTGTTGAAGTTGTTCTTCTTGATGAAAACTCCTTGTTGAAGTCTTGGTCAAAAGCTTCCATCTCACTTGAGAAAATAATTCTAAGTCTTAGAAAACTTGAAAACAAATTCTAAGTATTGGAAAACAAATTCTAAGTCTTCACATCACTGGTCTTGAAAATCTTCAGGCCCCTTTGTAGATTCCTCCTTGGTGTGGTGTCTTCGTCGAATCTTCTAACACTTTTTTGGTTTTGGTACAACTAGGGCTGGTCTTCATCTAACTTAGCCATAGCACAAAGTCTAAGAAAACAGAAAAGAAAGGGGAGAAAAGACTTAGAGAAAAAGAGAGAGAGAGATGTGGCTGGTCTTCTTGTCTTCTTGATTTTCTTATAAGTGCTTCTACTTCTTTGGAGATGCTTCTGAAGTCTGTTTCTTGGCTAAGTCCTTCATTTGTCTTCTTGCTTCATGTTGAAAATCTTCGAGTTGGCAATTGTAGTATCCTCTCCATGGCTTTTCACTAATCCAGACTTAGTGATTTTCAACTAGGAGGATCAACTAGGAAAAATAACTTAGAAATATTCTAAGGGCTTTGGTTTTGGTCTCTCTGGTCTAAGGTTAGTCCTTAGCACAATTTTGCTAGAGAAAAAATATTCAAAATAATTACAGAAAATAAACTAAGTCAGAAATAGTCATATGAGCATATAACAACCAAAACCATTTTAACTTAGCAAAAAATAATTTTGGGCGCAAGGTGTTGTTAGTACACATCCTAAGGTCTCCAAAAATATTTTATTTGCAATTTTTAGATTTGTAGAATTTAAACTATGCCAAAAATTATCAAACAAGCATATTTAAATTTGAACCAATTTAAGCTTTTCAAATTTGAATTTGGACAGTGCTAAAATATTCTACGTGTTGTGCTGATTTCAAAAAGTTCAAGTTTGCTAAATTTGGATCTACGGTTAAAAAGATATGATAGATCTAAGATTGAGGGGCTTTTCTGCAAAACTACCAACTTAAATTATTTCCGGAATTAAATTAGAAAATCTGGTACACGTGGCCTCTCCTTACTGGCTGAGCTGCTGACTACGTGGCTGTGTGGCGCTGACGGGGCGATGACGAGGTAGCACACACGGCATGTCGAGATTGGCCAGGCTGAGCTCGCTTGAGCTGCGGCTTAGGCTCGGCTCAAGCTTGGCTTAAGTCTACGGCTTGGCTAAATTAAAAACGATCTATTGGATCGCGATCTAACGGACACAATTATAACAGGGACAGGTGGCGGCGGATCTTACCGGAGATGGAGGCAGTGGCGGCCGACGTCTCGGGTGGTGGACGTTCAGGTCGTTCCGGTGGTCCTCCGGATGCGGGAAGAGCATCATCGAGCTCGTCTCGACTCGACGAATCCAAAGGGGCGTGTGGCAGGGACCGGGAATGGCAGCGTCGTATAGCCCCCGTGACGATGGAGGAGGGGAATTCCGACGAGCTTGAAGACGACGGTGCGACTGCGAAAAAATAACATGAGTAGTCTGGGCTGTGCGGAGTAACGAGGTGAAACAGAGGGGAAGGAAGGAGAAGCAGGGGCGAGCTGCAGTGGCCGGAATCAGCAATTTTTGGCGGCGGATCGGACGAACTCCGGCGAGCGATTGCTCCAGCCTTGCAGCACAATCGGGGAGGGAACGAGAGGGGAAACAGAGAGGAGAGGTAGGGCTTTTATAGGGGGGCCTCGGATTTGCACTTCGTGCCTTGCACGCGAAGAAATCGGGGATTTGATTTCGATCCTCGTTCGGTCTCCTTTACGTGTACGGGAGGAAGAAGGAGATGATGTCAAGCGCGCGTCACGCCTGCGTCATAGCTGGGCCCATCGGTAAGAGAGAGAGAGAGAGAGGGTGAGGAGATGGGTTGCGCGCGGGCTGTTTTCTCGGCCTGCTCGCTGGGCCTCGCTGATGCGTGTGCGAAATTTAGAAGGAGGGCGAGGGATTGGGCTCGGCCCAGTTGGGCGTTGTGCTTCCACTTTTTTTTTCTCTTGTTCTGTTTTTTTCCTGAAATAAATCAATAACACATATCTTTTAAAAGATAATTCCAAATGGCCTCAAACAAAATTCTAAATTTTTGTAAAAATAAACTCTTTGTAAGGGAAACGATTAGGTGTTGTTTTCCACAAGTTTTAAATGTTTAACTTTGAAAATTTAAATAAAACCTTAATAGCACTTAATGCCACTTTCTAAATAGAAATTTATAAATAATTTGAATTAGGATTTAATAAAATTTAAAGAGATGTCCCAAATGCAAAATATATTTTTTAAGTATTTTACTTGTTTTATGAACACAATAATTTATATAAACACTTTATACTTGTTTTGAGTTTGAATTTTGTTTTTTGGTGGATTGCATTAATAGAAAACAATAGTTTTAAATTTTTGTGATTTCCGAATTCCTTCAAAAATTAGGGATGTTACATTTTGTCTGTGGAATTTGTCTCCTCTTGAGTCTCCAAGGTAATCTCCCTCCTTTTCCTTGTTTTTGACCAACTAAAATATTTCCATTTGGTTGTTGGAAACACTAGAAATAGTTGTTGGAAACCCTAGAAGTGTTTAGTTGGTTGTTTATATATGGAGCATATGTGCTTGCTATGATGATCTAGAACTACCAATTTTTTGCCAAACCCTGGGAATATTTGTAACATCCCAAATCTTACATTTGGAATGTTTTGCATTTAGAGCATATGCATAGCATAGCATGGTTTCAAAACATGCATTTGAGTGTTGCATTTTAAACCCCAAAATAAAATCGTGTTTTAAAAAACTCAAAATCCTGCTATAAGGTGTTTATAAGCTAAAGGATAATTGAATATTTTGTTTTGCCTAAAATTACTTAATAATAGTAAAATATGATAGAGTTTTAAATTTAAAATTTTTAGAAATTTGTTTGACTCGATTCCGAGTTATATTTCAAAAGTTATGAAAGTTTTAAGAAACTGATAAAAGGAAAAAAAAAAACTCAGCCGCACCACATGGGCCGGCCCAGGAATGCACACCCACATACGCAGACTCGTACGATCGTACGAATCCGGTACAAATCCCGTTTTTCTTGACCTATCCTCATTCAAACTCGCATATCTCTTCATTGGAGAGTCCAAATTCGATTCCGCTTATTTCTACTTGTTCTCTACTCCAAGGAGCAACTTTCCACCGACCTCCCCACCTAGCCCAGCCCCGGCCGTGAGGTCGTCCCAAACTCGAAACTCCAATTTCAGATCTGTTTCGTGGTATTTTGCTCGCCACGGTCCGTGAGTTGCTCGGTTGACGTTCAAGTCTTCGCGAGAGTTTTAGATATCGTCGATACCGATCCATCCCAAGAAACCTCATCTCTTTTCATCCACCACAGCCGGAGAATTTCGAGATCTACAATCTCAGATCTGAAACGGCAAAAGTTTAGTTACTCTTTAACGGTTTGTCCGTTTTCGCTCAAATTTCTACGGTAGATGCATCTCATCATTATCTACAACTTTCGTTCTTTGAGTTTTTCGATTTGAGCTACAGATATGTTTCTATAATTCCGATCTACTTTTGCCCACCGGAGTAACTCGAAATTTCAAATCTATACTTTGCTCTTATTCATCCAAAAAGTTTTCGTTGAGTGTTTTATTTTACTTTTTGGATCTTATTAGTATGTTAGGTTTAGATCTACCTTTTTATGAACCTTATTTCGATAAGATCATGTAGATAGTTAATTAACCCTATTTAATTTAGTGAAGCTGCTTCTTTGCCTCTTGTTGCATTACAAACTTTTTTATGCATCATATATTGTTAGGCAACCAGAGAACTAGTAAATTAGTTATCTTGCATTATTAAATCATCATGCATCCATATGTTGCATTGTTGTTTTGCCTGGTTTGGTTATTTATTGTGGTATGCTTGCACCGTGTAGATTGCGAGAGTTGCGATTGCTGTTCGTGTGAGGACTGTGGTCGTTACGGTTGCGACTAAGTCGAGTGCGTGAATGACTCCAATTTCTGTCAAGGCAAGTGACACACATGAACCCATTATTTTACTATATGCATTAGAGTTTTATAGTAGTTATGCATGAGTAGGAGTTGAGTGTTATCGCTATGCTAGATAATATTAGAGATTGCTTCACTAACACCCAAGTGGAGTAATCACATGTGACCCTAGATTGTAGCATCCATATGGTAGGCAAACATCGTAGTTGTAGATTGCTTAGCCATGCTCTAGCTATTCGTGGTTGGGATCATTATCATGTTATGATGAAAATCACTATTTTAATTGCTTATGAAAACAACATGATAATTAATTAACCACTGGGCGGATTGCTAGAGAGTCATCAGAGTACAAAGTTTGGTGGGGACCGCCGCCCAGTATCTTGAGATCATGTTTACTTTGTTTATGTAGTTGTTATTGCGTGCAACCATGTTTCATATTAGTATGGGCTAGACATAGATTGTAGGTTGTGGTGACTCGAACCCAACATGTCCAGAGATGTAGATTAGTGATAGGTTGGTCCGGCTCGTGGTGGGTTTGGAAATCTACTTCTTATGGTTTATTGCTTGATCTTCTTTCCTTCCGTGGTACTAGTGGTGTATCATGGTGTTTGGGGTCGATTAGGCAACATGGGTAAAGGGCACAAACCTCGCGAGGGTTAAAACTAAGATCTTATCCGTGTTCCATTGGTTAGGGACAATTAAACAACTAGATGGGAAACATGACATATCTCGTTCATCTCGTTTTTCTTAATTACTAATAACTTGACTATGGGTTATTGGAGAAGTGTCTGATGGTTTTTCAGCGTGCTAATCTAAAGGGTAGGAGCATCTTGCTATCAACCAAGGTGTCCAATATTTAGGAGCACTTTGCTATCAACCAAAGTGTCCAGAATATGTGCAAAATTACTTTCTATTAAAAGATAGGACAAATGCATTTATGCAAAATAGCCTACAAACTCCACCAGCCAAATATGCATGTAGACTAGCACTTGCCATTTATATACCACCATAGTGTCGCTTGCCATCATTGCTCAGAATGATCTGACCTCCTTTTGGGGGCTGCATATTCCAACGTGCAGGTTGTTCGGTTTTAGAGTGATCGCCGTAGGTCTCGTGACTCCACTCAACATGTTTGTTCGCCTGTGGCACAAATTGAAGACTGGAGCCCTTATATTCGCTTTGTTATACTTGAATAAGTTTTGAGCTAGCTTCCGCTATGCAACTTGTAAAGAATTTTGTACTCTGGATTATTCGCTAGATATGAGATACAATTGCTTATTTTGATATCTATCTAGTTGTGTGTGCTGGTGAACGGTCCAGGGGCCAGTACTACACGCAACAGTATAGCTTGTGATGGGCTGTACTACTACAGATGGTATCAGAGCAATGTGTTGACTGTAGAAACGAGACCTTAGAAAATGGATTAGGAAAAGCCATATGATGGAAACTTATTTTTCCAAATCTTTTATACATTCTTCCTTTGACTCTATTCTTGTATTCTTTTATCTTTATCTTCTACTTCCATCTCTTCTTTTTCAAATCATAGTGGAGATTCCTATAGTGAAAAAGATTCAATTCAATATAAAAGAGATTAACTTCAAGATAGAGAAGAAGGCTTACTATAAGAAAGAAACACGATGCAGCTATTTGGAGCTATGTGAAGACACTAGGTTTCCCACCACACAGTATGCTAGTTTTCAAGAACGTGATAGGTATTGACCATATCAAATTATATGATGTGGCAATGATAGTCCGAGTATTTTCAACTGTTTTGTTTTCAAAACTTATTGGTATTTTCGCAGGAAATTATACCCTATTTTTGAAAACTATTTTAAAGTGTTTGGTTTGATTATATGTTGATTGATAAGTGTTGCTTTGTTCATATATAGTATGGGTAGCTATTTTCTTTAGTCCTATCTGTCTAAACTTACCTATGCTAACCCATAGATGCCTCCCCGTCGCGATCCCAACCGCAACAACGAGGAGGGAGAGAACAACAACAACATGGAGAACGCAGTGACCCAACTAGCCCAACTAATGGCCCAGTACATCGCCCACAACAACAACAACCCACCGCCACCACCACAGGTGGATATGCTCACTCGCTTTCTGAGGTTGAGGCCAACAAGGTTCTCAAGTGTCGCACCCGGACTTCTAGGGGATACTCACAGTCCGCTAAACAGTAGAGAAATGGCTTACGGGGCATACCGGCACCCGCATCTCAATATGAGCAGGCCAACACGTAAACGTGTGACAACCATTCTCTTACTATTCATCGTCTACGCAAACCATCCCATAGAAATCCAGATACTACCATTGACGTACTTCAAAACATACACACATGGTACGTCAACGGCATTGGAACAAGTGATATCACAACAGATCTCTACGACACAAAAGATGGAATTAAGTTGCAAATAGCTCTCATTAGAGCAGAGATAGCAAATACAATCATCCAGAGGACACATGTCCCAACAATACATCATTACATCACAGCGGAAGCATTCAACATGTCTGAGTACAGACAAGATCCAAATAGGCCTAAGAGGCCGGAAACGAAAAGACGGAGCCCATCCACGAAGTCTCGGATCCTGCCCGGGTCCGGTATCTACTCGTCAGCAGTCTCGTCATACTCCACGTAGTAGCCACCATGTAGATCCTCGGAAACGTCGTCTGCGGAAACCACAGCCCCAAAGGGGTCAGTACATAAACGTACTGGCAAGCAAGACTCACAGTTCACCAAAATGCAACCCGTCAACACCAAGCACAAATGCTTTGGGTTCAACGGAGGAAAGGGGATATAACAGATGTTGCAACTGGCTGCTCTAACCAACTACAGAGTTACTACCACTTCCGGCTAACAGAAGGGAGATAAGATCGCGTATCGTAACCAACCTACCAACTAATTCCAAACAAACCCATCCTGGATCTCGCCCTTATCCAAAGAAGTAATCCGAGGATAACTCACACAGTTGGATTAATGATGGTTCAGATTATTGTGTCAATAAGCCTATTACTAGTCAAGTTGTTAATCATTGGGTGTAAGGTTGTTAATCATTAGGTTTAAGTTGTCCTGAGTACTTGTTAGCCAGTACTTTCACCAAGTAGTCCATAACCGCGGAAAACACGGCTTCTCGAGAAGATTTATCCCTGCAGGGTTGCACCAATTTGGCCGTACACGCAAGAATAACCCGCCAGATGGGATGCCTCCCACCAAGCGGGGCACTCTACACAACTCAACTCTTCTTCGCATCAAGCCCAAAGCACCTTGGGCGCACGGCTAATCAAGCCCCGAAGAAAAGGGACCCTCATAGCACTCTAAGACCGTGTCCCCCTATATGCTGACTACAAAAGTTCCACCCGGGTACCAAGGGCTCGCAAGATCATGCATGCAGCAAATGGAAAACCCGAACTAAATGAGGCGATTTGGACGAGATGTGAATCGAGTCAAATTGAGGGGGGCGCCCATACTCGCTTCCCACATGCGGGTAGTGCGCTCATCATGGATTAGTAGACAAGACCCTTTTCCTATTAGGGTCGACACTAGCAGGCCTCAAAACCACAAAGGGCCTCCTGCCGGTACCTTATCATCAAATTATTATTTAACAATAACATTAGCATGATTGATTGATTAAACATCAAGCCCCCAGAACATAATAACAATATAGTAACTGAAAGTAACGGGTAACAGACTCGAGCAAAACAACCTAAGCATGCTAGTAAGACACTGGCTCAATCAATGGGGTTGTAGGAGTGGTGGTGAGGCAATATCAGGGTTAAGGAATTCATGTGATAGGTTCGTAGCAGAAACAACTACTACTAAGGCTAGCAGAAATAGACAACGGAAAGTATCGGTAACCAATGTTGAAAGGAACACAATGGTTCATGTGAGTGATAACTTGCCTGCAAAACCCAGTAGCCTGGTACTGAGCTAACTCCTTAGAAGGGGTGTCGTAAGTATCGTCGGTCTCAACGTCGTCGTTTATCCGGGAAGAAGCAAACAAACAATGCAGAAAGATAAACAATCAATAACATGGCATAGTGCGCAAACGTGGGATGATGCATGACCATTTAATTGATGCATCAGAAATAAACTAGTTGACAAGATAACAACATGATTAAATGGACCCACATGCAACTTGAGTTGCATGTGGAAGCCCATGAATTATGGTTGAATTAATTGTTCTACAACTAATCATCATGTGAAAGTTGATTAGCATGATGCATGGATAAGGAAAACAGCAAAATAACAACAATAGAACCAATTGGAAATAAGGTTTACCAAGTTTGGAAATTCATTTATCAAGTTATGGAATTTTGGTTACTTAAAGGTGTCACTCAAGCATTTGTTGTTTTCACCAATTTTAATTGTTCAAAATAGATAACAAAGTTTATATTTGAAAAGAAAACAAGATTTTAGTTGGAATACATGTTTCACTTATTGAAAAAGGATTTCAAATAAATTATTTATGAATTAAACAAGTTTAAGCAAGAATTAAATGAATTTAATTCAAACATGAACTTATTTGAATTTTTTATTTGTTCAAAACATTAAGTGAGATTCATATTTGAAAAGCTTATACTTTTGTGGTTTGAAAACATATTTTATATGTCCCAAAAGAAATTAATTTGACCAAGTTATGAATTTAGCAATATTAAATGATTTAAACAAGGTTTAAATCATTTAACCAATTTTAATTATTCAAAACATGAAACAAATTTTATATTTGAAAAGGTGGTTTAATTTTGCATGGAAAACATATTTCATTTGTTGAAATTGGATTTAAAATGAGCAAGTTATTATTTTGGAAATTTTAAATGCATTAAACAAGAAACAGTTGTTTTCAGCAATTTAAATTATTCAAAACAGCAAACAAAATTTATATTTGAAAATTACATGAAAATTTGATTAGAAAACATATTTAGTTTGTGGAATTTGGAATTTTTATGCCCAAGTTATGATTTTTGCAAGTTTAAGTGAATTAAACAAGATTTTAAATATTTCACCAATTTAAAATATTCAAAACAGTAAACAAATTTTATATTTGGATAGAGCATTTAATTTGGTACTGGAAACATACTAAAAATGTTGAATTTGGAGTTGGGATGAATTTCTTATGCATTTTACAAGTTAAGGTGCAAATCTGCCATTTTTAATTCATTAGGGACTAGAAAAATATTTTACAGGGACTTAGAAAATAAGTAGCAAGGACCTAGCTGTGATTCTGAGATGTTTCAGTGACCAAACAATTGGAAAATAAAAAGATGGTGTTATTGAGGGAGGGGGGATTCGAACCCCCCACCTCCTGCTGTGAGGACAAGGAGCAGAACCAGTGGGCTAGTGTGCTGTTTGTTGGTAGAAAGGGATCTCGGGGGGGGGGGGGTATGAGGTGTGGTGCGGCTGTTTCTGAATTTTTGCACGTAACTGAACATGTCCCTGTACAGATCGCTGTAACTCGACAGGGCGGAAAAGGACGGACGCCGGCGGCCATCTCCGGGGCGGTGGTCGCTGTGGGGCGGCGTGGGGTGGCCGGAGATGGAGGAGATGAGGGAGGGGAGTAGAGGGGAAGCGTGGGGAGGGCTCACCTCGATGGCCTCGAGCAGGAGGGGGTCGGGCGGGCAGAGAGCAGGTGCAGCGGGCAGGGATGCGAGGGCGCCTTGGGGCGGACGGCGGCGGCGGCTCCGGCCATCCCCGTCCAAACCGAGGGGGGGAGAAGGGAGCCCGCGGTGGGGCGGCTCCATTCCCGCCCTCACCGCGGCCGGAGGGGGACCTTAGGGCGGCGATCACCGGAGCCAAACGGAGGAATTTTCGGTTCAGCTAGGTGCAGTTACAGAGAAAAGAGAGAGCAGAGGGAGGAGGGAGAGATTGGAGGCGGAGAAGGAAGGAAGGAGGGAGAAAGAAGAGGGGTAGGGGAACCCTAGGGCTCGGAGGTCGAGTTATAGGGAGGGGGAGGAGTGGTGGCCGTTCCTGCTCATCCATGTCGACGTGGAGGCTCTGGATTTCCAGCCGTACAGGAGGTGGAAGACGACACGAGGGGGTATTGGGCTGAGGGGGAAGTTGGGATGGGGGAGAAAAAGGTTGGGTTGGGCCTAGGTGCTCTCTCTCTCCCCTGCTGGTTTCTTTTTATTAGTTGTTGTGTTTTTTTTTTTTTTTGCTGATTGAATTAGAGAAGAAAAGAGGGGTTTTGAGTTGGTAAAAATGTTAGGAGAATTTTGGGGAAGTTATTTAGGTCATCCACAAACAAATGCCAAGTTAGTTTTACAAAAGTTTCAAATTTTAAATACTGTTTGTGATTTAATTCAAAGTGGATGGATTTTATTTACTAAGTGAATATTATTGAAAACAACCTTTTTATAGGGTGAACCCTATTATTTAAAATTAGAACAAATGATTAGAGTTGTTTTGGTGATTTTCATAATTTGAAATTGGGTGCTGTTTGAAATTTTGATTGAATTTTGAACAACATTAGAATTAATTGATTGATTAAAAGCCACCATTTCTAATAGTTGAACTTTATGGATTAATTGGTAACAAGTGATTGATTTGTTTTGCAATTTTCATAACTTTCAAAAGGGTTGTTGTTTTGGAAATTAATTGAATTTGAAAAGGGTTTGATATTAAATGAATTTTTTTGATGAAACAAAACAACAGTTTTGGAATCACACTTTAATGGAAACAATTGATTATTTTGATTTGAAATATTCATTTGGAAATTGTAACATCACAAGGATGAAACAAAAGGTTTGAAGTTTGGTTTGAAATTCAAATAGCAAACAGAGGAAAACAAATGAAAACTGTTGGAAAACAAATGAAAACAGAGGAAAACAAAAGGAAAACAAGCAAAACAAATGCAATGAACATGATGCCATGATGCAAAACATAAAATAACAGAGAGCAAACATTCTAAAGGCTTATTTTTCATACTTGGGATGTTACAAAACGCCCCCCCTTGAAGGAATCGCGCCCCGAGATTCCTACTGAGAAAAGAAAAGGTCCGGATACTTCTTGCGAAGATCCTCTTGAGCTGTGACACGTGAAACACATCGTGCACCTTGGATAGACGTCAGGAATTTGCAAACCACCGGAACATTTTCAATTGAAGGAAGAGGTTTTGTATTGAGGGTGTATAGCTGGATAGAATTTGATTCATTTGGGGAATAGACTATCTGGAATGTGGTGATTCAGGAATGCTTCCTCGAAACAACCCCAGGTGATAGGAATGCCAGCTCTCATAGCCTGGTAGTTTTCGAAACAACAACAACCTTTCTGGCCAGATATACTTGATATTTGGGAAGTTTTGATTATACGCCGGTAGAAGAATTGAAGTGGAAAACAACAACTAGATTTCAACGGACGAAAAGGATGTTGGGAAGAACAGGATAACGAAGCAACACCGGGAAAAACGAGACCAAAACTCCTGAGGTACTACGGAAAACCCATCCGGGCTTCTAAAGGATCAATATCTACTGCTTAAGGAATAGAGGATCTGCTTCCGGGGCTTACACGCCTCCGTTCTCAATCGTGAGTAGACAACATGATAAATCATGTCACAACCACCTCCATTCCTATGGTCTAGTAGATATAACCATCCTAGAGAAACCAGGATTCGTGAAATCCTAACTTGAAAGTTTAGGTGAGAAGAGAAAACAACGTTGCACTTCCTTACCAGAAAAAGGTAGGGTGGGTGGGGAAAGAAGAAAAAGAACAGAATTCCTACTCTCACGTTTCATTTTTCCTATATAGCTACAAAATAGTTTCTAGACTCAACTGCGACCAGTAAAAAGGGATCCTACAGGCAGTCAGGCTCTAATACCATTTGTCGCACCCGGACTTCTAGGGGATACTCACAGTCCGCTAAACAGTAGAGAAATGGCTTACGGGGCATACGGCACCCGCATCTCAATATGAGCAGGCTAACACGTAAACGTGTGACAACCATTCTCTTACTATTCATCGTCTACGCAAACCATCCCATAGAAATCCAGATACTTCCATTGACGTACTTCAAAACATACACACATGGTACGTCAACGGCATTGGAACAAGTGATATCACAACAGATCTCTACGACACAAAAGATGGAATTAAGTTGCAAATAGCTCTCATTAGAGCAGAGATAGCAAATACAATCATCCAGAGGACACATGTCCCAACAATACATCATTACATCACAGCGGAAGCATTCAACATGTCTGAGTACAGACAAGATCCAAATAGGCCTAAGAGGCCGGAAACGAAAAGACGGAGCCCATCCACGAAGTCTTGGATCCTGCCCGGGTCCGCTATCTACTCGTCAGCAGTCTCGTCATACTCCACGTAGTAGCCACCATGTAGATCCTCGGAAACGTCGTCTGCGGAAACCACAGCCCCAAAGGGGTCAGTACATAAACGTACTGGCAAGCAAGACTCACAGTTCACCAAAATGCAACCCGTCAACACCAAGCACAGATGCTTTGGCTTCAACGGAGGAAAGGGGATATAACAGATGTTGCAACTGGCTGCTCTAACCAACTACAGAGTTACTACCACTTCCGGCTAACAGAAGGGAGATAAGATCGCGTATCGTAACCAACCTACCAACTAATTCCAAACAAACCCATCCTGGATCTCGCCCCTTATCCAAAGAAGCAATCCGAGGATAACTCACACAGTTGGATTAATGATGGTTCAGATTATTGTGTCAATAAGCCTATTACTAGTCAAGTTGTTAATCATTGGGTGTAAGGTTGTTAATCATTAGGTTTAAGTTGTCCAGAATACTTGTTAGCCAGTACTTTCACCAAGTAGTCCATAACCGCGGAAAACACGGCTTCTCGAGAAGATTTATCCCTGCAGGGTTGCACCAATTTGGTCGTACACGCAAGAATAACCCGCCAGATGGGATGCCTCCCACCAAGCGGGGCACTCTACACAACTCAACTCTTCTTCGCATCAAGCCCAAAGCACCTTGGGCGCATGTCTAATCAAGCCCCGAAGAAAAGGGACCCTCATAGCACTCTAAGACCGTGTCCCCCTATATGCCGACTACAAAAGTTCCACCCGGGTACCAAGGGCTCGCAAGATCATGCATGCAGCAAATGGAAAACCCGAACTAAATGAGGCGATTTGGACGAGATGCGAATCGAGTCAAATTGAGGGGGGCGCCCATACTCGCTTCCCACATGCGGGTAGTGCGCTCATCATGGATCAGTAGACAAGACCCTTTTCCTATTAGGGTCGACACTAGCAGGCCTCAAAACCACAAAGGGCCTCCTGCCGGTGCCTTATCATCAAATTATTATTTAACAATAACATTAGCATGATTGATTGATTAAACATCGAGCCCCCAGAACATAATAACAATATAGTAACTGAAAGTAACGGGTAACAGACTCGAGCAAAACAACCTAAGCATGCTAGTAAGACACTGGCTCAATCAATGGGGTTGTAGGAGTGGTGGTGAGGCAATATCAGGGTTAAGGAATTCATGTGATAGGTTCGTAGCAGAAACAACTACTACTAAGGCTAGCAGAAATAGACAACGGAAAGTATCGGTAACCAATGTTGAAAGGAACACAATGGTTCATGTGAGTGATAACTTGCCTGCAAAACCCAGTAGCCTGGTACTGAGCTAACTCCTTAGAAGGGGTGTCGTAAGTATCGTCGGTCTCAACGTCGTCGTTTATCCGGGAAGAAGCAAACAAACAATGCAGAAAGATAAACAATCAATAACATGGCATAGTGCGCAAACGTGGGATGATGCATGACCATTTAATTGATGCATCAGAAATAAACTAGTTGACAAGATAACAACATGATTAAATGGACCCACATGCAACTTGAGTTGCATATGAAAGCCCATGAATTATGGTTGAATTAATTGTTCTACAACTAATCATCATGTGAAAGTTGATTAGCATGATGCATGGATGAAGAAAACAGCAAAATAACAACAATAGAACCAATTGGAAATAAGGTTTACCAAGTTTGGAAATTCATTTATCAAGTTATGGAATTTTGGTTACTTAAAGGTGTCACTCAAGCATTTGTTGTTTTCACCAATTTTAATTGTTCAAAATAGATAACAAAGTTTATATTTGAAAAGAAAACAAGATTTTAGTTGGAATACATGTTTCACTTATTGAAAAAGGATTTCAAATAAATTATTTATGAATTAAACAAGTTTAAGCAAGAATTAAATGAATTTAATTCAAACATGAACTTATTTGAATTTTTTATTTGTTCAAAACATTAAGTGAGATTCATATTTGAAAAGCTTATACTTTTGTGGTTTGAAAACATATTTTATATGTCCCAAAAGAAATTAATTTGACCAAGTTATGAATTTAGCAATATTAAATGATTTAAACAAGGTTTAAATCATTTAACCAATTTTAATTATTCAAAACATGAAACAAATTTTATATTTGAAAATGTGGTTTAATTTTGCATGGAAAACATATTTCATTTGTTGAAATTGGATTTAAAATGAGCAAGTTATTATTTTGGCAATTTTAAATGCATTAAACAAGAAACAGTTGTTTTCAGCAATTTAAATTATTCAAAACAGCAAACAAAATTTATATTTGAAAATTACATGAAAAGTTGATTGGAAAACATATTTAGTTTGTGGAATTTGGAATTTTTATGCCCAAGTTATGATTTTTGCAAGTTTAAGTGAATTAAACAAGATTTTAAATATTTCACCAATTTAAAATATTCAAAACAGTAAACACATTTTATATTTGGATAGAGCATTTAATTTGGTACAGAAAACATACTAAAAATGTTGAATTTGGAGTTGGGATGAATTTCTTATGCATTTTACAAGTTAAGGTGCAAATCTGCCATTTTTAATTCATTAGGGACTAGAAAAATATTTTACAGGGACTTAGAAAATAAGTAGCAAGGACCTAGCTGTGATTCTGAGATGTTTCAGTGACCAAACAATTGGAAAATAAAAAGATGGTGTTATTGAGGGAGGGGGGATTCGAACCCCCCACCTCCTGCTGTGAGGACAAGGAGCAGAACCAGTGGGCTAGTGTGCTGTTTGTTGGTAGAAAGGGATCTCGGGGGGGGGGGTATGAGGTGTGGTGCGGCTGTTTCTGAATTTTTGCACGTAACTGAACATGTCCCTGTACAGATCGCTGTAACTCGACAGGGCGGAAAAGGACGGACGCCGGCGGCCATCTCCGGGGCGGTGGTCGCTGTGGGGCGGCGTGGGGTGGCCGGAGATGGAGGAGATGAGGGAGGGGAGTAGAGGGGAAGCGAGGGGAGGGCTCACCTCGATGGCCTCGAGCAGGAGGGGGTCGGGGCGGACAGAGAGCAGGTGCAGCGGACAGGGAGGCGAGGGCGCCTTGGGGCGGACGGCGGCGGCGGCTCCGGCCATCCCCGTCCAAACCGAGGGGGGAGAAGGGAGCCCGCGGTGGGGCGGCTCCATTCCCGCCCTCACCGCAGCCGGAGGGGGACCCTAGGGCGGCGATCACCGGAGCCAAACGGAGGAATTTTCGGTTCAGCTAGGTGCAGTTACAGAGAAAAGAGAGAGCAGAGGGAGGAGGGAGAGATTGGAGGCGGAGAAGGAAGGAAGGAGGGAGAAAGAAGAGGGGTAGGGGAACCCTAGGGCTCGGAGGTCGAGTTATAGGGAGGGGGAGGAGTGGTGGCCGTTCCTGCTCATCCATGTCGACGTGGAGGCTCTGGATTTCCAGCCGTACAGGAGGTGGAAGACGACACGAGGGGGTATTGGGCTGAGGGGGAAGTTGGGCTGGGGGAGAAAAAGGTTGGGTTGGGCCTAGGTGCTCTCTCTCTCCCCTGCTGGTTTCTTTTTATTAGTTGTTGTGTTTTTTTTTGCTGATTGAATTAGAGAAGAAAAGAGGGGTTTTGAGTTGGTAAAAATGTTAGGAGAATTTTGGGGAAGTTATTTAGGTCATCCACAAACAAATGCCAAGTTAGTTTTACAAAAGTTTCAAATTTTAAATACTGTTTGTGATTTAATTCAAAGTGGATGGATTTTATTTGCTAAGTGAATATTATTGAAAACAACCTTTTTATAGGGTGAACCCTATTATTTAAAATTAGAACAAATGATTAGAGTTGTTTTGGTGATTTTCATAATTTGAAATTGGGTGCTGTTTGAAATTTTGATTGAATTTTGAACAACATTAGAATTAATTGATTGATTAAAAGCCACCATTTTTAATAGTTGAACTTTATGGATTAATTGGTAACAAGTGATTGATTTGTTTTGCAATTTTCATAACTTTCAAAAGGGTTGTTGTTTTGGAAATTAATTGAATTTGAAAAGGGTTTGATATTAAATGAATTTTTTTGATGAAACAAAACAACAGTTTTGGAATCACACTTTAATGGAAACAATTGATTATTTTGATTTGAAATATTCATTTGGAAATTGTAACATCACAAGGATGAAACAAAAGGTTTGAAGTTTGGTTTGAAATTGAAATAGAAACCAAAGGAAAACAAATGAAAACAGTTGGAAAACAAATGAAAACAGAGGAAAACAAAAGGAAAACAAGCAAAACAAATGCAATGAACATGATGCCATGATGCAAAACATAAAATAACAGAGAGCAAACATTCTAAAGGCTTATTTTTCATACTTGGGATGTTACATCAAGTGCTTCTGAACCCATGATAGCCCTTGACTGGTTGCGATCAGTGAACAAAGACCTAGTGACTATTGGATGCAGCGAGGAAGAGAAACTGAGGTTTGCCGCTCACTTACTGGAGGGACAAGCTGCTTCTTGGTGGGACAACTACCAGATAACCCATCCTGTTGTGGATGTTACCTGGGAGATGTTCGAGGAAGGATTTAAGAATGCACATGTCTCAACTGGAGTGATGAGTCTGAAGCGGAGGGAGTTCCGTAATTTGCGTCAGTACCAGCGCTCTGTCACTGAGTACATTGACGAATTCAGCAACCTAGCTCGCTATGCTTCGGAAGATGTGGACACAGATGCCAAGAGGCGCGAGAAGTTTCTGGATGGACTAAATGATGATCTGGCTATTCAACTCTCAGTAGTTCACATTACCAACTTCCAAGAACTCATTGACAAGGCTGTCATTCTAGAGGGAAAGTACCAACAAGCGGAGAAACGCAAGAGGAAGCACAATGGTGGCAACCACATATCTGGATCACATCAGAGGGTCCATACTCACCATGAAAATATTGGAAGTTCTGGATCTCATATGCAAGAAGGTAATGGGCATAATCAAAGTGAAGGAAACAAACATAAGAATGATGGAGGGAACAACCACAACCATAGCGACTACAAAGGCAACAATCAAGATGGAAACCAAGACCATCGTAATGGAGGCAATGGCCATAACCACAACAACAACCATGCAGGAAGGAAGGATCTCAGTCAAGTGGAATGCTTCAAGTGCAAGAAGATGGGACACTATGCAAACGATTGTTCGGAGAAGATAACTAATGAAGGATCCAAACCAAACCCGTTTCGGAAGGCAACTGCGAACCATACGAACGTGGAGGAAGTATATGATGCAGCAGACCCTATGGCTGGTATGTTCTTCATCAGATCATAGCCCACAATAGTACTTATCAATACCGGTGCATCACATTCATTCATATCAATTGCTTCCACGGATAAGAGTTAGCAAGCTACTCCACACATATTGTTGAAGATACCAAGTAGATTTTTCTTCAGGGGGTTAGCCTAGATATTGACCGTAGGAAAACCCATCCACACCTATTTGCTAGCCATTCCGAATCTCGGGACGAGATTCATCTTAAGGGGGTTAGTTTGTAACATCCCAAATCTTACATTTGGAATGTTTTGCATTTAGAGCATATGCATAGCATAGCATGGTTTCAAAACTTGCATTTGAGTGTTGCATTTTAAACCCCAAAATAAAATCGTGTTTTAAAAAGCTCAAAATCCTGCTATAAGGCGTTTATAAGCTAAAGGATAATTGAATATTTATTTTGCCTAAAATTACTTAATAATAGTAAAATATGATAGAGTTTTAAAATTAAAAATTTTAGAAATTTGTTTTACTCGATTCCGAGTTATATTTCAAAAGTTATGAAAGTTTTAAGAAAGTGATAAAAGGAAAAAAAAAAACTCAGCCGCACCACATGGGCCGGCCCAGGAATGCACAGCCCACATACGCAGGCTCGTACGATCGTACGAATCCGGTACAGGTCCCGTTTTTCTTGACCTATCCTCATTCAAACTCGCATATCTCTTCATTGGAGAGTCCAAATTCGATTCCGCTTCTTTCTACTTGTTCCCTACTCCAAGGAGCAACTTTCCACCGACCTCCCCACCTATAAATAGCCCAGCCCCGGCCGTGAGGTCGTCCCAAACTCGAAACTCCAATTTTAGATCTGTTTCGTGTTATTTTGCTCGCCACGGTCCGTGAGTTGCTCGGTTGACGTTCAAGTCTTCGCGAGAGTTTTAGATATCGTCGATACCGATCCATCCCAAGAAATCTCATATCTTTTCATCCACCACAGCCAGAGAATTTCGAGATCTACTATCTCAGATCTGAAGCGGCAAAAGTTCAATTACTCTTCAACGGTTTGTCATCTCATCATTATCTACAACTTTCGTTCTTTGAGTTTTTCGATTTGAGCTATAGATCTGTTTCTATAATTCCGATCTACTTTTGCCCACCGGAGTAACTCGAAATTTCAAATCTATACTTTGCTCTTATTCATCCAAAAAGTTTTCGTTGAGTGTTTTATTTTACTTTTTGGATCTTATTAGTATGTTAGGTTTAGATCTACCTTTTTATGAACCTTATTTCGATAAGATCATGTAGATAGTTAATTAACCCTATTTAATTTGGTTAAGCTGCTTCTTTGCCTCTTGTTGCATTACAAACTTTTTGAGGCATCATATATTGTTAGGCAACCAGAGAACTAGTAAATTAGTTATCTTGCATTATTAAATCATCATGCATCCATATGTTGCATTGTTGTTTTGCCTGGTTTGGTTATTTATTGTGGTATGCTTGCACCGTGTAGATTGCGAGAGTTGCGATTGCTGTTCATGTGAGGACTGTGGTCGTTACGGTTGCGACTAAGTCGAGTGCGTGAACGACTCCAATTTCTGTCAAGGCAAGTGACACACATGAACCCATTATTTTACTATATGCATTAGACTTTTATAGTAGTTATGCATGAGTAGGAGTTGAGTGTTATCGCTATGCTAGATAATATTAGAGATTGCTTCACTAACACCCAAGTGGAGTAATCACATGTGACCCTAGATTGTAGCATCCATATGGTAGGCAAACATCGTAGTTGTAGATTGCTTAGCCATGCTCTAGCTATTCGTGGTTGGGATCATTATCATGTTATGATGAAAATCACTATTTTAATTGCTTATGAAAACAACAGGATAATTAATTAACCACTGGGCGGATTGCTAGAGAGTCATCAGAGTACAAAGTTTGGTGGGGACCGCCGCCCAGTATCTTGAGATCATGTTTACTTTCTTTATGTAGTTGTTATTGCGTGCAACCATGTTTCATATTAGTATGGGCTAGACATAGATTGTAGGTTGTGGTGACTCGAACCCAACGTGTCCAGAGATGTAGATTAGTGATAGGTTGGTCCGACTCGTGGTGGGTTTGGGAATCTACTTCTTTTGGTTTATGGCTTGATCTTCTTTCCTTCCGTGGTATTAGTGGTGTATCATGGTGTTTGGGGTCGATTAGGCAACATGGATAAAGGGCACAAACCTCGCGAGGGTTAAAACTAAGATCTTAGCCGTGTTCCATTGGTTAGGGACAATTCAACAACTAGATGGGAAACATGACATATCTCGTTCATCTCGTTTTTATTAATTACTAATAACTTGACTATGGGTTATTGGAGAAGTGTCTGATGGTTTTTCAGCGTGCTAATCCAAAGGGTAGGAGCATCTTGCTATCAACCAAGGTGTCCAATTATTTAGGAGCACTTTGCTATCAACCAAAGTGTTCAGAATATGTGCAAAATTACTTTCTATTAAAAGATAGGACAAATGCATTTATGCAAAATAGCCTACAAACTCCACGAGCCAAATATGCATGTAGACTAGCACTTACCATTTATATACCACCATAGTGTCGCTTGCCATCATTGCTCAGAATGATCTGACCTCCTTTTGGGGGCTGCATATTCCAACGTGTAGGTTGTTCGGTTTCAGAGTGATCGACGTAGGTCTCGTAACTCCACTCAACATGTTTGTTCGCCTGTGGCACAAATTGAAGACTGGAGCCCTTGTATTCGCTTTGTTATACTTGAATAAGTTTTGAGCTAGCTTCCGCTATGCAACTTGTAAAGAATTTTGTACTCTGGATTATTCGCTAGATATGAGATACAATTGCTTATTTTGATATCTATCTAGTTGTGTGTGCTGGTGAACGGTCCAGGGGCCAGTACTACACGCAACAGTATAGCTTGTGATGGGATGTACTACTACAATATTGTAGGGCCTAACCCTAACCATAGCAATTGTTATGTTAGGGCATATTTCACATGGTTAGCAATTATGCCAATATAATAGTCGTTGTGATTTTTTTTCAGATGTTGTCGAGAATCGTGAATGTCCATCATGTGGACTTTGCGGGTTTTTGAAAGTAGACATTGATTATCGAGACCCTGGTGTTTGACACTAGTCCAAGCTTTGTTGATGTTGTGGAAAAGGTCCGAATTGAGTTAAACTGGAGGGACAAAAAATGATGATGTTGACTTGCAAGGAAGATACAATGTTTCGTACGGTCATTACATTCATTGGAATACGATGCCTATTGACTCCAAGACTCGTTGGGAACCTTACAGGGAGGTTATTTTGGCCTCCCAAGATAGATCATTTGAGTTATTTGTCACAAACATGTTTGGTGCTCGAGTGCACATTTATTTGACCCTCAAAACATGTGCAAGCGAAGCAAGTACCCCCGGTTCAATGTGATGAGCCATGTGTTGACCCGGAGCCCGAAGTTTATGACAAAATATTGAGCGAACCTCCTCTCACACAACCTTTGAGACCGATATTCAATAGCCAATATAATAGTGAGTACTCCGATGGCGGTTATGCTGAAGGAGATGAGCCAGAGGGGATAATTCCGGTGGCAATGAGTCTGTGGGCCATGACGACGAGGTTCATGAGTCCGAGGATGAAGAGGCCCAGGGTGATCCAACATACCATTCCTTTCATAACCATGTAATTGGAGATGTGGAAACAAATTTCTTAGAAGAGGAAATGGATCATGACATCCCATACTCGAAAGCATAGACAATGGACTCCGAGTACGAAGGCCCAGAAGAAGAAATTGATAAGGATGGGTTGACGACGTAGAAAGCGAAATCATAGAGGAATGCATTTGGTCGTGGTCACTAGGCATCATTTTTTAATGATGTAAGCCTGGACGATAAGAATATTGTTGATGGTGGTACAAGTAAAATTCTTGGGCCAAGGGCATATTCGAAGAAAGAAATCAGTCTAAACAAGCATAGGGTGGGTAAATCAAGCATCTTCTTAAGCTTGGAGGAACTAAAAGCATGGATAAAAGAATTCTCACTGAAGCATCATCGAGCATTCAGTGTGAAGTACTCAGACAAGAAGGTTCGATACCAAGTTGTATGTGAGCAGGCCTCAGATAATTGTCCATGGGTTGTCCATGCAAGACCTATGAAAGGGTTGGGATCTTAGTGGAAGCTTACAGAATGTTGCTTCATGCACCTATGTGCCCCGAAGAATATCGACGTGGTGAATGCTAAGAATGATCACTGTCAATTGACCTATGAGTTCATCGGGCAAAAAAATACCACTACAGTGAAGATTCTACCGAAATGTCCAATTAAAGGCATTATCAAATGTGTGTTTGACCTTTACGCCTACACGCTGTAGTACGGTAAGGTAGGGAAGGCCAAGCAAGCCGCATTTAGGAAATTGGATGGTGATTTGGAGGATTCATACAAGCGTATCTCCATGGCGTTGACAGCAACGGCGGTAGTAAACCGAGGAATGTACTCCGTGGTGGAGCCCTTTGGCTCGGAAACAACAATACAAAAAGGTAAAACTGTATGGATATTTGGACGTGCATTCTGGACATTTGGGCCTTGTATAAATGCTTTTAAACACTGTAGACCGTTTTTCTCCGTCGATGGTACATTTCTGACCGGCAAGTACAAGGGCACAATCATGATCGCGGTAGGGAGTGACGGTGGAGACCAGTTGCTAACTTTGGCATTCGCTCTAGTGTCCATGGATAACTGTGACAATCAGGAGTGGTTCCTTGATCTAGTTAGGATTATGTTAGTTGGACCTGAAAAGAGGTTTGCATCATCTCGGATCGACACAAGGGATACTTAACGACGTGGAGGTTGATATTCTAGGTCACCCCCATGTGCACCATTGGTAGTGCAGGAGTCATTTCTTCTCGATCTTCTACAGGGCATGTAAAAGCAAAGAGTTAGCTGATTTTCTCCAAGACTGTTGCCTCGCCTTCACCACATTGCATTTCCAGAAATGGTATGACAAAATATATGCAGCTGTCGAAGCAGGGGCAAAGGTTTCCTAACAAGGAACATGCTAGACAGGCTAGAGTGGTCGCGGGCATATGACTACCAAGGCATGAGGTACGGTGAAATAATAAGCAACATGGCCAAATGTTTCAACAATGTGATTAAGGGTGTGCGGTCATTCCCGTGTCAGCAATAGTGTAATATAACTTTTAGAATATGAATGAATATTTCCTGAAATATTGTCAAAACGTCTAAGCTAATAGCTAGGAAAAACAACGCTAAAATAAGTATAAGTGGCGACGCAAGATCGACGGTTGGATGATGTACCAGACTTTCAAGACGAACACAGTAGAGATAGAATAATTAGATAACACATATTTGATTTCTCAAGTCATAAATAAAGGTGGAGTCAACCAAACAGGTGTGCAATATGGAGGCGGGGCTTTCAAGGTTAATCTGACAACCAACGAGTGTTCGTGATGTAGAACAAGCATATACTATCTCCTATGCGCACACTTGATGGTGGCGGGTCGGAAGAGAAATGTTGGTTATGAATTCTCAACTAATATTAGAATGAAATATTATTCCATTAAACTTGTGAAGTCTACATGGGTGGAGAGGTTTGATGATGCCTTGACGTGAGGCTAACGTTGGTAAACCCCAAGAGAAAGGTTGTGAAGAGTGTAGCAGCAAGTTTTCCCACAGAAAAGAAACCAAGGTTGAATCGACCAGTAGGAGGACAAGCAATCTCTGAAGGTTGATACAGCTGATGTGGCATGGTGCACTACCGGTTCATCATCACCGCGGAACCTACACAACACAATCAAATCACTTTGTTCCAACGTAGCAGTGAGGTTGTCAATCTCACCGGTTTTGCTGAACACAAAGAGGTTAAACGTATGGTGTGGAAAATAGTAGGAACAATATGAAAGTAGTAGGTGTTTTATCGGTATGAGGAAAAAGGACCGGGGTCCACAGTTCACTAGTGGTGTCTCTCCGTGAAAGATAAATAACATGTGTGGTGAACAAATTACAGCTGTGCAATTGACAGAAATGAAGGTTGCACTGTAGTGCATATGCAAGACATAAATATTACTATGTGATTCATGCGGGCATTACAACAAAATACATAGACCGTCATCCAACTGCATCTATGTCTAATAATCACCCTCCGAATATCATCCGAACAAACGTTGGGTATTAAGTTGCTAGCAACAGATTATCGCAGTAAGCAAAGTGTGTAATGTAAACAATATAAACTAGGTAAACACCGTTGTTTTCTCCCTAATGGCAACATCACATCCTCCATCCGTCACGTTTCTATCACTCGAGCACAGATGCAAAGGAGGCATGAACCCACTATCAAGCATAAATACTCCCTCTTGGAGTTACTAATATCTACTTGGCCAGAGCATCTACTAATAACGGAGAGCATGCAAGATCATAAATAACATAAGCATGAAGATAACATGATAGATTGATAATAAGAAGACATAACATTCAACAATCATCAGATCCCAGCAAACACAACATGTAGCATTACATAAAGATGATCTCGATCATGTGAGGCAGCTCACGAGATCTAAACATGAGGTACAAAGTGGAGAGAACAACCATCTAGCTAATGCTATGGACCCGTAGTCTAGGGATGAACTACTCACACATCACTTTGGAGGAGGGCATGGTGGTGTAGACCCCTCCGGTGATGAATTCCCCTCCCGACAGGGTGCCGGGGAGAACTCCAGAACCCTCTCGATCTCGGGATGGCGATGACGGTGGCCTCGGGTGTTTTTCGGGACGAAATGGTATATCTTTAGGGTTTACGTCTCGGGGGGCATAAATAGGCGAAAGGGCAAAGGCGGTGGGGGCCTTGCGGCCCACACCACACCATGGCGCGGCCAGGGGGCGCGCCGCCATATGGTGTGGGCCCCCCTGTGGCCCCCCTCCGGGTCTCTTCGGGACTCCGTGGAACCTTCGGGAATTCTAGGACCTCCCGACTTTGAATTTTCAAATTCCGAGAATACTTCCAGAACAACTTTTCTGAAACTAAAAACAACAAAAAACAGGGAACTGGCTCTGTGGCATCTTGTCAATAGGTTAGTCCGGAAAATCGATAAAAATGACATAAACTGTATAGCAAACATGTGGGAAACAATAAGAAACCAACATGGAACATGGTAAATTAAGTATACGATTATGACGTATCAAGGTTCGAACCCTTCCTAAACCAGTCAGTTTGGCCAGATTGCCATGGACTCACGCTATACTCCGATACTGCTATGAAGGTCGATAAATTTGGAATGCAGCAAACAAAACGGTTCAAGGGTGTCTGATACGTCTCCAACGTATCTATAATTTCTGTTGTTTCATGGTTATATTATGCCAATTTCTACATGTTTTCTCCCTTCTTTATAGCATTTTTACACGTTTTCGGGGACTAACCCATTAATAAGATGCCAAGTGTCAATTCCCTGTTTTCTGCTGTTTTTATTTCAGAAAAGTTGTTCTAAAAATATTCTCAGAATTGGACCCCACGAATCCCGAAGTTCCTATTTTCCCCGGAAGCATCCAGAAGTCCCGAAGAGCCCCGGATGGGGGCCACAGGGTAGCCACACCATGGGGTGGCGCGGGTCCCCCTGGCCGCGCCACCTGGTGGTGTGGGCCCCCTGGCCGCGCCACCTGGTGGTGTGGGCCCCCTGGCCGCGCCACCTGGTGGTGTGGGCCCCCTGGCCGCGCCACCTGGTGGTGTGGGCCCCCTGGCCGCGCCACCTGGTGGTGTGGGCCCCCTGGCCACCCCCCGCCCCCCCGGCATCGCCTTTTCGCCTATATATACTCCCCCGAGGGAAAACCCTAAAAGGATCGACCTTTTCCACAAAATACATCTATAGCTCCGTCGCCGCAGCCGACAAGTTTTGGGGGACAAATCTCTGTTCTCGCACCCTGCCGGGACGGGGAAATGCCCCCGGAACCATCTTCGTCGACTCCACTGCCATCTCCATCGTCGTTGCTGTCTCCTATGATGAGGAGGGAGTAGTTCTCCCCCGAGGCTGAGGGCTCTACGGTAGCTATGTGGTTCATCTCTCTCTCCCATGGTGTGATCTGTATGTGATCGTGAGCTTTGTAATCTAGTTGAATAAGTAGATGTTACTCTTCATCTTGTGTTACTCAAGTGTTTTATTAATATGAACTTTGGAGTCACCTTGTCCCGTGGTGTGAAGGTGACAGTGTGCACATCGTGTGTGTCTCCTCTATGAATTGTGGTGTTTGTCTAGTACCTTCTAGGGAGCTCATAGTGACAGCCTGGGGTTAACTAGACATGGGAATGCTTACTTTAAGGAATGCTTTTTGCAGCCCTACCTAATGATTAGTGTTCGTTATCCAACCGGAGAGGGTTAAGAGTAACATAGTGAAGAGAAGATATTTAGTTATTCAATTATGTGATCCTTGTTGAGAGTGTCCACCAGTGAAAGTAGGATCCCTAGGCCTTGTTTCCAAGCATTGAAACACCATTTTCCGCCTGTTCTGCTACATGTTTGCTTGCTGCCATATTTATTTCAGATTGCTATTATTACTTATAACCATCCATATTACTCTCATTTCACTATCTCTTCGCCGAACTAGTGCACCTATATACCTGACAAGTATATTGGGTGTGTTGGGGACACAAGAGACTTCTTGTATCTTAATTGCAGGGTTACTTGAGAGGGATATCTTTGACCTCTACCTCCCTGAGTTCGATAAAACTTGGGTGACCCACTTAAGGGAAACTTGTTGTTGTTCTACAAACCTCTGCACTTGGAGGCCCAACATTGTCTACAAGAATAGAAGCGTGCGTAGACATCAAGCTCTTTTCTGGCGCCGTTGCCGGGGAGGTAAGGTAAAAGGTACTCACATCCTCGGGTGTGAGTGCTCGAAGTTATTTCCTTTAGATTCTGCAATTATATCTTTTTGTTTATTGTTTTTATTTTCACTAGTTAGGCTTAATGGAAAACAACAAAAATATGAGAGAGCTTTATAATCTTTATCTTGAGTTAGGACATGAAGTGTTTGAAGAGAAAATTAAAAAACATATGGAGCTTTATCTGCATGCTAGTAGCAATGTTATTAGTATGAATTCTTTGAACACCATTATTGCTAATGCTATGGAAAAGTTTAAGCTTGGGGAAGCTAGTTTATATGAAAATGATCTTTTTAGTTCCCCAAGAATGGAGGAGAAAATTTGCTTTCATGATGAGCCCATGCCTGTTACATATAGTAGTGATCATTATTGGGAGAAACACACTACTTTTGATATTGAAAATCTGTTTGGTACCAATTCTAAAAACGATGATATTAATAATTGTTGTACTATTAGTACTATCCATGCTCCTTCCAATGATGATATAGAAAGCTCTAAACTTATGGATGATGTGTTTGAAAATCCCTTTGCTATCAATGATTATATGCTTGATACATCTCCTCCTAGTAAAAATGATGATATGTTTACAAATGAACACATTTTGGAGGATAGCTATTCTATTGCTTATGATGATATTATTCTTCCTATATATGATGATTACAATGATGAATATGATATTTTCAGTCCACCAACTATTGAGGAGAAATTTATTTTGATGATACTATGCCTCCTATATTTGATGATTATGGTGATGAGAATAATAATGATAGCTATTTTGTTGAATTTTCTCCCACTACTATTAATAAGAATGACTATGCTTATGTGGAGAGTATTAATTATTTCATGCATGTGGCTCATGATAAGAATGTTTTATGTGATAGTTATATTGTTAATTTTATTCATGATGCTACTGAAAGTTATTATGAGAGAATGAAACATGGTTTTATGCATCTCAACAATATTAAGTTTCCCCTCTTTATGTTGAAAATTTTGAAGTTGCACTTATTTTGTCTTCCTATGCTAGCCACTTTGTGATTTCATGACTTTTTTTTCTACAAGATTATTTTTCATAGGAAGTGGGTTAGACTTAAATTTGTTTTACATTTTCTTATTGGTTCTCTCTTTTTCTTCAATTCATATTTCTCATGTGAGCATCTTCTCAAATTATCATGCCTAGCTAAAAGGCTTTAAAGAAAAGCACTTCTTGAGAGATAACCCATGTTTTTGTTTTTGCATTGTTTTTCTCTGTTTTTCTTGAGTCAAGGGGTTGTACACTTCTGTAGCAACTCCTTTGTATCTTTATTTTCATGTATTAGTTGAGCCAAGTAAAGCCTCTAGTGGAAAGTCGAGACTATATTTCAGATTTCTGCGCAGGAAACAGATTTCTGCTATCCACTGTTAAAATCGTATAAAATCACAGAAAATGCAAAATGACATGATTTTTTTTGTGCGTAATCCTGGGCTATATACGCAACTTTTCTTGGTTGAACACTTTTTGATTTGAGCAACAGGAGATTTTCGAAAAAATCATCTTTACTTGCTGTCCTGTTTTGACAGATTTCTGCCAATAATTGCATTTGCATCTTAATCTCTTTCTTTTGGTGTTCTTTTGAGAAAAAAAGTTTTAAAGGAAGTTGAGACCGTAGCTAATGTTTTTATGAGTGTTAGGCTTATGTCGAAACTGAACCATTTGAATTTATTATTTCGATTGCACTAACGTTGCTAATGAAGATTGTCAGAAGTTTGGTGCGAAGGAAGTTTTCAAGGGTCAAGAGAAGAGAATGATATGACGTGATCAAGAAGAGTGAAGAGCCTAATCTTGGGGATGCCCTGGAGGTACATACCAGCAAATTCCAAGAAGACTCAAGCGTCTAAGCTTGGGGATGCCCAAGGCATCCCCTTCTTCATCGACAAATTATCACGTCACTTCTAGTGAAACTATATTTTTATTCGGTCACATCTTATGTGCTTTACTTGGAGCGTCTTTTATTTTTGTTTTTAGTTTGTTTGGTTTTCTTTACTGTAATAAATAGTTGGATCCTAGCATATTTTTTTTGGGAGAGAGACACGCTCCTCTTTTTCGTTAGAATACTCTTGTGCTTCACTTATATTTGTTGAGTATTCATGCTTAGATATTTTAGTGCTTCCAGCTCTTATTTTGCATGCATCCTTTGTTCAGAGATGTTAGCTTTTGTAGTTAGGTGGTTCTCATATGTGTGTTTTCTTGGAAATAGGAATTCTATTGTGATAGTTGGTATAGTGGAAAATATTGCATGGTCTTGTAGATCACTAAATTGTTTCACTTGAATCACTGTTGTTGTTTTGAGATATTAATTTGCTTAATGGATAAACGGGAAGGACTAGTAAGTAGAAACTTTTAATGGTTGGTCCAAGAAACTTGAAACTATGCCACACTTAAAATTACCATCTTATAGAAACAATGTTATATGATTTCTCCGAGTGATACATTTCTGATCGGTCTTTTGTTACGCTCTACGGTCGGGGTAGCTAACAGTGACTTGTCACTGCCACAGACCCTCTTGGAGTGATTTGCACTTTGCCTTGTAAGATGATTTGCTTGATGTAATCTTTTAACTCGTGAGTCTATGTTGCGGTTCCTGGCACTTCCATCATCTATATTTGCTAGCATCTTCGGTATTGTGCATTCCCTTTCTCACATTGAGAGTTGGTGCAAACTTCGCAAGTGCATCCAAATCCCGTGGGAGGACTTTGTTATCCTACACATAAGCCCATATATTCTTCCTCAAGACAGCCACCATACCTACCTATCATGGCATTTCCATAGCCATTCCGAGATATATTGCTGCACAACATCCACCTCCATTATGTTACTTGATGATGAGTTTCATGGTTATTGATGCATACCGCTACACTGGCAGGAGCATGCAGTTAGAGACATCAGAGATATTTTTTTATGAGTTATGAGTAGTAAAAGTGTGATGATTCATTGTAATATTGGACGTTGCCCGTATCGGTGAGGATTTATAAAATAAAAAATAAAATGAAATGAAAACGCCCAAAAAAGGGGGGCCAAAGAGAGAATAAAGAGAGAGGGGGCGCATCACTATCCTTTATATACAACACTTGTGCTTCATGTTTAGCAGCAATACTTCAGTTTGGAGAGAGTTTTCATATTATCATTCATTCATAACTATGTGGGGAACTTTACATTATAGAACTTGGCTTGTATATTCCAATGATGAGCCTCCTCAAATGAACTCTAGGTCTTCGTGAGCAAGCAAGTTGGATGCACCCCCACTAGTTCCATTGGAGAGCTTTCATACACTTATAGCTCTATGTGCATCCGTTGTGTGGCAATCCCTACTCCTTGCATAGCTTTGGTTGTAAGACTTTATCTTGTCTAATGACCACTTTCAGCTTTGTGAGCCTTTCTTCCATTGACCTTCCAAAACCCCCATAATGTTCTCTTTGCCATAACATCCCGGTGCCAGGGATCAACGCAGAACACTTTCTTGTTTTTAGTGCGCAAATAGTTTAAGATCCAAGAATTGCATTGTGTGGAAAGCTTGACTTGATCCTAACAGGGGTTGTGAAGATCGTTTGACGTGCATGATATTGTTGTTCTTGAAAGCTTAAATCATCTCTAATAAACTTTGCACGGTTGATAGTATTTTAGTATTGATTCATTAAAAGTTTTGCTTCTTTCTACTTATTTGTTTATGCATTACTTGTTGATATCAAATATAGATCACAGCTTTAGTTCATTTGATCCTAGTTTACATGCTCTACTTTACAAATTATGATCAAGATTGTGTGGTAGCATGTCACCTCAGAAATTATTTTGTTTTATTGTTTACCTACTCGAGGACGAGTAGGAACTAAGCTTGGGCATGCTTGATACGTCTCCAACGTATCTATAATTTCTGATGTTCCATGTTGATATTATGCCAATTGCTACATGTTTTCTCTCTTCTTTATAGCATTTTTACACGTTTTCCAGGACACCTATTAACAAGATGCCAAGTGCCAGTTCCCTGTTTTTTATTTCAGAAAAGTTGTTCTCGAAATATTCTCGGAATTGGACCCATGAATCCCTAAGTTCCTATTTTCCCCGGAAGCATCTAGAAGTCCCGAAGAGCCTCAGAGGGGGGCCACAGGGTGGCCACACCATGGCGTGGCGCGGGTCCCCCCTAGCCGCACCACCTGGTGGTGTGGGCCCCCTGGCCACCCCCTGGCATCGCCCTTTCACCTATATATACTCCCTCGAGGGAAAACCTTAAAAGGATCGACCTTTTCCACAAAATACATCCGTAGCTCCACCGCCGCCGACGACAAGTTTCGGGGGACTGATCTCTGTTCTGGCACCCTACCGGGACGGGGAAGTGCCCCCGGAACCATCTCCATCGACTCCACCGCCATCTCCATTGTCGTTGCTGTCTCCTATGATGAGGAGGGAGTAGTTCTCCCCCCGAGGCTGAGGGCTCTACGGTAGCTATGTGGTTCATCTCTCTCTCCCAAGGTGTGATCTGTATGTGATTGTGAGCTTTGTAATCTAGTTGAATAAGTAGATGTTACTCTTCATCTTGTGCTACTCAAGTGTTTTATTAATATGAACTTTGGAGTCACCTTGTCCCGCGGTGTGAAGGTGACAGTGTGCACATCGTGTGTGTCTCCTTTATGAATTGTGGTGTTTGTCTAGTACCATCTAGGGCGCGCATAGTGACAGCGTGGGGTTAACTAGACATGGGAATGCTTACTTTAAGGAATGCTTTTTGCAGCCCTACGCAATGATTAGTGTTCGTTATCCAACCGGAGAGGGTTAATAGTAGCATAGTGAAGAGAAGATATTTAGTTATTCAATTATGTGATCATTATTGAGAGTGTCCACTAGTGAAAGTAGGATCCCTAGGCCTTGTTTCCAAGCATTGAAACACTGTTTTCCGTCTGTTATGATACATGTTTGCTTGTTGCCATATTTATTTCAGATTTCTATTATTACTTATAACCATCCATATTACTCTCATTTCACTATCTCTTCGCCGAACTAGTGCACCTATATACCTGACAAGTATATTGGGTGTGTTGGGGACACAAGAGACTTCTTGTATCTTAATTGCAGGGTTGCTTGAGAGGGATATCTTTGACCTCTACCGCCCTGAGTTCGATAAACCTTGGGTGATCCACTTAAGGGAAACTTGCTGCTGTTCTACAAACCTCTGCACTTGCAGACCCAACATTGTCTACAAGAATAGAAGCGTGCGTAGACATCTGTGACATGTACGATTAGGGTGGTGGTATTTTTCCCCAATGGGCAACAAACATTTCCTTTTTTGCAGTGTTATTTTTGGGAAACCATTAGAAAAAAACATATTGGAGGTTAGTACGTAGTTTCCCCAATATGGTATAGATGAATTCGCGATGCCATGTAGACTTGCATATTAAATGCATAAATATATTTAAAGACAAAGCGATAACATAGTTAACTAAAACATGAAAGTTCACTAACATACTTCACACATGCGTTCATTACATAGTACGCACATAGGTTCAACACACATACGTGAACTTAAATGGCGGTAATTAGTTCTTACAATATCTGGTCCACTAATAAAATGTTTCATATATGAATGCTCATTGTTCATAACTCATTAATCACATATTAATTTTATTCTCTTCAACTTATGCTTATTAGCTAAGCTCGATTTTAGAAGATCGAACAACTGGTACTCGATTATATTATTTTCCTCCTTCAATGTTTTGTTTTGAAGCTCCCACTCCTTTTGATGGATTTTGCTAGCCTCCACTTTGGTCTTTTGCATGTGCTTCAATGTCACACCCAATATTTTGGAACACTTGTAATATAGCTAAGGAAGGAAATTTTGAGAGCCAACAAATTTTTTTGTAATATGTTTGTGTGGACAACATATGTATGTGACCATAAGTATCCATGCAATGCAAGCAACCTTTTCTTTCAAAATAAATATCAATTTTTCCTGATGATTACTATTGTTTCTGTGATGTTTTCCATATGATGATTTGAGTAATTTTTGTCCCAACTGTTGGATCAAAGTTGTTTCCAACTTAACAATATTATTTGGCTTTGTTTGAATCAAGAAAAAAATGGTAATTGAAAATTTGGATGTTTTCTTTTGATGTTTCTATTAAAGTTTATCTCTGAAAAACTAGCCAAGTATCAATTTCTAGCACTTGTTTTCTATATGTTAGACTAATCAATTTTATGTTTTCTTGGCATATAATTTCTCTCTGATATGTGGAGTATAAATCTATAGTCTTGGTTTTATTTGTGGAGTTGGAAAACAAACAATTGCATGTTTGTTTTGTGGAAATAAGACAGAAAAATAGATATTTTGGAAAACAGAGGAAAACAGAAAGTTGACCTTTTTCCACCTTGTTTTCAAAATCTTTCACAATTCCAAAAATATTTTTAAAGGATGTTTCTGAAAGTTCAAATCATGTTTAACATTCTACAACTTAGAATTCCAAAATTGGAATCCTTCAACTATTTTAAATAAGAATGAACTTTTGGTTGGAAATGTCTATTTCCAACACTTAGCAAAATTTTGCTAAGTCTTTTTCTGAACTTTCCGAACTTGTTATTTTTACAGAAGTTTGATCAATTGTTTTATTTAGTTTTTGTGCAAATGTGGAAGCGAGACTTTGCCAAATGTGTTCACCTATTTTTGTACTAGCATTATTTCCTTGGATTCGTTTCAAGTTGGATCAGAGAGTGAGAGGCAAGAGAGAAAAGAGGAGGGGACAGAGAGGAGAAAATTCGGGGGGGGGGGGGGGGCAGCCGCGAGCACACAGTGCGCGCGCACGGTGGCCATGCCACGCTGCTGCCGTGCCTCTCCTCGACGACATGGTGTAGTGCGATGACCCCTAGAACCATAGCCGGCCGTTGCACGTCGTGGACAAGCCCGGAGAGCACGCTCCCGTGCCGCCCGTGGCATGCGCGAAGGCGCGCCCACGACCCCGACCACTGCGCCGCGGATATAAAGCCCCACCCAGGCCACTGCCTCGCCACACCACTCTACACCCTCACCGCACTCACCCCAACCCGCTAGCTCGACCCCGCTCGCTCCCAGTGAGAACCACGGGGGAGAAATTCGCTGGCAGCCACCGAGAGCAACCCGAGAAGGTGGAACTCACCTCGAGCCATCCCAGTGCCCCATTTCACTTCCGCTGCACTCCCCGTACTCGCTAGACCCTCCCTGACCATCCCCATGTGTTCGTTCGTTTGCAGGAGACACGTCGCCGTCGTCGGAGCCGTCGCGGCCGTGCTGCATTGCGCCGCCGTTTGGATCCACCACGACCGCCACCGACTGCTTTCCTCCACTTCCCCGAGCCCCTACGATGTCCACGACCTCACGTCACGGCCCTGCATTGCCCCTAGGTGAGCACACCGTCGCCTCCGTTTCCCGGTCGTGCTCCGATGAGAGAGAGAGAGAGAGAGAGGGAGGAAGAAGACAGTGCGAGGATCGTAGATCTCGCGATATGCGGATCCCTTCGAACGAGAGCGTTGCCGCGTAGCACAAGTGTGCGTGCGTGCCCGCGGGCCAGATCTGCCGTTAGTTGGGTCGCGCTATTTAGATCCGGCCCGTGCCCGTGAGATTTTATTGTTTTGAAAATGCCAGAAACTTGAGCCCTAGATTTTGGCCTAGGAAAAATAGAAATGAAGGGATTTTTTTCCCAAACCAAAACTCATGCCAGTAGGTTATCATTTTCTTAACCACGTCCAAGTGGTAGATCTACATTTTGTGGATTATTTGTGCAATAGTAATTAATTTGGCAGAGACTGTATGTTAAACCATTTTGAGCATAACTTTCAAAATATGATTCCAAATCTTGCAAACTAAATTTTTTTGAGTATCCCTTGAAGATACCTATCAGTATCACTTGGCCTTGCATCAAGGAGAGCTTCCTGTAGAAAATTCCATGCAATTTGGTAAATGTTCAGTGGGCATTTCTAGATTTTTTGTAGATTGTTTAATGATGATTTTTTATGTGAATCCAACTAGATGAGTTTGTGTATTATTATATCTACCTAATCATATATCTTCGTAATTTTTAGAGCTCTATAATAATTATGGTGTGTGTAACTAGATTCAACACTTTTCAGCTTTTATTAAATCTTGGGTATATAGTTTTAGTTAAATACGTGTGTGTTAGATTTTTGTTTTCAAGCATGTGTAAGATTGTTATCTTCTGTTATTATGTTGTTTTATTACAGAACTAACATGTTAGGAAAGGTCTATCCTTTTTGTGTGTTGATTAGAACTTGTTTTACTAGTATAGTCATTTCCTAGATTTTCCTTATGTTTAGGAAAGTGTGGCATATTGCTTATTGGTTTAGTAGCTAAATTTTTTATGTTGTTATGATCAGTCCAGTACCACTTTGGTAATGATTTTAGGATGTTATCACCTCTGTTATCTTGCAGTTTAATTTTTAGGGAAGCATGAGTAGCATTAGCTTAATTGTTTGCACCCTATTGTTTTCACTAGTATGAGTATTTGTGTGATGATTGTTTTGTGGAATATTATATTTCCACAAGTGCAACGAGAGGCATTGTGACCCTCAAAGGCCTTGGAAGGATAGTTGAACACCCACTGGTCCCATTTCATTTTGGTGTGAAATACAATTTCTCCACCATAGGCATATTCCTAGCAGTCTAGTTTTTGCTTATGTGTGTTTATTAATTGTTGCCTTTGGATTTTGGAGTGATGAATTGTTTTGCATTACTTGCTATATTTATTTCTTAGTAACCTTGTTTTCCTTAGTTGGTTCTGATTGTGTGTCATTTGTTTCTTTTTACGATGTTATAAAACAAGGAAGGAAGTATTGGAGAAGAAGAGGCATATTTCCACTCTTTCTATTTTCAAGAGAAAGACTTGAACCAGTACCAAGGCAAGCCATCCTAATGCTTGCTGTTATTACACTTATAATTATCTATCATGCATGTTTTACTTCTGAAGTTTCACAAAAATATGGTTAACAAAACTATCTTTGTTGTGGTTATTACTACTATAAATATTACTAGTACCTATCACTTTGCCAATAGTCAAACCTGGTGTTACCAAGCCCTTAGCCACCATATGGTATATAATTACCACCAACTTTAATAATATTGAAGTCCCTAAGTGGACACCCTAAAATGTGCTTTTGTAAACAAATGCTTCAAGAAAAACCCTCGGTGAAAAGGTGGGACCTTGTTCACTAGAGGTGTCAAAGAGAAATGTTTTTGAAATGGTTTAGAAAGACACATAACCTATTCTTCGCTGGACAACCAAGACGTACTACCACTCCACCTCAACATGGGTAAGAGGCCTATCTAGAAACTTGTTCGTGTTAGTGTGTGTTCTATCCCAAGTGCTATAGAGAATGAGATTATCGGAACCGAAATGTCGCCTGGAGGGAGATACGAGACATGCAAAGTGTGGGATTAATTTTCCCTCCGGCTGCAAAAGTTGGGTCTCCTGTCATGGCAGTGTGCGACACGGTGCTGGGGAGAATAAACCCAGTTGAAGGGATAATCATATACTAGCTTGACCATAGTGGAAAGTTAGGATCAGTTATCTGATGTTCGCATAATGTTGTGGACAATCCATGGGTGATTCATGGCAGATGATTTGGATCTTGTGGATTGTGTACACCTCTGTAGAGTAAATCTATTCAGAATAACCGCGTCCTCAGATATGGACAGTTGAATGGCCATGTAGCTAGTATTGTGTCAATGTTTTCAAAAATGCATGTTTTGAAAAAGGACTTGTACTTGTGAGGTACTGGAAGAGGAACTGTGTACCTGGGAGGTACTTATGAAGGAGAGCTAGAAGTTGTTCTACAAGAAGTTTTGCAAAGAAAAACCTTCTTTAAACAAAGTTTTACAAAACCTCTTGGATATGCGATATCTACAAGAGAAACCATTTTTTTAAGTATCTTCTTCAAAAAAGATATAGAGATGTCAAAATCAACCATGATGTATCTTTCATCCATCATGGATAGTGAACCCTATATATAGCCTACCCACTCCACCATATAAGCATACTTGCATTCTATTAAGCTTCATAAAGGATCTCTTGCAGAGTACATTCAAATGTACTCATATTGGTTTCGTCCCTGGATATTTACTTGGCCAGAATACAGGGAGTAGCCTCTGGAAGAGTATTATGAGGAGGAGTACTACGTCGACGACCACGCGCACTAGGCTCGTCTCCGGGTCAGCAGCCTGTAGGTTAAGGCGTGACTTAGGTGCTACCACATTGTGTTCTGCTATCTTCCGTTGTGAGTGTGTGTTATTTGCCTGCCCTGCGTGGCACTTGCTAAGACTTGGTCATGGGCCATTTATGTAAGACATTAATATTCGTGTAATGTATGATGTTATCTGTGTACCAACTTCGTATGTTGTTCATGACTGAATGTTTTGGGATCGTGAATGAATGCATATGAGGGGTCTTGGACTTGCTAGTCTGGGGCCTCTACAAAGTTGGTATCAGAGCCATCCTGGCCATAGGAGACCTTAGTTAGCATGGACGTTAGCAAGTACTCCAAACAGCTACTTTATAAAACTAAGTTACCGATTTGACTAAGTACCAAAATATTCTATATACCCCATCTCCTCTGTGTTACTCAACTCTACTTACATTAAGTTACCTCTTGCATAACTTAAAACTTTGCACACTGTGGTCTAACTTAACTATACTTACAATTTTGTGTAGATGGAGGTTGTCTTCATAGAGGCTTGTCAGTTGGGACTAGCTCGCGACGTGTCGTTTCTCTTCGAGCCGAGGCTTGTTGAGATGACTGAGCTTATTGACCGCCCAGTTCCTGAGCTGAGGAGAGGAGTGATCTTTGGTTCTCCGATAGAGGGTGATTGGTTTGTGGAGTGCACCATCCGTCCACCTGTGACGACACCTTTTGCGGAGACCTTTGTCTTCACCACTGTTGAGCATTCCTGGCAGGAGGGAGTTGTTCGTGTGATCTAAGAGGCAATTGCACGCTTGGCTTACTTGAGAGACTACATGTTCCTTGGCACTCGGTTTGAGTTGCTTGGGGGACGCGATGAGATGGGAATACCACTTCATGTGCCGCAGGAGCTATATGGCATGGTTTCCTCACCTAGAGGACAGGGAGATTCTGTTGCACCGCACCCAGCATAGTCTAGATGATCTGAGGATTGTGCAGCACACCACTGTTGCAGAGTGCCGCATCCTGACGACACACTTGGGGAAGCTTATGGTTGAGAATGAGACAGTTACCGCGAGGAACCGCACCTTGGCGGGACAGCTACGGACCACTCGCTTGGGACGTACCCGTCTCACCAAGAAGGTAGAGGCGCTGCATGAAGCCAACTCTATTCTCCGTGGTAGGCTAAAGGCTGCGAGAGAGGATCTGGCCACTCGAGACTCGACCCTCGAGGAGTTGGAGGAAGAGATCACCGAGCTCCGCAGAGAGATCGAGGACCTCCTTGTTGATGATGACATTCTATCGGATGTTTATGGGATGGACATGAGTGACCAGAGTGAGCAGGAGGATGGCGACCTACTTGAGGACAAGGAGGATCCGGAGGAGATCCTTTTCGATGGAGACAGTGACCAGGACTAGATGTAGAACCTTGGCCCTTTTGGATGTTGTTTTGCTAGTAGCTTTGCGATGTTCTCATGAGTCGCACCCCTTGTTGTAGCTCTTGAAGCTTAGTTTGTAGTGTGATATTTGTGTTTGTATTTTGTGTGATTGTAAGACTCTATGTGATGAATGTGATATGTTTGTGTTCTATACATGTTTGTGATTTTTCTACTCGTAACTTTACTTGTGATGTATCACTTGTCTTTCGTTGTTCATAAAACTATTTTTGTTGCCTAGTTTTTCTTTTAAAAAAAACAAAGAAGTCTTGCTGCATAGTCTTACACATGTTTCACTACAGCATGCCGCCGCGTCGGGAACCACCACCACCCCCACCATCGGTGGAGGCATTGTTGGCCCTGATGATGGAGGACCCTCAAGCCACACGAGCTAAGAGCACCACCACAATTTCTGCATGATACGTCCAAAACCTATCTCCTTTTCCGAACATTTTTCTTATTGTTTTCTTCTAAACTTGTGAGTTTTGTATACTACTAACACGGACTAACGTTGTTTTCAGCAGAATTATCTTGGTGTCTTGTTTTTGTGCAGAAAATCAACTTTCGGGAAATTGCCCAGAAAAGATCCTATTGGTCCTAAAACACTACAAGACCACGGGAGCCAGAAGGGGGCCAGGAGAGGGGCCAGGAGGGGGCCACACCACCCCCTGGCGCGCCCTACCCCCTTGGTCGCGCCGCCAGGTGGTGTGGGCCACTCCCTCACCCCCTCGGTCTCCCCTTTTGACTACATATGCCCTGTAACCTAAAAACCGAGGAGGCTTCGTCATATTCCACAGAAACACAACAGAGCGCCGCCGCCACCTCGAAACTCGATTTGGGGATCAGAAGTTCCTGTTCTGGCGCCCTGTCGGGACGGGGATTCGAAGGAGATTATCGCCATCGACATAGCCAGCTCTTATCCATCAACCATCCATGATTCCCCGGTCCATGTGTGAGTAAACACCATTGTAGGCTGAGAGGGATTGAAGGGATTGGATGAGATCGATCATGTAATAATGCCAGATTGTTAGGGCATAGTGCCTAGTATCCATTGTTAGTGTTTTCTACCGTTGTTGCAACTTGTTATGCTTAATGCTTGTCACTAGGGCCCGAGTGCCATGATCTAAAATCTGAACATGTTATTGTTTCATGAGTATAATTACGTTTTTTGATCATATCTGCAAGTTGTTTACACATGTCATTGTCCGGAACCCGAGGCCCCAAAGTGACAGAAATTGGGACAATCGGACGGGATGGTTGTGATGCGAGGATCACGTGTGTTCACGGAGTGTTAATGCTTTGCTCTGGTGCTTTATTAAAAGGAGCACCTTAATTACCAGTAGTTTCCCTAGAGGCCCCGCTGCCATGGGCTGGTAGGACAAAAGATGTTGTGCAAGTTTCTCATTGCGAGCACGTATGACTATATTGGAACACATACCTATGGTTTGCCTACATGTTTGATGCTTTATTATTATCTGTAATGCCCATGTTTAGATTATTACATGACCTATGTTATCCATGTAACGCCCGTCCATCCATTCCCTCTATGCCTACGGTACTTCCCATCCTGCTGTTTTCCGCGATTGCTACTGCCGTTACTATTTCACTACTTCTGCTATTTTATTTCTACTGCTGCTATAAAACTGTTACCACCAATAAATTGTTGCGAGCAAGTCTACTTTAAAGTGTAGCTGAATTGACAACTCAGTTGTTAAGGCTAATAAATACTCTTTGGCTCCCCTTGTGTCGAATCAATAAATTTTGGTTTTACTTCCCTCGAAGACTGTTCCGATCCCCTATACTTGTGGGTCATCAAGACTATTTTCTGGCGCCGTTGCCGGGGAGCATAGATTTATTTATCTGCTCACTTGATCGTGATATTGTTTGCTGCAAGCCATTCATCATGGGAAAGACTCGTGATGGAAAAGTTCCTATACTACCATCCACTACAAGAAGAAGTACAACTCAGAACACCTCTGCTGCTCTTGATTCACCGTGTGTTATGAGTAAGCTTCTTACTCCTCCACACGCTACACGTACTGTTACTTCTGCTGAGTCTGAAAACGTTTCTGATACTTTTGATGATGCTTCTACTGTGCTTGATGATACTGGTTCTCTAGGTCCTTTCCTAGATGCTACTATTGCTAAATCCAAACAAATTAAAAATGCTGAAATTTCTGTTGAAAATATTGGTACACCTATTAATTCAACTGAGCTTATTGATGATCTTGATGAAACCTATATTGAACTTAATGATGATGTTATTGAAGAAGCTCGTGCTACTACTGGTGCAAGTGCTCTTAAGAGTCTTCTTGCAAGACATGTTATGAAATATAAATCTTCTCTTGATGCTAAGTTTGCCACATCTCCCATACACATTATAGACAAGGATTATGATTTCTCTTTAGATTTATCTTATATATCTATTGTTGAGAAGGAAACTTTTTGTGGAACTGAAAGTAAAAGTGCTATGGAACACATGAATGAGCTTTCATCTTTGAGTAGTTTATTTTATGATGATACTAAGCTGCGTACTTATTTTGTTACCAAGATCTTCCCTTTCTCATTGAAAGATGAAGCTCAAACTTGGTTTCACAATCTGTCACCTGGGTGTATTACCGATCCTATGGATTTGGTTAATGCTTTCTTTCAAAAATATTTTCCTGCTAGTGACCAACATGCTGTTGTGCAGGACATCTTTAAGTTTGAGCAAATTGAAGGAAAAAAATTGTCTGAATCTTGGACAAGGTTTTGTTCTTTGATAAGAGCTAGCCCCGGATATCCATTACCAAAAATGAGCTCCTAGATATATTTTATAATGGACGAACTATTGAATCTAGGACATACCTGGATAGTTGTGTTGGTTGTGTTTTCAGGAAAAGAACTCCAGAAGAAGCTGAGGAATTAATGGCTAAAATAGCCAAAAAAATAATGATGATTGGAATATACCCAATCCTACACCTACACCAGAGCCAACACCAATACCAACACCCAAGAAGAGAGGGATGATTGAATTAAATGATGAAGTGATGAAGGAAGCCAAGAAATCTCTTAAAGAGAGGGGTATTAAATCTGAAGATGTGAAGAATTTACTTCCTATAGAAGAATTATGTAAGCCTATTCCTCATCCATCAACTGTTGAGGTACACTCTCTCCAATACTTTGATAATAGAGATATTCCCTATTCTAAACCACCTGATCAATGCTTAGATAATTTGATAATTATGTTGTTAAGCAAGACAAATTTAATAGGAGAGTGCAAAATCACCTTATGGAAAACTCTAGAGCTATTGATAATTTGCATGGTATTATTGAGAGAACCTCTAATGATGTTAAAATGCTTTTTAAACATTTTCAAATGGTTCAAACTCAAATTGATCAACTTACTAAAGTGCAAAAAGACATGCTAGCTAATGCTTCTAGAGATAAACATGTTTGTGAAATAATTACTAGAAGTGGTGTTTCTACTCAGGATCCCTTATATCCTAAAGGACATCCTAAAAGAATTGAACAAGATTCTCAACAACCTAAAAACAATAGTTCTCCTTCTAAGAAAAAGAAGAAGAGACATAAAAATGTTGTAGAATCTCCTGAACCTGCTAAAGATCCTAATAGTATATCTATTTCTGATGCTGAAACTGAAAGTGGTAATGATAAAAGTGATGCTTATGATAAAGAAGAACCTGCAGCTGAACCTGAAAAACAAACTAAAACTTCAAAGTATACTAAGGAGGATTTCATTACTAATAAACATGGTAATGAAAGAGAGCCTTGGGTACAAAAAGCAATGACTTTTTCTAATAAGAAACACAAATCAAAGGAAGAAGAACATTATAACAATTTTTGTGAATGGATGAAACCTCTGTTTTTGCAAATCCCTTTGACTCATGCCATTAAAATGCCTCCTTATTCTAAATATATGAAAGATATTGCCTGTATCAAAAGGTAAGTTCCTAATGAGGAAATTTCCACTATGCTTGCTAATTATTCTTTCAATGGAAGGTTCCAAATAAGCTTGGAGATCCTGGTATTCCTACTATTCCTTGTTCTATTAAAAATAATTGTGTTAGAACTGCTTTATGTGACTTGGGAGCTGGAGTTAGTGTTATGCCTTTCTCTCTTTATAAGAGACTCTCTCTTGAAAAATTGATACACACTGATATATATTTGCAAATGGCTGATAAATTTACTACTATTATTACTGTTGGTATATGTGAGAATGTTCCTATTCAAGTTGCAACTAATTGTTTGATATTAACTGACTTTCTTGTGTTGCAAATGCCTGAAGATGATAATATGTCTATTATTCTTAGGAGACCTTTTCTTAATACTACAGGGGTTGTTATTGATTGAAATCAAGGAAAAGTAACTTTTAATGTTAATGATAAAGTGCATACTATTTAGTTTCCCAAGAAGATTGATAGAAGATATGGCTTAAATTCACTAAAAAATATTGAGACCATCAAGATTGGAGAATTTTATTGTCCCATTCCAGTACCACCAAAATAATATGAAATTATTATGATTGGTACTATGTCTATTAAGTTTTAGGTAACATAATTATTTAGTGATTAGCAAAGTTTTCCTTCATATTAAAATTGTTCTAGTAACAAGACTTGATCACCCTTGTTAACAAAATGATTTTTAATGAAGAAGACAACGTTTTCACTATGTTTTGACCTTGCCCATTATGTTTTCACCATGTTTACTTTTGTTATAACATTGCTATTTTAGCATACTCATGTTTTCATCATCCATATTCATGTTTTCATCATGTTTTCACTCTGATTACTGTGGTTATGCATGTTTTCACCACCATACTTTTGTTTTCACCACTTCCACCTTTGTTTTCTCTAGATATTTTCCCATTGGAGTTTTATAGAACCTCTATAGTTCTGGTTTTGGTTTTGTTTTCCACCTTTTCACTTTTATTTTTCTGGTTTTTATTAATTATTAAAATTCTAGAAATACCTCAAAAATAAAGTTTCTCAAAAAATTCCAGAAAATTTATAATAAATTTCTACGTAAAAAATGAGGCAGAGAGCCACCTGGGAGGCCCCGGGGGGGCCACCATTCAGGCACACCATGGGGTGGCGCAGCCAGCCCCTGGTGGCGCCAGCACATGGTGTGGGGCCCCTTGGCCCCCCACTAACTCTCTCCCCTGCCAAGGTTCCCTCTCTCACCTCCCAAACTCAACACATTTCCTAGAACCCGAGTTCTTGCTGTTCTTCCTCGAGATTTTTCGATCTCTTTGCTCAGCCCATCTTTTGTGTTGAAATTTGGTGCATTTGCTCTCCAGTATGTGACTCCTCCGATTATCCAAGTAGAATTTTGTTTAGTGGAGTATTTCTTGAGTATTTTGGTACTGTAGGTGACATCTTATGTGAGTTTGCATGCTTTATTTGAGTAGAAATAATATAGTTTTGATGCATGTTTAGCTCTCCTATAAGTCTTTATGGTAGTTTCCACCTTAGAGTTGCTTGAAATTAATTTTTGTGATGATTGTTGAATTTTTTTAGAGATGGATAGTCATAATTTTGGAGACATATTTAGGAGTGATGCTCCTAGGAGGACAAGGCCCTCACGCTCATCCACTTTAGTGAGGCCATCATATAATGAAGACCTTATTGCACCTATATCGACGATGCGGGAGGTGATGGTATCGCTAATCCCTCTAGCTTTCCTTGTGTTACATTTTTAAGAAGTGCAGGTCTGTTAGATGAATTATTTATGCTTATTGAAAGAGTTGGTTTAACCAGCTATATGGAGGATGAAAGTCTTCAGTATGACGCTCTCACAATTTTTTTTGTTGAGAGTTTTAAATTTCAGAACACACAATTCGGTCCCTCTGCTGCCTTCAAGTTACATAGTAGCTCTTTTTTTCCCTTGGAGGCTTTTTGTACCATTGTAGGTGTCGACGCTTCTGGGACAGCGTGCAGGATTCAGGATAAACCCGCAGATCTTGTGGCGCTCTACCAAGAAATCACTAATGATGATGGTCGCTCACCGCAACGTGGGAAGATAAGGAACATCCAACTTCTTGCTCTTAGATATTTTACTTGCTATCTTGCTACTAGTATCCTTGGTAGGGAGAACACTAGCAACATTTCCAGTTACCACCTTGCTTTCATTGATGTTGCGCTTAACCGTACCAAGAAGTACAACCTTGGTGCACTTGTTGCACGCCACCTTGCTGCTAAGGGGGCCATTTTTGGGGGGCATTATTGCTACACGTATAGCAACTGCTCTAGATTTTTCTATTGCTCCTAGTGATCAATTGATTGCTCCCTATAGACTCAACCTCGTTGCCATGAAGGCTCATCATTTTTTCATTGCTAACTCTACTGCTGATCGCTTAGTATATAGATTTTTATATATGGATGGATACGAGCGGAAAGTTATTTTGCCGCAGCCGGTTTTGTTCAAAGTTGATATGTCACCATGGTCGCGCTCCAATGAGGAGATAGACGAGCATCTGAGCACGATAGAGTTTTACAGGCAGCAGGAGAGGCGAGACGCGCCTCCCGAGGACCACAACACGCAGTACACCGGCGCGTCCTCGAGCACATATCAGGAGGAGGGTTCCTCCTCAGCATACTACGGGGGCGCCACCTCATGGTCCCCTTGGGGATGATCTCCACTTAGGCCAAAAGCCTAAGCTTGGGGGGAGGTATACCAACATCACACTCATTTATATCTCATGTTCGGTTGGTTCTTTGTATATCCATATTTTTGTTTCTTTCGTTTGTTTTTGTTTTCTTTCGCTTCTTGCATTTCTCTTTGTTTTATCGTTTTGTTCTTGTTTTCCAAAACACAAAAAGACCCTAAATATTTCTGTTGTTTCTCTTTGTTTGCTTCTTTAGTTTGTTTTACTGGTTCGCTTTACCTTCTCGTTTCGATTTAGTATTCAAAAATCCAAAAATATTTTGCTTTGTTTGCTTGTTTCTTTATGTTCTTGTTTTAATTCGAAAACCCAAAAATATTTGTATTTCTTCTTTGGTTTTGTAAAGTTTGTTGCAGAGTTCACCGGACTTCCGTGTCTCCATTGGAGCTTGATTATCATTCTATATTATTCAATCCACAAGTGAAGAGCAGTAATGACGATTTACGACAATCGAAGTTGTGGTGAGAGGCTGGTATGAACTCTATTTGTTTTATTTTTGTACATATACTCATTGTGTGAACATGCTTAGTCCGTTCATGTAAGGTGTATGTTATTTAATTGATGCTTAGTAGTTTGTGCTCTCACGTGTTAGTTCCAACTTATTAGTAGAAGATAGCATGTTGTATGAATGTTTGCTTGCATTGTTTTATTCATAGAAGGGTATGACATTGTGGTATCTCCCTTTGATTGTTTCGCTTGAATCGACTTGGCACATGCTCACGCATGCTATGACTGAAAAAAAGGTCAATTAAGCGTCGATGATTTATTTTGCCTCAGAGTATTTGTATCATTTTATGCCCCTGTTAATTTTGTTTTGTCGCAAGCATGATTATGACAGTTGTTGCTCTCTTGATTGTCGCTCCCCGTCTATTGCTAGTCTTCACTTGTACTGAGTATGAGCTCTACTCGTGCATCCAACTCCCAAAAACCAAATTTTGCCAAATGTGTCCACCATTTTTACCTATATATGTGGTATTTAACCGCCACTTCAAGTAAATTTCTCGTGTGCTAGCTTTAAAACCTTCGAAAAATGATTCCTGTTTTGTGCCCCTGTTTTATCTCATGAGGACGTCAATGGAAAATATTTATCTCAATTGTTGATTGGATTTCACACCATGTACTAGTGGCTTCATCCGCTTATCCAATTATAGAAGAGCCGGCAGCGGGGTGCCTAGCCCCAGATTAATAAAACAAATTCTCTTCACTCTTTTTGCCTTTGATTTATCAGTCAAAGCATAATTGTGTAAACAAAAGAGAAAGAGGGATGACCTTCTACCCAGATGCGTCCTTCTATGGGAACCGCTCTTGTGAAGTCTAGTTGGCTTGTGACGTACTGTATTGTCTGTTTACCATTCGTTGACATAAGCATACACCTCTCTTAAAATGTTTTCAATACCTCCGTTTAATAAAGTAAAAAGCTCTAGCACATGAGTTAATCCCTGCTTCCCTCTGCGAAGGGCCTTTCTTTTATTTTTATGTTGAGTCTTCACCTTCTCGCTTTATACACCTTCTTGAGAGCATCGCTGTTATTCTTCGTGTAATGTGCTTGTCCCAAAACACGGTTGATAGTGGTATAACTTTGATGCTTGTATCTTTGATATCTTTATTTCTAGTCTTCATTTGAACTTCAGAGGTGCCCTGGCATTTATGTTTTGCTCTACTATTAACGGCAAGCAAGTACACTTTATTATACCCTATTATGAGACCTGCAATCTTGCAGATTGATATATTTCATGTTGTCTATTATTAGTTTGTTGGCATCTCTTCATGGTTTGCATAACTGTTGGGTGACTTTTATTTTCCATACATCTTATTATGAATTGCCGCATTTGATCCTATAGTGAGTATATTTACATCATATGAAACAAATGTGTTCGTAAAAGTATTTTATCGCGCTCAGTTGTCATTGAATTGCTTGAGGACAAGCAATAAGGTAAGCTTGGAGGAGGTTTATACGTCCAAAACGTATCTCCTTTTCCGAACACTTTTCTTATTGTTTTCTTCTAAACTTGTGAGGTTTGGACACTACTAACACGGACTAACGATGTTTTCAGCAGAATTACCTTGTGTCTCATTTTTGTGCAGAAAAATCAACTTTCGTGAAATTGCCCAGAAAAGATCTCATTGGTCCTAAAATACCAGAAGACCCCGGGAGCCAGAAGGGGGCTAGGAGAGGGGCCAGGAGGGGGCACACCACCCCCTGCGCCCCCCTCTTGGCCGCACCAGCAGGTGGTGTGGGCCACTCATTCACCCCCTCGGACTCCCCTTTCGACTACATATGCCCCATAACCTAAAAACCGAGGGGGGTTCGTCATATTCCTCAAAAACACAACAGAGCGCCGCCGCCACCTCGAAACTCGATTCGGGGATCGGAAGTTTCTGTTCTGGCGCCCTGCCGGGACGGGGATTCGAAGGAGATCATCGCCATCGACACCGCCACCTCTTCTCCATCAACCATCCATGATTCCCCGTCCATGTGTGAGTAAACACCGCTGTAGGCTGAGAGGGGTGGAAACGATTGGATGAGATCAAACATGTAATAATGCCAGATTGTTAGGGAATAGTGCCTTTTATCCATTTTTAGTGTTTTCTACCGTTGTTGCAACTTGTTATGCTTAATGCTTGTCACTAGGGCCCGAGTGCCATGATCTCAGATCTGAACATGTTATTGTTTCATGAGTATAATTATGTTTCTTGATCATATCTGCAAGTTGTTTACACATGTCATTGTCCGGAACACGAGGCCCCAAAGTGACAAAAATTGGGACAACCGGACGGGAAGGTTGTGATGTGAGGATCACGTGTGTTCACGGAGTGTTAATGCTTTGCTCCGGTGCTTTATTAAAAGGAGCACCTTAATTACCAGTAGTTTCCCTAGAGGCCCCACTGCCACGGGCTGGTAGGACAAAAGATGTGCAAGTTTCTCATTGCGAGCACGTATGACTATATTGGAACACATGCCTATGGTTTGCCTACATGTTTGATGCTTTATTATTATTATCTGCAATGCCCATGTTTAAATTATTACATGACCTATGTTATCCATGCAACGCCCGTCCATCCATTCCCTCTATGCATACGTTACTTCCCATCCTGCTGGTTTCTGCAATTGCTACTGCTGTTACTATTTCACTACTTCTGTTATTTTATTCTACTGATGCTATAAAACAGGTACAGCTGAATTGACAACTTAGTTGTTAAGGCTAATAAATATTATTTGGCTCCCTTGTGTCAAATCAATAAATTTGGGTTTTACTTCCCTCGAAGACTGTTGCGATCCCCTATACTTGTGTCATCACCGCACTGCCAACAACAACAATGGTGCTCATTCGAAGCTGAAGGATTTTCAGCAGACCAACCCTCCGATCTTTTCCAAGATCGTGGAGCCACTTGATGCTGATGATTGGCTCCGCACAATTGCAAACAACCTGGAAGTAGCGTCAGTGGAGGATAATGACAAGGTTCTATTTGCCACTCACTTTCTTGCTGGTCCAGCAAGGACTTGGTGGGAGACAACTCGATCCACTGTTGCTGTTGGCCATGTGTTCGATTGGGAGGACTTTGTTGCAAGGTTCTGCAAGTATCACATCCCCCAGGGTGTGATGAACATTATGTGGGACAAGTTTCTGAAGCTGGGACAAGGAGGGATGACTGTATCTAAGTACTGGGAGGATTTCACAACCTTGTCCCGGTATGCACCTGAGGAAGTTAACACGAAGGCGAAGAAGATCAACCTTCGCACCGGATATCACCAATTGAAGGTTCGTGATACAAATATTCCCAAGACCGCTTTCACCACTCGTTACAGGTTGTATGAGTACACCGTGATGTCTTTTGGTCTGACCAATGCCCCTGCCTATTTCATGAATCTCATGAACAAGGTGTTCATGGATTATTTGGACAAGTTTGTCGTGGTGTTTATCGACAACATTCTTATTTATTCCAAGAGTGAGGAAGAACATGAAGAACATCTGAGAACTGTGCTCGGAACACTTTGTGAGCATCAGCTGTATGTTAAGTTCAGTAAGTGCCAATTCTGGCTAAAGGAAGTCGGATTTCTTGGACATGTGGTATCTGAAGGAGGGATTTCTATTGACCGTACTCTGGTTCAGTCTGTGGCGAAGTGTAATGCTCCGACCAATCCGACTGAAGTCAGATCATTTCTGGGTTTAGCAGGATATTACCGCAAGTTTGTTCAAGGATTTTCGAGCATCTCCATACCACTCACTCAGTTGCTCAATAAGGATAGTAAGTTCGTATGGACGAACAAGTGTGAAAAGAGTTTCCAAGAGTTGAAGGATCGACTAGTGTCTGCGCCGGTACTCATTATGTCAGACGTCACCAAGAGTTTCGATGTGTATTGTGATGCTTCTAAGATTGGTCTTGGAAGTGTTCTCATGCAAGAAGTGAAGGCTATATCATATATCTCACGCCGGTTGAGACCTCATGAGTTGAACTACCCCCACGCATGACTTAGAGCTTGCCGCAGTTATACATGCCTTCAAGGCATGGCGACACTTTCTTATTGGGAAAAGATGTGAAATATACACAGATCATAAGAGTTTGAAGTACATATTTACTCAGCGTGAACTCAATATGAGGCAACGCTGTTGGATTGAGCTCACCAAGGATTATGATCTAAGTATCCACTATCACCCTGGGAAGGCAAATGTTGTAGGTGATGCTCTTAGTCAAGAACCAGCCTCTCTGAATGCTATGATCCAGATTAGGCAACCTGAGTTGTGGAAAGAACTTGACCAGCTTGGTATTGAAGTGGTCAGCTATGGTATGTTGGATGCCATGGAAGTTAAGCCAACTCTCGTTGACCAGATCAAAGAAGCTCAGAAGGTACGGAAGAGTATCGATGGGATTAAGCCCGTATGGAGAAGAAAAAATTTGCCGGCTTTACCATTGATTCCGAAGGAGTCTTGCGGTATGAAGGTCGTATTTGCGTTCCTACCGAATCGGAGTTAAAGCAGACCATCATGACTGAGGCTCATGATACCATGTATTCTATTCACCCCGGAGGAACCAAAATGTACCAAGACCTAAAAGAGAGATTTTGGTGGCATGGAATGAAACAAGACATTGCCTCGTTTATAGCCAAGTGTCATATATGTCAGCAGGTAAAAGCTGGACACCAGCGTCCTGCTGGATTGCTACAGCCGCTGAAAGTGCATGCTTGGAAATTAGATGAAGTCAGGATGGAGTTTATAACTGGAATTTCTAGGTCCATATGAGGAAATGATTCTATATGGGTTGTCGTGGACAGGCTCACAAAAGTTGCACACTTTATTTTCTGTCAAGACTACATATCGTGGAGACCAGCTTGCTGATCTTTACATTTCTCAGATTGTTAGCCTGCATGGAGTCCCTAGCAGGATTGTGTCGGATCGAGGATCAGAGTTCACTTCTCGATTCTGGAAGAAGTTACACGAAGCACTTGGAACCAAGTTAGCCTTTAGCACCGCCTGTCACCCGCATACTGGTGGACAAACTGAGCGTGTGAACCAGATATTGGAAGACATGCTCTCTGCTTGTGTTTTGTCTTATGGAGTCAAATGGGAAGAATGCCTGCCTTTTCCAGAGTTTTCTTACAACAACAGCTACCAATCTAGTTTACAGATGGCCCCTTTTGAAGCCATGTATGGATGCAAGTGTCGTACCCCGCTGAACTGGACTGAAACTGGAGACAGTCAAGTCTTTGGAGTAGACACTCTACGTGCCGCAGAAGAACAAGTCCAGCTCATTCGTGATCGCCTCAAGGCTGTTCAATCACGCCAAAAGAGTTATGCTGACACAAAGCGTCGCGACGTGTCTTTCAGTATTGGAGATTTCATGTATCTTCGTATCACGCCACTCAAAGGAATGCAGCATTTTCATGCCAAGGAAAAGCTTGCACCCCGATATATTGGCCCTTTTAAGATACTAGCCCGTCGTGGAGAACTGTCTTATCAGTTGGAATTTCCAGAAGAGTTGTTAGCATTTCACAATGTCTTTGATGTGTCGTTGCTCCGGAAGTGTCTTCATGTACCTGAGAAGGATCTCACCTACCAAGACATTGACTTCAGAACCTTTGATCTAAATGATGACCTGACCTACCGTGACAGACCCCTGCGTGTACTTGAGGAGAATGTTCGTGCGGCCAAGAGGAATTCTTTTAAATTCCTTAAGATTAAGTGGAAAAATCACTCTGAGGAAGAAGCTACCTGGAAGTGTGAGGGTTATATTAGGAAGGAGTTCCCTGGTTTCCTTAAGGACTAGACCTGCAAATCTCGGGGCGAGATTCTTTTAAGGGGGGAAGATTTGCCACACCCCAGATTTTGGAACACTTGTAATATAGCTAAGGAACGCAAATTTGAGAGCAACAAAAACTTTTGTAATATGTTTGTGTGGACAACATATGTATGTGACCATAAGTATCTATGAAATGCAAGCAACGTTTTCTTTCAAAATAAATATCAATTTTTCATAATGATTACTATTGTTTCTGCGATGTTTTCCATATGATGATCTGAGTAATTTTTGTCCCAAGTGTTGGATCAAGGTTGTTTCCAATTTAACAATATTATTTTTCTTTGTTTGAATCAAGAAAAAAAAATGGCAATTGAAAATTTGGATGTTTTCTTTTGATGTTTCTATTAAAGTTTATCTCTGAAAAACTAGCCAAGTATCAATTTCTAGCACTTGTTTTATATATGTTAGAGTAATCAATTTTATGTTTTCTTGGCATATAATTGGTATCTGATATATGGACTACAAATCTATAAGCTTGGTTTGATTTGCGGGGTTTGAAAACAAACAATTGCATGTTTGTTTTGTGGAGAGAAAATAAGACAGAAAAATAAATATTTTGGAAAACAGAGAAAAACAGAAAGTTGACCTTTTTTCACCTTGTTTTCAAAACCTTTCACAATTCCAAAAATGTTTTTAAAGGATGTTTCTGAAAGTTCAAATCATGTTTAACATTCTACAACTTAGAATTTCAAAATTGGAATCCTTTAACTATTTTAAATAAGAATGAACTTTTGGTTGGAAATGTCTGTTTCCAACACTTAGCAAAATTTTGCTAAGTCTTTTTCTGAACTTTTCGACCTTGTTATTTTTACAGAATCAATTGTTTGATTTATTTTTTGTGCAAATGTGGAAGTGAGACTTTGCCAAATGTTTTCACCTATGTTTTTACTAGCATTTGTTGCCTTGGATTCGTTTCAAGTTGGATCAGAGAGTGAGAGGAAAGAGAGAAAAGAGGAGGGGATAGAGAGGAGAAAATCGAGGGAGGGCATCCACGAGCACACAGTGCGCGCGTGCTGTAGCCACGCCGTGCCGCTGTCGTGCCTATCCTCGACGACGTGGTGCGGTGCCACGCCCCCTAGAACCATTGCCTCCTGTTGCACGTCGTGGACAAGCCCGGAGAGCACGCTCCCGTGCCGCCCGTACAATGCTCGAGAGTGCGCCCACGACCCCGACCACTGCGCCACAGATATAAAGCCCCACCCACGCCACTGCCTTGCCACACCACTCTCCACCCTCACCGCACTCACCCCATCCCGCTAGCTCGACCCCGCTCGCTCCCAGTGAGCGCCACGGGGGAGAAATTCGACGCCGGACACCGAGAGCAACCCGAGATGGTGGAGCTCACCTCGAGCCATCCACCGCCCTATTTCACTTTTGCCGCACTCCCCGTAATCACCCCTTGTGTCCGTTCGTTTGCAGGAGACGCGCCGCCGTCGTCAGAGCCACCGCGGCCGTGCTACATCGCGCCGCCGTTTGGATCAACTGCTACAGCAACCGGCTGCTTGCCTCCATTGTCCCGAGCCCCTGCGACGTCCACGACCTCACGCCACGGCCCTGCAGTACCCCTAGGTGAGCACACCGTCGCCTCTGTTTCCCGGTCGTGCTCCGATGAGAGAGAGAGAGATAGAGGGAGGAAGAAGAGAGCGCGAGGACCCTAGATCTCGCGATCTACGGATCCCTTTGAACGAGAGTGTTGCCGCGCAGCGCGAGCGCGCGTGCGTGCCCGCGGGACAGATCTGTCGTTAGTTCGGCCACGCTGTTTAGATCTGGCCCGTGCCCGTCAGATTTTATGTTTTTTGAAAATGCCAGAAACTTGAGCCCTAGCTTTTGTCCTAGAAAAAATAGAAAGAAAGGGATTTTTCCCAAACCAAAAATCATGCCAGTAGGTTATCATTTTCTTAATCACATCCAAGTGGTAGATCTACATTTTGTGGATTATTTGTGCAATAGTAATTAATTTGGCAGAGACTACCTGTTAAACCATTTTTAGCATAACATTTAAAATATGAATCCAAATATTGCAAAATATTTTTTTTTTGAGTAGCCCTTGATGATATCTATCAGTAGCACTTGGCCTTGCATCAAGGAGAGCTTCCTATAGAAAATTCCATGCATTTTGGTAAATGTCCAGTGGGCATTTCGAGAATTTTTGTAGATTCTTTAATGATGATTTTTAATGTTAATCCAACTGGATGAGTTTGTGTATAATTAGATCTACTTAATTCTAGTTTGTAATAATTTTTAGAGCTCTATAATAATTATGGTGTGCATAACTAGATTCAACACTTTTCTGTTTTTATTAAATCTTGGGTATATAGTTTTAGTTAAATACTTGTGTGTTAGATTTTTGTTTTCTAGCATGTGTAAGATTTTTAAATTCTGTTATTGTGTTTTTTTCTTACAGAACCAACATGTTAGGAAATGTCTAGCCTTTTTCTGTGTTGATTAGAACATGTTTTACTAGTATAGTCATTTCCTAGATTTCCTCATGTTTAGGAAAGTGTGGCATATTTCTTATTGGTTTAGTAGCTAAGTTTTTTTTATGTTATTATGATGAGTACAGTACCACTTTGGTACTGATTTTAGGATTTTATCAAATTTGTTAGCTTGCACTTTAATTTATAGGGAAGCATGAGTAGCATTAGCTTAATTATTTGCACCCTATTATTTTCACTAGTATGAGTATTTGTGTGATGATTGTTCAGTGGAATATTATTTTCCCACAAGTGCAACCAGAGGCATAGTGACCCTCAAATGACTTGGAAGGCTAGTGGAACACCCACTGGTCCCATTTCATTTTGGTGAGAAATACAATTTCTCCACCATAGGCATATTCCTAGTAGTCTAGTTTTTGCTTATGTGTGTTTATTAATTGTTGCCTTTGGATTTTGGAGTGATGAATTGTTTTGTGCATTACTTGCTGTATGTATTTCTTAGTACTCTTGTTTGCCTTAGTTGGTTCTGAGTGTGTGTCATTTATTTCTTTTTACAATGTTAGAAAATGAGGAAGGAAGTATTGGAGAAGAAGATGCATATTTCCACTCTTGCTATTTTAAAGAGAAAGACTTGAACCAGTACCAAGGCAAGCCATCCTAATGCTTACTGTTATTACACTTATCATTATCTATCATGCATGTTTTACTTCTGAATTTTCACAAAAATATGGTTAACAAAACTATTTTTGATGTGGCTATTACTACTATAAATATTACTAGTAACTATCACTTTGCCAATAGTCAAACTTAGTGTTACCAAGTCCTTAGCCACCATATGGTATATAAATACCACCAACTTTAATAATATTGAAGTCCCTAAGTGGACACCCTAAAATGTGCTTTTGTAAACAAATGCTTCAAGAAGAACCCTCGGTGAAAAGGTGGGACCTTGTTCACTAGAGGTGGCAAAGAGTAATGTTTTTCAAATGGTTTACAAAAGACACATAACCTAGTCTTCGCTGGACAACCAAGACGTACTGCCACTCTACCTCAACATGGGAAAGAGGCCTATCTAGAAACTTTTTCGTGTTAGTGTGTGTTCTATCCCAAGTGCTATAGAGAATGAGATTCTCAGAACCGAAATGTCGCCAGGAGGGAGATACGGGACATGCAAAGTATGGGATTAATTTTCCCTCCGGCTGTAATAGTTGGGTCTCCTGTCATGGCAGTGTGCGACACGGTGTCGGGGAGAATAAACCCATTTTAATGGATAATCATATACTAGCTTGACCATAGTGGAAAGTTAGGATCAGTTATCTGATGTTCCCATACTGTTGTGGACAACCCATGGGTGATTCATGGCAAATGATTTGGATCTTGTGGATTGTGTACACCTCTGCAGAGTAAATCTATTCAGAATAGCCACGTCCTCGGATATGGACAGTTGAATGGCCATATAACTAGTATTGTGTCAATGTTTTAAAAAAGGGATGTTTTGAAAAAGGACTTGTACCTGCGAGGTACTGGAAGAGGAACTGTGTACCTGGGAGGTACTTATGAAGGAGAGCTGGAAGTTGTTTTATAAGAAGTTTTACAAACAAAAACCTTCTTTAAAGAAAGTTTTACAAAAACTCTTGGATATGTGATATCTACAAGAGAAACCATATTATTTTCTTTTGAAGTACTTCTTCAAAAAAGATATAAAGATGTCAAAATCAACCATGATGTATCTTTCATCCATCATGGATAGTGAACCCTATGTATAGCCTACCCACTCCACCATATAAGCATACTTGCATTCTATTAAGATTCATAAAGGATGTCTTGCAGAGCACTTTCAAATGTACTCATATTGGTTTCGTCCCTGTCTATTTACTTGGCCAGAATACGAGGAGCAGCCTCAGGAGGAGTACTACGTCGACGACCACGCGAACTAGGCGCGTCTCCGGGTCAGCAACATGTAGGTTAAGGCGTGACTCGGGTGCTACCACGCTGTGTTTTGCTATCTTCCGCTGTGAGTGTGTGTTGTTTGCCTGCCCTGAGTGGCAGTTGCTAAGACTTGGTCATGGACCATTTATGTAAGACTTTAATATTCGTGTAATGGATGATGTTATATGTGTACCAACTTCGTATGTTGTTCACGACTGAATGTTTTGGGATCGTGAATGTATGCATATGAGGGGTCTTGGACTTGCTATTGTGGGGCCTCTACATTCAGCATGGTCACTTTATTTTTCAACGCATTCCTACCTTTCTTTATCTCCTCGAGTTTCTTCTTCGTCTCCTCTAACACCTTCTCAGGTCCCTCCGTGGCTTCTTTGTTCATCTTTTTTAGCTTTTCCAACTGCAACTTATTCACCATGGTGTCGAACCCGCAATTCTCATTTGGTCCCAGATCCAAATACTTAATTTTACATAAAAGATTTAGGTGATTTACATTTCGTCTAAGGCCTTGAGGTTAAGAAGATACACAATAGTTTGTTGTTGACACATCAAAAATCTGGCACTGAGTTAATTGATAAAGTTGGTATGCGCGGCTGCAAATCGGCCCCTACATCTTTATCTTCCTATGAACAATTATCTCTCAGTGATGGAACATCTCGTGGTCCTGAAGATAGTACTCGTTACAGAAGTATTGTTCGAGCACTACAGTATTTGATGTTGACATGTTCAGACTTGTATTTTTCGGTTAACAAGGTATGCCATTATCTTCATGATACAACCAAAACACACTAGACAATTGCCAAGTGCATTCTCAGATATGCTAAAGATATCTTGAACATTGAAATAACTTCTAAACGATCATCTTCCGCTCTTCTTAGTGCTTTATCAGATACGACTGGGTAGGTAATATCTATGATCGATGCTCTACAGGTGATTTTGTAATATTTATTGGGTCAATTAATTTCATGGAGTGCTAGAAAACAACCTATAGTATCTCGAACCAGCACCGAGTTTAATATAAAGCATTAACAAACGAGGGAGTATCTGAAACTGTGGCTAGAGCAGCTATCTCCATAACTGCTAGTAAAATGTTAATACAAAGTCATTTATTCAATTAGAAATATAGAACCCTCTAAAACTAAAAAGGTATTAAATATATTTTTTAAGTCGAATTGATTTGGATTGTCATTCTTGCTGAGTTTGGTGTCCAACCGAAGGAAATCTGTGTTTATGGTCTGATAATTTGGAGGACCCAAATAGCTGCAAATAGCAGGCTATTAGGTTTGTGTGAGTATTTAGTATAAAACCACCATTTTAGCGTAGAAATTCCGAAAACCACCACTTTACGTTTGAATAAAAAAACCACCACCTTATCGTTAAGTTTTTTCAAATCGAACAGATCACGATTTGAAACTGAATTGACGTGATTTCTGACGTGTGCGCGCACCCGTTAGGCTGAACGTGGATTTTGGCATAATAAAAAAGATAAAAAACCTGACATGGATTTTGGTACAATAAAAAGATAAAAAAAACACATAGGAACACTGTCCCGATCTAACCACCTCCCACGCGACAACCTTGATTTTAGATTGGATTTCAAGCCTTCTACGACGAGGTGACCGCCGGCTCTAGCCCGCCGCCAGCTCTGTCGTCTTTGGTCTCCAAACTCCTCCGCGATTATTGTCTTAAGTATGCTAGATGAGGCTTGTTGTCTTTAGTCTCCAAACTTCTACGCAATTATTGTATTGAATATGTTAGGTGAGTTTAAGGGTAATTTCAGTCTTTTCAAGGTTAACACTAGGCGCCATCCGGCTGCAGTAACCTGTCCGTACCACCGTCTTCGTAGCTGTCCGATCTAACTTAACTCAAGCGCTCCCGTGCGTTAGATCTATGTAGGAAAAATGGTTTCCGCAAAAGAAAAATTAGCACGTATGTAATATTTTGCATGTAGCAAACCCATTTCAAAAAAAATTGGTCCAATCTATGTAGCAAAAAAATCTGAACATTTTTTTGTTTGCGCATGTAGACTGTGTAGCAAAAATTGCTAAGTATGTAAAATACTCATAGACATGTAGCAAAAAACCATGTAACACTTTACAGGTATCCATGTAGCCTTTTTAACACAGTCATGTAGCAAAAATACGTCCATGTAACAGTATCCAACATTTGTGTCCAACTACTTATCCAACATTTATGTCCAAACTACTTATCCGACATTTGTGTCTAACTTATCCAACATTGCACGAACACGTATGTAACATTGAAACAAAACTATGTGTACCACTTTGTCTAAATTACACAGCTAGTACTGTCACCACGTAGGTGACCGGTTTGCTTCGTAGATGTGCCGCATCGCACGCTGGTTTTTCTTTCTCCATAGGTGGGCCGCGTCGCACGGGCCGTATTTGTTCGGACCCTACACACGCGGGCCGTATTTGTTCTGACGCCACGCGCGCTACCGTCAGTTGTAGTATAGTTTTTTCCTTAGATTAAAGGGTTGTTAAGATGTTATGTGTGAAATACATAGTACCTCAAGGTTTAATCTCGGTTTAGATTAAAGGGGTGTTAAGATGTTATATGTAAAATACATAGTACCCCTACCCGCAAAAAATATATATACATAGTACCCCGCCTGTATACGTATACCCCTCCTGTATAATGCTATCGACGAGAGTTTTTCCCATCCTATATAAACACGTACCCGATATCTTGTATAAACACGTACCCGAGGCCTAACGAGATACCTGCTAGCATCAATACTAGTGCCGGAATACTTCTTGTCGCAGCTGGGTCAATAGACGTCCCGAACATACGCAGTAAAAGACGAGGGGAGCGTGTCCGTACTCCAACTCGCCCATACATTCTGTCTTAACGGGTCGGCCCAATAGTTGACAGGAAATTCGAGAAAATAAGTGAAAGGACAAAAAAACTAGGACTCGATCAAGCGAAGGAGCGCAGCCACTAGGCTACATCTTGTTATGTGTACATGCTTCTCTTTTAATAATTTTATATCATGTTTTCTGTTTTAATTTTTTCATTTTCTTTTTTTTTTCTTTTCCGTTTTATCCTTTATTTTTTTTATTTTTTTTTTCAAACTTTAAAATGTTCAAATTTATGTGTTTTCAAATTCGAAATTTGTTCGTTTAAAATTTGTTCAAATTTCAAATCAGTTCAAATATAAAATTTGTTCAAATTTAAGAATTGTTCATGTTTGAATTCGTTTATTTTTTAAAATTGTTCAAACTTAAAATTTGTTCAAAATTAAAAAGAAATGTCTTATTTTTTTTATTTGCATTTGGGGGGTAAAGCTTATCTTCTAGTCATTGAGTTCGCAGAGATTAGAGCTAGTAGAATTGCCTCGTGTCTCCAAGGATGGAAAATGGAAAGAAAAGGAAAATGACATGCACATAGTAACCATTATACTAATCTGATGTGGATAATGGACTATGCATACTATGGATGTAGGAATATGTAGGGAACATGCATTTTTATGTTATTTGATTATCATCGTAGGGACTACACGGGGAGTTGATTCCCTTAAACAAAATGCGTCTGAGCAAAGTTTTCATATTTTAAAAAAACTAATGCAAGTACAGAGAAGTCCCTATGTACAGTGGAGCCCGTAAATTTATCAGATTTGAGCAAATCTTAACGGGCCGGCCCATCGACGCGCGCGCAGGCGAGACATTATAGCGCTCGCTGCTGGCGTTGTATAGGGGAACCCCGCACACATTGCTTCTCTCTCCCTCGTCGTTGACTCCTCCGCAGACCGACTAGAAAAGGACATGGTGATTTATATCTCGCCCAGGCTGCACATGGGCCTCATTAGGTTGGACGTGAGAAAGGGATCGGGGACGGATTGGACAATTTTTTTGAGTACTTTGTTTTGTTTATTTTTGTGACATTGTTGTCTAACAACACATAGTATTTTGCTCAATTTAACTATTTTGTTCAATTTAACTAATTTGTTGGAATCTGTTTTTTTGTTTTTTCGTCTCCCACAAAGTTGCTTTCTAGCACAACAAAGTTCAACCAATTTGTTGAAATCTGGTTTTTCCGTCTCCCGCAAAGTTGCTTCCTAGCACAACAAACATGTAAATTCTAATAGTTTAGTTTTGAAGATTTAATGATGAGGGTTCTAAAACTGAAAACATAATTAAATTCCAATAATCAACTCAAAAGTAATAGTTATTTGAAAAAAGAATTACATAGGAACAATTCTTAAAAAAGGAGGTGCGCGCTCTATCCAATTAACGAGCGCACGTGCTCAGTATAGACTCGTCCATACTAGTGTCATCGAAGCTAAAGTGACTTTCCAGGTAGGAGTAAACTCTAATGTATTCCTTTCCCATCAATGCTAGAAGGAAAACGCTTAGAAACGTCCGGGGGAACGAGCGCTCGCATCGTCATGTTTGTGCGTGCGCCACCCGTCCCCACGCGGGTCCACTTGAAGCCCTTATCTCTTCCCCATCCACTCGTTCCGACTCTTCTTCCCCCAAACCACACAGACACATCCCGTCCTCCTCCTCGCATCCCTCACCTCGCGCATTTGCTGCCGTTCTCCTCGTCGCTGGACCAGCTGGAGGAACTCGACCATATCCGGCGAGCGGGCATGGTGCCGGGGGACGCGCCGTCTCCGCCATGGCCGGCGTGAGGACTGAAGACAGTGATGTGTCGCCTCCGCCATGGCCGACATCCTCCTCTGCATCGAGCTCTGCAGCCCTACCTCCCTACCTCCCACGGTCACGCCGGAGCGGCGATGGCGGCCCGCAACCGTGCAACCTACAGCTTGGCAATTAGCGGCGACTAGGCTCCAGGCCGGTGTTGACACCAGTGTTGCTCCGGGGGTAACACCAGCGTTGCTCCCATGCGAGGACGAGCGTTGCTCCCATGGGACTACGGCGACGCTCCCATGGGATTGTCGTGGTGCTACTGAAGGCCGATGGCGTTGCTCCGACAGGCGGACGATGTTGCTCCCCAAGGCCGACGGCGGTGCTCCCACGGGCGGGCGGTGTTGCTCCCACAGGCCGGTGGTGGTGCTCTCAAAGGCTGGCGGAGTTGCTACCGTAGGGCGGCGGCGATGCTCCCACAGGCAGGCGGCGATGCTCCCATATCCCGACGGTGTTGCTCCCATATACCGGTGGTGGTGCTCCCATAGGCCGGTGGTGGTGCTCCCCAAGGCCCGACGACGTTGCTCCGAGTGCTGACGGAGGTGCTACGGCGGTGTTGCTACCGTAGGTGATCAATGGTGCTACCATAAAACGACGACGGTGCTACAATAGAAGGACGGTGGTGCTACTGTCAGTGGGGAGGATGTGCTGCTCGCCGGAGTAGGTGCGCCACCGGCGGTGGTCGAACGGCGATGGGAGGCAGGGGGACCGACGTCGCTCCGGTTCCTTGGAGGAGAAAGGAGAAGAGGACGCGATGCTCCCGACTGAGCGGGGCGTTGCTACAGAAATAGCAGGCAAAGCTGCGGCGGCTTCTTTCTCCGGTGATCTTCTGCGGCGACGGTCAGGCTCATCGTGTTGCAAGATGACGATGGTGATGTAGCCCACCATATTCAACCAAGCACAACATCGATACACAACAAGGTGAACTCACTCCTATCTCCGTATGTTTCCGGTGACTTGGTGAACGGTGCTCTACCTCATGAAATACCCCTCTACATGCATAGGTGGGATCACCACATGGAGACCCAAGATGGTGCCCAAGATGCTCAAGAACATATCCAAGAAGGTGCACATGAAGCTAGGAAGGAAGTGCGTGAAGACGACGTCAAGATCGGAGCTCCGAGGAAGAAGAACGGAGGGAAAAGGGGGCTCCCGGCCTCACCCCCGGCCAGGCCGGCCTCCCCTGGCCTCAGACCGGACACCAACCCGAGCAGGCCGGCCTCCCTCCTTCCCATCCCGGCCTCAGGCCGGCCCAGCTCCTCCTCGGGCCGGGCACCAGGCCGAGGGTGCCGGCCTCCACCCCGGCCTCCCAGGCCGGCTGGCCCCGGGCAGGGCGCTGCCTCCCACCCCGGCCTCCCCTGTTTTGTGCGGAAATGCACCGTTTTGGCCCCCTTTTCACCCACCTACCCCCTATGCTATATAAGGGACTCCGGTGGCTAGTGGGTTACAGTTGACTTTGAGATAGAATTGAGCTTGTTGCTCCTCCTCCCATGTGGAGAACCTCCCCCATGGGATCCATGGCTACTCCATAGATTCATCTATCGGATTGTATCAAGATCTCTCCAAGGAGATACGCTTTCACCTTGTGATTCTCGTAGTGCTTGCCAACCTTCCCCTTGTGGCTTCTGTTGGATCGGTGGACCGGCCGGTGAGAGGAATCAGTTTCAATTAGCGTGTTGTTGACTTGGGTTTGCGATCCCTCGTAGGCTTCATGAGTTATCTTCCCCTTTTTGTGTTTCCACGCGTTTGCCCACGATTTCTCCTCGATCTCCCCTCTCGTGTTCATCGTGTTCATCGCGTTCTTCGTGCGTTCTTTGTTCGTTATTGTCGATTCGTGAAGATCGGGCCAACTTAGAGTTCAACACCTATATCATCTGATATCCAGAGCTGGAATGACACGAATCCGACACCCACACCCCTCCCCATCCACCAATTTTTCTTCTATCCACCATAAATTCGAAAATTTGACCAAAAATAGCCAAAAGGGATTTCGACCGATCTCTTGATTTGTTGAGTTTTTCGTGGTTTTGATTCATAGACTTGTTGCCAAAAACCATTCCCCACCTTTCTATTCAGTCACATTTCTCGAATTTGTCCAAAAATTTTCTTGATTTGGGAGGAATTTCGAAATTGAGCAAAAATTTCAGAAAAACCCCGCTCTTCGATTCTTGGACAGATTTTGTATCTTGTTTTTCTTTGTCGTCATTACTCCGTTTCGAGTGAGGAAAATTCCTACGCGTTTCCATCGACATCGCCCACGCAACTACATCAACGGATCCACACGACATCGACACCCACCGGCCGCAAGTCCGAGATCATCCACCGCATAGGTATAACTTGTTTCCGCTTGAACTAACCCCTCTCATTGTGTACCTTGCCCATTCGGACTAGCTCTTTTACATCGCTTGGCATCACATTTGTGGCACCGAGAGTGCGAGTTTTGCGCTTGGGAGAGAATAGCTTCGAGTAGGCATTGGCATTTGGAAATCATCTCCGCATCATCATCATCAAAAGGCGAAAAATCAAAAAAAAAAAGGAGAAAGAGCAAGAAGCAAAAAGAGCCAAAAGAAGCAAAGATCGATGCCAATTGCTTTCATTTGTAGGAACGAGTAGATTAGCATCGCAAAAGAAGAGATAGTGACTGGTTTCCACATTGCGAATCTTGTTGCCTCTTGTACATTGCGGTTTAAGCTAGCGTCCTCCTTGCGTTGGTGTGGCATTGAGCTTAGTCTTCGATAGATACATTTCGTCTCCGCTCGTCCATTGTCCGCCACTAGGTTTGGTTTTCGTGCTAACTTTTCTTTGATTCTTCTCCACGTTTTACAACATACTTTTCTTTGGATTTTTCGTTTTCTCGCCACATTTCTAACCCATTTCCATCCACCCATAAGTCGTGTGTATTTTGGAGCGTGTTTTTGGGATCTTTCGAACTCAAGTCACTTCATTTTTTTTGTTATCGGTTTCTCTTGGCATGGTCCACTAGTTTCCAATATTTTCTTAAAGGTGAGGTTTGAGCTCTTAGGTCCTCACACTCTATATATACACTTGTGCTTGTGAGTAACCATGTGTAGCGAGAGCGAAGCATATGGAGGCCATGATGACCATGACGAGTCCTTGATGGAACACTACGACTACAACGAGCTAGACATGGACCTCCACTCCTACGAGCACGACATGGTGGACGACCACTACAACGAGAACGACATTGTGGATGACCACTACTACGAGCATGACATGGTGGATCACCATCACTACTACGACTACAACGTCGAGCTCTACACCGACTACTACTCCCCAAGCATCATCGACATGGAGGAGCACCACACCAACCACGACAACTTCGACTCCATGAGCTCCAACGACGTGAACCACTACTACAACTATGACACCGCAAGCTTGGATGACGAGATGGAGTCGTGCTACACCGACAACGCATCCACAAACATGACGGAGTACGACACCGACAACGACTCCACAAGCATGAGGGACAATATGGACCTCTACACCTACTTCGACTCTGACATGGATGAGCTAACTTACAAGAACTTCCTCTCCAAGCTTCGAGGGCCAAGTTATCAAATGTCGTATGGTTCATGCTCAACACCAAGGAACTTCAAGGATGTAACATCCAAGTATGAAAACACCCTAGTGTTTCTGTTCTTTGTTTTATTTATGCAATGCATCATGGCATCATACTCATTTTATTTTTCTGTTGCATTGTTTTCATAATGAATCTTGTTTTCACACTTGTCTGTTACAATCTTTCAAATAAAGATTTGCAAATCCAAAAACATCAATTGCTTCCAATTATTTCATATTGGATCAACTCTTAAATTGTTGCTTAATTTAATCAATCACTTAATCAATTAATCAATTAATTTCAAATTATTTCCAAACTCAAACCATTTCTCAAATCTTTAATCATTTGAATCCATGAAATTCACCACTAATTTGAATTCATTAAATCACTTTTAATCCCTAAAGAAAACCCTATTGAAAATACCTTGTTTTTCTAATATTAACCAATATTGGAAATTTCAATTAAATTGGTTTAATTTTAAAAACAGCAAGCAAACAATAAAGTTTCTGAAAACAAAAACTACCAAAAGGTTGCATTTCAAATAAGAAATTTATCCTATTTTTTATTCCAAATTTTCTTTAAACAAAACCTTGCTTTGTTTCCATTTTGCTTAACTACAAAAAAAAAACAGTACAAAAAAAAATATAAATTGCAAAGGAGAGGAGAGCAGCAGCAGCTACGGCACCAGCCCAGCCCGTTACCCCTTTGGCCCGATAACCCCCTCTCCACGTCGCTGTCGTCCTCCTCCCCTGCTGACGTCACGTCGTACGAACTCCTCCCCTCCGTTCATCGCCCACTGAACTTCCCGATGGCGCGCCGTACTCCTCCACCGATCCCATAAAACCACCACGGCGCCCACCTCCTGCCGCAAACCCTAACACCACCCTCGAGCTCCGCCGCCGCCGCCTCGTTTCCACCTCCACCTCCACCCTCTGTACTGAAGCTCGTCGCCGCTGCTTCTCTGAACTCCGGCAGCGAGCGCCGTCTCCGATGGCGTTCGTCGTGAGCTAGCCCCGGGAATTGGTAGCCCCCAGTTCCACCTTCGTCTTCGACACCACCGTGGGGCCTGAGGAGGGCCAGTGCCTCGCCGCCGTCCGTGTTTTCCCGCCGTCTAGCCCTGCATCGACGCCTGCAGGTGAGCGTCTCCGTCGCTCCTCCTCGCCCCTTTTTCTCTCTGCACACGCACCGCGCACACTAGGCCACACCCAGCAGCACCAAGCACGCTAGCACACGGGCTAGTCACCGCAGTGCTCCGTCGCGGCTAGCCCTGCTGCCGTTCGCCGCCAGCCATCGCTGCCACTGTCAGGTTCAGAGCCCGAGCGCTGCAGTTTCAGTTAGATCTCGCGGAGACTGACGTAAAAACCCGCGGCCCCTGTTTCTGTCACGAACGATCGATCACCACAGTGGCAAGCGCCACCGCGTGCAGCCTGGAGGGCGCGGGGTCGATCCCCCCTCGGCGCACTTTTTGCTGGGATTAAATCCCGAGCCCGGCCCACCTGGCTGTGGCTGTGTGGGCTCCCTCTGCCACGTGCGCGCCACGTTGGCAAGGGTCCACAGGGCAGTGGCAGCGGGTAGACCCAGTGGGGTAGAAAAGGATTAAATCCATTTTCTATTTTGTTTTCTAAATTCATTTAATTAGCAGATTTAAAACCAAACTTTGAAATTCAATATCTTCCATTTTATAAATCCAACAAATGCAAACTTTATATGTTTTCCTATCCAAATTTCATAATCTTTCCAAATATTCAACTTGTGTTCTGTTTTGAATTTTCAACAATGCATTTAAATTTCAAATTTGAATAATTCAAATGCAAATTGAAATAATTCATAACTAATTCATACTGTTTTCAAATAATTCAAATAAAATATGTTTTTCACACCTTTTTGAATACCCTATTCAAATATAAATTTTGTTTTCTGGTTTGAACAATTTAAATTGCCTAAACAATTTAAATCTTGTTTAATGCACTTAAAAATTGTTCAATATTGTTTAATTCATAACTAAATAGTCTAAAGTCCAATTTCAAAATGTGAAACATGTAACTCAACTAAAATTTGATAACCTTTTCAAATATCAATTTTGTTATTTGTTTTGCACCCTTTAACCTGATGAAAACAACAACTATTTGTTTAACACCATTAGGTAACAAAATTCCAAACTTAATAAATGCTTTTCTAAATTGTTAACTATCATTCCAATTGCATTTAAATTGTTATGTTATTGTTATTCATCATGCATGCATCATGTTAACAACTAACACCTAATAAATAATCATTTGTTTCCACATTTTTTGAATGGATCTTTCCATATGCAACCCTTGCATATGGGTCCATTCAATTTGTGCTATCATGTTAGTCAGTTTATTTTGCTGCACTATTAACTTGTCATGCATCATATTGATTGTGCACAATGCCATGGCAATGTTTGTTTACATTCCTGTTTTGATTGTTTGCTTTTTCTCGGTTAGACGACGACTACGTTGAGACCGACGATCCTTACGACACCACTACTCAGGACCTAGCCCAGTACCCGGCTACTGAGCTCCCAGGCAAGTTATCACTCACATGAATCATCGAGTTCCTTTCCACACTTGTTGTCGATACTATCCTTTTGTCTACTATTGCTAGCCCTATGTATCGTTGCTTGTTCTCCGAACCTATCACATGATACCCTGAACCAATGATACTGCCTCACCTCCATACCTACAGCCTTTGTTTGTGCCTTAGTATTATCTAGCATGCTTAGGGTTGCTTTTACTCGAGTCTGTTGTCGGTTACTACTTTTACTATCTTATTACTTGTACCGGGGGCTCGATGTCAATCCTGTTAATTGCTAATGGTAATAATAATTTGATGATAAGGCACCGGCAGGAGGCCCATGAGAGGTTTTGAAGCCTGCTAGTGTCGACCCTAATAGGAAAAGGGTCTTGTCTACTGATCCATGATGAGCGCACTACCCGCATGTGGGAAGCGAGTATGGGCGCCCCCCTCAACTTGACCTGATTCGCATCTCGTCCAAATCATCTCATTTAGTTCGTGCTTTCTATTTGCCGCATGCATGTTTTTGCGAGCCCAGCGCAGGGTGGAACTTTTGTAGTCGGCATATAGGGGGACACGTTCTTAGAGTGCTATGAGGGTCCATTTTCTTCTGGGCTCGATTAGCCGTGCGCCCAAGGTGCTTTGGGCTTGATGCGGAGAATGGTTGGTTGTGTAGAGTACCCCGCTTGGTGGGAGGCATCCCATCTGGCGGGTTATTCTTGCGTGTACGGCCAAATTGGTGCAACCCTGCAGGGATAATCTTCTCGAGAAGCCGTGTTTTCCGCGGTTATGGATTACTTGGTGAAAGTAGTGGCTAACAAGTACTCAGGACAACTTCAGCCTAATGATCAATCATGTTTCACCCAATGATTAATAACTTGACTAGTAATAGGCTATTCACACAAATAACTTGATTCATTTTAATCCAACTGTGTGAGTTACCCTCGGATTGCTTCTTTGGATAAGGGGCGAGATCCAGGATGGGTTTGGTTGAAGTTATCTTTCAGTTGGTTACAATCCTCGATCTTATCTTTTCTGTTAGCTCGAACTTGTAGATATCTTCTGTAGTTGGTTAGAGCAGCCAGCAGCAACTTTTCATATCACCCCTTTCTTCCGTTGATCCCAAGCATCTATGCTTGTGTTGACGGGTAACTCTTTGATGAACTGTGAGTCTTGCTTGCCAGTACTTGGATGTACTGACCCCGTTGGGGCTGTGGTTTACGCAGAGTACGACTACGGCTACGATGACCACCAGGATGGCTACTTTGTGGAGTTCGACGAGACTGCAGACGAGTAGTTAGCTGGACCAGGGTTGTATCCAGGACCTACGTGGATGGGCTTCGTCTTATTTATTTTCTCCGGTTTCTTAAGCCTGTTGGATTTGTCTGTACCCAGACACCTTTGATTGCTTCCGCTGTTGTAATGGATGATATGTTGGGACATGTGTCCTCTGGATGATTGTATTCGCTATTTCTGCCTTAGTGAAGGCCAGCTGCAACTTTATTTCTATCTTTTGTGTCGTAGAGATAAGTTGTGATAATCATTCGTTCAAAGCTGTTGACGTACAGTGCGTGCTTGTTATGAAGTACGTCGACAGTAGTGCCTATGACTCCTAATGGATAGTTTACATCGACGGTGGAATAGTAGGGCTTGTGTTGTCGCGCATAAGCGCAGGCCTACCAGGAAGCTGGGACGTGGGAGCAGTTATGCCCCATAATCCAAGCACCTACTATCCAGTTCGTACGATGAGTATCCCTTAGAAGCCAGGGTGCGACAAATGGTATCAGAGCCTGTCTGCCTGTAGGATCCCTTTTTACTGGTCGCAGTTGAGTCTAGAAACTATTTTGTAGCTATATAGGAAAAATGAAACGTGAGAGTAGGAATTCTGCCATTTTTCTTCTTTCCCCACCCACCCACCCTTTTCTGGTAAGGAAGTGCAACGTTGTTTTTCTTTTCTCACCTAAAATTTCAAGTTAGGATTTCACGTGTTTTGGGTTCTCCTTAGTACCTCAGGACTTTTGGTCTCGTTTTCCCGATGTTGCTTCGATATCATGTTCTTTTCAACATCCTGTTCGTCCGTTGAACCTTGTTGTTGTTTTCCACATCCTTGTTCTTCTACCAGAGTCTAATCAAAACCTTCCAAATAATCTGCAGATGGGTCTCAGCTACTACCCGCAGGTGGTTCGCATGACTCGCTGTGAGAGCACCGCCGGTTTTCCAGAGATGCTGAGAGACATGGTTACCTATCTGGGGTTCCGTTGGGCACCAGAGTACCAGGTCTACGAGCACCAGCGAGAGTTTGATCAGACTTGCTACCGGGCCATCGTCTACATTCTGTCGGATGATGGCAGGAGCATTGCCCACCGCTACGAGGCAGTAGGTTCCACAGTGGATATGGCCGTGCAGCAGGCAGCGTACGTGAGTCTCACCGTTCTCCGTGCTGACTACTTGTAACACCTGGGGTTTACCCCTTAGTATTGGTTGTTTCTTTTTGCATTGCAATCACATGCATCACATAAGCATTGCATCATGTTTTCCAAACCACTGAAAAATCCAAAACAATTTAAATTGTTCAAAACCCTAATGGTAAATGCAAACAACACATTCAAATCAAATCAACTCCTACTTGGCAATATTTCAAATGGGGGGTTTAAAATTAAAATCTTGCAAATAAATTAAAGCTAATAATGTTCTCATAATTTCTTGAACTTATTTAATATAATATGTTATTTCCAAAAAAAAACTCCAAATTAAACCTTAATTGGAATTCAACTAACACATTAAAAATCAAATTAATATCCTAAATTTGGAAGTTAATATTAACATTACTTTTTATTTGCTGTTTTGCAAATTAACAACATTTATTTCTAAAATAAGAAGAAACCCCAAAACCCTTTTTCCCTTTCTTCTCTCCTTCCTATTCTTTTCTTACAATGCAAAAAAAAAAAAAAGAGAAAAGAAAAATAGAAGAGAGGGGTGAGCTGAGAGGCAGGCCAAGCCCACCTACAACCAGCCCACCCCATCAAGCCCACACCAGTCACCCTCAACCTCCGTACAGTCGATCAACCCCCCCTCTCTCTGTCGTTTTCCCTCTGCCAAAAAGCAGCAACACCACCAACTCCCCCCCCATGTGCCCTGCTCCTTTTCCCCCTCTACAAGAAGGTCCCGAGGCCCCTCCAAACCCTAGACCTACCCTTCTCCCAACCCTAGCGCCGCCAACCCCTCTCCCTCTTCCCCCTCGAGCCTTTTCTGTTCTTCTGTTTCTGAACTTGGACCACGCCATGGCCGGAGGAGTGGGATCATGGCGACGGGGAAGGAGTCGTGGTCGCGGGCTGCAGATAGCGGGAATGGAATCGCCGCGTCGTGCTGCACCATCTCCAACCGGGAGCCAGGCGGAGCACCGCACGGGGTGGCCTCGCCGACGCCGGCAAGTTTCTGCCGTTGCTGTACCTCGTCGACATCCAGTAGCAGGTGCGCTCCGCCCCTTCCTCCTTTTCCCTTCCCTCTCCCGTGAGTCCGCCCCGCCCAACCACCGCACGCCGACCACCGCCCGGCCGCACGCACCAGCGCGCCGGACCGCCGCAGCGATCGCCGGCGGGCATCGCTCGGCCGCTCCCCTCTGTCCGCTCGCTGTACCTGAAACGGCAACAGGAAAGTTCAGTTAAGTTCAGTTATGCGGCATAACTGAACAATAAACACCAATGAACCCCTTACCTGTCACAAATTCGAGCAGAGCCGCAGTGGCCTTGTTTCTTCAGCCCGCACTGCAGGTCGCGGGATCAATTCCCCTTGACCGCGCGGAAGGCCACCTTTTTGCGCGATTTTCCACCGCGCGGGGTACCGGCCCACCTGTCGGTGAAGCTGGGCGCCACCGTGGAGATCAACCCACCACTTCAGCGCCACACGGGCGCGGGCCCCGCCTGTCATCCAGCGTGGGTATGCCCACCCACGGTGCAAATGACCAATCCCTTGTTTTTCTTTTCCAGGAAATGTTTAATAACCCTAAATAACTTGCATAAATCATATCTTTGCCATTTCAACTCTGTTTTGCACAAACAAAATATGTATCCCAATCAGAAAATCATGAACTTTTCAAATATCACATTTGTTCACTGTTTTGAAATTCCAAAATGCAATTTAAATTTGAATTCAAACAAATCAATTGCAAATTTCTAAAATCAATAACTATTTCATCTTTACTCCAATAAATGCAAATAAAATATGTTTTCCATACCATTTCACCTCACCTTTTCAAATATAATTTTTGTTTTCTGGTTTGAATAATTTAAATTGCCTAAATAATTTAAATCTTGTTTAATTCAATTAAAATTGCTAAAATCATAACTTGCTCAAATTTAATTATTTCTAAACATGTAAAATATGTTTTCAAACCATCAAAGTGTGAACTTTTCAAATGTGAGTTTGAATTTATGTTTTGAACAAATAAAACTTCAATTATATTCAAACTTGTTTTAAATTCAATTAAAACCTGTTTAATATTGTTTAATTCATAATTAAATTATCCTAATTCCAATTTCAATATTTGAAACATGTAATCCAACTAAAATTTGATGTTCTTTTCAAATATAAACTTTGCTATTTGTTTTGAACACTTTAACTTGATGAAAACAACAATTGTTTGTGTGACACCCTTAAGGAACCAAAATTTTCTAACTTAATAAATAAATTTCTAAACATTGGTAACCTTATTCCCAACTGGTTCTATTGTTGTTATTTTGTTGTTTTCCTCATCCATGCATCATGCTAATCCACTTTCACCTATTGGTTAGTTGGAAAACAATTGTTTCAACCATAATTCATGGGCTTTTCATATGCAACTCAAATTGCATATGGGTCCATTTAAATTTGTTTATCATGTCAACTAGTTTATTCTGATGCATCTTTAACCTGTCATGCATCCATATCTAGATCATGCTGGATCTTTTGCCGTAGTAGTAATTGTTGCATCCGGTGTTTGTTCGAGGTTCATTGCTTCTTCGCGGATAGGACGTTGAGATGATGTGAGCAACGACAAGTTCTGCTACCTTGCGGGATCTCAGGCAAGTATACTCACTTGCTGCCATATGGCTGCCTTTCATCACTTGTTACCGATACTTTCCGTTGTTCTGTTCTGCTAGCCTTAGTAGTAGTTGTTTCTGTTACGAACCTATCACATGAATCCTTAACCCTGATATTGCCTCACCTCCACACCTATAACCATTGCTTGTGCCCGTGTCTCACTAGCATGCTTAGGTTGTTTTGCTCGAGTCTGTTACCCGTTACTCTCTGTTGTTACTTCTATTAGGTTCTGGGGGCTCGATGTTAATCAATCAACCTGTTATTAATAATATGCTGATAAGGCACCGGCAGGAGGCCCTTTGTGGTTTTGAGGCCTGCTAGTGTCGACCCTAATAGGAAAAGAGTCTTGTCTACTGATCCATGATGAGCGTGCTCACCGCATCCGGGTGGTAGTATGGGACCCCCCTCGACTTAGACCTGATCTGCAGCTTGTCCGAAGAGCCACACTTAGTTCGGGTGTTCCATTTGCTACTTGCATAATGGGTTGATCACCCATGGTTACTGGTTATGATGATGATGATGCATATAGGGCGAGGCCTGTAGTGCCGGGGTGTTGTGTCCTGCGGGAGTTTTGCACACCTGCGCTGAGTATTCGGCTGCGTGGCTGGGACCTTATAGCTCCGTGGCTCCTAGGATGGGTTGTAGAGATGGTTTGGGTCGTGTCAAGCCAACCTGAGTTTTAGTTGGTGGCTTGAGTGTGTACGGGTACTGGAGCACACCCTGCAGGGATAAATCTTCTCGAGAAGCCGTGTTTTCCGCGGTTATGGATTACTTGGTGAAAGTACTGGCTAACAAGTACTCAGAACAACTTACACCTAACTAATGATAACTTGAATAGTAATAGTCTTATTGACACAACAACCTGATCCATTATTCATTAATCCAACTGTGTGAGTTATCCTCGGATTGCTTCTTTGGATAAGGGGCGAGATCCAGGATGGGTTTGTTTGGAGTTACTTTCAGTTGGTTACTATACTCGATCTTATCTTCTTTCTGTTAGCCGGAAGTTGTAGTACCTCTCTGTAGTTGGTTAGTGCAGCCTGCTGTCGCTTATTTGCAATAACCCCTTCCTTTCCGTTGATACTAAAGTATTTGTATCTTGTGATGACTGGCTACGCCGGTAACTTGTGAGTATGGGTTTTATTCCACTTGCCAGTACTTAACCGTACTGACCCACGAATCTCTTTCGTGGCTGCAAATTCCAACTTGCAGTCAACAGGTTTGAAGTCTGACGATGTTAGCTTGGGAATCCCTCCGGCTTGGCCTGGGCAGGGATTGGACGCTCTCGGTTATCTTCAGGACTCTTAGTCCAATTTGGATCTTGTCCGTAGACGGACGATATGTTGTTTTCTTCCGCTGTTATTTGGATCTTTGTATTGTATCAGTTGTATCCGTGACTCATTTGAGTCTTCTTGTATATATCTTTTCTGTTGTTGTTGCGGAATATTCGTGAACTATTGTAATGTTATCACAAGTGGCAACCTGGAATCGGTTATTATGTGGATTTTGGCGGGAATGCTGAAATCTGCATAGTGCCCGATCTCGGGGCGTCACAAAATGGTATCAGAGCCTTGGTTCCGATTCCCGATATTGTTTCGATACGAATGGATATCGAAGCAACGGGTCCGCAAAGCCTGTAGGTTAACCTCGCTAACGGTCGTTGTTTCTAGAGTGTCAAAAACTATTTCCGCTAAACTATTTTGGAAAAACATCTCAATAGGATTCTTGTTTTCTCCTTATCTCTATTCTATTTCCCCTCCCATCTCATTTGGTTTGGAGTCTCCCCCCTTGTCTATCTTTCAAAGTGTTAGGATCCTACGTGGGTAGACGTTTTCTGAGCCCTTAACCTAATAGGTTCGATCATCGGAAGATTCCTGGTGGAAGAACATCGTCGTCACTCCGAGCAAGAATCCCTTGTTAGTGGTGTCGAGGAGATCAAATGGAAGCACGAAGAATCGATAGTCGAACTTCTTTCCCCTCCCGGGTTAGCAGGTGGATTGCGAGGGCGCAATCCCTTGTTAGTGGTGTCGTCTGTAACACCTGGGGTGTTACCCCTTAGTATTGGTTGTTTCTTTTTGCATTGCAATCACATGCATCACATAAGCATTGCATCATGTTTTCCAAACCACTGAAAAATCCAAAACAATTTAAATTGTTCAAAACCCTAATGGTAAATGCAAACAACACATTCAAATCAAATCAACTCCTACTTGGCAATATTTCAAATGGGGGTTTTAAAATTAAAATCTTGCAAATAAATTAAAGCTAATAATGTTCTCATAATTTCTTGAACTTATTTAATATAATATGTTATTTCCAAAAAAAAACTCCAAATTAAACCTTAATTGGAATTCAACTAACACATTAAAAATCAAATTAATATCCTAAATTTGGAAGTTAATATTAACATTACTTTTTATTTGCTGTTTTGCAAATTAACAACATTTATTTCTAAAATAAGAAGAAACCCCAAAACCCTTTTTCCCTTTCTTCTCTCCTTCCTATTCTTTTCTTACAATGCAAAAAAAAAGAGAAAAGAAAAATAGAAGAGAGGGGTGAGCTGAGAGGCAGGCCAAGCCCACCTACAACCAGCCCACCCCATCAAGCCCACACCAGTCACCCTCAACCTCCGTACAGTCGATCAACCCCCCCTCTCTCTGTCGTTTTCCCTCTGCCAAAAAGCAGCAACACCACCAACTCCCCCCCATGTGCCCTGCTCCTTTTCCCCCTCTACAAGAAGGTCCCGAGGCCCCTCCAAACCCTAGACCTACCCTTCTCCCAACCCTAGCGCCGCCAACCCCTCTCCCTCTTCCCCCTCGAGCCTTTTCTGTTCTTCTGTTTCTGAACTTGGACCACGCCATGGCCGGAGGAGTGGGATCATGGCGACGGGGAAGGAGTCGTGGTCGCGGGCTGCAGATAGCGGGAATGGAATCGCCGCGTCGTGCTGCACCATCTCCAACCGGGAGCCAGGCGGAGCACCGCACGGGGTGGCCTCGCCGACGCCGGCAAGTTTCTGCCGTTGCTGTACCTCGTCGACAGCCAGTAGCAGGTGCGCTCCGCCCCTTCCTCCTTTTCCCTTCCCTCTCCCGTGAGTCCGCCCCGCCCAACCACCGCACGCCGACCACCGCCCGGCCGCACGCACCAGCGCGCCGGACCGCCGCAGCGATCGCCGGCGGGCATCGCTCGGCCGCTCCCCTCTGTCCGCTCGCTGTACCTGAAACGGCAACAGGAAAGTTCAGTTAAGTTCAGTTATGCGGCATAACTGAACAATAAACACCAATGAACCCCTTACCTGTCACAAATTCGAGCAGAGCCGCAGTGGCCTTGTTCCTTCAGCCCGCACTGCAGGTCGCGGGATCAATTCCCCTTGACCGCGCGGAAGGCCACCTTTTTGCGCGATTTTCCACCGCGCGGGGTACCGGCCCACCTGTCGGTGAAGCTGGGCGCCACCGTGGAGATCAACCCACCACTTCAGCGCCACACGGGCGCGGGCCCCGCCTGTCATCCAGCGTGGGTATGCCCACCCACGGTGCAAATGACCAATCCCTTGTTTTTCTTTTCCAGGAAATGTTTAATAACCCTAAATAACTTGCATAAATCATATCTTTGCCATTTCAACTCTGTTTTGCACAAACAAAATATGTATCCCAATCAGAAAATCATGAACTTTTCAAATATCACATTTGTTCACTGTTTTGAAATTCCAAAATGCAATTTAAATTTGAATTCAAACAAATCAATTGCAAATTTCTAAAATCAATAACTATTTCATCTTTACTCCAATAAATGCAAATAAAATATGTTTTCCATACCATTTCACCTCACCTTTTCAAATATAATTTTTGTTTTCTGGTTTGAATAATTTAAATTGCCTAAATAATTTAAATCTTGTTTAATTCAATTAAAATTGCTAAAATCATAACTTGCTCAAATTTAATTATTTCTAAACATGTAAAATATGTTTTCAAACCATCAAAGTGTGAACTTTTCAAATGTGAGTTTGAATTTATGTTTTGAACAAATAAAACTTCAATTATATTCAAACTTGTTTTAAATTCAATTAAAACCTGTTTAATATTGTTTAATTCATAATTAAATTATCCTAATTCCAATTTCAATATTTGAAACATGTAATCCAACTAAAATTTGATGTTCTTTTCAAATATAAACTTTGTTATTTGTTTTGAACACTTTAACTTGATGAAAACAACAATTGTTTGTGTGACACCCTTAAGGAACCAAAATTTTCTAACTTAATAAATAAATTTCTAAACATTGGTAACCTTATTCCCAACTGGTTCTATTGTTGTTATTTTGTTGTTTTCCTCATCCATGCATCATGCTAATCCACTTTCACCTATTGGTTAGTTGGAAAACAATTGTTTCAACCATAATTCATGGGCTTTTCATATGCAACTCAAATTGCATATGGGTCCATTTAAATTTGTTTATCATGTCAACTAGTTTATTCTGATGCATCTTTAACCTGTCATGCATCCATATCTAGATCATGCTGGATCTTTTGCCGTAGTAGTAATTGTTGCATCCGGTGTTTGTTCGAGGTTCATTGCTTCTTCGCGGATAGGACGTTGAGATGATGTGAGCAACGACAAGTTCTGCTACCTTGCGGGATCTCAGGCAAGTATACTCACTTGCTGCCATATGGCTGCCTTTCATCACTTGTTACCGATACTTTCCGTTGTTCTGTTCTGCTAGCCTTAGTAGTAGTTGTTTCTGTTACGAACCTATCACATGAATCCTTAACCCTGATATTGCCTCACCTCCACACCTATAACCATTGCTTGTGCCCGTGTCTCACTAGCATGCTTAGGTTGTTTTGCTCGAGTCTGTTACCCGTTACTCTCTGTTGTTACTTCTATTAGGTTCTGGGGGCTCGATGTTAATCAATCAACCTGTTATTAATAATATGCTGATAAGGCACCGGCAGGAGGCCCTTTGTGGTTTTGAGGCCTGCTAGTGTCGACCCTAATAGGAAAAGAGTCTTGTCTACTGATCCATGATGAGCGTGCTCACCGCATCCGGGTGGTAGTATGGGACCCCCCTCGACTTAGACCTGATCTGCAGCTTGTCCGAAGAGCCACACTTAGTTCGGGTGTTCCATTTGCTACTTGCATAATGGGTTGATCACCCATGGTTACTGGTTATGATGATGATGATGCATATAGGGCGAGGCCTGTAGTGCCGGGGTGTTGTGTCCTGCGGGAGTTTTGCACACCTGCGCTGAGTATTCGGCTGCGTGGCTGGGACCTTATAGCTCCGTGGCTCCTAGGATGGGTTGTAGAGATGGTTTGGGTCGTGTCAAGCCAACCTGAGTTTTAGTTGGTGGCTTGAGTGTGTACGGGTACTGGAGCACACCCTGCAGGGATAAATCTTCTCGAGAAGCCGTGTTTTCCGCGGTTATGGATTACTTGGTGAAAGTACTGGCTAACAAGTACTCAGAACAACTTACACCTAACTAATGATAACTTGACTAGTAATAGTCTTATTGACACAACAACCTGATCCATTATTCATTAATCCAACTGTGTGAGTTATCCTCGGATTGCTTCTTTGGATAAGGGGCGAGATCCAGGATGGGTTTGTTTGGAGTTACTTTCAGTTGGTTACTATACTCGATCTTATCTTCTTTCTGTTAGCCGGAAGTTGTAGTACCTCTCTGTAGTTGGTTAGTGCAGCCTGCTGTCGCTTATTTGCAATAACCCCTTCCTTTCCGTTGATACTAAAGTATTTGTATCTTGTGATGACTGGCTACGCCGGTAACTTGTGAGTATGGGTTTTATTCCACTTGCCAGTACTTAACCGTACTGACCCACGAATCTCTTTCGTGGCTGCAAATTCCAACTTGCAGTCAACAGGTTTGAAGTCTGACGATGTTAGCTTGGGAATCCCTCCGGCTTGGCCTGGGCAGGGATTGGACGCTCTCGGTTATCTTCAGGACTCTTAGTCCAATTTGGATCTTGTCCGTAGACGGACGATATGTTGTTTTCTTCCGCTGTTATTTGGATCTTTGTATTGTATCAGTTGTATCCGTGACTCATTTGAGTCTTCTTGTATATATCTTTTCTGTTGTTGTTGCGGAATATTCGTGAACTATTGTAATGTTATCACAAGTGGCAACCTGGAATCGGTTATTATGTGGATTTTGGCGGGAATGCTGAAATCTGCATAGTGCCCGATCTCGGGGCGTCACACTACTGGGGGTTTGATGATTCCATCTATCGTCACATCCCCCGTGGTTACATCACGGCAGCGGGAGTTCACTTCACTCTCCACCGCAACCTGGATACCTACGAGGATGATAGCTCCAGGCTGCACACCACTGCCCAGTTCGTGTGGCACAGTGACGCCGTTGCTTCCACACTTGCTCAGGAGTTGGCCTCAGTCAGGGAGCAGCTCTATCTGGCTTTGACGCGTCTGGCGACGTACACCACAGACTTCGTTGGAGACGAGCGCTTTGCGCGTTTCCAGCAGACACTGGGTTTTCCTCTGCCAGATGCTGGAGGTTACGAGCCGATCAGGGGCCCACTTCTCGACCTCGGAGCTGGTTACACAGGGATTCCCCGCTATGGAGCACAGGGACACGACGCTTTCTACTTCACCACACCGAGAGTTGCTCTCAGAGCGGTTCCTATCTACAGGGATCATCGTCATACCTACTTCCGTGGGATTCCTCCGCACCGTATCTCTCGTCGTACTACTCACCGCCGTCCTGCGTGATGAGCATGGGAGTACCGATGTATCCATTACTAGCTATGTCTAGTTTATCCTTTCGTTTTCGAACCATGTATTGGTCTGTTGGATATTCTGATGTATTTGAACATGTGATGATGTACCTGTTGGTTATCTATTCATGCGTCGGAATAATCTATCTTTCGGTTACCAAGTCTATCCTTTTCTGTTGTTGTGATAAAATGAATTTCTGTTCAGGATGCCTCCAACCAGAAACAACCCGCCTCTGCCACCACCAATGGGGGAACTGTTAGCTCAGATGACCCAAGTGGTGACACAGATGGCCCAGATCCAGGCTAACCAGCACCAAAACCAGAATGCTCCAAGGGTCACCATCAAGGACTTCCTCAGCTTGGGCCCAAAAGCTTTCGTGGCAACACGTGAGCCCCTGGATGCTGATGACTGGATCCGTGACGTAGCAAGAGCTCTGGAGATTGCTCATGTTGCGGAAGAGGATAAGGTCAAGTATGCCACCTACCTACTGAAGGGTCAGGCAGCTACTTGGTGGGAGAACTACCAGACCATGAGAGCTGGCTTTCCTATCACCTGGGGATGTTTCAAGGATGCCTTCCTGAAGCACCACATCCCGGATGGTCTCATGGAAAGGATGCGTGAGGAATTCTGCTCTCTCAGACAGGGCAAGCTGGACGTCCTCGGCTACCAGAACGAGTTCAATCGTCTCGCTCGGTACGCTGGTGACGAAGTGTCCACTGAAGCCAAGAAGATGGCAAGGTTCCGCCGAGGTTTTAACCCGGAACTGAAGTACGCTCTCACCAACATCAAGTGCAAGGACTTCGTGGAGCTCGTGAACACCGCGCTCAATGAGGAGAATGGGCGCAAGGCGTTCGAAGAGTCGCGCAAGCACTCGCGTGAGGGTGGTTCCTCCTCCAACATGACCACCCCTCCGCAGAAGCGCCGCATCTGGGTGCCAAATGGTGCTGTCACTCGGGCTCCAAATGCCCAAGCTTCTCCAGGCTTTGGTCCCCGCCCACCCAACCCATCTCAGATGCAGGGTCAGAGGTTTCCGATGGGACAGCCAAGGCCGGGTCCTTCTCGTGTCGTCACTTGCTACAAGTGCAAGGATACTGGACACTATGCTGATAAGTGCACTCAGAAGCAGCTACCCCTACCTCCTCGCCCCAACACCAACCAGGCTATGGTTCGTGCTCCCCCGGCTAAAGCCTTCAACTCCAACAACAGGCATGTCGGGAGGAACGCGAGGGTGAACCATATCAAGGCCGACAAAGCTGAGGAAGCTGCTGACGTCGTTCTCGGTATATTACCCGTAAACTCTATTCCAGCTAAAGTGTTGTTTGATACTGGAGCATCGCATTCATTTGTGTCAAAGATTTTTGCAAAAGCATACAACCTAGTTCTGGTTCCGCTAAGCAATCAAATGACTGTTCACTCTCCGGGACCGCAAATGTTGACTTCCAAGATAAGCATGGACAATGAGATCCTAATTGGAGGTCGCATATTCCTTGCTTCACTCATGTTGCTGGGAAATTCTGACATTGATGTCATTCTGGGTATGGATTGGTTGAAGACCCACAAAGCTAAAATTGACTGTGCTCAAAAGTCAATAACTCTCTCCCACACTTCAGGCCAGATAGTCTATTCTCCATATGGATCAAGTTCTGTTCAGCTGTTCAGCCTCGATGCCAAACCCCTTCCTGCAATTGAAAATGTTCCGGTGGTTTGTGAATTCCCTGACGTCTTTCCAGAAGAGTTGCCAGGGATGCCCCCGGACAGAGCAGTTGAGTTCGTGATCGAGCTTGAGCCAGGTACTGCTCCAATCTCTAAGCATCCATACAAGATAGCTCCTCCTGAACTGAAATTGTTGAAGGAGCAAATCGATATGTACATGGACAAAGGTTACATTCAGCCTAGTTCCTCCGCTTGGGGTTGCCCAACTCTGTTTGTTGCCAAGAAGGATCAAACAAAAAGACTCGTGGTTGACTATCGTCCTCTCAACGAGAAAACTATCAAGAACAAGTATCCACTTCCTCGTATCGATGATCTTTTTGATCAACTTGCTGGAGCCTCAATATTCTCAAAGTTGGACTTGAGGATGGGTTACCATCAGATAAAGATCAGAAAGGAAGATATTCCTAAGACAGCTTTCACCACTCGTTACGGTCTATATGAATAACGTCATGTCCTTTGGTCTCACCAATGCACCGGCAACGTTCTCAAGACTCATGAATTCTATCTTCCATGAATACCTCGACAAGTTCGTTGTGGTATATCTTGATGACATTCTTGTCTACTCAAAATCCGAGGAAGAGCATGGAGAACACCTTCGTCTCACTCTCATGAAACTTCGCGAGCATCGTCTGTATGCCAAGTTTTCCAAATGTGAGTTCTGGATTCCAGAAGTTGCATATCTTGGTCATATCATCTCTGCCAAAGGCATTGCCATTGATCCTGAAAAGGTTAAGGCAATTGTTGATTGGAAACCCCCTAAGACGGTGAAGCAAGTCAGAAGTTTTCTTGGCTTGGCTAGCTATTGCCGTCGTTTCGTCCAAAACTTTTCCAAGATTGCCAAACCTCTCACTGATCTCACAAAGAAGGACAAAAAGTTCGTTTGGACTCCACAATGTGATGAGAGTTTCAACCTCCTGAAGACTAAACTCACTTCCACACCTGTTCTAGTTGGCCCCGACACTACCAAACCTTTCCAGATATTCTGTGATGCATCTCTCCAAGGCCTAGGAGCAGTTCTTATTCAAGAACGTCAAGTTGTGGCTTATGCTTCACGTCAGTTGAACCCACATGAGCAAAACTATCCCACTCATGATCTTGAATTTGCAGCAGTTGTGTTTGCCCTCAAGAAATGGAGACAATACTTGTTGGGTAACAAAACTGAAATCTTTTCCGATCATAAGAGTCTGAAGTACATCTTCACTCAGCCAGATCTGAACCTCAGGCAAAGGAGATGGATTGAGAAGATTAAAGACTTTGATCTCACCATTTCTTACACTCCAGGCAAGGCTAATGTTATGGCCGACGCTCTCAGTCGCAAATCCTATTGCAATAATCTCATGATCATGGAAAGCCAACCTACACTTCATGAAGAATTCCAGAAGCTGAACCTTGGTCTTGTCCCATAAGGTTATCTTGCTAGCTTGACAGCCAGTCCAACTCTCGAGGACAAGATTCGTTCTGAACAACTTCGTGATAATGAAATCAAGAAGATGGTAGAGCAAATCAAGGAGGGCAGTGATAAGTTCAAGTCCTTCTCAATTGATGACAAGGGAACTGTGTTCTTCGAGGACGCATTGCAGTTCCTCAGATTCAAAGTCTCAAGGATATCATTCTCAAGGAGGCTCATGAAACTCCTCTATCCATTCACCCTGGAAGTACAAAAGATTGTACCAGGATCTCAAGACTCTGTATTGGTGGCCTGGCAATGAAACGTGAAATTGCTCAATACGTTTCTGAATGCGACGTTTGTCAACGTGTTAAGGCAGTCCATCAGAAGACATCAGGTCTACTCCAACCTCTGAAAATTCCTGAGTGGAAGTGGGACATGATTGAAATGGACTTCGTTACTGGGTTTCCAAAGTCCAAAAAGGGCAACGATGCAATCTTCGTTGTTATTGACCGTCTCACTAAGGTTGCTCACTTCTATGCTGTAAAGGAAACTATCTCAGCTAGCCAGTTAGCAGAGCTATACACAGCAAAGGTTGTTCCCCTTCATGGTGTTCCATTGGAAATAAGCTCATACCGTGGAAGTATCTTCACTTCTCATTTCTGGAAGAGTTTTCAAGAAGCATTGGGCACTAAACTTCTGTTCAGCACACCTTATCACCCTCAGTCTCAGGGGCAAGTCGAAAGAGTCAATCAGATTCTCGAGGATATGCTCAGAGCATGTGGTCTCTCCTTTGGTATGAAATGGGAGGATTTCCTTCCATATGCTGAATTCTCCTACAACAACAGCTACCAGGCAAGCCTAGGCATGGCACCATTTGAGGCACTGTATGGTCGCAGATGCAGGAGTCCAATCAATTGGTCTGGAGCTGGTGAACGTTCACTTTTAGGCCCTGACATTGTTAAGGAAGCCGAGGAGAAAGTTCGTATCATTCGTGACAATCTCAGGATTGCTCAGTCTCGTCAGAAGAGCTATTATGATAGCAAGCACAGGGATATGGTCTATGCACCTGGTGATAAGGCATATCTCCGTGTAACTCCCCTCAGAGGCACTCATCGTTTTGGTGTGAAAGGAAAGCTTGCACCAAGATACATTGGCCCTTTCAACATCCTCTCAAAACGTGCAGAGAATGCTTATCGTCTGGAACTTCCAGAAAAACTATCCAAAGTGCACGATGTGTTCCACGTGTCACAACTCAAGAAGTGCTTCAAGGATCCAGATCGTGCAGTTGATCATGATTCTATCGAACTGCAAGATGATCTATCTTATGAGGAGCACCCTGTTCGTATTCTCGATGAGACCGAGCGTAAGACTCGCAACAAGAGCACCAAGTTCTTGAAAGTCCAATGGTCGCATCATTCCGATAAAGAGACAACGTGGGAGACCGAAGAGGATCTTCGCAAGAAGTATCCGGACCTGTTCATTTCTCAGTAGGGAATCTCGGGGCGCGATTCCTTCAAGGGGGGCGTTTTGTAACATCCAAGTATGAAAACACCCTAGTGTTTCTGTTCTTTGTTTTATTTATGCAATGCATCATGGCATCATACTCATTTTATTTTTCTGTTGCATTGTTTTCATAATGAATCTTGTTTTCACACTTGTCTGTTACAATCTTTCAAATAAAGATTTGCAAATCCAAAAACATCAATTGCTTCCAATTATTTCATATTGGATCAACTCTTAAATTGTTGCTTAATTTAATCAATCACTTAATCAATTAATCAATTAATTTCAAATTATTTCCAAACTCAAACCATTTCTCAAATCTTTAATCATTTGAATCCATGAAATTCACCACTAATTTGAATTCATTAAATCACTTTTAATCCCTAAAGAAAACCCTATTGAAAATACCTTGTTTTTATAATATTAACCAATATTGGAAATTTCAATTAAATTGGTTTAATTTTAAAAACAGCAAGCAAACAATAAAGTTTCTGAAAACAAAAACTACCAAAAGGTTGCATTTCAAATAAGAAATTTATACTATTTTTTATTCCAAATTTTCTTTAAACAAAACCTTGCTTTGTTTCCATTTTGCTTAACTACAAAAAGAAACAGTACAAAAAAAAATATAAATTGCAAAGGAGAGGAGAGCAGCAGCAGCTAAGGCACCAGCCCAGCCCGTTACCCCTTTGGCCCGATAACCCCCTCTCCACGTCGCTGTCGTCCTCCTCCCCTGCTGACGTCATGTCGTACGAACTCCTCCCCTCCGTTGATCGCCCACTGAACCTCCCGATGGCGCGCCGTACTCCTCCACCGATCCCATAAAACCACCACGGCGCGCACCTCCTGCCGCAAACCCTAACACCACCCTCGAGCTCCGCCGCCGCCGCCTCGTTTCCACCTCCACCTCCACCCTCTGTACTGAAGCTCGTCGCCGCTGCTTCTCTGAACTCCGGCAGCGAGCGCCGTCTCCGATGGCGTTCGTCGTGAGCTAGCCCCGGGAATTGGTAGCCCCCAGTTCCACCTTCGTCTTCGACACCACCGTGGGGCCTGAGGAGGGCCAGTGCCTCGCCGCCGTCCGTGTTTTCCCGCCGTCTAGCCCTGCATCGACGCCTGCAGGTGAGCGTCCCCGTCGCTCCTCCTCGCCCCTTTTTCTCTCTGCACACGCACCGCGCACACTAGGCCACACCCAGCAGCACCAAGCACGCTAGCACACGGGCTAGTCACCGCAGTGCTCCGTCGCGGCTAGCCCTGCTGCCGTTCGCCGCCAGCCATCGCTGCCACCGTCAGGTTCAGAGCCCGAGCGCTGCAGTTTCAGTTAGATCTTGCGGAGACTGACGTAAAAACCCGCGGCCCCTGTTTCTGTCACGAACGATCGATCACCACAGTGGCAAGCGCCACCGCGTGCAGCCTGGAGGGCGCGGGGTCGATCCCCCCTCGGCGCACGTTTTGCTGGGATTAAATCCCGAGCCCGGCCCACCTGGCTGTGGTTGTGTGGGCTCCCTCTGCCACGTGCGCGCCACGTTGGCAAGGGTCCACAGGGCAGTGGCAGCGGGTAGACCCAGTGGGGTAGAAAAGGATTAAATCCATTTTCTATTTTGTTTTCTAAATTCATTTAATTAGCAGATTTAAAACCAAACTTTGAAATTCAATATCTTCCATTTTATAAATCCAACAAATGCAAACTTTATATGTTTTCCTATCCAAATTTCATAATCTTTCCAAATATTGAACTTGTGTTCTGTTTTGAATTTTCAACAATGCATTTAAATTTCAAATTTGAATAATTCAAATGCAAATTGAAATAATTCATAACTAATTCATACTGTTTTCAAATAATTCAAATAAAATATGTTTTTCACACCTTTTTGAATACCCTATTCAAATATAAATTTTGTTTTCTGGTTTGAACAATTTAATTTGCCTAAACAATTTAAATCTTGTTTAATGCACTTAAAAATTGTTCAATATTGTTTAATTCATAACTAAATAGTCTAAAGTCCAATTTCAAAATGTGAAACATGTAACTCAACTAAAATTTGCTAACCTTTTCAAATATCAATTTTGTTATTTGTTTGCACCCTTTAACCTGATGAAAACAACAACTATTTGTTTAACACCATTAGGTAACAAAATTCCAAACTTAATAAATGCTTTTCTAAATTGTTAACTATCATTCCAATTGCATTTAAATTGTTATGTTATTGTTATTCATCATGCATGCATCATGTTAACAACTAACACCTAATAAATAATCATTTGTTTCCACTTTTTTTGAATGGATCTTTCCATATGCAACCCTTGCATATGGGTCCATTCAATTTGTGCTATCATGTTAGTCAGTTTATTTTGCTGCACTATTAACTTGTCATGCATCATATTGATTGTGCACAATGCCATGGCAATGTTTGTTTACATTCCTGTTTTGCTTGTTTGCTTTTTCTCGGTTAGACGACGACTACGTTGAGACCGACGATCCTTACGACACCACTACTCAGGACCTAGCCCAGTACCCGGCTACTGAGCTCCCAGGCAAGTTATCACTCACATGAATCATCGAGTTCCTTTCCACACTTGTTGTCGATACTATCCTTTTGTCTACTATTGCTAGCCATATGTATCGTTGCTTGTTCTCCGAACCTATCACATGATACCCTGAACCAATGATACTGCCTCACCTCCATACCTACAGCCTTTGTTTGTGCCTTAGTATTATCTAGCATGCTTAGGGTTGCTTTTACTCGAGTCTGTTGTCGGTTACTACTTTTACTATCTTATTACTTGTACCGGGGGCTCGATGTCAATCCTGTTAATTGCTAATGGTAATAATAATTTGATGATAAGGCACCGGCAGGAGGCCCATGAGAGGTTTTGAAGCCTGCTAGTGTCGACCCTAATAGGAAAAGGGTCTTGTCTACTGATCCATGATGAGCGCACTACCTGTCGAGACATCGTAGTAGTTTTCATAGACTGGGGTGCCATGAGACTACGGTAGAGACGTGGGGTAACGGGATAGCGTAGCAAACACAGAACACGGGATTTACCCAGGTTCGGTACGTCGCGACAGTACGGCGTACCTACTCCTGCACTTCTCACTATGTGGGACTAAAGCCCGTATAATAAGGTTACAATGTAAGGGAATAGATTCAGCTACTCGTCGAGGATGAACTTCCCGGCGAGTTGCGTAAGGCTTGAGCTTGAACCTATAACCTTGGAACTAAAGGAACTTATTGAACTTATGAAATCTATCTCCCGTCCGGCTTTATATAATAGCCGGATTAGGGCTTACAGAACCAGAAACCTAGAAGACTACGTTTAGCTTGTAACTTGGAAAGTAAGGAATCCGTCTTCTCCTCCAAGCCAGATCACGCGGGCCGTGATCCGGGTTCTTCTAGAATCCGGCTTCTACGCGTTGGACTACTGGGCCGCCCAATGGACCTAAGCCCATTACCTTGCAGGCCACCCTGGTAATCCAGCTCTTTTGTCTACCATCTTCTATACCCCTATTCGGTATATATCCGACAGTAGCCCCCAGGAAGGATCAAAACTCTGAAACTCCGCCTTTCGTCAAATACATTTTGTCCGGGAAACTTGATTCAGCAGTCTTGATTCTTTCTTCTTTCCTTTTGAAGGAGATGGTAACATAAAACTCGGAACTATGAAAATCCGGCTTTTCTTCTCGTGATCCTTCGCGGAAAAGGAACATGTGACATCAGCGCTTTAATCATACTGACGTAAGCGCCGCTTGGTTTCACGCGGGAAACCCTGCAACGTATCTCTGACAGATTCTCACGAGAAACGAGGAGATAGCCATCATTCCTCTGTCGTTCCGTTTCCCGGATTTTCCGGCGAGCGACACGCGTCGATCATCCAACGGTCAAAAGAGCCGTTGGCGCGTATCTAGAGGGTTTTTAGGCTATAAATAGCCGTCTTCGTCCTCCTCATCAACCTTCTTCACTCCCTCACTGCCTTCACCATTGGTGCGAACGCGAGCTCGAGAGCGAGAACAATTTCCTTCCCCGACGAGCCCTTCCCACGCCGGAGCGCACCAACACCACCGAGAAAGATGGCGTCTCCGCAATCATCGCCAGTTCGCGCCTCCGTCGACGAGCTCCTGAACGATCTAGATCCCCAACTTGGGTCGCCCAAGCGCGCCGGCGGCGAGCTGGAAAAAACTACGGCGTCCACAGCGGGCGGAGGAAACGTCTCCGCCACCACAGATGCTGCGGGACCAAGCACCGCATCAACCCCGCCGTTCGCTCCCGAAACGGCGGAGGAAAAGGTGGAGCTCCTCGACGAGCAGCTTGCCGCCGCGAAGGCCGCCACCACCGCCGCCGCCGGAGGAGATGAAGAAGAGGAAACTGCAGGCAACTGGATTGCCTGCAGTATTCCCCCGGCTCTTCTTCCCAACTTGGAGAAGGAAGGCCTGGTTTTGAAGAAGAAATGGCGGCTCCCGGAAGAGGAGACCGAACCCGCGCCGCAAGAGGGCGAAAGGGTGCTTCTCGCCTCCCACCTTCTGCGAGGTATGGGGCTTCCCCCTTCTTCTTTCTTCCTCCAAGTTCTAGCTCACTACAACATCCAACCTCATAATCTCCCTCCCAATTCCATTCTGTATATGGCCGGCTTCCAGGCCTTATTCGAGGGTTACCTAGGAATAGAGCCTAGGTTAGATTTTTGGTTGTACTGCTTTGGGGTTAAGCGTAACTCTTCGGAGGGCGCACTCCCAAATTGCGGAACCATTTCCTTTACTCTTCGGAGATTCCGAGAGGATTGGTTCCCCAAAATAAAAACCTCGGAATCCGTCAAATTCTGGACGGGTTCCTTCTTTTATCACCCCGACGTGCCTTTTCCTAAAAAAGCCGTCGGGGTTCCACCTTTTGTGAACTCCGCCGCTGTTCCCCAGGATAACTGGGTTACAGAGGCCGTCCAGGTTCTGCCTCCAGATCTACTAAGGATCAAGAGGCGCATCGCCAAACTCACTTCCTCCAAACCTCCTTTGACCGGAATGGACACGGTCTTTTGCTGGCTGAATAGGCGGATTCAGCCATTAGCAAACCACGGAGGCCGTCTCCTGTGTGAATACACAGGAGCCAAGGATCCAATGCGGACAACCGACAAGGATTGGCCCGCAAAGGAGCTCAGGCGGCGCATCAATCAGTTGGTCGCTTCACGCGATCAATACACGGAGAGTCGGCCAATGTACACGGCCGACAACCCCGTGCCTAAGGTAAATTTCCCGGTATTTAGGTATAATATTACTTCCTGGAAAATCTACCTTTCGAATCTGATTGGTTTTTTCCCACAGCTTGTGGATCTTCCAGACTCGGAGTTAGCCTCCGAGGCCGAGCTGGATGCGCTGCGTACCGCCGCTACTGGTGGGCGCAAACGCAAGAAGATAATTTCTTCGGATGAAATTATCGACCTTGACGGAATCCCCGTCGCCACGTCCAGGTTATTTTCTTCTGGGTTTTTTCTTTTATGGGATCCTTTTCGTCCATCTTCGGTGTTTTAACCTTTTCCGGGTTTTTGGTTTTTAGCTTGCCCCCCTCCACCTTGAAGCCGAGAAAGTTGAAGAAGCTCAAAGCTGCTTCCAACCGAGGCAGCCAACCATCTCCCGCCGTCGCCCCGGATACGCCGCAGTCAATGGCGGAAGAACCTACTGCCACCACCACCACCAAGCCCCCAGAGCCCAGCCAGCCCGTTGTGTCCGAGTCGGACACGAGGGAAAGGGCGGCTCCAGAGGTGGGGAAATCTTCTCGGACATTCGACGAGGAAATCCCCACCTTTGACAAGGATTTTAAGGCTATAAATGACGGCTTGAACGCGGCCGAAAATCACTTCGCGGAATACGCGAAGGAATTCCGGGAAAACTTAGCAGGTTTGCAACGCATGAGCCAGGTATGTAACTCTAGCCCCCAAGCATTAAACAAAATGCATGCTTTTTTGCTTTGATGTTTTTATTAACCATACTTTTCCTTGCTGTGTTTCAGCAAACCTCCGAGGCCATAAACCTTGAAGTTTTCAGGAAGCTCACTATCAAGAATAAAGAAGTTCGAAGTCTTCTTTCTATTCTTGAGGAGAGAGAGGCGGAGCTGGAATCGTCTCAGCTTGCTTTGACGGAAACGAAAGGTAGGCTTTTTCGTTTTGAAATTTCCGATTTTAAGACTTTGTTGAGGTTTTTTCTCGAGGAAATTGATCAACTCGGATTTTCCCTTTGCTTTTTCAGCTGCTCTAGCTGAAGCTAAACAAGCAGCGGAAGATTCCGGCAACGCCGAGATTCTCCGCAATGAGAACATTGAGCTTCACAAGAATCTTGTGAAGGCTCAAAAAGACCTGGAAGCCAGCAATCTGGCCCTTGGAGTGGCTAACTCCAAGGCTTCCGAGCAGGCGGAGAAAGACAAATCCACCATCCAGGATTTGACTGAAGCTCTGAACCTTCGCCTGGAGGAAGTTTCGGAAATCGATAAACTCATCGGTAAATTTTTACCCTTGTCTTCATCTTTCCATGTTTTGCTTTCTCTGTTTGTCTCCTTAACCCTTTTGTATGCTTTATCGGATCAAACAGGAGACACCCCAGATGGCGCTCGGGCTGCAGGCATCCGAGCTTTCGGGGAGACATGGAACTTGATGAAGGCTGCTGCAACGCAGCTGGTAGGCAAGTTTCTTCCCGAAAAATCTGGGGAATGCTCGGAGGTTGAAAAACTTCCGGGTATCATCATGGAGGTGGCGGAGTCCAAGGAGTCTGTTCTCCGCTCCGCTGCACGGGGTGGTGCGCGTATGGCCTTAGGCCTTATGCGCATGCACTACCCTAGTGCCAAATCCTGGCGTGTGGCCACCGGTGTCCCTCAGGGATACACAGATGCGCAACGATCCACCATCTTTGGTGAAGTTAAGGGCCACGCCACCCAGATTGCCGCCATGGTAAATGTCGGCGTCCACTATCCAGAAGAAGAAGCTCCTCCGATTCCCGATGAAGAAAGCAGCGAGGAGGAATCGGATTCTTGAAGGGTTGCCTGGAACCTGGATAGAAAATTTAGACAATAGGAGCATTACTGTTCTTTCATTTGTAATCCAAAATGTAATGCTTCTTATGTATTAATGAAAATTCCGCCTTTTGCAGTTTAAACTATGAAATTACTTTGCAAGTTGTTTGAATTTTACTACTCCTTTATCTTTCTAAGTTCTCTGGTGTGTATGCTTTAACTGTCCTTAGTGTTTGAAATGGCTCAAATAGCATTATGAATCGTTATGCCGAGTAACTGGGGACGAACCAAGCAGTTTTGAAACTCGAAAACATGAATCATGCTAAAGGCATTTTTACTAACTAGTTCCAGTAACCCAGTATACGCACGATCAGATAAGACTTAGAGAAACAAGGAAAGTTTTAAGTGAAACTTGGGCACGCAGGCAATTCAAGTTTCCTTTAGCCGTTAAAAGGCTGAAAAATCATTCAGTTAAGTAACGCCGAGTACGCAAGCACAATTCGGGTTAACATTGAGAAATTTGTAAGATCATTGGGAAATAGATGAGGCGGAAACACTTTGCACTTATAAGAGAAATAGATGACAGCATTCCGACAACTTTATTTCATGATCTCAAAAGATGTTTACATAGATTTGAACTAAGTACAGAAGGGGACATAACTTGCTAGGTGTTCCCAGGCTTCCGCGATCCACTTGACCTTGTCGAAACTGTTCAGCAGCTTGAAGCATGGTAGGTTCTTAGCCCCCAGCCAACTAAGAAATCTTTTTATGGCTGTGGCGGAACTCGGCAATTCTGGGACATCTTTTTCACACGTAAGTTCCGAGATGTTCGAGACTGCCTTGATCTCTTCCGGGTTAACTTCTATTCCTCTGCGAGAAACGATGAAATCCCGAAGCTTTCCTGAGGGAACCCCGAATACGCACTTAGATGGATTCAACTTCATCTTGTAAATGCGCAAGTTTTCGAAAGTTTCTCGCAAATCCCCAAGGAGTGTATCTTTTTCCTTGGTTACGACAGCAATATCGTCCACGTAAACATGGATGTTTTTTCCAATCTGACTATGCAAACAACGTTGCATGCAACGCTGGTAGGTTGCACCTGCGTTCTTCAGGCCAAAAGGCATGGTTACGTAGTAATACGTCCCGTATGGGGTTATAAAAGAAGTCTTGATTTGATCTTCCTTTTTCATGCGTATTTGGTGGTACCCGGAGTATGCATCCAAAAAGCATAAAAGCTCAGAGCCTGCAGTGGCATCTATTATTTGATCGATTCGCGGCAGCGCAAACCTATCTTTCGGACATAACTTGTTCAATCCTGTGTAATCTATACACATTCTGAGTGCAGTTGTGTCTTTCTTCGGTACTAATACCGGTTTTGCGGACCAGTCAGTATGGATTACCTCCTTGATGAAATCCGCTGCTAAAAGCCGGATAATTTCCTTGCCAATAGCCTTCCGTCTTCTTCCGTCAAATCGACGGAGACCTTGTTTGACGGGTTTTGATCCGGGAATAACCTTGAGTTGGTGCTCAGCAAGTTCCCTGGGTACGCCTGGCATGTCAGCTGGACACCAAGCAAAAATGTCCCAGTTCTCACGGAGGAACTTGATGAGCTCGCCTTCCTATTTGTCGGTCATCCCAGTCCCTACAACGACGAATTTTGTCGGATCTTTGGGATCTAGGATTACCTGTCTTGTATTCTCGGATGCCTTGAAGCTATCTGTTGGCTTCCGAGTTTCTTTTCCTGCCGGCATTTCTTTCGGCGATACCTCCTTGGCTAACTCCTTCAGTTCTTCCTGAGCTATAACTCTTTGAGCGCAAAGGGCGTTTTGCTTCTCCAACTCGTTTGCCAGCTTGAAATCACCGGCAATGGTGATTACTCCTCCTTTGGGTCCTGGCATCTTCAGCTTGTTGTAGATATAGCAAGATCTTGCCATAAACTTGGCAAAAGCCGGACGTCCGAGTATTGCGTGATACACGCTCTCGAACGGCACAACTTCGAAGGATACTTTTTCCTGCCGGAAGTGATCTTTATCTCCGAAGGTGACATCTAGGGAAATTTCTCCTAGGGATCGTGCTTGCCTGCTAGGAACGATGCCATGGAAGCGTATATTGCTGTAATTGAGCTGGGACTCGGATATCTTCAAGTGCTTTAGTGTATCCAGGTACATTATATTGATGCTGGATCCTCCGTCCATCAGCACTCTTCTTAGCCTAGTGTTTTGAACAATAGGGCTTACAACAAGAGCTTGTGTGCCGGGTTCAGGGATATTTCCGGGATGATCAGACTGATCCCAGATTATCGGTGTGTTGGAATACTTCAAGAATTTTGGGGTTGCAGGAACAACCGCGTTTATTTCTCGAAGTGTCCTTTTGGCCACCTTTGCTGACGGGGTTGCTAGGAAAGTTAGCATTGCTTCTCCGTCAACTCTCGGAAATTTAGGTTCGCCCTTTCGCTGTTGTTCCTGGATTTTGTCATCAGTGTCCGATTCACTGTCTTCTTTTTCAGCTTCTGGCTTTTGTTTGGCGGGTTTCCTCTTGGAACCCTTCCCTTTACTTCCGGATCCTGCATTGCCTTTCATATGCTTGTTTAGCCGGCATTGCGCGTTCGTGTGGGTTGGTTTCCCAAACTGAGAGTGGTGGACGCAGGGTTCCGACTTAATTCTCTCCCATTCTTCAGGAGTGTAATTGATGGGATCCGGACTGCGGCCTTTCCACTTGTTCCCTTTTTCTCCTCCAAAGGCTAAGTTAACCTCCTTGGGCTTTGTTGTTGACTCCGGAGTTCCTTTTTTATCAGAACGAGGTGTTTTCTTGGCCAGTATCAGTGACTCAATATTGCCTCCTCTTGCTCTGATATCGTCTTCGGCTGCAGCATGCTCATTAGCGGTTGTAAGCATAGACCCGAGATCTTTGTGCTTTTTAGAGCCAACCATGAACGGTACAAGTCCGGGTTTTAGGCCATTGACGAAAGCATGCATTGCTTGTACGCCAGTTACTCCAGAGCAACTATTCTTCATTGCAGTCCATCTGGAAATGAAATCCACGTATGGTTCGTCTTCAAATTGGGTGCAACGGTTCAGCTGGTTGATGCTATTTGGGCGTTTGTATGTTCCCCTAAAATGCTGGGTGAATACTCTCGCCATATCATCCCAACTGTCGACAGTTCTTGATGGTAAACCATTAATCCAATCTCTGGCTCCGTCTAGCAACATTAGGGGAAGAAACTTGACAGCTTCCAGGTCTGTCCCGTTGTTGATCTGGACGGATGTGTAATAATCTGAAAGCCAGGTATCCGGGTTTGTACTGCCGGTATATTTTTGGTAGGTTGGACCAACTTTGGCAAAGCCAGAATGCAGGGTTATCCTTCGGATCCTGTCAGTGAAACACTTAGGACCAAAGTATAGATCATCCTTTTCTGCTCTGTCAATATGCGCAGAATATCTCCCGGCTGAATGGACAGAAGGGGATCTACTCCTTTCTTTTCCATTGTTTCGCGGACGCGTTTTTCCGAGGTTATCTCTATCTCTTCCGTTGTCACGCCCTCTGGGATTAGGTGGAGTCCTGCTCCTGTACCTTTCCTTATCTTTGGGCGGTGTCCGAGATCTTTCACGCCTGTGAGGTGTATCATATCTTCCGGCTTTTTCAGCTGGGTTTCTCGGAGGTGGCATTATTTTGCCGTCATTCCGGTGTTTGTCTTCCCGATCGTGTGGTTTATATCCATCTTTCGGGAGATGAGGTCCGGTTCTAGACGCTGCGTCCCGGTTGTCGGGGTTTTTCTTGTCTTTTCTTGGATCCTCTTTTTTATCCGAATCTCCGGGTTCTTCCGGTCCAGGTGCTCCAGCAGCGCAAGTAACAGTTTTGCAGAGGGCGGAATTATCATGCAGCCTCCCTGATCGCTCTTGTCCTCGCTGTTGCTGCTGTAATGCTTTTCCTAGGAAAGCATACACCCCTTGGAATTTTTCCCCGTTGGAGTACAGATCATTGTTCAGGATGGCGAACGCTGCTTCCGCGTTTTCAGCTGTGGTTTTGTATATTGGTTCGCCCTTGGCATCTTTGCCGTTTAACTGCTTTTGCCAAGATGGGTTATAGAACCTTTCTTTTGGCGGCAGTTCTTCCGGTTTTGTAATTCCGGGTAACCTTGTAGGTTTTAAGACAGATCTGTGCTTTCTCTCGTACTCCTCTATTTCTTCCTTCATAATTTTGATGTCATTATGGGTTTGTTGGAGGTGTTGCCGAGATCTAAGCAGTTGTTGCTGTTGCCGTTGGAAAGCTTGTCCCCTGGCTTCCAGCATCTCAGGGGGTTCATTGGGTCCCACTGGAGTTTGTAATAGTTCTTGCTCTTCCAGTTCTGTCATTGGCGGAGCAGTGATTTCCTTAGATTTCTTTTCCGTAGGCTTTGTGCCACTAATATCTCCAACTTCCAGGTTTTCATCAGCGAGATCAGCTGACTTTTTCTTCCGGAGTTTATACTGGAGTTTTTTAGAAGCACGGTGCTTTTTCTTGGAAGAGGGAGGTTTTTTGACAGGTTCGTCCTCTGTCATCTCCTTGACATTAGGAAATATCGGAGAAGTTTCTCTGTCTTCCCTCTCCTCTGCTGGCGGAGGGGTTTTAGGGCTTTCCTGGCTATCGGCACCCATTGTATCGGCTGGTTTTGCCATTAGCACTTCATGGAATCCCTCTTGAAAAGACTTAACTTTTCTTACGAAGGCATCATCATCTTCGTCTTCGGAGAAGTTATCCGATCCGGTTTCCGACTCCAATCTCGCCTCAATGGCGGCAAGCACGGACTCTGTTTCCGAGTTCATCGTCTGGTTGACGGATGTCGGATCTTCCGTCTCTGTGACGGGTATTGGTTCTTCCGTCTCTGTGACGGGTGTATCGTTGTCTGCCTCTTGCACGGGATTTCCGTCATCCGTGTTTTCGGCGATCTCGGATTGCACCATGCCGATAAAGTGCGTATCACTGTTTTGTCGGCGATCTGAGCAAAATCCGGCATCATAGTCGTCTTCGACTGGGTATAGGGCGGGTGGGAGATAATTGCTTTCACCGCAAAACCCCATTGCTTCCGCGGTTAATCCGATAAAGATATTAGCAGATCCAATCGGTAAAACGCAGGCACTTACCAGATGGTTTTGCGCCGGGATGTAGGATCCGTTGTCGAGGAAGTGCCCGTCGTCGTTGTCGAATTCCAAGCTTCCGATAGTGATCGATCTTCCGATTCCGCCTAATATCCCAGATCGGAACTTTACGCCAGACGTCGTTTGCCCCACGGTGGGCGCCAACTGTCGAGACATCGTAGTAGTTTTCATAGACTGGGGTGCCATGAGACTACGGTAGAGACGTGGGGTAACGGGATAGCGTAGCAAACACAGAACACGGGATTTACCCAGGTTCGGTACGTCGCGACAGTACGGCGTACCTACTCCTGCACTTCTCACTATGTGGGACTAAAGCCCGTATAATAAGGTTACAATGTAAGGGAATAGATTCAGCTACTCGTCGAGGATGAACTTCCCGGCGAGTTGCGTAAGGCTTGAGCTTGAACCTATAACCTTGGAACTAAAGGAACTTATTGAACTTATGAAATCTATCTCCCGTCCGGCTTTATATAATAGCCGGATTAGGGCTTACAGAACCAGAAACCTAGAAGACTACGTTTAGCTTGTAACTTGGAAAGTAAGGAATCCGTCTTCTCCTCCAAGCCAGATCACGCGGGCCGTGATCCGGGTTCTTCTAGAATCCGGCTTCTACGCGTTGGACTACTGGGCCGCCCAATGGACCTAAGCCCATTACCTTGCAGGCCACCCTGGTAATCCAGCTCTTTTGTCTACCATCTTCTATACCCCTATTCGGTATATATCCGACACTACCCGCATGTGGGAAGCGAGTATGGGCGCCCCCCTCAACTTGACCTGATTCGCATCTCGTCCAAATCATCTCATTTAGTTCGTGCTTTCTATTTGCCGCATGCATGTTTTTGCGAGCCCAGCGCAGGGTGGAACTTTTGTAGTCGGCATATAGGGGGACACGTTCTTAGAGTGCTATGAGGGTCCATTTTCTTCTGGGCTCGATTAGCCGTGCGCCCAAGGTGCTTTGGGCTTGATGCGGAGAATGGTTGGTTGTGTAGAGTACCCCGCTTGGTGGGAGGCATCCCATCTGGCGGGTTATTCTTGCGTGTACGGCCAAATTGGTGCAACCCTGCAGGGATAATCTTCTCGAGAAGCCGTGTTTTCCGCGGTTATGGATTACTTGGTGAAAGTAGTGGCTAACAAGTACTCAGGACAACTTCAACCTAATGATCAATCATGTTTCACCCAATGATTAATAACTTGACTAGTAATGGGCTATTCACACAAATAACTTGATTCATTTTAATCCAACTGTGTGAGTTACCCTCGGATTGCTTCTTTGGATAAGGGGCGAGATCCAGGATGGGTTTGGTTGAAGTTATCTTTCAGTTGGTTACAATCCTCGATCTTATCTTTTCTGTTAGCCGGAACTTGTAGATATCTTCTGTAGTTGGTTAGAGCAGCCAGCAGCAACTTTTCATATCACCCCTTTCTTCCGTTGATCCCAAGCATCTATGCTTGTGTTGACGGGTAACTCTTTGATGAACTGTGAGTCTTGCTTGCCAGTACTTGGATGTACTGACCCCGTTGGGGCTGTGGTTTACGCAGAGTACGACTACGGCTACGATGACCACCAGGATGGCTACTTTGTGGAGTTCGACGAGACTGCAGACGAGTAGTTAGCTGGACCAGGGCTGTATCCAGGACCTACGTGGATGGGCTTCGTCTTATTTATTTTCTCCGGTTTCTTAAGCCTGTTGGATTTGTCTGTACCCAGACACCTTTGATTGCTTCCGCTGTTGTAATGGATGATATGTTGGGACATGTGTCCTCTGGATGATTGTATTCGCTATTTCTGCCTTAGTGAAGGCCAGCTGCAACTTTATTTCTATCTTTTGTGTCGTAGAGATAAGTTGTGATAATCATTCGTTCAAAGTTGTTGACGTACAGTGCGTGCTTGTTATGAAGTACGTCGACAGTAGTGCCTATGACTCCTAATGGATAGTTTACATCGACGGTGGAATAGTAGGGCTTGTGTTGTCGCGCATAAGCGCAGGCCTACCAGGAAGCTGGGACGTGGGAGCAGTTATGCCCCATAATCCAAGCACCTACTATCCAGTTCGTACGATGAGTATCCCTTAGAAGGCAGGGTGCGACAAATGGTATCAGAGCCTGTCTGCCTGTAGGATCCCTTTTTACTGGTCGCAGTTGAGTCTAGAAACTATTTTGTAGCTATATAGGAAAAATGAAACGTGAGAGTAGGAATTCTGCCATTTTTCTTCTTTCCCCACCCACCCACCCTTTTCTGGTAAGGAAGTGCAACGTTGTTTTTCTTTTCTCACCTAAAATTTCAAGTTAGGATTTCACGTGTTTTGGGTTCTCCTTAGTACCTCAGGACTTTTGGTCTCGTTTTCCCGATGTTGCTTCGATATCATGTTCTTTTCAACATCCTGTTCGTCCGTTGAACCTTGTTGTTGTTTTCCACATCCTTGTTCTTCTACCAGAGTCTAATCAAAACCTTCCAAATAATCTGCAGATGGGTCTCAGCTACTACCCGCAGGTGGTTCGCATGACTCGCTGTGAGAGCACCGCCGGTTTTCCAGAGATGCTGAGAGACATGGTTACCTATCTGGGGTTCCGTTGGGCACCAGAGTACCAGGTCTACGAGCACCAGCGAGAGTTTGATCAGACTTGCTACCGGGTCATCGTCTACATTCTGTCGGATGATGGCAGGAGCATTGCCCACCGCTACGAGGCAGTAGGTTCCACAGTGGATATGGCCGTGCAGCAGGCAGCGTACGTGAGTCTCACCGTTCTCTGTGCTGACTACTGGGGGTTTGATGATTCCATCTATCGTCACATCCCCGTGGTTACATCACGGCAGCGGGAGTTCACTTCACTCTCCACCGCAACCTGGATACCTACGAGGATGATAGCTCCAGGCTGCACACCACTGCCCAGTTCGTGTGGCACAGTGACGCCGTTGCTTCCACACTTGCTCAGGAGTTGGCCTCAGTCAGGGAGCAGCTCTATCTGGCTTTGACGCGTCTGGCGACGTACACCACAGACTTCGTTGGAGACGAGCGCTTTATAAGGGACTAGGCTATATAAGGGACTCCAGTGGCTAGTTCTAGGGTTAGAGTTGGCTTTGAGATAGAATTGAGCTTGTTGCTTCTTCTCCCATGTGGAGAACCTCCCCCATGGGATCCATGGCTACCCATAGATTCATGTATCGGATTGTATCAAGATCTCTCCAAGGAGCTACTCTTTCACCTTGTGATTTTAGTAGTGCTTGCCAAGCTTTCCGTTGTGGCTTCTGTTGGATCGGTAGACCGCCGGTGAGAGGAATCTGTTTCAATTAGCGTGTTGATGATTTGGGTTTGCGTGAGAGGAATCTGTTTCAATTAGCGTGTTGTTGATTTGGGTTTGCGATCCCTCGTACGAGGTTATCTTCCCCTTTTTATGTTTCCACGCGATCCCTCGTACGAGGTTATCTTCCCCTTTTTATGTTTCCACGCGTATGCCACACGATTTTCCCTCGATCTCCCTCTTCCCCTCTTCCCCTTTTTATGTTTCCACGCGTATGCCACACGATTTTCCCTCGATCTCCCCTCTCGTGCGTTCTTGTCGATTGGTGAAGATCGGGCCAACTTAGAGGTCAGCACCACCTATATGGCTATATCAGATGGTGAGAAGAGGGTGAGAAGAGGACACGGGCAATGGCGCTTGACTTCGGGTCGGCGTGCGTGAGCAGTTTCCGGGGTGTGCTGGTCAGTTTCCGCGATGTGCTGGTTCCATGGACAGTGTCAAGCATAGGGAGGCGGAGGATCGGATGTTTCGATCCCCCGGACGCCCAGCACTATCCACGCTAGAAACTCTAATTTATTCCTTGCAATATTGGAAAATTTACAGGGTGCGCCAGCAATCTCGGGCTAACAGAACCGCCCTAGAACGAACCGCACTAGACGCTCACACGCGTAAGCTAGCAGGTGCTACATCGGCAGGCCGCACGCGGCGCACTTCGTCTCCGAGCTCCGACCACTTCTCAGGCGTCCTTCTGCGCGTTGCGCGCCCTTGCCGGCGCCATCCCGGTGCCCTCCTCGCCCATCAAGCCGACGTCGTTGAACATTTGCCCCGTCATTTGATCCGCCGCTTTTACCCGCAGCATCACGTCCTCCTCATCGTCTGCCCTCAGTGCTGCCTTGATGCCCGTGCCCTCCTCGCCCATCTTCCCCACGTCGTTGAAACCCGTCCCCGTCATCTGGTCTGCCGCCTTCACGCGCGTCATCACGTCGTCGTCGTCGTCCTGCGCATCACCCCTCCCGGCGGCCGTCGGCATTCCCTTCACGCCACCGCCGCCGCTGCGCGCCTCGCCCAGCTTTTGCTCGATCACGTCCGTCGGCATCGTCATCTTCTCCTTGAACGCCTGCGTCAACCCCTGCGCTGCCCCGAAGATGTTCTCCGTGGCCGACTTCGACCTACAAACCCAATGGAATCATGCATTAATTCAATTTATTATTTTGTTGCACCTTGAACCACAAGGCTCTGGCGACTGGATTACCTTTCCTCTTCCGATGGCTGGCGCGTGCGCCGCTGCAGCTCCTCAGCCTTCTCGGCTGCTCGCCGCCGCACCTCCTGGCCCTGCTGCCACGCAGACTCGTCAGTCTCGCCCTTCCTTCCCTTGGCATCGCCGGCGAGCGCTTGCCGGGCGTTCTCCTTCATGTCTACCATGTGCTCCTTGGCTTGCTCTGCCGTCTCCCACGCCACGTCTTTGGTGCCCCTCGCCTTGTCAGCCACCACCTCCGTGGCGCCACGCGCCTTGTCAGCCGCCTTGTCCTTGGTCTCCATCGCCTTCTCCGCGGCCGCGTCCTTGGTCTCCATGGTCTTCCTCGCGGCCGCATCCGCCGTCTCCCTTGTCTTCTCCACCGCCACGTCCTTGGTCTCCATGGTCTTTCGAGCAGCGGCGTCCGCCGTGTCCTTCGCCGTCTCGGCGGCCGCGTCCTTGGTCTCCGCGGCCTTCCTCTTGCCGGCCTCAGCCATCTCGCTCGCGCTCTCCTTCCCTTCCTCTGCCTTCTGGGAGGCGTAGCTTCCGTACTCGCCGAGTTTCTGCCCGGCGGTGTCCGTGGGGCCGGCTGAGTTGCTGTCGTAGGCAGTGGGTGTGTCCCGGGCGCTGCCGGAGAAGGTGTCGCGGACGGCGCCCAGCAGGGAGCGCGCGCTCTCCTGCACGCTGCCGAAGATGCCGGTCCGCCGTCCGGGGCTGCTGGGCTCGTGCATGTCACGCCTGGCCGCGGCGAGCTCGTCGGCTGCCTTCTGCGCGGCGGCCTGCGCACGCTCCTCACGGCGATTCTGCTCGGACGCCATAGCTGCTTGGCTAGGTGATCTCGATGCTGTTCACTAGTGGTTCGGTCAGATGTGTTCTACTGTATTTGGTTGTGCCACAGTACGAGAGCAAAAACAGCACAACGAGAGAGGTTAATAAAGGTCGCAAGCGGCGAATGGCGAGAGAGCTCTGGAAGGGCAAGGGCGTGAGAGCGGTGGCAGCCGGCGACGCGCCAGCGCCGCACTACTCGACGCGTGTGACAGTGGCGGACACGTCCGCCTGCACGGCGGCGTGCACTTCTCGGGTGGATACATGCCGACATGTGCAAAGGGGATAAGCTCCGGATACAAAATCCTACGTTTTTTTTTTTTTTTTTGAACAAAGGGTGGGCCACAAAGGACCCGGATTCTGCATTAAGTCAACGGGATTACATATAGAACCTCAGAGAAAAAGAAAAGTACAACCAGCCCCCTGCCGACAGGCGCAAAAACGCCATCGCCTCCCGGGGCTTCGCCGTCGAAGAATTGCCTCCAGGCGCAGCGGCCGCCGTCGAGACCGGGGACGGAACCACTTGGCTCGAGAGCCGCACTTGGAGCTACACCGAGGCAGACGAAGATCCTCCAGCCAAGGAGGAAGAACATGCCTGAGCTGACGCCACGCTCAAGCTCGGCGAGGCCACTCCTCCGGTGACCGAGAATAGCTGCCGCGCCATGTCGCTTCAGCTTGGAAATCGCCGAAATCGTAGCAGAATCACCAACCCAGCAGCACAGAGCATCAACGACCATCCACCCCTTCTCCTCTCCCTCGCCTCCACGGCCGGCCAAGACAAGAACCAGGGGATGCTCGTTGACGAATCGGCACTGCAAAACGAACCTATGCTTATTTGAAGAGCTTGCAGCCAGATGGACCTCCATCGTCCTCCTCCTTGGAAGCCTGCAGGCACCATCCCGCCGCCATCCGAAGGCATCGCACCATGACGCCCGCAGATGAAGGCTCGAAAAGAGAGATAAGACGGCCTTATTAGACGAGATGCCACACCCCAACTCCAGCAGAAGAAGCAACCCTTGCCACCAGAGCCACCCTGCCACCGAGATCAGAGCGCGGAAGCGGCGAATCCGGCCGATGGGATTCGACGGCCTACTCCAAACCAACTCATCTAGAGCAACTCGAAAAGTAAATAAAGCAGAAAAACTAGTATCTACAGGCCAACCACCAACTCCATCGACTCGCCGGTCGGGATCCCCACCGGAGAGATCTAAGGAGAGGGGCGGCAGGAAGAACGAGCGGCTGACTCTCAAAACCTAAGCGGTGGGAGAGAGAGGGGAGTAAGTTCCCTACAAAATCCTACGTAGGAGTACTATTTCTCTTGCTCTTGTCACTTTGTTTGCGGAATCCTTAAATTTATGATGGTTACATTTCTTAGAATCTCAACTCTGAGTAGTCTTTAATCAACACCGCGATTTTTAAGATAATCATGTTAGAGACAGTCTTTTCTAATTTCAAAATCTAGAAAAAAACGCCATTTTCCATCCAACTCTTTAAAGTTTCTACTAAGATGTTAAACTACTCATGCACGGCACCGCCCTTGCCCCGCAGCGAATTGTCGCGTGTCCATCGTCAAAAGGACCCCAATGGTAATCACGTGCCAGTACGCTCTTTGCGGCCTCGATCAGGCCCGGAGAACCGTGCCACTCTCCAGCGTCATGGGCCGTTTTGGGGTATCCCATTGTTCAATTGGTGTGGGAAATGGAGGACTTCCAGGCACCTCCCCGCCGAATGCGTTCTGGGTCGTCCGATCGAGCGTGTGGACGCCCTGATCCGCTCGGCCACCGTTTCGTTGGCCTAGGTCGATTTTTCACACACGTCCTCGCATCTACTCTTCTCTAGCAGGCGGGGACAAGGTTAAGCGGGCCCGTTTGGCGGCGTCAGTGTCGAAAGACCCTCACGTAGTGCTGCGGAAATGACCGCGCATGCGGTGTGGTTCCGACCAACGGCAGGGGTAGATTAGGGATTTCACATCCACTCCAGACTGCCGCGAGGGAGGGTACGTGCGTAGCGGCCCGGGGGGTCCCCGCCGGGTACGGGAGCTACATTCGTTGCCCTGCTCCGTCCTTGGCACTCCTCCACGGCAGGTTGAGGTTACGTTCCCGGGGACTCGCTACTGAGTCGCACACACGGAGATCAGGTTGTCCTCGCTGAGGAGCGGCACACACGTATGCGGCAATGGCGGCACCTTCCCAACGACAGTTCCTATCGACGACAACCGCTCCTAAGTAGTTCTTGTTGACAGTTGAGCCCCTCAGTGCTTATGATTGTGCCATCATGACCATCGGGGCAGAGCAACTTAGGAAAACTGTGGGGTGCTTGGTGACCACCTTGGCCTTGTGTTTGGCCTTCGCGGCATTTGTCACTGCCACGATAAGGTTCTCCTTTGTGCGCCGAAGGCGCCGTTGGCCGCTTGGCATAGATCCATGAAAAAACTAGAGGGTCGACACACTACAAAAAAAATGTTGCACCGTGATTTTGTTTTTTACCAAATGAATAGCATAAATAGGCAATCATTTCACAAAATTGTAATTTGGTATGTATAGTTTAAGTGTCATGAAAAAGATCAAAAGACGAATGAGTCGCGATTCAAACGTGAACAACGACTAGAAGCAGTAATATAGTAAAAAACTATGGATGGCATTTTTTTAAGAAGAACTATGAATAAAAAAGAAATCCTAAAATTCTGGGCGGCCCACCCCCTAGATACGCCCATGGATTGGCATCTGGTGTGGTCCGAGAAGGAATTCACTAACAGTTTCTCGAGTAAAACAAGAAATTCAGTAAAAGTGATAAAGTTATAAGAGTTATGCGTAAATGATATTTTCCATTCTTACTACTATCTATGGTGTATCGATTGCTAAAATATTTTATGCACTCGATATAGGAGTTACGAAATGTAAGGAGACGGAAGAATAAAAGATGTTGATAAGTGTCAAGTTTGGCGTATGAAGGGTCATCCAAGCATGAAAACATCTCCACTTTTATTTTTATGGTTTGGAAGATTTTTGAGATTTGGCTCAAGTTATTGTAATAAGGTCGCATATTTGGCGACATAATACTCTTGTGGATCCATAGGACATTAGTCGTGGTTATCTTATGAGAATATTATGGATCACTCCCTTCGTGGATGATCAAAGTTACAAATCTTTCAAATTGGTAAAAATATCATTTGTTCTAAAAAGTATTTTGTGATTGTGTTGACACCACCATCAAGTGGCACTATCATCTCAAATACATCATATACATGATGAATGATGTTTGAGATATTGAGTGAAAAACTTGATGAATGCACACTTTTTTGAAGATTGAATTCATTAAAGTACTCACACACATAGTGAAGTCAACAAGAAGAGTTTTTGGATTATTGATTATACTCTCCTCAGTAACCAAAACTTCACGATAAATTCCATAAATTATGTCTTAGTGATGTCTTGAAAGTTTTCAAACCATGAGATGACTAAGTTAGACAAAGTCAGCACTAAGAAGGATTCTTTTGCAAAAATATTTGATATTATCCATAATATAGTATAGTAAATCAAGATAGAATTTTAGCACAAAATTGTTGTCTTTACTTTGTGTCTTTTTTTGAAAGATAAACTATAAAGGGACACATTTGTCTTAGAATCTAAAATTTTCTGAAAGATTGAAACTTGGTCCTAAGATGGGGAAACGAAGTAATACTTTGTTGGTTGTTCCGATTTCACATTATAAATCCTCTTATAAAACCACCACATAAGTAACAATGTTTTGTTATTAGGAGATATGTGATTCTTAAGGAAATAATATCTTGTTGAATTCAGTGGGAGGATAGTGTTCTTGAAGGGGTTACTGAATCTACGGAAATACGTATCAGAGTTGTGCAGATTGAAGCAATTCCAATTGACAATTCTTTTAGACTAATAATCCACCCTCCGAATATCATACGAACAAACGTTGGGTATTAAGTTGCAAGCAACAGATTATCGCAGTCAGGGGTGGACCTAGAATATTTTCTTAGTGGGGGAAAAAAATTTAGAGTGGGGGCACTTCCTACATGAAATTTGAATTTTTAAGTTTTTTTCTATGAAAAAATGAATAAATGCATTGAAGTTTTCAAACTTGAGTGGGGGCCTTGGCCCCCACTGAGCTCTTCTTGGGGCCGCCCCTGATCGCAGTAAGCAAAGTGTGTAATGTAAGCAATATAAACTAAGTAAGCATCATTGTTTTCTCCCTAATGGAAACAACACATCCTCCATTCGTCACGTTTCTGTCACTCGAGCACAGATGCAAACGAGGCATGAACCCACTATCGAGCATAAATACTCCCTCTTGGAGTTACTAGCATCTACTTGGCCAGAGCATCTACTAATAACGGAGAACATGCAAAATCATAAATAACATATGCATGAAGATAACATGATAGATTGATAATCAGAAGACATAACATTCAACATTCATCCGATTCCAGCAAACACAACATGTAGCATTACATAAAGATAATCTCGATCATGTAGGGCAGCTCACAAGATCTAAACATGAGGTACAAAGTGGAGAATACAACCATATAGCTACTTCTATGTACCCGTAGTCTAGGGATGAACTACTCACACATCACTTGGAGGAGGGCATGGTGGTGTAGACCCCTCCGGTGATGAATTTCCCTCCCGGCAGGGTGCCGGGGAGATCTCCAGAACTCTCTCGATCTCGGGATGACGATGACGGCGGCCTCGGGTGTTTTTCGGGACGAAGTTGGATCTCTTTAGGGTTTACGTCTCGGGCGGGTATAAATAGGCGAAAGGGCAAAGGCGGTAGAGGCCGGGGGCCCCACACCACCCCATGGCGCGGCCGGGGGGGGGGTGCCGCCCTATGGTATGGCCCCCCTGAGGTCCCCCTTCGGGTCTCTTCGGGACTTCGTGGAACCTTCGGAAATTCTAAGACTTCCGGACTTTGAATTTTCCAATTTCGAGAATATTTCCAAAACATTTTTTCTGAAACTAAAAACAACCGAATACAGGGAACTGGCTCTGTGACATCTTGTCAATAGGTTAATCCGGAAAATCGATAAAAATGACATAAAGTGTATAGAAAACATGTGGGAAACAATAAGAAAACAACATGAACCATCAGAAATTAAGGATACATTTATGACGTATCATGGAGCTATGGAACTTTTCGTAGACGGGGGCTGGATGATTTATGGTTTATGCCTCGGGGGAATAAATAGGCAAAAGAACGATGTCAGTGGACGCCCGAGGGGCCCACACCATGTGGTGGCGCGACCAGGGGAGCCACCAGGTGGCGTGGCCACCTCATTGCCCCCCTCGGGTCTCCTTTGGACTCTGTTGACGTGCCGGGAATTCTAAGACTCTGGGATTTTATTTCGTCCAACTCCGAGAATACTTCCAGAACAACTTTTCTAAAATAAAAAACAGCAGAAAACAGGAACTGACGCTGTGGCGAGAATTCTAGAGTTGATAAAGTTGTTGCATCTAGAGGAGAGTGTCTCCATTTTAGGAGATGTCTTCGGGGGTGAACCTGTAAATTAGTGGGAGGAAATGTTAGAGCATTCATTATTCATAGTGTTGAACTATCCAAGGGAGCAACAAGGTGACTTGAAAACTGGGGCATAAAGGTTTTACAGTTAAAATCTTGTATAATGCTCTACAGACTAAGCTGCCAACAAAGAATTTAGTGTAAGATGTCTGGTAAGATCAAAACCATTCTTTGGCTTGCTATGGGATGGGAATATAGTGTATGTTTTGCGTTGTTGATGAGATCATCGGTCATTTTTTAACTGCCTTTCACACTCTATGTCCGGGGATTTTCAATCTAGCTTCGATATCCATGATCCTCCCAGTTCAGTTGCTGATCTGGGAGAGTGAGTTATAAAGTTTCACAGGTGGGAAAACATTGCAATTAAAATCTCCCTTATTTCTATCTTGACCAAATTAGGCCCAAAGATCACCATGATATTATTTTATATATATCCTATTGGATTGAACTTTGGAGTTAATTGTAGAGGCAGAATGACCCGACGAGTAACTGAGAAGCTAAAGATTCATGAGTATGGAGATCTTCAATCGAGCGAGAAGTTGGTCACCGATATGTCCAAGAATCGATAATGGATATCCATAATTTGTGAAATTTGCTTCACCATGTTATCGTTGCTTTAAGTTGATTGTGATAACGATGGAATTAAGTTTCTTTATACGAAGCTGGGGATTTGTCCCCTTTGATAAAAAAAAGAGCTGAAGTGAAGTGAAATGAAATAAGGATGCTCTATTTCCATTTTCTAACATTTTTTTCTGTGTTCTTCCTTCTCCTAGGGGAACCAACGTCCGTGCATGGACAGGTAGAGAACCGGAGATTAGTAATTTTGAATGCAACAACAAGCCCTCACAGGCGAAGTATAAAAATGGTGATTTTTTTAGTCTTATCTTCTTGACTTTAGACCAAAATCAAGGCTAATTTGATGAACTCACTGGTGGCTTGCTTGTGTGCTTCCTTTTTTTACGACGTTTTTTATTGCCCGTATGAGGCCTAATTAGATCAGCCGGATGCAAAAATCTAGTAGTGCTTGGTATCCCCCATGAGGACCAACCGGATCTATGAGATGCTAAAATATGGTGCTTGGATATCGGCAAAAAGACTAGGCTAGGTTTGTATCGATTTTAATGCACCTCTTTAGTTAGGCCCCCGGGAATGCTCAAACTGGTATTTTCCAACAAGATGGACTCATTCGGGAGCGGGGCTTCGATGTTGACATCATGGTGATGGTGGGAGTTTGGGTGATACGGGGTAAGAGAGGTTGGGCCAACTCGTGGCATATGTTTGGGGGTAGATCACGAAGCAAATAATTGCAATTGAAAAACCTCAGTTGCAACATAGCTCGTAATTCATGGTGTACGAATGTTGATATAAATCCGATGATGTATGAATTGACTAAATATTAACTTAAAATGAAAAACGTTATATCTAACACGAAAATGATTTTGGAACAACACCAAAGCACATGTTATTAATTTTTGGCCAGACAGGTGACATGTGTTTCCGCTTTTTGGTGTGCGCCAAAAATTGTCAAAAGTACATCTTCACTTGTTATCATTTTAAGTTTAAATGTTAGTATTACTATGCACGAATTTTATTAATCTTTACCTAATAATAAAGAGAGGAAAGCTTCTTCTGGTCCAACCTGATGTTTTACAGTTTTACCCTTTGTACCAGAATATCTATATCGTAGTTGGTACGTGGTACGCTTGGTTTCGTCCGTCCTGATCTTTGTCCGTCGTGGGCTTGCTCAGCTCCCCGGTCGCATAGTCAATACGACTCTACTCTCTAAGTCCTAATGCCATACGGACTGCTAATCGTTAAAAAAAGCAGACCAATAAATAAATACCGAGCTCAACAAGTATATGAGATTCGATTTGATCTGCTATGCCCTTCTTTTCTCAACTCTCATGGTACGTCCTCCTAATCCTACCAACAACCCAGCTAATTAATCGTGTGGCCACGTTCCGCTTCCATGCAAAAGTTGTGATTCATGCAATCCAATCTCTGCCTGCCTCATTGAATCTAGGACGTGGCTTTGCCTATCCCTTTCTTTGTAGTAGGGTCAACAGAACACTACGTGTTGCATCGTTTGAGGTCACCCGTGGGATGACGTCCTTCATGGACGACCTCTCGCCTCGACTTTGCCATCAGGCTGTTCAGCGATCTTGACACTGTCATCTGCCATCTTACGTGTGGGTGTGTGGCCGTCGTCCCTGAAAGCATCCGGACGATGAGAATTGCCGCACCACCCAATGGGAAGCATGCATGGGCTGTTGAGTGAGAAAGCTCTAACGAGGGGCTAGCGCGGCTGAGGCGCCTGGTCCGGCAGCTCTCCAACTTGGACTTCGACTGCTCCGGCAACCTTGCGTCATGCTTGGACGCCGACGAAGTTGACAACCACGTCCTGGAGTGACCCATAAGCTTCTATGTGACTACATGTGATCGCTCGCCAATTTAACTTAGAACGTACATGTTAGCATTATACTCCTAAAAACGGCTACATCTCAAAGAAGTTTTTCACTGACATTATTCTGAGAACTCTCTTATACGAGCCTATTTTATTTTCCCGCAGAGTACTTCTTGTAGTTGATGACGTCCAAGGCTTCCAAAACTGATCCACATCCTATTTTGCTAATATTTTGTGCAATATGTGTATGGACATGCTCATCACTCTCTCCTTTGTTTTTAATATACAAAAATCAGTTTTCTTTGTTGATGGCTATTTGGACTTAAAGTTTGAGTGCTTCATAGCGGTAATTTCAACAAAACTGGAACCCACATCGTAGAATACCGTATTAAGTGAACCACTATAGAATTCTCGTCATCACGAGCGCATCCTCGCACCGGTCTCTCTCCTTCGTTTGTTATATACAAAAATCATTTTATTTATTGATGGCTATTTGGACTTAAAGTTTGAGTGCTTGATAGCGGTAATTTCAGCAAAACTGGAACCCATATTGTAGAATACCGTATTAAGTGAACCCGTGTATAGATTTTTCATGATCACGAGCGCATCCCCGCACTAGTGGACAAGTGGACCGCCTGTCACGCTCAACTCGCTTCTGATTTGGTACCCTCCAAACATGTTGTCGCATTTTTAGATTGTGTATTTCTTATATATAAAATCAGAATGATTTCTATTACTGAGAGTCTCCCCACAAAGAAATTGGTAATTTCTGTTATGTTTCATATGGTATATGAAGTAGGAAAATCATTCTTATTTGATACTAAAATGTTTCTTTAGAAAGGCTTGTTGGAACTGAAAATATCTTGAATGTTTTGTCTCGGGTTTGGACCACTGCAAGAAGCATTCAACCAATGGTTAATTGGGATTAAAGTTTAATCTTTTAATATATGACTTTAGGACTGCCGCAAATGGAGGCACTCATTTTCTCTTCTCCGTTGCAACGCACGGGCATTGTGCTAGTATCTTTTATAGAAGAAATTTTATTAATATTCGACAATATCTCTACATAGTTGTATTCGATTTTATGAAAAATAGCAGCGGTAAGAGCATTGTCCAGTCCGTTTCCAATTCTAAGAATAGCGGAGGATTTGGTGCATCGACGTTTTCCTATACTTGAAGCACAAGACGGGGAAGCATAACGTGGAGCACGCAGGACTGGTGACACGAATCTCGAGGGAAATCTAGCCACCGAGTCCACCTCCGCGCAGCATCAGAAAACCCTCCCTAAAACCCCACCTCCCTGTTCTCTCCCCCGTCGACGGCGCAGCCAAAACACGCGAAACCTACCCAACCCCAAATCGAACACGCACCGATCACCTCTCGCCGCCGCCATGGGCTCCACAGTCAGCCGCGAGGATCCTCCTACTCCTGATCCAACTCCCGTCTACGCGCCACCTTCTCCCTACGCCGTGGAGCCCCCCACGCCGTTGACGCCCCCGCAGGGGGAAAAGGCGGCGGCGGAGGAGAAGGTGGACTACATGAACCTCCCCGTGCCTCTCCCCTACGAAGAGATCCAGCGCGAGGCATACAGTAAGAAGAATCGCCCTCCCCCTCCCTTGTCTCTTGTCTGTGGCATCACCGCCAATCGAATCGAATCGATTGTTAATGCTGCGATCTTCATGTTGTTTGTTACAGTGTCGCTAAGACCCGAGCTGTTTGAGGGATTCCGCTTTGATATGACCAAGATGCTCGGCCAGTACTTCGCTTTGAGCCATAAGTACGCTCTGCCCGATGTCCACCGTCTATTTTCTTGTAATTTGTTAGCAATCTTGGCTCTAGTGTTAAAGTTCTATTGCGTGATTTTTCCAGTGTGTCCATGGGATCCCTGGAGGTCCCTTCACAGGGGCCTGAGGTGATCAAGGTCCCCACCAAAAGCTACCAGTTCGGTGCCAACTTTTTCGATCCCTCGGTACGTACTCTATCAGGTTAAACTCATGTGTTTTGTGTGCTTCTTATCTTTTGATCTAAATGTGTTTCTCTCCTTAGATGATGCTCATCGGTAGGATCTCGCAAGACGGACAGTTGAATGCGCGTGTCAAGTATGATCTCACAAGCAATATTGTCCTGAAAATAAATGCTCAGGTGACTGATTTGGTACCGCAGCTTAAATATGAGCTTTGCTCCTCTGAATGTCATACCTCCTTAAATATATTGGTTAACTTTTTTGTTTTGTTTTGGCAGTTGACAAACGAGCCTCAGTATTCCCAAGGCATACTTAGTTTTGATTATAAGGTAGGTCTCCTTTTGAGCACTTACTTATTTCCTGATTTTGCAAGTCATTGCTTTTTTATCTATCTTATTTGACGGGCAGCGCCATGCTACTTGCTGTCCAACAAGGAATTATGATACCATGTCCCGCATTGTTCTGTTGATAAATACAACATTCTTTTGCTCTCAGATTATTGCTGTGGGCTTATATGTCTTATCACATCAATTTCCTTTTGAGTTGAACTTGGAATCTAGCTCAGAAATTTGTGCTGTTTTTTATTAAACTTGTTTTGCATCTGAGATTTGTGCTTCCACAATTTTTCTGACGAATTTGGTTTATCGATATTGCCTTTTTGAGGTAATTGCTAATGGGGACACAAGTTACAGATGAATAGCTGACCCTGCAATGTTGTCCCATAGGAAAACAGGAACCCTGATCTAGTTTGTTCTAGTATCCTTCTGAATGGTTTATACTTTCTAGAGAAAAATGATGTCATTGTTGCATTCACTGTTTCTCTAATTTTGTGTAGTCTTACGTACTTGGTTCCAGAAAACCTGTAGATACCCAAGTATGATATGTAGTTTTAGGTACTTAATGCTTAGTGCCATATTTGAGAAAACTATGGTATTTACCTTCTTCGTATGATGTGATAAATTTATCTGTCTGAAGATCTGCATGATTTTGTACCTTATTTTGCTCTGGTGTCATTTATTCCAGGGCAAAGATTCTAGATCCACATTTCAATTTGGGAACAATGGCTTCTATGGAGGGAACTACATCCAGGTGTGTTACTTTTTTTAGATGATGCAGCAATTAATTTCAATGTTTGCACATAAAAACCATTCCATAACTGGAACAATAACTGCACTGTGATACCATGAATATAAATTTTGTATCTATTTGATGATAAAGCAGTATATCAACCTTTTGTGACTACATGTGGAAAATATGGTGATGTTTTTAAATAATTTTTTAATGGAAGTATACATTTTGTAACTTTGAGCATTGATTCAGGCATCTGAAGTCTTGTGCAATTTAATTATCCATTGTGGAAAACTATAATTCTTTTGACCATTTATGCATGCAGCGAAACTTCAGTGTTGTAGCAGAATTGTCATGTTGATAAATAAAAAAATCAAATCAGGACTTGTGTAATAAGTTAATAAAACATAAAGATTCCTACTTTTTTTAATCTGCTCGAAATTTATCTGTCGAGAGAAGCTTGGGATTCATATTAAGGAGAACCAAACTTTCGAAGCCAAATTATTTCTTATCAATTGGTACAGTAACCATGGAACCATCATTCCACTCTTTAGTTAGACAGTAACGGAAACGTTCTTTCCCTAATAGTTTGTTGAATATACTTGAGGATGGAATAATGATATAGATAAGACTGTTTTGCTCATGTTGTCTTAAATTTAACATACATCTGAAGAGTTAAGAGAGAAACATTGCTGTGATGGTGTATTCAGCGAATCTGTTTTGTTCTTTCATTTTGATACTTAGATCACAAGTGAACATATTGTGCATTTCAGAGTGTCACGAAGAATCTCTCCTTGGGAACTGAAGCATTTTGGCTTGGAGAACAGCGGAAATCAGGAGTTGGTTTTGTTGCTAGATATGACACGAAGAAAATGGTGAGTTTTTTTTTTTTTTTGCATCTGTTGAACTGTTCATAATTGTGATCCCTTATAAAATAGTTAGGCATTTGGAATATATTACTCCCTCCGTCCCAAATTAGCATTTATGAAACTGTATAATCACTTGATCAGTTTTGGCCTACTGATCCTTTTGACCAAACTGAGATATGCCAACTTACATTGTTACCCAACATTGTACTTACTAAATTGTCACAAGATATACTATAGAACTGATGTTGATATTACTTTATTGAGTTATTGACAATTGGCAACTGATGGTGAGTGAAGAATAAATTGAAAAATATGATATACTACAAACCAGATGCATTATTATTCAATGCCATATATGGTCTGAAGCTGCATTTATGAAATTGTATAATCACTTGATCAGTTTTGGCCTGCTGATCCTTTTGACCAAACTGAGATATGCCAGCTTACATTGTACTCAGTAAATTGTCACAAGATATAATATAGAACTGATGATATTACTTTATTGAGTTATTGACAATTGGCAATTGATGGTGGGTGAAGAATAAATTGAAAAATATGATATTTTATTTTGTATTTGCTATCTGATAGAGCCATGTCACTTCTATTTTCAGGTTGCAACTGGACAAATTGCAAGCACTGGAGTGGTTTCACTGGGTTATGTTCAGAAAGTTAACGAAAAGGTTAAAATTCTATCACAGCATTTTGAAACATTTTTCTGTTATTATCTTCTTCATTCAAATTAATAAGCTTTTCTTGATGCAGGTTTCCCTTGCTACTGATTTCATGTACAATCATTTGTCAAAAGATGTAACAGCAAGTGTTGGTTACGATTATATTCTGAGACAGGTATGCCAGATGCATTGCAGTTTGGTTTGACATCTTTGTTTCCCATGTATTGTGGATTTCATGTACATATGACAAAAGACGTAACAGCAAGTTTGGTTGTACCATGATTGGTTTTCATTTTGTAGACATTCATTGCCTTGGCGTGACATTCAGAATATAGAAACAACCACAAATTTATGCCTTATCCAACTATTTCTCTTGAATTACATTTTTGCTCACATTGCATTCTAACTTTTCTTGGAAAACATTTAAATTGTTGTTTTAACATTTTCGCATTCTAACATCTTTTCTCCACAATGTATTCTTGAATTGTTTCAAAATTGTTAGTGCTAAATTGTTGCTCAACATTCATTCTATCGTTGTTGCTCGAGAGATATATATTACAAAAAAAGAAATACACTGAAGTTCTTTTAAAATATCTTTTCTGTTGAATTGTTTTCGGGTAGTTCATGTTTGAGTTACATGCGGAAAGCTAAGTGAAATATGCACTGTTGCTCAACATTGCAGTGCCGTTTGAGGGGAAAGGTTGATACCAATGGCGTGGTTTCTGCTCTTTTGGAGGAGAGATTGACCCCAGGCCTTCATTTACTTCTTTCGGCAGAGGTCAGCTTACTTCTTCCCTTTTTAATATGTTGGATATGAATGATGCCTCAAATCTGAATGGTGGCCTGTTATGGCTATATGCATACAAATATATTATGGTTAAGATGTACTCCCTCCGTTCAACAATAGATGACTTCTGTTTCTCTATATATAGATGTATCTAGACGTGTTTTAGTTTTAGATACATCCATATATAGACAAATGCAAGTCATCTATTGTTGAACGGAGGGAGTAATACCTCTGGTCCATAATTCTTGTCGTGGGTTTAGTTCAATTTGAACTAAAACCATGACAAGAATAATGGAACAGAGGGAGTATCTTTCAATACTTTATCCTGATAGGACATGTTTTGAGGAGGGCTACCTAGACATAAGAAGTATGATATTTGAGTCCAAATGCTGATTTTAATATACTACCTGTGCAGCTTGATCACTGGAAGAAAGATTACAAATTTGGGGTTGGCCTGACGATCGGAGAGTAAAGATAACTATAGTAATTCTAAAAGAGAGGCATGTAGTGTTATAGCAGTTGGCATTTGTCGACAAGGATTCAATATGTCACTTAGTCATATCTGCCTCGGTGGCAATTCAAGTCGTTTTGTTTTCTGTTATGGATTTGTCTGCTGTGTCCTTCGGCTCATCACCTTGGAAACGCCTTGTCATCAGGTTAAACTGGTTGCGCTCTTGAGTTAGGCTGAGCCAGGGAATCTGAATACGGTACTACTATATTCTTACAATTTAGTGTAAATCTTGGGTAAATTTTGGTTGCGCGATGATATTCAGTCTTTTATCATTTTACGAAATCCTCCCGGTGCGTTTTAAGGCCGATCAGCATCGTCAAACCTCTGGCCTTTAATGCTCACATTCATGTCAAGATTAAATGCATCCGTGTAATTTCATTTTGGTCGCCATCTCTATCAGGCAGCAGGCGCCTCTGTTCTCCCCTGGGTAGAACCATTCTCTGCGCTCTCTTCCATCTTCCTCCCTTCCCCGCCGATGGCACCTCGTCATCTCTCGCTCTAGAGATTTTAAGTACAAAATGCTTTCCGTCAAGTGCGCGAGCGCTCGCTCGCTCCCGCTAATTCCCAGTTCACTTTTGTCCTGTTCCCGCTAATATTTATCTTTTGTTTCTCCTGCTCGCTGCATGCAGCGATTAGAGTTTTACGTGGTATAATTTCTACAGATATGCAGTTACATTACGTGAGCTCTTTTTTTTAGCTGGCCATGCACATGCACCAAAAGTTATCTATTCCTTTTTTTTAATCTTTACCTATATATATATTATATTATATATATTATATATATATATATATAATAAAGACATTAAGGTTTCAGCCAAAATTTTCGTCCAACATACAATGACCGATTTACCCTTTCACTGAATGAGATTATACCGTTCGTTCGTTTCCGTCACGGCTGGTTCTTGTTCGTACGTATCAGGTCCGGTCGGTAGGAGTGTGCGTATATACTCCTACACCGCTCGATCTAGGTATCCAGACAAACTCGATCTGCGGACAATCTTCGCTTGCGGAATAAATTGAATTTTGTCTGTCACCGGCAAAAGAGGACGGGCGCAGAGCGGCGGACACACATGAGGAGAGCACGGCGGCAGGATGCAAGGAGGCCGGCGAGCGCGCGGTCTCAAGTACATTTACATGCCCTTGATCGACGCGCGGAGGCTAGGGAAGAAGCAACTTAGCAGAGGTAAGGAAGAAGAGACGGGGGTGCTGCCACACTCATACGTCGACTCGTTGCTGGACATGAGGCTCGCCTTCGACGGCGGCCGTTTGCTCGCGGACATTGAGATAGTTGCCCTCTACTCCGAGCTGTTCATACAAGGCTCGGAAAACATGGTGACGGAGCTTGAGTGGATCATGGCCGAGCTCACAAAGAACCTTGGCATCCAGAAAAAGCTACAAGACGAGATGGTAGCAGTTTCCGGCGGAGGACACTTATGTGACGAGGAGGACCTACTACAGAAGGCGACATACCTACGGTCGGTGATGCTAGAGAGCCTCCGGTGCCACCCACCGGGCCACATGTTGGTGCCTCACGCCACAGTGGACGACGTCGAGCTCGCCGGGTCATCCCCAAGGGAACACAGGTGAACTTCATGGTGGCGGGTACGTCATCCCCAAGGGAAAGGCATGGATGCCGGCGGGGTCGGGTGTTGTAGACAAAACCGAGGAGCAGATGGGTGACTTCCGGTTTGACACCATCAAGAAGGGAACAACAGCGAGGTTGTTGCCGGGTGAATACAAACTGCCATGGACACCAGGGTACTCGTGGTAGTTGCTCTCTCGCGCTTGCTTGCAAAATCGTAGTAACACTATAGACAAGAGCTTAATCGCCTTGGAGTTTTGGACATAATACAGAGTCGAGGAGATGATACCAACTAATTTTGTACGTCTCTCCAAATCCACCATCGCGCGATATTTATTCCTGATTGATCTGTGCGTTAGACATGTTATGTGATTACCAATCCGTTTCTTCCGTTTGGTGTTCGGGCCAAGTAATTGAAAGTGTAGATCGCGTCTTCGCACATTCGATTGCCTCCTTACGCACGCATGCAAGAAGGCCGCGGTGACGCGGGACAACGTTCCCCAACACCAACGCAAAGAATGCATTCCCGTCTACTGCTTCTGCTGAATGATCAGCGTAGTCCTAAAGGCCTTCAATGCCGGCATGGTCACAAAGACTTTGGGAGCTTGATGGGACACCACATGCAAGAAATGTGAAATGACCATCACAAGTTCAACTTGGTCCCACACGTGTCGCTGAAATAAACAACACCATCCTCCTCAAAATGCAAGTCCTATTAGCCCTACGTCGAACTTCTAATTCTTTATCGAGCTGATAGAAATATGCTCTGGTATCTCTAAAACCTAATATATACACTATTGTAAATATATCTGGTGATGCAGTGGTCTTGGTTTGGCACTATAGATGTTTCTTCAAACTTTGTTATATTTGACTCAACCCCACATGTGATTCGCGAACTAACCAGCACACCGGTGGTTGTTCTTCCATCGCAATCCACCGGACTCCATCGAAGGTTAGTGAGAGTGTCATAACATTCGCCCGATTCTTGATCCAGGTGCGTCGGGCCATGTAGTCGGGCGGCCATGTCGGTGGCTTTTCTGCGGACGATGTTGGTGATTACAAAAAGGACGACAAATATGCCCGACCACTACCACATCGAGGTGACACTAGGACAACACGATTTGAGAGTTACAAGTCATACCATATGGTTGTGCCACGAAAAGACCTTCTTTAGAGGGATCTTCCTACGGATGAATATCGTCATCTCTCTGGAATGGTGTGTGGAAGTTGAATGGATCTTTGGGAGTCGATACATACTTGAAATCTCAAGCGACCTGAAGCGGTTGGCATTGGACACACCTAATCAGGAAGTTGGCTTACTTAGACGACACGTGGGGGCTAAAAAAAAAATTTGGTCGTTTCCACGACATAGATTTTTCATCTCCCGTTGCAACGCACGGGTATGTTTGCTAGTGTATGAATATGTATTTTTAGCCGGCTATGTGTGCAGACGCGGTCGAAACACGCGCGCGTTGTGGCCCACTCTGGATTAGCCTCCCGCTACCGTTCTATTCACTTCGTGGAAAATACGTGTTCTATTTTTTTTACCCCGCTCATATATTCCCTTTTTTTAGCTTTCAATGGATTTAAATTGTTTGAAAGCATGTCCCCATTCCCCTTTCCCTTCCCCTACATATTTCCTCTGTCTTCGGTGACGTCATCGACGACAGTCCATCTCCACCGTCGATGACCGCGTCCTTTCCCTTGTGGGCGACCTGCGCCTTCTCCGCCGTTGAGAACCCTCCTTCTCCACCGTCGAGACCGGCTTTCTCGAGCGAAGACGACTTCCACTCTCATCCGCTTGCCACTTTGGAGGCTGCCGATACTCACCTTTCGTCGCGAGCGCAACTCCGACGAGTCACCAGCTCAGCCCAGCACTCATGAAGCGTATGAATCTCGATGCCGTTTTCTTCGGATTTCTTTTTTCCCATGACTTTTGATTTTTGTTCTATTTTTATGCATCAGGGTAGCCCACCATGTCCAGATCTAAACGAAACGTGACGGTATACGGCCATCGACACTTTCTGAACGAGATTTCCTGGTTATTATTTCGGTTAGTGTTCTTACACTCTGGAAATTTGTATCGGTTTGCTATAGGATTTTTTAAAATTTTTAGCGCCTGAATTTTGTTGTGTCGTCTGATGTAATCATAAGGGTAGAGTTCTATCCAATTCTACCTGTTATTAGATCCACCGTAGTTGTTGTGATTAGCTCCATACATTTTTTTCTCTCTGATTTTGTCTGTATATATAGTTTGGCAGAGGTTGCAACTAGATTTTTGTTGTCATGAGTAGTCATTTTTGCTGTTAATAATTTATCTAGGTAATGAAATCTGAATTGTGTTTCTGATGCTAGGACATAGTTAGAATATTTTTTACATAGATCAATTGTTAGTTAAGGTGGCCATCAACAGTTTGATGTGTGTCTGTATATAAATACAATTTCTATATAAGCTTCATGCATGCTTTTGTGTGTGCAGGTTTCCCTTTTCTTGTATTTTCTTATCAAAATGACTGGTAAACGGAAGTGCGAGGCGCCGAATGTGGAAGGTCGATTAGCCGCAGCTAGTGAGCGTGCTAGGAATCGGGCATTTCCAATCTGTTTAGTCAAATATTTTTTAAAGAATGTTATCAGGTGTGATGAGGGGAAATTACCAATGCCAATAACCTACTTTTTGATAAATTTATCAAGTATGGCGAGGGAAAATTACCAGACTAAAAATCAATTTCCTTTTTGTTACCAAGTGTGACGAATGAAAATTACCAAACCTAATTTGCTATTGAAAATGTTACCAAGTGTTCTGAATGAAAATTACAAACAGTTAAAATACTACATTTAAAAAAAAATGTTATCAAGGACGATGAATGAAAAATAACAAACCTTGAAAAATCTATATATTTTTAATAATGTTTTTACCAAGTATGATGAATGAAAATGACCAAACTTAAAAAATAATATTTTGATATATTTTTTTAATAATGTTACCAAGTAAGATGAATGAAAATTACTAACATTTAAAAACCTATATTTTTTTTCTAAGAATGTTGTTAAGGGGTGATGAATGAAAATACCTACCTTTAAAAACTTTTTTTTAAATAATGTTATCAAGGCCGATGAATGAAAATTACCAACTTTTTGAAAAACTATATATTTTTTCAAGAATGTTATCAAGGGTGATGAATTAAAAATACCAATCTGCGAAAATCTAGATGAGAATATTACCAAGGGTGATGAATGAAAACTACCAACCTATTAAAAACCTATATATTTTTAAGAATGTTACCAAGGGGTGATGAATGAAAATCATCTACCTATTAAAAACCTATATATTTTTCAAGAATGTTATCAAGAGTGATGAATGAAAATTACCAACCTATGTAAAACTAGCTGAGAATGTTATCAAAGGGTGATGAATAAAAATTACCAACCCGTGGAAAACTAGTTGAGAATGTTATCAAGGGTGATGAATGTAAATTACACCTTTCAAAAATCTAAATATTTTTTCAAGAATGTTATCAAGAGTGATGAATGAAAATCGCCAACCTGTGAAAAACAGTTGAGAATGTTTACCAAGGGTGGATGAATGAAAATTACCAACCTATTAAAATCCTATATATTTTCAAGAGTGTTATCAAGGGTGATGAATGAAAATTACCAACTTGTGAAAAACTAGCTGAGAATGTTATCAAGGGCGACGAATGAAAATTACCAACCTATGAAAAACTAGTTGAGAATGTTTATCAAGGGTGATGAATGTAAATTACTAGCCTTTTAAAAACCTATATATATATATTTTATTTTTTTCGAGAATGTTATCAAGGGTTGTAAATGAAAATCACCAACCTGTGAAAAACTAGCTGAGAATGTTATCAAGGATGATGAATGAAAATTACCCATCTTTTTTGAAAAACTAGTTGAGAATATTATCAAGGGTGATGAATGTAAATTACCAACCTTTTAAAAACCTATATATTTTTTTCAAGAATGTTTTATCAAGGGCGATGAATGAAAATTACCAACATGTGAAAAACTAGCTGAGAATGTTATCAAGGGAGATGAATGAAAATTACCAACATGTGAAAAACTAGTTGAGAATGTTTACCAAGGGTGATGAATGAAAATTACCAACCTTTTATAAACCTATATATTTTTTCAATAATGTTATCAAGGTTTATGAATCAAAATTACTAACCTTTTAAAAACCTATATATTTTTACAGGAATGTTATCAAGGGCGATGTGCTTGGTAATATCATCTACTAATTTTTAGCTTGATAAGTTGTGTTTAGATACTTGGTAACACATTTACTAGTTTAGTATTGGTGACTTTTTTATTTTGGGTTGGTAACATCATCTACTAGTTTTTAGCTTGGTAATTTGATAGGTCACAGTCATCGTCTTCGCGCCAGTTTCGAGGACGTCACAACGAGCCGCCCTGTCGTACTACAACGTAGTGCAGGGTCCCGCCGTGTTTCCCCACGTGGCGGCGGTAACGCCCGCGATGGCTCGTCTACCCCACCAATTTTAAATAGAGGCTACTTGTCTCTCCCGCCTTCCAACTCTCCGCGCCGATCACCTCTCTCTCCCACGTGCACCGTCTCCCCAACACTCGCCACTCGCCGCCGCGAATTGCATCCAACATGATTTCACCGGCGAACGGCATCAGCCTGCGCTCACTACTGAAGGAAGAGGCAGAGGCATTGTTCCATGCGTGGTACCCGAGCCCCCCGGATGCCAGTCACGACTTCACCCTAGGCGTCAGTGGTGTGCTGGTCCCTGATCCTCCTCGGGCGCGAGACAGGGACTGGGGCGCCCACGTGATGTAGCAATACACACGCGGGGTCACCACCGAGCAGCTTCAACAGCCGGAAGTGGGCCCGGCAAATGAGGATCACTACAACGCCGAGTTCCGCCGCATCCACGCCGAGCGGATAAACTGGTGGGATGGCTCGGGACCGACGCCCTTGGCGAGGGAGAAGAACGTGCCCGGGCGCCACACATTATGGAGCGTGCCGGGGCGCACACTCCATGCCCTCATGGACCACATCGCAGCCGGCCGCGAGCGCCTCGAAACGCCCCCGGAGTACTTCGCGTCGGCGCCGCCACCGATGAACCAATGAGAGCCAAGGAGGACCGCGTCCCTGACGACGTCTTTCTCACGCTCTTCCTGCTCCCGCTCGACGCCTCCGTCGTCTCTCATGCCCCCAAGATTGAGCCAGGAACGACGGAGAGGAGTCGCCTGGGCGCCCTCGTCATCAACAATGGTGCCGCCTCCCGCTCTACCGGGCACCGCCCATCAAGAAGGTGGAGGTGAAGATGGAGACGCCATCTACAATGATGCAAGAGTTAATCAACACACAACAGTGGAACGGCTCCACCGACGACCATGAAGGAAATGCTGCCACGTACTAAACGTCCATGAACGACGTACCGTCCTGCCCCTGTCGAAGGCGTGCACGTGGACGCTCCAGGACGACCTGGCGATCATCGGGGCGAACGTCGTCGACCTCGACGACAACAAAGACGGTGGCGGTTTTAGCACCGACGCCAACGACGGCGAGGTGGGGCCGAGCAACCCATGCGGCAGCGACGACGGCAACACCCTCAAGAAGGAGGACTATGACGTCATCTGGCATTATCGCTAGATTATTTTATTTTTAGTTAAATTTCGTTCAAATTTATTAAAATCCTAAGAATTTAACTGAATTTGGTTGAAATTCAAGTTTGATTTTTTTCCAATCTTTTTAGGGGCCGGCGAGTCGGGAGGGGCGACCCTTATTTGCGTCGTTACTCCCCCCTTAGAGCGTCGAGTGGAGATGCTCTAAGATAGCTAAGCCCGATCGTTATCGTAGTAGACATTTATGTTAAAAAAAATCTAATTTTTTTTACACTAGTTGGAAGTGAGATTTTCCCATCTCCCACCCCTACCCTAAAATATCACTAGCCCAAAAAGGGAATTAGTTTTTGACGGGCTGGTTTATTTCAAGTAAAATAAAATCTTTTCTTTGTTTTGCCTAAAAAGGGAAGAGTTGTTGCTCCTTTTGTTATTCAAATCGTGCGTAAGAGAAAGGAAAAATAGTCGACGTCTTGGGCAAAGTTTTTGGCGCGAGCGGTCACACGCTTCTCAGAGACGGTGAATACATTTTTTTGTTTGATAATTTACTCAGTAAATATTTTTGTACAACATGTTGGTATTTTTTCTACTAGATTTACAGTCTTTACACTAGTTGGAAGTGGGAAATTTTTATACTAGTTGAAAGTGGAATTTTTTATACAAGTTGGAAGTGAATTTTTTCAATCTCCCACCCTTTTTTTGTTACCCTAAAAATCACTACCCAAAAAGAGAATTTATTTAGTAGGCCTTTTTTTTTCTATAAGTGAAATAACAACTTAGAGGATTAAAGGGAATAATCTGACTCGGTCTCCGGTTTTTTTGCGCGGCAAAATGTTAGGATTGCGTGAACACAGGAAAGGAACCGATCGATCCAATGGCCTACGGCCCAAAAAGAGAATAGGAGCACATGACCTACGTTTACAGTAAAAGCACCGGTCCATCGTTAGGAACGATCCTGTCGCGCGCGCGAGCAGGCTAGCCTTGCCCTTTTAAGTAGCTAGTTGCGACGGAAGCAGACTTCCTGCTTGTTGGCACCTGGCCTTCTCAACGGCCATGAGATGGCCAGCAATGAAAAAACCGACGGATTGATTCTAGTGCTGATTGAAGTGTATCGGACACAAACCATCAGACGTAGCAGCTTGTTTGCCAGTGGCGGAGCCGGCATACCCGGGAGCCAAGCCGTGGTGCGTGAAGGTGCAGTCTAGCAGAGGAAAACTGACAGGGCACGTTTGATAGGCTGCATAAATTTCTTACTCCGTGGGGCTTTCCCTTTGGGGTCTGGCCGGAGACAACCACCTCCAAAACCGTGTTATGAATCTTTATGGCATCAATGTCACTCATCTGTACACTGCGTTTGGTAGCCTGCAGTCACCCCCAAGTTTGTGGTTAGTCTTAACGAAGAGGTTGAAATGATACAGAAGCACACACGTTTGGGACATGTCTATGTGACATACCCATGACGAGTGGTAAGCACGAGGACGACACCGACGCTGGCGACGGAGGTCGCCGACAAAGTTTATGGCAGCTGCGTATGGCAACGATGGAGAGCAGAGTTGAGTAACAAGGACATGTTGAGTAACACACCACAAACATGTTCTGGCACACACCGCTGGGCGAGGAGTCTGCGGCGGCTGCGAGCGGTGACAACTGAGCACATCCCACAGAGACGTAGGTGAGACTGCTGCTAGAACGACGGAGTTCATGACGGCGACCGGCGATAGAGCGGAGGTTGAAGAAAACACATAGATGAAGCACAATTTAAATGCGCATAGGTAGGTACAGTACAAGATATATTCGTCTATGACCACCGAAACGCAAATCTTACAACACGAGAGTTGTGTAAAATGGCGAGGTAAAGCTACTCCTCGAAGGAAAATTCAAACGATCTACTGTGTGCGATTAATTTGACAAAATTCATCTAACAAAATTTCAAACATGAACACGAAATTCAAAATTAACGCTTAACAAAAATCAGAATAGATTGTCGGAATGGAACCACATCATCAATATGCATCATTTTCATGTACAGTTTATTATGAATCGACTATTGTAGTATTGATTATAGCGAAAAAAATAAAAAAGAGTAAGTGATGAGGACATCCCTATCTCTTCACCAACACACACACATGATAATGTTGCTGCTCAAGATAACAGTAATAGAGTGAAACTTGGACCTATGACAAGATCAAGAACCAAGTTATTAGAACAAGTCTTAATAGAATTTGATGTTTGTGATCATGAGAATTTTATACTGCCTAAGTCTATGCATTTATGTATGATCAGGGTTGTTGATAACACAAACATGAATGGAGAGGAGCATCAAGAGGATCTGGAAAACAAGAAGCAGCAGCTGGAAAACATAAGCCACAAGATGGAAAACAAGGTGGAGCTGCCGAAAAATGAAAGAGAAATGCATGAAGGCACAGAGAGTGGCGCACCACACCATGTGGATACGCCAGGAGAGTCCTAATAGAACAGGAAAAACAGGACCTGCGAGTCCTTATTTGTCTGGACTCTCACATAGTCGGTTTGTGTTTTTAAATTCCAGACAGAGTCCTAGTAGATTACAATAAGGAGGAGGTGCGCCCACCCCTTTGGCCGCACCCCTACCTCCCCTTAAATAGCTGGCCCCTGCGCCACAATTAGGTTAGACCAGGTTTTAGACAATTTCCCTTACACCTCTAGATTGTATTGCTTTGTAAGCTTTGATCTTGAAGTAAAGAACCCCTTGCAAAGTCTGCGTGATATCTACTATTCCATTGGGAATTAGAAGGTACAAGACCACTAGTAGTCGGTTGATTACTTGTGCAAGAGTGTGCAGTTGAGAATATCCACAGGGATTGAAAGTTGTTGCATTGGCAACCAGGTATCATCCAGGGGAGATTTCAGTGAAACATAGTTATCAAAATTATCAGTGTTGCTCTTTGAGAAGATTGGGACACCCCATATCATCTTGGTATCAGATTTTTAATTTGCCTCTTTGAGTAATTTTGTTTTCCCTAATTCTTAGATTGTTTTCTTCCTACCCGTAAAAAGGCACACAAAAAGAGAGAGATTAGAGTTTGCCATCGACTAGATCAACACCCATTTGCTTCTTCTTTTGCTGTTTTCTGTTGATTTTGTGTCCCCGTTTTCTTTTTGTGTCTTTGTGTTTTTAGGGTTAGGGTTCTTGTTTCTATTTTGAGTTCATCTTCTAGTTCCTCAATATCCGAAAAGGTCACACCAAAAAATCTTGCAGTTGCAAGAATACTGAGATTGGACCGATGACGTTTGGGAAAGCAATCATATACCACTTGCATTGCGAGTTGGAATTGTTTCCTATTCAAGATCTAACTTTCCATCCGAGGTACTACATCAATTTGGTTCGGAAAACAACCTATACTAGCTCCAATCCGTGAGACTAGATTGTTTCCTAGCCGAATCCTAGTCAAATCCGAGTCCTACAGGGAGTGCTACGAGTTGCTGTTTTTCCTGCCGTGCAGAGTAAAATATTTGCTTGATACAGATTGGTTTCAGATCCATCCAAGTTGCCACAAAATTCTACACTAAATTTCGACAAGGAATACTATTTCTATTCGGATTCATATACAATCTCTGCCCGGCAGAGTTTCGACCAGTTTTCTGCCCAATCTGAGACCTACTCCTATAAGGAGTGCTGCCCGACACAATTTTTGTGTGTTTTTCTGCCATACCGAGTCCAACTCCAACACGGATCCGTTGTTTTTCTGCCGCAGAATATAGTGTGTCAAGTGCAATTTCCGCAGTTTTTGGCAGTTTTAGTCAACCAAATTTGACCGGCCATAACTTTTGCATACGAACTCCGTTTTTGACGCACGACCACTCAAAACGCTCAGGAGTAAAAAGTGCATCCAACCCAAACCCGTTCAGGAAAATTTTCATTTTTCCACTTTTAGTTTTCAGATTCGGCTAAAAATCGTTTTTCTCTAGTTTCTTTTGCAATTTTCTTATGTTTTCTATTCAGATATTTGTGAGAGTTAGCCACAAACTTTCTACAATTAATATTTGGGAGCCTACCTAGAAAAGACTAGCTAACATTGTGCTCACAGGATGCTCATAGGTTGTTTCTTTGTGTCATAACTGCTGTTTTCTTCATAGTTTGCTTATGTTTTCAGTATCGACCATTGCAGAAAAGTGAAAAGAGAAAAAAAGAGAGTATAAAAAGAGAGAGAGAGAAAAAGCAAAAGTGGCCGAAGCATTCATACATATATTTCTGTTTGGAGCTTGTTACTATCAATATCAAGTGTGACACTACTAGTTGAGCAATCTTGTGCCTCTTTTCATTGATCTACTTGCTAGTGTCTTTCCAGTGCTTGCAACAAATTCTACCATATACTCCCTCCGTATCAAAATATAAGATGTTTTAGCATTTTGTAGATATAATGTATCTAGACATGTTTTAGTGTGTAGATGCATATGCATCTTACACTAAAACATGTCTAGATACATATTGTCTAGGAAATGCTAAAACATCTTATATTTCGATACGGAGGGAGTAGTTGCCAAGCCACATTTTGTCTCCAAAGAGTGTGTGTGTGTTTCCTAGTAATTTTTATATCACAGTTGACCGTTATTTGGAGTTGCTATTTTGGTGTTGTTAGGTATCCCAACCAAGCCCCACCATATATCCTAATTATTTTCTTGCGATAACTGAGATCCCCGATATTCTCTTCTCACACTTGGTACATATAGTTGCCACGACTTGTTGGTGAAGTATTTTTCTATTCACTCTGAAGAAGTGAGATACACCATCATCTTACTGGATTGAGTGACTTGAGAGAAACAAGCACTCACCTATACTTGTTTTGGTTTCACTAACATAATGGATTCTATTAGTGCTCTTGTTGTGCAGGCAAAGAAGAAACCAGAGGATGTGGTGAAGTGGAATGAGTATGAGGCACTAAGAGATACCATGTACAAGAGAATAGCTTCGGAAATAGAGAAAAATGATGATACATTGAGACAAGAACTAAATACTCTAGATCTGAAGATGGAAGCTGATGCTACTCAAGAATCTGTTGATGTGCTACAAGAATATGTGAAAAATTTGACAAGACAGATTGCTAATTTAGCTACTCTAGTGCAACAAAGAGCTCCTAATGCTGGTGCACATGTGCATGATGAGAATGATCTTGAGCATGGCCGAGGCAATGCTGCCCATGGCCATGGAGGACTTGGTGCTAAGAGAGTACCAATGGCTGAACACAATAGGGAAGATGATGGTTTGGGAAAACCTAAATTTTCTATCCCTCCTTTCACATTTGATCATGATGATGTGGAAGAATATTTGTTATGTGAGCTGAAAATAGAGAATTTATGGAGATTACATGATTACACCGAGGATAGAAAAATAAAATTGGCATCTTCCGGGTTTGATGGCTATGCTCCTTTGTGGTGGGATAATATCACCCAATTGAGGGTAGAAGTTGGTGATCCAGAAATTGTTACATGGAGAACTATGAAGCAAGTAATCAGGGACAAATTTGTACCCAAGAATTACATTAGAACACTATATGATAAACTCCAGCCATTAAAGCAAGGCTCATTGTCAGTTGATGCTTATTATAGGGAGATGGAACTAATTCTCCAAAGAGCTCGAGTTAGAGAGGAGCCAGAACACACTATGCAACATTTTCTATCAGGGTTGCAATTTAAAATAAAGAGCATTGTGAGGCATCTCCAATATAATGACATGAATGAGTTGTTACATCATGCTAGAGAAGCTGAAGCACAATTAGCCGAGGAGACTAAGCTGAGTGCTAGAAGGAGTTTTGCTCCTAGAAATTCTTCCTTTTCGTCACCATCACCACAAGGGTCTCAATTCCGTGGTGCACTAACCTCAAAACCCGAGACTAGCACTTCTACTAGCAAGAAAACATCCCAACCAGCTGCAAGTTCTAGTAGTTTTACCATGTCCACATGAAGAAATAGAGATATGAGCTATCACACATGTGGAGGAAAAGGGCATTTCAAGAGAGATTGTCCTAATAAAAAGATCACACTTGTTAATGAGGATAATGAGTATGAAACATGTGATGATGTTGATCCAGATGAGGAGGATAATGATGATGTAGATGGTCCAGTTGATGCATATGCTACACATTATCCCACTATTGTTTGCACACAAAAATCTATGGCTTTGAGTGTTACACCAAGTCCAGAAAATCGGAGATGTAATTTGTTCCAAACTAAAGCTATTGTAGGCCCTCAAATGGCTTGCAAAGTTATTATTGATGGAGGGAGTTGCAGAAACTTAGCAAGCAGAGATTTATGTGCAAAGCTAAAGTTGAAATAGATCCCACACCCTCATCCTTATTACATTCAATGGTTAAGTGATAAAGAAGAAATGAAGGTGAGCTACATGGTGAGAGTTGAATTTCAAATTGGACCATACACATACACCATTGAGTGTGATGTGGTGCCAATGTCTGTTTGTCACATGTTCCTGGGAAGACCATGACAGTTTGACAGGAATGCTATACACAATGGAAGAGAAAATACATACCAGTTGAATTGGCATGGGAAGGACATAATTCTGAGGCCTATGACACCACAACAAATTGTAAATGAATCTCGTCAAAAAACAGAAGTGAATTTAGAAACTGAGAGTGAGAGAGATGAGATGAGAGGAAACAAAAATACTATGAGTGATAATAGCAAAGCCAAGCTGAGTGGTAAAAATAAAAGTGAGAGAGTGAGCCTATTATGCATGTTAGCCACCAAATATGACTTGAGAGAGTTTAGTGAGGATCCTAGTTTAGTACCTATAGTGCTCATGCACAAGGGATAAATTTTGGTTTCTAACGACATGACCCCTCTCTCTATTGGCGTTTCTAATGTGTTGCAGGAATTTGATGATGTGTTTCCGGAGGAAGTACCGGCAGGATTACCACCATTACGTGGCATCGAACACCAAATTTATTTGATACCTGGAGCCACATTACCAAACCGAGCCCCTTACAGGACTAATCTGTAACATCCTAGTGTTTGGGAGGTTATAAGGATCAAAATATAATATGTGCATTTACAAAGCATGCATCTAAAAATACGGAAATTTTTGGCGTGAAAGTTTAAACGAAGCAAAGTGACCAATGTTTCACTTGACATGATGAATTAGGTTTAGATCATCTTGTCAAGAGTACATTTGGAGTGATCTTTATAACAAGTATGTTAAGAAAATAAATCATCTGATAAGACAAACCAGAATTAGTTATGAACCACATTAACTTTCCACAACCTTAATCACAAGTCTCTGAGTGACTTGGGATAATTCACTAGGTATCTAGAACTCAAAGAGGGGTGAGAATCCAAATCACATAACCGATGATCATATTTTCACAAACTAGTAATGGACAACTTAATAACTTCAACATTAGAGTTACTGTATCCTCTAAAACATGAACTCCTTAGTTATCAATCAACTCACATAACACCTTTATAAATCATCTCATAACTATTAAGTAAATATTTAGAAGGGAATAACAAAGGTTCAATAGAACACAAATGATACAAACAAGTATGAACTCAAACCCCACAAGTGGGAAATGACATAATTCTTATTAATAACATATTTATGTAATATGTACATATCTCAAAATTACAAATGAAGAATATAAAATAACAACATGACACTCTGAGAAACCAACTAGCAACTCTGACTTAAATCATTAAAGTCCAGTACCTTTCATATGCTCATTGTCTCATTCATCTTATACAAGTGAGCATATGAAATCTCAAAACATTAGGGGATCATAGGTCTCAGAGGATCTCCTGAACGTGCTATGCATCACTCTGAACATCTGGTTATGGCCTAGAACATGATGAAACATGGCAACTTGCTCTTACACATAGGTGTGGATGCTGTCTCTCAACAGTCCACCCTGTCTGAATCTTTTGACAAGTGCATAGAAGGGGGATCTATCCATCCAAAGTATCTAGACAGCCTCTACCTCATTGTTGTTGTAGATATAGTTAAGATTAGCAATCCTCTCCTGATCTCTAGAGAACATAGGATCTCATGTGATCAGAGGAGTTGTGGTGCGCCTAACTACGATCTTGTGAATCAGGAGAATCTAGGCTTGACTCACAGCTATGAGGTTGCTGTAGGATTGCTCAAAACCAAACCGTCGTCCTAATTATGTTGGATGTGACACTAGGACCACCAAAATTGACAACACCGCTAAGTGAATATGAGGAGGAATGTGTTTTACCTTTGCTCATTGCATTGTCGATGGCGAAGACCAGACGGTGGCACCGTTGAAGAAGAGCGGCTCCTCCTTTCCGTACCAGTGCCGCCGTTGGTCTGTACGATGGACCAAAGCGAGGTGAGGTTAGCAAAGGGACGAAGTGGGCGCTTCGGTGCGGGCTGCCGGCTAGATCTGCAGTTGGTGAACATGCTGCCGCCGCCGCCGGTGTCGGAAGAAAAAGAGGGGAGGTGAGTGAATGGTGGGGGGTAGGGCGGTGAGGGATTTGTCTGGCGCGAAATGCCGCCGGAATTTCCCCATCTCTCGCCATCCCCGCTCAGCTCCCGCGCGCGCCCCGGCGCCTGCGTTTTGAAGCCACGCGGCTTGGCTCCACGGAAACTGCCGATTCGGCCGTTCCCATCGGGCCTGGCCCAGGACAACTTTAATCATCATGCGGGCGCCAAATTTAGGTGCATGCAACCAAACGAACGGCCCGCTTCGCTTCCCCATGGCCTGGTCCGACCTCCTGCAGGCTACCAAACGCTCCCTAGGTCTACGGATAGATCCCGTCATCCAGATCAGAGCGCGTTGCACAACTAGGTTGTCGGCCGCCACCGCGCAACCACGCTTCGCCCAAGTCAAGAGGAGAGGAGTGAATTGCCCCGAGCAATGGATCAGAACTGAGGATGGCGTGAACGCTGCCTCTCACAGCAACGCCTCGAGGTTGACCATTAGTATGTCCTTAGTTGGCTGCAACCCATGACCACGAAATTAGGATAATTGACTCTTACAAACCAATCCAGGCTATGACAATTATCTCTACTATAAATTTGAAAGTTGTTGTGATGGTACCTCCGTGGTACGTTGTACGTCAAAACGTGAGCTATGCGCGGTCTTAGGTAATTTGATTAGTTCCCCCTATTGAAGCCTTGGTACGTCATATGCTTATTTTAGCCCTTGACTGACCGCTCGGTGCCGGCTGGCTCAGTCAATAGCCAGTGCTGAATACGCGACCGTACCGTACTCAAATTGTTACGTCGAACCATCCATAAAATTAATTTACATTGCCCCATTGGTTTAGGTTCTTGTCAATGAGAACTCCAGGCCTTAAAATAGGGGATCCATAGATTTCCCTATATCAAATCGAGACAAGAATTGATTGAAATCGATTGTTCTAATCTATTAGAAGAACGAGATTGAGATTGGACTAGAGATTAAGCAAGAACTATGACGACCCACATACATAATTATAGTCGAAAAGGTTTGGCGACCACTTCGAGATCCACATGAGGCAGCAACGCTCGCACACACCACATGATCGTGGACGATTGCGTCAAAAATGGCTTTAGTCTTCACCATATCAACTACCTAAAATTATTCGTGCGAGAGCTCTTTTACGGTACCCGGGGATGAATATTAACCTTCCAATTGGTAGATCGAACTGCTATTACGAACCGCTACTGCTGGATTTTGACTCCCGTCTCGCGAGCAGTAGAGGGTTGCACCGGTAGGTAATTAGACTACTAGTATTGTCAGAAGGGCATTTTTGGTAGAACAAATTATAGTCCATTCGTTCTTCTCCTAGTTTCCCATCCAGATAGTTTCCCCCTCCTCCCATCTAGTCGCCAACACCCACCCCCGCTCAACCGCCGGTCACCCCCAGCGTCCTTCCTTGACGGCCATCGGACACCGGCACCACCCGCCCACCGCCTGCCTCCTCCCATCCCTCTAGAGCAGCCGCAGCTAGTCGCCAGCAACTACCCCCGATCCCCTTGTCGATTGCTCCACCGCTGGCCACCCCCAGCGTCCTACATCTGTAGGACCTTGACGGCTATCGGATGCCGCAACCGCCTGCCCACCACCAGCCTCCTCCTGAAGGGAATATGCCCGAGAGGCAATAATAAAGGGGTTATTATCTTATTCCTTGTTTATGATAAATGTTTATTTCTCATGCTAGAATTGTATTAACCGGAAACGTTGATACATGTGTGTCTGATAAACAAACAAGAGTTCCTAGTAACGCCTCTCGTTTAACTAGCTCGTTGATTAACTGATGATCAAGGTTTCCTGATCATGAACATTGGATGTTGTTAATAACGAGGTCATATCATTGGTAGAATGATGTGACGAACATAGACCCAAAGTTAATATAGCAATGCGATCAAGTCATTAAGTTTACATTGTTATATCAAACATACAAAGTAACTCTAATCCTGAGATCATGTCAATCACTAACACCGGAAGAGTGCTTTGATGTCATCAAACGTCACACCGTAATAGGGTGACTACAAAGATGTCGTTGGGTATTCGGAAAGTATTAGTTGAGGCTCATTGATTAAGAGTGGGATTTGTCCATCCAAATGACGGAGAGATATACTCTGGGCCCTCTCGGTGATATCACATCAAAACCGCTTGCAAGCACGTGACTAGGTCACAAGGATGTCATATCACAGAACGAGTAAAAGAGTACTTATCGGTAACGAGATTGAACTAGGTATTGTTGATACCAATGATCGGATCTCGGACAAGTAAAATATCGCGAGACAAAGGGAATTGGTTACGACGTTTATGGTTCACACGATCACTAGATTCATCGTTGAATGTGTAGGAGTCATTACAGATTTCCAGGTCCCGCTGTTGACTATTGATCGGAGAGGTGTCTCGATCATGTCTACATTATTCCTCAACCATAGGGTGACCCACTTAAGGTTTGATGACGCAATTGAGTGAATACGGAATATCGGAGAAAAGTTTGGACAACACCGAAATTGTTTCGGGGAATATTGACATAGTCACCAGAATTGTTTCAGGGAATATTGAAATAGTTCAAGGTGGTATATGTTAATGTTTGATTAACAAATAGATCAGGGGGTAAGTGTTAATGTTTGTTAATAGGATTAACAAATATTAAAATAAAGAAATGAAATTGTTGTATTTATTTATTAAAGAAAACTCTTGGAATTTTGAGTGGGAATTGATGAGAGAATGAGTGTGTATTGATGAGAGAATTGACTCCACCCACATGATGAGGGGAGAGGTGGAGGCACCAAAATTTCGTGGCTGCCTCCCCTCCTATATAAAGAGGGGTTGGACCTCCCTCTCCCCACACACTTGGTGTCATCTCCACCTCCCTCCTCCCGCTGATCCACCTCATGTTCATGCGCTTGGAGAAGCGCTGAATGAAGTTTTCTCCACCACACCACGATGTCGTGCTGCTGGAGTTCTACAGGATCCTCTACTTCCGCTGCCCCACTGGATCGAGGGAACAGAGGTCGTCATCGAGCTGTACGTGAGACCGAGTGCGGAAGCGCTGCCGGATTGCAGCGCTCATCTTCGCGATCTTGAGATCGATGTGAGTTCGACTGCATCACCAACGAGATTTGATCTCGCAACGCTTTGTTTCTACGAGGGTATGTTCTCCTTAAGACTTCCTATATGCTCGTTTCTTTCATCTCCTAGATTAGATCTTTCCCCTTTGGGTGTCTCCCGCGTAGGAATTTTTTTGTTTTCTATGCAACGAACCCCTACACATCCCATCCCTCCAAAGCCGCCGCAACTGGCGAAGTCGGAGGCCATGTGTGGCTCACCGACGTCCGCCTCCTCGCCCATGAGGTGTTGGGGAGGTAGGGACAACTTCCTCGCCCGACGTTCCACCACGAGCGCCACTCCAGCGCCGAGGCTATTCATAGTCGCCGGGGACGACCCCTCCCATGCGTGTCCAAATGTCGGCGTAATCAACCGCAAGCCACCGCAGCTGGCCAAGTCGTAGGCCATGTACGGCTTACCGATGGCCGCCTCCTCTTCCAAGAGGTGCTGGGGAGGTGCGGGACAACTTCCTCGCCCGACGTTCCACCAGAAGCGCTGCTCTGGCACCAATGCTGCTCACCGTCGCCGGGGACGGCCCATCCCATGCCTCTACCAACGCCGCGTAATCAATCGCGACTGGTGCTTCCTGCCGCGCCACCCTTAGCAGCAGGCATTTGGCGCTCGCCACCTCGCCATAGAGGGTGCCGCTCTTGCAACGGGAGGGGAGAGCAAGTGGCATCAGGAGAGGAGGCCGCTCAAGACGTTGATCAGAGATTTGTTTTCTCCCTGTAATATGTATACCCGTAAGTGACAGTTGATGGTGTAGATCTTGCACTCGTTGGGATACCCCAAGAGGAGGGTGTGATGAGCACATCGGTAGGAGTTTTCCCCTTAGTTAAGAACCAAGTTATCAATCCAGTAGGAGAAAGAGGACCTTCGGAAGGTTGATGCCACTGACGGTGGTAATGGCTCACTGGTGTGAGCAACAACGTGGAACCTGCACACAACACAACCAAAATACTTTGTCCCAACGGTACGGTGAGGTTGTCAATCTCACCGGTCTTGCTGAAAACAAAGATTAGACGTATAGTGTGGAAAATGGTGTATGCTTGCAGTAAGTAAAGAAAGCAGGAAATTGTAGAGGCTTGTTTAACAGTGTAATAAGATGGACCGGGGTTCATAGGTTCACTAGTGGTGTCTCTCCTTAAAAGATAGCATGCTGGGTGAACAACTTATAGCTGGGCGATTGACAAATATAGGTTGCACCGTAGTGCACATTCATGACATGATGACTACTATGATATTTAGTGTGGGCATTGCAACAATATACATAGATCGTAATCCAACTGTATCTATGACTAATAATCCACCCTCAGGTTGTCATCCGAACCCCCTTAGGTATTAAGTTGCAAGCAACAGATAACTGCATTAAACAAAGTGTGTAATGTAAGCACTGATTATGCACGCGGGCACTCTCACCGCAGTTTTCTCCCTAATGGAAACAACACATCCTCCCCCTTCACGTTTCTGTCACTCGAGCAAGGTGGTGAGGAGGCATGAAACCACTATTGAGCATAAATACTTCCTCTTGGAGTCACTAGCAACTACTTGGCCAGAGCAACCACTAGCAACGGAAAGCATACAAGATCACAAATAACATATGCAATAAAGACTATAATCAACTTGGCATAAGTTCAATATTCATCATATCCCAGCAAACACAACACATAGAATTACATAAGATCAATCTCGATCATGTTAGGCAGCTCACGAGATCTAAACATGGAGGCATATGAGGAGAAGACAACCATCTAACTACTGCTATGGACCCGTAGTCCAAGGATGAACTACTCACGCATCACTCCGGAGGCGAGCATGGTGATGAAGAGGCCTCCGGTGATGATCTCCTCTCCGGCAGGGTGCCGGAGACAGCTTCAGAAGCCCCCTGATCTAAGGTTGACGGTGACGGCGGCTGCGGAACTTTTCAGGGATATTTGATTAGGTGTTTAGGGTTTTCCATCCGGGAGGATTAAATAGGCGAAAGGGCAGAGGCAGTGGAGCTCTGGGGGCCCCACACCACCCCCTGGCGCGGCCAAGGGGGGGCCGCGCCACCCCATGGTGTAGGCCCCCTGATGCCCCTCTTCGTCTCCTCTTCAGTTTTCTGGATTCTTCCGGGGAAAATAGGACTTCCAGGCTTCAAACTTACCAATTTCGAGAATATTTCTAGAACAACTTTTCTGAAACTAAAAATAGCAGAAAACATGGAATTGGCTCTATGGCATCTTGTCAATAGGTTAGTCCGGAAAATCAATAAAAATGACATAAAGAAGGGAGAAAACATGTAGCAATTGGCATAATATCATCATGGAGTATCAGAAATTATAGATTCGCTGGTGTAGCGTTCCCACATTTAGATAATGCAAGAAGATATGTGTTATTGTGCTAGTCCCTGGATCAAATGTTAGCACCACATTACAAAATGAAATATCATGCAAATGCGTCAAAATCAATTACATCGCATGATTACAAAGATAAAATTACAACTTCCATAGTCTTAGAAGACTAGCAGAATACAAAATATTACAGCGGAAAACATAGTACAACATTGAGCCCATCTTCTTCATGTGCCACAGGAAAAACATGTTGGCGGTAGACTCGAGATCCTAAACGAAATCTTCACTCGTCATCAAATCCATCTGCAGGATGGAATATGCAGCCACAAGGGGGTCAGTGATGAGGTGTTGACCTCTAAGTTGGCCCGATCTTCACGAATCGACAAGAATGAACGAAGAACGCACGAAGAACGCGATGAACACGATGAACACGAGAGGGGGGATCGAGGGGAAATCGGGGGGAAACGCGAGGAAACACAAAAAGGGGAAGATAACTCGTGAAGCCTACGAGGGATCGCAAACCCAAGTCAACAACACGTTAATTGAAACCGATTCCTCTCACCGGTCGGTCCACCGATCCAACAAAAGCCACAAGGGGAAGGTTGGCAAGCACTACTAGAATCACAAGGTGAAAGAGTAGCTCCTTGGAGAGATCTTGATACGGTCCTAGATACACATCATAGGAGTAGCCTCGTAAGAGGAGTCACCTCACAAGAGGGATACAAGGGCATAGCCCGAAGTTCTCAAATCATCCCTAAACCCTAGATCTAGCCACCGGAGTCCCTTATATAGCCTAGGGGGTAGGTGGGTGAAAATGGGGCCAAAACGGTGTATTTCCGCACAAAAACAGGGCATCCCGGCCTGGGAGGCCGGGGTGGGGGCGCCCTCGGCCTGGTGCCCGGCCTGGGGCCAGGCTAGCCCGGCCTGAGGCTAGGTTGGGAGGCCGGATCCCTCGGGCTGGTGCCCGGCCTGGGGCCAGGCTAGCCCGACCTGAGGCCAGGGTGGGATGAGGAGGCCGGCCTGGGGCCAGGGTAGGCTGGCCTGAGGCCAGGGGAGGCCGGCCTGGCCGGGGGGGTGAGGCCGGGAGCCCCCTTTTCCCTCCGTTCTCCCACCTCGGAGGTCCAATCTTGACGCCGTCTTCACCCACTTCCTTCCTAGCTTCATGTGCATCTTCTTGGATGTGTTCTTGAGCATCTTGGGAACCTTCTTGGGTCTCCATGTGTTGATCCCACCTATGCATGTAGAGGGGTATTTCATGAGGTAGAGCACCGTTCACCAAGTCACTGGAAACATACGGAGATAGGAGTGAGTTCACCTTGTTGTGTATCGATGTTGTGCTTGGTTGAATACGGTGGGCTACATCATCTCCCCCTTGAAAAAGAGTCGTCCTCGACTCTTGTTCCATCCATATATGAGCAGGAGAAGGAATGTTGACGATGAAGATGTCGTTGAAGTTGAGCCGCTTGTCTAAGTTCATGTGATGGTAGGCTCGTAGTGGGGTGGTCCAAAGGTGATGAAGATCATGAAATGGTCCTCCTTGGATGGTTGAGGAGGATCTTGCGAGGCGGTGTAGTCGTTGAAGTTGAGCCTCTTATCGAAGATCATGCCAAGGTATGCTCGTGGAGGGTGTAGTCCAAAGGTGATAACGATCTTGACATGGTCCTCAATGGGTGGATGAGGATGATCTTGTGGAAGAGGTAGAGTGTAGATGAACTTGACGCATTGGTTGCACACCGCTCCATGGGTTGCATTGTTGTTGATGCTCGTGTCGAAGTCCATGTACCTCGTGGCGGTTGATGTGTAGTCGTGGTGATCATTGTCGTTGACGCGCTTGTCGAACTCCAAGTGCATCTTGACGAAGGGGATGTAGACGTGGTAGTCATTGTCGTTGACGCTCTTGTCGAACTCCAAGTACATCTTGACGTAGGGGATGTAGATGGAGAAGTCTTTGTCGTGGATGCACATGTGGAACTCCAAGTACATCTTGACATGAGGGATGTAGGCGTAGATGTCGTTGTCGTGGATGCGCTTGTCGAACTCCATGCACATTGTCGTGGTGGTGTCACGGCAGATGCCATGGGATGGCTAAAGATGTGGGGACGAAGGACGCTGGAGGTGCTCGGGGAGGGATCACGCGACGAGTAGCCGCGTGAGGTACGAAGTAAACACTGCAAACAACACGATCTACCCAGGTTCAGGGCCCTCGTGAGGAGGTAAAACCCCTACTCCTGCCTTTCTCTATGTATTCTGGTGTCTCACCGAGTAGCCACAGTACAATGTTCTTGCTACCGAGTAGCCACTCTCCTCTCTAGGTGATGGACTAGGTCAAGAATTAGGTCACCAAGTGTTCCTCTCGATCGGATCCCTCTCGATCGGATCCCTCACGCAGGAGGCGGCGGGGCACCTTATATACACGGTGCCCAGCCAGATACGTCCAAACATGGACAAGTGTCGACATAGTGTGCACATCGTCCTTCTTCCGGGTTCCCGCTGACAGCTTTGGTTCCTAATCTTGGCTGCATCTGGAAAGTCGTTGGGCAAAACAAGGGGACAGACTGGTATCACTGTGCCAAACACAGAGTAGGCCCCCCTTATCCTGCGACGGCCTGCTTCCATGCTGTCACTGTCAGGCAGGCCGGTCCCAGATGAACAGTAGTTCGAATACTGCCAAGTACGGACCCAGGATACGCGGGATCCTGTGTCAGAACGGCTCCTTTGACTTTCTGGCCCGAGTAGGTTCCCGCCAATTTTACTCGGGCCAACTCTTCTACTCGAATGGAGAGAACTTGAATGATTCTTCCTCCTGGTCATCTTGAGGTGAGACCGAGTAGCAGTCAACCGGGTAGCAAGTACCGGGTAGGCGGCTACTCGACCAAACCTCTCTTCTGACAGTTGCCTTTACCACTTGCCTTTACCCTATTCGGGGGTAACCCCCCGACAGCAGTCCCCGAAGCTGGTAGAATCTTGCGAACTCGTTCACTAGGCTCTGCCAGCTTAAAACCAACCTTTGCAACACAGCCCTTCAACCTCAAGATGCCGAGTAAAAGACCTCCGAGTAGTACTCTAGAAAGTACCTTGAGTTTCCTGTCTTCCGAGTGGCACCAGCTCTCTGCTCGGTAAGCGAGTAAAAAGACTTAGAGAATTTCTCCTCTGGCGTCTTTGCAGCGCAGAGCACAATCCAGCCTTCCGTGTCGCAACTGGACACGTGCCAAGCATCCGCGACCCCGACGTCTCGTTGCCCAGGACACGACGTGCCACGCGCCCAGTTTTCACGGAGCGGGCCCACAGGCTCGTCATGTCCCATCAAGCGCAGTAATATCCCACGATCTGGTCGTGGGATCAACTGTGGCCGTTACGCGCGCGTTCCGCGCTTGCGTGCGTTTCTATCCGGCCACAGGCCCCACCACACGGGAATCATGGCCACGATTGATCCCACTACCCCGATGGTAACGGTAGCCTGAGGCGAGGGTATAAATACCCCCACCGGTAACTTCCTTTTCTCCTCCCTCCGCACTTTTCCCCTTTCATCTCTCTGTTCTTCTCCGCCGCCGAGCTCTCCGCCGCCGCGTAACCTTTCGCGCCGCCGCGGACTCACCCAATCCACTCACCACACTCCGATTCTTTCCATCTTTCCTGCTCGTGACCATGTCTCGCGCCGGCTGGGCTGGTTCGCACGTCACCGCCGAGGACTGCGCCTGGCTCGTGAACACCCGGAGGGTTCCTCCTGGTGTTCAGTGTCGGCCGTCTGAGGGCGAGATCGTGCCAACCCCGCGGGAGGGCGAACATGTTGTCTTCCTGTCGCATTTCGAGCGCGGATTCGGCCTTCCGGCCTCCGACTTTCTCCGCCGCTTCCTGGACCACTTCGGTCTCCAAATGCACCACTTGCCACCAAATGCCGTCGTCTTCCTCGCTTACCACGCCGTGGTATGCGAGGCCTTTCTCGGTATCCATCCCACGACGGATACCTGGTTGAAGTATTTTCACTTCCGCCAGCAAACCACCGGGAAGAAGGATGGCGCGGCTGCCAGCAGCCGCGCAACCGACACTGGCTGCGCCATGATGGTGCAGCGGTCGGGGACCAATCACCCTCGCATCAAGGGTTTGGAATCCGTCCGGATGTGGCAGAAGACCTTCCTCTACGTCAAGAACATCCCCGCCACGGAAGGAGGCCAGGTAACTGACAGAATCAATCTGCCTGCTTGGAGTAATCGCGCTCCATCCGGGAAGAATTGGAAATCGAAGCCCTCCAACGACCTCAACTCGAAGGAGATGGAGGCGCGGCTCGGTGTTCTAATCGACGAGGGCCTCAAGAGCGATGATCCTATGGCTTGCTGGATCAAGAATCGCGTGCTGCCTCTGCAGGAGCGCAGTCACCTGATGTGCTATATGGGAGGCCCCCGCGACTGCACCAGGACGACCACCATCGAGCTCGACAACGCGGATGTTCCCGTGCACGCCAGGGCCATCCTGACAACAAGCCTTGGTGATCACTGGCAGTATGGGTTCATCCCATTCAGCCGCACGAAACCGATTCCCCGGGTACGTTCTCCTTATTCTGCTTTCGATTTTTGCCATCCGACTAGAAGATCTTCTCTCTTGGCTGCAACTAGCAATTGCATTCTGTACCGAGTAGAGTACTTAGTAGAATTGTATAGGCTTAGTGTGCTTTGTGCCTGCACGCCTTGTCGAGTAGAACATTCGGTAAAATTGCTTAGGCTTAGTGTGCTTTGTGTTTGCACGCCTATCCGAGTAGGACATTCGGTAAAATTGCTTAGGCTTAGTGTGCTTTGTGTCTGCACGCCTATCCGAGTAGGATACCTTCCTGCTACTCGGCTAACCTGTGATACTTCTCCGCTTTTCAGGTCCTCAATCGCCAGCTTATGGAGAGCTGTGAGCGCTTTGAAGGCAATTGGTTTGCTGACCGAGAGGAGGACGACAAGGCCTCTTTTGAGACTGCAGATCAAATCAACCTTCCTCACTCCCCTACGACCGAGAAGCAGCCTGCCGAAACATCTCTTCGCGACTGGTCTGATGACGAGTTCGAAGGTAACTGAATTTGCGCTCTCCCTCTGCAAAAAGCACAAGCCCTTTGCCTGCTGTTTCTGAAGTGTTTTCCTTCCTCCTTATTTCACAGATGCTGCAAATGCTGAGGATGATGACGAGGACGAGGAGGAGAGAGCCCTTGAGGTCAATCCTCTTTCCGTTGCTGCACCAGCTACCCGCAAGCGGACCGGCAGCGGCGCCCTAGAGCCCCCCGCCAAGAAGAAGAAAACCGCCGAGAAGACGACCAAGAAGGCGGTCGTGAAGAGAACGAAACGAACGATCCCCTCCACCAAAGCGTAAGCTTTCTTTTCGGTTAACTCCCGATTTCGTACTTTGCTGTTTCTCTCATTCTTTCTCTGCTTCCCTCTAATTTCTGATTTTTCCTTTCTCACCAGAGCTCCCTTGGATGCGAATGCTGCTTTCGCGCCTGACCAGGCCAAGAAACCAGCTGCCATTGACGTCGACAAGGTTGTCGACCTTGAGGGCGACGAGGCCGACATCACCCACACGCAAACGGGGCCTGAGCAACAGTCCCGCGCCGATCCAGATGCGCAGGACGCCGCTCACCAGGACAGGCCCCCTTCTCCTCCGGCTAGCACCGCCGAGGAGCATCAAGAGGAAGATCAGGAGATGCGTGATGATGACGCCACCGTCGAGCGCCAAGAAGCTGAACCTGAGCAGCCAGCCACAGGCGCTGCCGGACAAGAGGATCCTGCTGCCGAGCAGCGGGTAGAGGATACAGTCATGACTGAGGAGTATCCCCTGAGCAGCGCGCAACCAGGCGCTGCACAGAGTAGCACCCAACCAGATGCTGCACAAGGTGACGGATCCGTGGCGCCACCCATTGATCAAGGCAGTGCACCGCCAGATTCCTCCTTGGTGCCACAGACCAAGGACGCAGCCAGCCCTCCTGCCGGGCGAGTAACCAGGAAACAAGCCCTAGATGCTCTGAAGGAGGCAGTCGAGAAGAGGGCAGCCGAGAAGAAGGAAACCGAGACACAGAAGATCGAGAAGCCAACTGCTCAGAAGGAAAAGGCTCTGAAGCGAGCTACCGAGTTGATGCCACCGCCCACATCATCTGGCCCGTCCCGTCAGGTGGCTATCCACAATCCCAGTGCGGTTCCTGCCGCTGCTACCTTGGCTGATCAGCCCCTTTACCCGGATTACATGGTGAAGGTCAGCCAACAGCACCAGATCGGCCTCTCCGTCGAGGACCGAAAGATTGCTCTCACAAGAGGAAGGAAAGCCTTGGCGGTAAACTCTAGGCCTCCAGCTCCCAATCAGGACGGGTCCGCCTCCATCTCTTCCCGCGGACCCCAGACTCAGGCGATATCGTCCGAGAGCCTCGAGCAGGTACTCGACTTGGTTGGTTTCATCGATGCCAAGTGGGATAGCAAGCTTCTCGGCACGGACAAATGGCATGGCCTTGGCCTGGGCGACATCGATCATATGCGGGTCGACTGGAACAAGGTGGACTTGGGCTACAAACCCATGACCGTCTCCTCCAACACCGCTACTCTTGCTGCCAAGATGTTCGTGCACCGCAAGAATGCAGAAGATCTCGAGCAGTCTTACGCGGTAAGTCTTAACTTGTCCTTTCCGAGTAGCATTTTTCTTCTCTGCTATCCGTCTTCATTTTCCTTTACCGTCACCCAGTCCCCGAGATTCTGGCCGAGTAGGCGGGTGCTCTCCCGAGTAGCCGCCTTCTCGGGTTGAATCTTCACTTCTTTGCCTAACTTGTTTCCATTTCGCTTCTTAGGATAGCGTTCTGAAGCGGACCAATCTGCATCGCCAGCTTCTCTGGAACCATGCTATCGCCAGGAGGCGAATTGCTGCACTGGAAAAAGAGAAAGCAGCTGCGGAGGCAGCCGGTAAGAATGCGAAGGATAGCACTCTGAAACTGTCTGAGATGGAAGGTACGTTTTTAGCTGCGCGGTTCTTGCGTTTTTTGTTTACGCCCGCTTCTGCTTTCTCGCGCTAACCCTTTCTACTCTGCAGGGAAACTGAAAGCTCTAGCTGACGAACACGAGAACTGCCGCGCCTTTGTTGCGAATGCCGAGGCCACCATCAAGAAGCTTGAAGGTAAACCTCCGTCTACTCGGTTTGCCCTTGTGCCTGTTCCCTTTGCTTCTCTGCTAACCGTGCTTTGCTCTTTTCAGAAGATCACAAATTGTTTGTTGAAGAGCACCAAGACTGTCTCAAACCGGCTGAGGTGCAGGTGCAACTGGCAAGCCAATCCGCTGCTCTGCAGAGCGAGCACGCTACCGAGGTGGAGAAACTGCAACTCCAGCTGCAGAAGGCACTCCAGGATGCTGTCAAGCTTGGCGAGGAGAGGGATAGAGTGATCGCCGAGAAGGCCAAGGCTGAGACAACCTTCAATGCTAAGATAAAGGCCCTTGAGCAAGAGTGCGAAGTGCTGACGAAAGCCAATGCTGGGTACTTCACTCAATTGGATGGACTTCGCTTGCTCGAGGAGAGGCATGTTTCCAATGAGGAGGAATGGAAAACCCAGTTGCAGCAGCTGCGTCACGAGCTTCACAGTAAGTTTCCTCCTTGCTGCATCTCTTCTTCTCGGTTCTGCCTCTTCTCGGATCCTGTGACTGAATTTCTCACTTGCTTTTGTGCAGAAATCTTCCCTGACCTCGTGTCCGCTTGCACGCCAGCTTTGGCCAAGGCCCGAGCAGCTCGCATCGAGAAGGGCGAGGCCGCGGACACCAGAGCCGAGATCGAGGATAGCCTGCTGGTGATGCGAGGGCATTTCGAACGCCTAGCCGGCGTGGGCACCGACTTGGTGCGCGTCGGCTTCGAGCTCCACAAGCTATTCTGGCCTGAAGACCCCGCGCCGACAACCATTGGTGGCCTTGCTCTAAAGCTGCGCAATGTGAAGACTGAATTGAAGAAGTGGCGCGCCTCGGGAGCTCGGGCGGGTGCTGACTTGATGCTACTCTGCGTCGCCTCCTGGTATGAGAACCTCAACATGGAGATCATCCGCGGGAAGCGCGACAACTCCAGGTGGGAGACGGACCCCAGCTGTGTGACCACGCGCAAGCTAATTGCGCATGAGGTTGCGGAGTACGCTGACACGGCCACCTTCATCGACGGCCCCACCGAACCCGACACCGAGGTGGAGGAGGACGAGGACGCAGATGAAGAGACAGACTCCGAGCTGGAATCGGGCTTCTTCGATTCACCCAGGAGCAAGACCGAGAAAGGGAAGGCCACGGTCGTCCCGAGTAGCGATGAAGAAGTCGAGGAGATCGACACCGCCGCCCTCGAGTTCGGCACTTCATCAGGAGCCGCTCTCGACGACACGGTACGCCCCCAAGGCCAAGCTTCTGATTCTTCCCTGGCCACAGGGCCTGTCTCGGTGGCCACGGCCACCTCAGACCCGGTAGCCACCGAGCACGATGTCGAGATGGAGCAATCCGCCACCGTCCACCCGGAAGCGGATGCGACCAACACAAGCGCCGAGGAGGAAGCCGCGAAGGCAGCTGCTGCCAGCTCGGAGGCGGAGGCGAACAAGACTGCCACCGAAAATGAAGCAGCCCAGGCCAGCACCGACAACACCGCCTCTTCAACATGATCTTATCCTGCAAGCTTTTTTACTCAAAAATTTATCAGATCCCCGGGATGCCGGGTGCAGATGTATCAGACTCATTTACACTTTCTTTTGCTACTCAATTTTATTTCCACTTGTTATCCTTAATTTAATCATTTTGAGCAGCCCTGGCTCAATGCCGGATTGCGTTTCCATGCGAGTCCCCGAGTTGCGTTTCTTATTCACCCTCTCTTTTCATCTCTGCTCTACCCGCAACTTGTTGCTTTTTTGGTATTCGAGTCACAAGAATCAAAGAGCAGAGCTGCAAATACTTAGCCGCTTAGAAACAAACATAGTAACGTAGCCCACCACTTAGCCGAAAAGATAAGACAAAGAACAAAAGTAACAAACTTTCTACTCGGTTCCTGCACTTTTTCTTCCTTAGCGATTTTCTTGTGCTCATTGACCTTTTGCTTGTTCTCTTGCTTGCCATGAAGCCGGGTTTCGGACAGCAGCAGAGTCGAAGAGTTGGCATATAGGTTTAGACACAGTACTCAATACGCTTATGAATTTTGAAGTGGAGCAACCGAATAGACAAACAGTATAGACGAATAGAAACACTTGAAGCAAACTTGTGCGAGGGCAGTCCCCGAGTTCAATTTCAGATTGCAGAGTAGAATTTCAACTCGGATAAGAGGGTACATACACATTTTTGCTTACGAATGAAAACGACGTAGTAGAGCTACATTCCAGGGACGCTTGGTTTCCTCTTCAGATTTATCTGCCCTGTTCGCCTGTGGTGGGCGCACATCTACAAGATAGTAAGCATCGTTGTGCAGCGCTTTGCTCACAATGAAAGGCCCTTCCCATGGAGGAGACAACTTGTGCATCCCGGCTGTGCGCTGCACAAGCCTAAGGACCATGTCTCCTTCTCGGAAAACCCTTGGGTTCACCTTTCGGCTATGATAACGCCGCAGGTTTTGCTGGTAGATAGCCGAACGTGACAGAGTCAGCTCTCTTGCTTCTTCAAGCAGGTCAACGTCGTCTTCTCGAGCTTCTCTCGCCTCCACCTCAGTGTAGAGGGCTACTCGGGGGGAGTCATGCTCTAAGTCTATTGGCAACACGGCCTCAGCCCCGTATACCAAGAAGAATGGTGTGTAGCCGGTTGATCGGTTAGGGGTAGTCCTTAGACTCCACAACACCGCTGGCAACTCGTCTAGCCAACACCCAGGTGTTTTCAGCAGTGGCTCAATCAGCCTTGGCTTTATGCCTGCCAGTACCATACCATTTGCTCTTTCAACTTGCCCATTGGAGGCAGGGTGCGCGACTGACGCAACGTCTAGTCGGATATGCTTATCTCTGCAGAACCGCACCATTGCTCCCTCAGCAAAGTTTGTGCCGTTGTCGGTGATGATGCTGTGCGGGTAGCCATATCTCAGGATCACATCCTTCACGAATTTCACAGCTGTGGCCCCGTCACACCTCCGAATAGGTTTCACTTCAATCCACTTGGTGAACTTGTCCACCATGACCAAGATGTGAGTCATGTTGCCTCTAGCCGGCTGGAAAGGCCCAACCATGTCCAAACACCAGACAGCAAATGGCCAGGTGATAGGAATTGTTTTCAACTCGGAAGCAGGCATGTGGATCTTACTTGCGAACATCTGGCAGCCATTGCACTTCCTCACGATGTCTTCAGCTTGCTGCAGTGCTGTGAGCCAGTAGAAGCCATGCCGAAAAGCTTTCTGGACCAGCGCCCGAGAAGAGGCATGGTGCCCGCATTCTCCTTGGTGTATCTCTACCAGGATCTCTTCTCCTTCTGCCGGGTCCACACAGCGTTGCAGCACGCCAGTGGCACTTCTCTTGTGCAGCACATCTCGGACTATAGTGTAGCCTTTGGATCTTCTCTGAATCTGCCTTGCAGTCACCTCATCTTCAGGTAGAGTACCGTCCCTTAGAAAGGATAATATGGGCATAGCCCAACTCGGTGTCTCCCGTGCGGGAAACACTGGTTCGTCCACTTCCATTGGGACAGGTACCTCTGGTTGCTCTTTAGGGGTGGGGGCACTTCTCTGAAGCCCAGATCGATTAGCAAGGACCTCCTCAATGAATGCGACAGTCCCCGGGTTAAGGACAGCAGTCCCCGAGTAAGGAGTGGCAGTCCCCGAGTAAGGAGTGGCAGTCCCCGAGTAAGGAGTGGCAGTCCCCGAGTAGAGGACAACAGTCCCCGGGTTTCCTGAAGCATTCTCCCAGTCAATCTCCATGGGATCAGATTCCTCACTTGGCAGAGAAGGAACGAATATGGACTCCGAGTTGGGAGAAGGCTTGATGGATGGCTTCCTCAAATGCTCCAAGGCGATTCCCGCCGGGATGGATTGCCGAGAAGATCCCAACTTGGATAACTCATCTGCTGCTTCGTTCTCTGCTCGGTGAATGTGCTGGAACTCACAGCCTTCGAAGAACCCAGTCATAGACTGCACCAGGAAGCGATACGATGCCATGTTGGCATCCAAGGCATCCCAAGTGCCCGAGACTTGTTGCACCACCAGATCTGAATCACCATAGCATATAATGCGCTGCACGCCAACCTCCTTTGCTACTCGCAAACCATGCACCACTGCCTCGTACTCTGCTACATTGTTGGACGCCTTGAAGTGAATCTGCAACACATACTTGAGCTGATCTCGCTTGGGTGACGTAAGCACTACGCCAGCACCAAGGCCTTCCTTCACCTTTGAGCCATCAAAGTGCATCTTCCAGTAGTTAGAAACTGGAGCAGGAGGTTCATACTGCACCTCGGCCCAGTCCACCAGGAATTCCGCCAGAATCTGAGACTTGATGGCTTCTCTTCTCGTATACGCGGGTGCATACGCGGCCAGCTCGATTGCCCACTTGGCTACTCTGCCACTCGCCTCCTTGTTGCCCATGATATCCGAGATGGGAGCAGAACTCACGACAGTGATGGGGTGCTCCTGGAAATAATGTTTCAGCTTCCTGGCGCCTAGGTACACTCCATATGTCATCTTCTGGTAATGCGGGTAGTTCTGCTTGGAGCTGGATAACACCTCACTGAGATAGTATACTGGACGCTGTACACTCTTGCCTTCTTCTTCTCGCTCCACCACTATCACCACACTGACTACTCGGTTAGTCGCAGCAATGTATAGCAACATTGGATCCTTGGGTAGCGGACTAGCCAAGATGGGAGCGCTAGCCAGCATTGCTTTCAGCTCGTTGAATGCCACATCCGCTTGCGGAGTCCAGACAAACTTGTCACTTTTCTTCATCAGCTGGTATAGAGGCAGGGCCTTCTCGCCCATTCGGCCCAGAAAACGGCTCAGAGATGCCAAGCAACCTGTGAACTTCTGCACATCTTTCAGTGATCTCGGTAAAGACATGCTTTCAATAGCTTTTATCTTGGAAGGATTAGCTTCAATGCCCCGACTAGACACCAGGAAGCCGAGTAGCTTGCCAGCCGGGACACCAAAGGTGCATTTACTCGGATTCAGCTTCATTTTGTACTTGCGTAGGTTAGCAAAGGTTTCCTCCAGGTCGGCAAGCAGAGTATGTGTTTTATTCGTTTTGATGACAATGTCATCTACGTACACCTGCACATTCTTGCCGAGCTGGTCGTGCAAGCATTTCTGCATGCATCTCTGATAGGTTGCACCCGCATTCCTCAAGCCAAAACACATGACACGATAGCAATAAGCCCCGTACGGGGTAATGAAAGCAGTCTTTATTTGATCAGCAGGGTTGAGTGCAATCTGGTGAAAACCAGAGTAGGCATCTATGAAAGACAACAGTTCACAACCAGCAGTGGAATCGATCACCTGATCGACGCGAGGTAGCGGGAAAGGATCCTTGGGGCATGCCTTGTTCAAGTCGGTGTAGTCGACACACATGCGCTATGCAGTGGCAGCCTTGGGATCCTCCTTCTTCTTCTCGACCATGACCGGGTTGGCTAGCCAATCCGGATGCAGCACCTCCATGATGAAATTGCTTATCAGTAACTTGGTGATCTGGTCACCAATGGCCTTCCTTCTCTCATCTCCGAAGCGGCGCATAGCCTGCTTCACTGGTTTGGCCTCAGGACGCACATGTAAAGAGTGCTCAACCAACTCCCTCGGGACTCCTGGTAGATCTTCATTGGACCAGGCGAATACATCCCGATTCTCACGGAGGAAGTGGATGAGCTCGCTTTCCTATTTCTCCGCCAACCCGGAGCCAATGATGGCTACGCGGTCGGGGAACTCGGGGTCGACCTGGACCTTCTTTGTCTCCTTGGCAGCCTGGAAAGCAGTGCCGTGCTGGGTACTCGGCACACCTTGTGCGCCAGCTTGCGCGGATTGCGCCATAGCTACCACCTCATACATCTTCTTCTTCTCGGCAGCGATCACCATCGACTCCGCCAACTGGGAGCTAGCAGAGGCGCACTCCATGGACTTCTTGTAATCTCCAGAGATAGTAATGATGCCATTGGGACCAGGGATCTTCATCTTCAGATATGCAACATGGGTAGAGGCCATGAACTTGCTCAGAGCAGGCCTGCCGAGTAGAGCATGGTAAGGACTCTGATGATCCACCACCTCGAACTGCAGGCGCTCTGTGCGACAGTTATCCCTGGTGCCGAATAGCACATCGATCCACACTCGGCCAATCGGGTTGCACGAGATCCCGGGTACAATGCCATGGAAGGTGGTCTTGCTAGGCAGCATCATGTTCTCGGCCAGGCCAAGCTTCTCGAGTGTGTCCTTGTACACAATGTTGATGCTGCTGCCGTTGTCGATTAGCACCTTGCTGAACCTCACATTCTTCTCGGGACCCAGGAAAGTAGGATCCAGCACCAAAGCGTAGCTACCCGGATTGGGCATCACCTTTGGATGATCTACTCGGGACCACCTGATCTCCTGGTCACACCAGTACATGTAGTGAGGGACAGCAGGAATCACTGCATTGACCTCCATGGCACGCCTGTGCTGTGATTGCTTGTCGACTGCCTCAGAAGTGAAGATCATGTAGCTCTCGTGATGCTCTTGGTACTGGTTGGAGCCTCCGCCCCCATTGTTGCCGTTGTTGTTGTTGTTGCCCTGGTAGTTGTTGTTGTTGTTGCCTCTGTTGTTGTTGTTGCGGTTGTAGTTGTTGTTGTTGTTGCGGTATCTCTCATTGTTGAAGTTCTGGTTGGCTCCTAAAGCCACCTGGTTCACATTTTCTCTTCTCGGGTACACTGGCGGCCGAGCTGCGGGTGCGCGAGTAGGCTGCACATTGGCATTGGCCGCTGGCAGAGGAGGAGGAGGAGGCAAGCCATCACTCTTGATCACATCCCACCACTCGCACTGCCGAGTAGTGTGGTTAGCGGGCCTCGAGGGGTGGTGAGTGTGAAAACTGCATGGACCATCCTTCATGTCATCAAAGACAAACTTCTTCGGCTGCTCGGAGTTCCCGCTACCGGACTGAGAGGTGCGAAACGGCTTCTTGTTGCCTTGGCCCTGGTTCTGGTTCTGCCCGTAGGCTCCAGCAGGTTTCTGCCTCTGGCTGCCACCAGCTCCAACAGTCACTGCATTCACCTCTTCGGGATCGTACCGAGTATCTACTCGGCGCTTGTTGCGGAACTCGTTGCGCTTGCTGTTGCTGAAGTTTCTTCTCGGCTCAGAGGAGTCCATCAGTGGCTGAGTAGGATCACCAAGGGCGTACTGATCCGCAATCTTGATGGTCTCCGCCAGAGTGTTCGGCATCTCCCTCTGCAATCTCTGCCATAGCATGCTGCCATGCCTGCATCCCTGCGCAAACCAAGTGATGGCCTGTGCTTCATTCACACCCTCACAGGTGTTCCTCAATGTGCTCCACCGAGTAAGATACTCTCGGTCTGTCTCATCTTCTCGCTGCCTGCAAGCTGATAGCTGCTGTGGCCTATTCGGCCTCTTGTATGTGCTCGTGAAGTTGCTGATGAAGGCATCCGAGAAGTCCAGCCAGCAGTTGATGCTGTTCTTGGGCAAGTTGTTGAGCCAAGTGCGAGCTGGACCCTCTAGCATCTGCGGAACATAGCGCACAGCCCATCTTCTGTTGCCATTTGCGATATGGACCGCGGTGACATAGTCATTGAGCCAATCTTCAGGCTTGGTGCTGCCATTGTAGCTCTTGGTGCCTCTTGCAAGCTGGAAGTTCTTCACGGACGGCTCGTTCATGATGCGCGGGCCAAAGCACTCGGGGCCAGGAGGACCCGTGCTCTCCAGCCACGCCGACAAGCTGATCCGGTCCAACTGATGCCTCGCATCTCCAGGCGCCAGCATGCGCTCGCCAACACGGTCATGTACATCATAGCCAGCCATCTCCATGGCCGAGTAGCCATCATCATACCTGTCCACTTGCACAGCTGCAGGCTGCTCCACCGGGTTGGCGACTGGCGCCACTGCGCGCGGCTGCTGCCTCTGCCGAGTAGGCGGAGCAGCGGGACGCCGAGAAGGACCTGGACGCGCTTCATCTCGGGCTCGGCTTTGAGCTTGATGGGCTTGAGAGCCTGCTCTTGCAGCGTTGTGTTCCTGCCCGGGCTGCTGCGGCACAGCAAGCTGTCTCGCGGCAGCAGCCGGGTCATACACCTGCATTTGCCTATCTCTGCCTGAACGCCCGCTGCGGCTCTTCTCGCGGCTGGGATGCGGAGACGAGGCCTGATCGTTAGATTTAGCCGCGTGCGAGTGAACCACCTGCGACGCCCCAGCACCCGGGTTGGCCTTCCGGAACTCCTCATTCTGCCTAGCAGCCTCCAACACCAACTCATTGAGTCTTTCTTGCTGCCTAACACGCGCATCGCCATCTAGGCGAGGCAACTCGGCAGCTACAGCCTCTGCAGCTCTAAGTGTCTTGGCAGGTGGGCTATATCTGGGCCTAGTGGAGGTGTTTGCGGTGGCGGACTGAGCATGAGCTTCTACAACTGTCGCCATCTCGGCACCAAGATTGCGCCGGGTGGCACCTACTCTGCTAGCCCTCCTAGCGACTGGCGTGAAGCCATGAGCCTTGTTGTACTCGAGCTGATCTAGACTCAACTCCAACCTCACCTTATCCAACTCCGCCTGCTCGGCAAGCAGCTCCAAGCGTTGCCGCTCGAGCTGCTCCCTCATGGCCAGGAGCTCGATGTCGGTGGGAGTTGGCATGCCAGGTCGCGTAGCCGACGCGGGAATGACCGTAGACATGGAAGGCGGCAAGTTTCTCTCCTTCTCGTAGGGCCGGTGAACCCTGCTACCAGCAGCCGGTGCATCAATCTCCTCGACGACGGCCGCAGCGCCAGTAGCGGCTGCGCCAGTGTTTGCCGCCAAGCCCGTCACCATCACTTCGGCTCAGTTCGCAGAGCGGCACGCGGGCCTTCCGCGAGCAGCGATCACCGCGGGAGGATCCTCCGCGTCATGCACCAGCTCGGGATACACGCGGTTGGCGACGGTGGCGACGTAGACGAGGTGAGAGCCGAAGGAGATCACCGAGCCGCCCTCCGGCATGGACCTGCCGCCGAAATCGCCGGCGTTGTCGGTGACGAAGTCGAAGGAGCCGAATCTGTGGACAAGGCCACAGACCACGCGCTCCGCTGAAGAAGATCCCGTCCGAACAGAAACTCCAACCAGCGCCGCTGGTTGCCCCACGGTGGGCGCCAACTGTCGTGGTGGTGTCACGGCAGATGCCATGGGATGGCTAAAGATGTGGGGACGAAGGACGCTGGAGGTGCTCGGGGAGGGATCACGCGACGAGTAGCCGCATGAGGTACGAAGTAAACACTGCAAACAACACGATCTACCCAGGTTCAGGGCCCTCGTGAGGAGGTAAAACCCCTACTCCTGCCTTTCTCTATGTATTCTGGTGTCTCACCGAGTAGCCACAGTACAATGTTCTTGCTACCGAGTAGCCACTCTCCTCTCTAGGTGATGGACTAGGTCAAGAATTAGGTCACCAAGTGTTCCTCTCGATCGGATCCCTCTCGATCGGATCCCTCACGCAGGAGGCGGCGGGGCACCTTATATACACGGTGCCCAGCCGGATACGTCCAAACATGGACAAGTGTCGACATAGTGTGCACATCGTCCTTCTTCCGGGTTCCCGCTGACAGCTTTGGTTCCTAATCTTGGCTGCATCTGGAAAGTCGTTGGGAAAAACAAGGGGACAGACTGGTATCACTGTGCCAAACACAGAGTAGGCCCCCCTTATCCTGCGACGGCCTGCTTCCATGCTGTCACTGTCAGGCAGGCCGGTCCCAGATGAACAGTAGTTCGAATACTGCCAAGTACGGACCCAGGATACGCGGGATCCTGTGTCAGATTGGCTCCTTTGACTTTCTGGCCCGAGTAGGTTCCCGCCAATTTTACTCGGGCCAACTCTTCTACTCGAATGGAGAGAACTTGAATGATTCTTCCTTCTGGTCATCTTGAGGTGAGACCGAGTAGCAGCCAACCGGGTAGCAAGTACCGGGTAGGCGGCTACTCGACCAAACCTCTCTTCTGACAGTTGCCTTTACCACTTGCCTTTACCCTATTCGGGGGTAACCCCCCGACACACATCGTGACATGTGGGATGTAGGCGCAGAAGGCGTTGATGTCGAAGTGCTTGTGATGCGCCGTGTAGATCTTGACTTGAGGAGTGTGGATGGAGAATGCCTTGTCGTAGAAGCTCTTGTCAATCTCCATGTGGATCATGATGAGCGGAATGTGCTCCTTCCAACTCTTCAAGTCGGTGTCGATGTTCATGCGATGTGGAGAGCCTTGTATGTGGAGAAGTCGATGATGTCGAGGATGCTTGATAGGGTCACCAAATCTCTGCAAAATAGACAACAAAGATGGAGAGAAAGTTGGTAAGCCGTTAGTGTCAATAAGCACACATGGGGTTTTGCTCTCAACTCTCATCTCACTATTGGTGGCTATAATGGCAATGCCTCTAAGAACACTCATGCTTTTTCCACTCATGATGGGCTTGTGGCTCTCACTCACGTGATGGTAGATCTCTCTCTCACCACTCATCTCACTAGAAGCTTGAGAGGGGACACTAGAAGGCTCCAAAGTCTTGGCACAAGAGGTGTGCGGGTTTGTCGAAGTCGTTGCACTTCTTGGAGTCGGTAGTGTCATAGCATGTGGCGAGGAGGACTCGAGCATCACATGCTATGAGGTGTTGACCTCTAAGTTGTCCCGATCTTCACGAATCGACAAGAACGAACGAAGAACGCACGAAGAACGCGATGAACATGATGAACACGAGAAGGGGGATCGAGGGGAAATCGGGGGCAAACGCGAGGAAACACAAAAAGGGGAAGATAACTCGTGAAGCCTACGAGGGATCGCAAACCCAAGTCAACAACACGCTAATTGAAACCGATTCCTCTTACCGGTCGGTCCACCGATCCAACAAAAGCCACAAGGGGAAGGTTGGCAAGCACTACTAGAATCACAAGGTGAAAGAGTAGCTCCTTGGAGAGATCTTGATACGGTTCCTAGATACACATCATAGGAGTAGCCTCGTAAGAGGAGTCACCTCACAACAGGGATACAAGGGAATAGCCCGAATTTCTCAAATCATCCCTAAACCCTAGATCTAGCCACCGGAGTCCCTTATATAGCCTGGGGGGTAGGTGGGTGAAAATAGGGCCAAAACGGCGTATTTCCGCACAAAAACAGGGCATCCCGGCCTGGGAGGCCGGCCTGAGGCCGGGGTGGGGGCGCCCTCGGCCTAGTGCCCGGCCTGGGGCCAGGCTAGCCCGGCCTGAGGCCAGGGTGGGAGGCCGGCTCCCTCGGGCTGGTGCCCGGCCTAGGGCCAGGCTAGCCCGGCCTGAGGCCAGGGTGGGATGAGGAGGCCGGCCTGGGGCCAGGGTAGGCTGGCCTGAGGCCAGGGGAGGCCGGCCTGGCCGGGGGGTGAGGTCGGGAGCCCCCCTTTCCCTCCGTTCTTCCACCTCGGAGCTCCGATCTTGACACTGTCTTCACCCACTTCCTTCCTAGCTTCATGTGCATCTTCTTGGATATGTTCTTGAGCATCTTGGGCACCTTCTTGGGTCTACATGTGGTGATCCCACCTATGCATGTAGAGGGGTATTTCATGAGGTAGAGCACCATTCACCAAGTCACCGGAAACATATGGAGATAGGAATGAGTTCACCTTGTTGTGTATCGATGTTGTGCTTGGTTGAATACGATGGGCTACATCAGTCAGTATAACTAAATATACTGGCAAATGACAGTATGGTGGATGTGATGGAAAATTCTATCTTCTACATGCTTATTTGGCTAAGTGGAGTTGAAGGCTAGATTTTGCAGAAAGCTAGTTTTATCCTATCCTTTTATAAAACATTTTTCATCTAAAGTGGTTCACAGGTACATTTCAGTGAACTATGAAGAACTTGGTTCCAAGGTCTTACAACAACAAGGGTATATCCCCATAGGCTATCCTGGTCTATCTCCAGAGCCTTTTAACACCAATGGTCTACCTCCAAAGGTTGTGTTGGTCTATCTCCAGTGGCAGGTCTTTCTCCTTTGCCCTGTAACACCAATGGTCTATCTCCAAAGGTGGTGCTGGTCTATCTCCAGTGGCAGGTTTTCTCCTTTGCCATGTAACACCAATGGTCTATCTCCAAAGGTGGTGCTGGTCTATCTCCAGTGGCAGGTCTTTCTCCTTTGCCATGTAACACCAATGGTCTATCTCCAAAGGTGGTCCTGGTCTATCTCAAGTGGCAGGTCTTTCTCCGTTGCCATGTAACACCAATGGTCTATCTCCAAAGGTGGTGCTGGTATATCTCCAGTGGCAGGTCTTTGTCCTTTGCCATGTAACACCAATGGTCTATCTCCAAAGGTGGTGCTGGTCTATCTCTAGTGACATGTCTTTCTCCTTTGCCATGTAACACCAATGGTCTATCTCCAAAGGTGGTGCTGGTCTATCTCAAGTGGCTATGCTGGACTATCTCCAGTGCCAAGTAATGGTCTATCTCCATAGGCAATTTTGTCTATCTCTATTGCCAAGTAAAATAATAATCCATCTCCCATATAACAATCATTATTGGAATAATATCCATCTTAGTCTATAAGCATGGGTAAGCAAACAATTTCTACTTTGGTGTTTACTGGGATCAAGATAACGGGTAACTATCCCTACTTGGTTTGCATAGCATTGTTTAACAAAATCCTAACCATGCATTTTTTTGAAACACTAATGCATATAAAATCATAGGAATTTTATGAAGTGTGCCACTTGCCTTTTTGAAGTTGGTGTAGAATTATACCCACTTCACAAACAGAACGTTCCTCTCCGTACAATCTATGCATTAAAAGGAAAACACTATAAACAAGCATTCCAATAAACATACCAGCAATTGCATAAATTATAAGACAAACAACGCAACAAAATGTTCAATATAGGTTGTTTTACATTATTCATTTTTGGTGAGGGATTATCACATAATTCATTTGCAAAAAGAATTATGATGGTTTGCTTTATTGGTTAGTCTTTTATGGAAAGGGTTGATCTTCAGGGGTTAATCTTAAATGGTTCCTATTTTTCAATGAAGTTCCGAGAGTTCACTTAGTTGATCAAGGGTTATCACATCACTTGGTATGCAAAAAGAAGCAGATGTGATAAAAAGGTTTAAGGTTTAACAATTAATTTAATTCGTAAAAAGAATTAAAGTGAGTAGGTTATGGCTTGCCATTTTGATAAAGGTTGGTCTAGGTTCACCACATAATTCAGTTACAAAGATAATTATTGTGAATAGTTTAGATTTTTCCATCTGGGTCAATGATTGGTAAAAAGAAACTCAAATGTGCACTAAAATTCTAAATCAATTTTAAACTAGTAAAACTAATTATTTTGTATAGTAGGATATGTTAGTACCCCATCCTAAGATTTCCAAAAAGATATTTTAAATAGGGGGCTACTGGATATACAATTCCAATATTATTATTTTGTAAAAAGAATTATAGAATTTAGGTGATGATAAAATACTCAAAGGCTCTCAGTTAAAATACAAATATTTTGTTATTGCCAAAACTTGAAAATGATGGTTTCAATGGATTCTATATTTCCTAAGAATTTTATGGATACCAAATTTGCAAAATTTGGATAAACCAAACTAAAGATATAATTTTTAGAAGATCATGGCATGTTCTGCTAGTGTCTCACAGTGTACATCAACAGAGTGTGAAGTTGGGAAATGTTGAATCAATTTTTCCATGAGCTGCCATATTATATGTGTCCATCGTAATTAAGGATTTTCCGATCTACCGTTTATTCCATGGAAAGCTGTTCTCGTACGTGGAAGGCTTGTTGGGCCGGTCTCTAGGCCCAATTAGCAACAGTTTGTCTTTTTAGCCCAATTTTCGAGTTAGAATTTATTTTTCAGGAGCCCACTACGTGTAGCCATGTATACGTTAAGTGTTTCGTCATTTTTTATGGATGTTGCGTACGTCTTAAAAATTTGTAACAAGTTTGCATGCATTTTGCTGAGAAATCACAAGCGAGATGTTGTAATGTTTTTCTGGATGATTTTGTAAGAAATGCATACATGTGTTTAGAATTCATTTGGAATGATATGTTTTTATGCGCTCCTTCACATGTTGTAAACATGTGATTTTATTGTTGCTATCGTTTTGCTTTTTTATTGAAATGGGGGATAATTTTTGTTGCAACTGGAACGGTGACAAATTATTTTGTTGCTTAACAACTTTTTAGGTGATGCAATTTTTTTTTGTTACAATAGGTTGTGGTATTTGTTGAATTGCTTGAAATTTTTTGTTGCAACGAAATAAACACATTGTTTACCTATTATTTTCTAACATTACTTATATTTTCGATTTTGTTTCGGAACAATTTGTTGCAATATTTTTCTTTTGTACACATGGGCGATAATTTTTGTTGCGATACTAGTGAATTTGTTGCAATGGCAGTTTCGCTGTAATTATCGAGATGACCGGGGGCAACGCGATATACCCCTTCGCTTAAGTGGGGCTGCTGTGGACTGTGGGTTCTATATCCAAAAAAGTGAGGGGCTCAAATGCAAAAACACGTTTTGCGGATTTTTGGCCGTTAGATGCAGATCCGATGGCTCGCGAGGGGACCTAAGATTAGCAAATTGTAGGGCGAGCTACGCCTAGCACTGTCCTTATTCCATTGCCAAGTTCGCCTACGAGTCGTCGAAAAGATTATATAGGATTGGAGCATCCACGTACATACGCGAATCCAAGAAGGGTAACAACCCAAACTAACTAGCCCACGTGAGTAGTATTTGAGTTGAACCTAGTTCTAGTTCTAGAAGTATTAATACAAGCCCGGTACAACATATGTACAGGCATCGTCGGACCTTGTTTCTCTATGCCGAAATATGAGGAAAAATAAAGTTGAAACAACTAAAAGAGAAGTCTCGATGTGGTCCTATAGCCAAATTGTGAGTGCATGCTACCTGTGCTAACTGAAAACATGTATCGACAAGCTAGCTAGTTGTATCTATGTCACGAGTGAGCGATGGACTGATGTGTGCACGTCTTGCCGGACCTCGTTCGTCCTAGACTTAGGAAGTACAAGGCCGCTTGATCTAAGATGGAGAGCTGGGAGCAAAATAAAGTGAGTGGCTTACCACATGACGAGGTTGATCTGCTTGTTGATACGAAGAGAACGACGGCTCTCGCACGGGTGTGGACGTGCCGCGTCGTGGCGGTGAGTTCCTGGACTTGAGGAGAGGTCGGGAAGGTGTCACGAGACCTGACGGTGTTGATGGCGCCGAGGCAGGGATGATGGAGACTCCTTGGCGGTCCTTGGCAAGCTCCTAGCGGCGACACGAGCGGACGACGGAGTGGCGGCGACGTGTCCAACAACGATTATATGACAAACCATAATGTCCTAGAGGCAGGCAAAGGTGAGAGAAGTCTACTGTAGGAACGAATCGAACTAGATATCACAGGTGACGACGTACCAGTGCAGCGAACTCGAATTTAGCCTGAAATAGAACTTCTCGGGGCGGCTCGTACGGAGGTTCTCTGGAGAAACTTTATGAACGGAAATGGAAGAGGAGGACTAGAGGTAGGCAGTGGACAAATTGGTTTGGCTTGGTTTTCTCCGAGGAGGGAGATCAAGAGGTGAATGCCATCGGGCGGCATTCGGTGCGCCGGTTCCATTTGAGTGGTTAAGACAGTTGATTGCGAAATAAACGTCATGAATGGGTCCGTGGTAGCGAGGGGAGTAATTTTCGTGTTGATGTCGGAAAGAAACGGTCGCTAGAATTGATGGAAAGGTGAGAGGAAGAGGTCAAGGGAAACTGCCATGGCTGAAAGTAACGTACATGTTTCTGTACCTGAAGACTTCACGAGGAAGACTAGGCTCGGCCTGGATTGTGTGCGCTCGTGGACTGGTTTTATGCCTATTAACTGAATTCAATAGTTGTTTCAAACAATTTCAAGATATTTTGATAAAATACATGATGTAATGTTTAAACATACATGGAACCTTTTGACACCCAATATATCTCAAAAGGGATAAAATATTTAATTAGTCTCATAGGGTACCTTTTATGTCATTTTCAAAATAGGATCTTATAGTTCTTCTTTTAACTTAAAAGAAAATTCAGAAAATAAATGCAAGTTTTAGCATTCAAGATAAACTATTTTAAACCGGTTTTCCTAATAAAATAAATCTTGGAAAATAATTTTATGATTAAACCATTTTCAAAAGCTTCAAAATTCCATAAGATGCTTCACAATTCATTCAAATTCAATGTAATTACTTTTGGGCTTATAGAAATATTTATAAAGCCTAAAAATGATCATAGATCGTAGTACTTACTTTATAAAATTCAAAACAATCTTTTCAGAAACAAACATTTGAAGAGAACTTATATAACAAATAGGGTTTCTTTAAATAACTTAAATTACTTTGCGAAACAACCCGTGGGTTTAGAAAATAGAGGCTTAATTGGATAACAATTCCAAGTAACTTGTAATAAGTCAAAATATTATTTTGTATTTTGATTTTTATTGGATTTTGATGACTTGTATTTGACTAGAAACAAAATTTTCAATTTTTAGTGATTTTTAAAACATTCCTAAAATCTGGGATGTGACAGTTGGAGACGTATCAAGCATCCCAAGCTTAGTTCCTACTCGTCCTCGAGTAGGTAAACGATAAAACAATAATTTCTGAGGTGACATGCTACTAACATAATCTTGATCTTAAAAATGTGAAGGCATATGCAAGCTGAGATCATAGAACTTCAAACACAAACATGATAAACAGAACTTTAATAATAAACCAAAGCAATAACCTTCATCATGAAGAGTATCTAAAATAAAGGATCATGAGAAAAGAAGCAAAGAAAGATAAACGTCTATTTCAGGTATAGAGAAAGCATAGCAAAATGATATTTCGCTACTCCTTAAGAGTGGGGCAAAACATAAATGCCAGGACACCTTCAAAGTTCATGAGGAAGACTAGAGCAAATAATTTAAGAACAAATGATATCACATCATGAAGTAATTATTGATGTTCATGGGACAGTGCACATAGAACTAAGAATGGCAAAAGTGCTCTCTCAACTGTGCATAAAGTTAGAAGATGGAGACCTAACATAAAAGTAAATGAAAGGCCCTTCGCGGAGGGAAGAAGTGATCACTGATGTGATGGAGCTTTTATTTTATTAAACAGAGATATTAAAAGTTTGACACTCCTCCCATCCATCTTTCACAAACCATGGCTAATCTAATTCTCGGGTGCCTGCCAACAATCACATACCGTGGAGGAGTGTCTATATTTTGGGAGATGTATGTTAAAGTCAACGAATGGTAAATAGAAATACAGTACGTCACAAGCCAACTGGATTCACAAGAGAGGCTCCCATGTGAAGGACGCATCTGGGTAGAAGGTCATCCCTCTTTCTCTTTTGTTTACACAATTATGCTTTGACTGATAAATCAGGGGCAAAAATAGTGAAGAGATTTTGTGTGTATTAATTTGGGGCTGGGCACCCCGCTGCCAGCTCTTCTATCATTTCGATAAGCGGATGAAGCCACCAGTCCAGGGTGTGATATCCAATCAACAAGTGAGATAAAGATTCTCTATTGATGTCCTCATGAGCAAAAACAGGAACATAAAGCAGGAGTAATTTTGAAGGTTTTAAAGGTAACACTTGAGCAATTTACTTTGGAGTGGCAATTAAATACCACATGTAGGTAGGTATGGTTGACACAATGGGAAAAACTTTGGTTTAAGGTAGTTGGATGCACGAGTAGAGCTCATACTCAGTACAGGTGGAGCCTAGCAGAAGACTGGGAGGGAAAAATCAAGAGAGCATAAGAGCCATAATCATGCATAGCGACATAAGCATCATTAATTAAAGCATAAGAAGTATCATAGTTCAAAAACTAAGTGGTCATGGAGGCTATTAATGACTGGTTTGTAGTCATAAACATGGTGTGAGCATGCGCGAAGTCAACCAAATAAAACATTTCGAAAGAGAATACCAAAAATTTGTGCTCCCTTATGACAAGATCATCTCAAGAATCTTTCAATGAAATATTAAACACTCTCAGCTATTTGAGTCTATTCATGCTACTCAACATCACAAGGCTTTAGAACTAAAATAACATTTATCATGGCATGAAAAAGTTCTAGCAACAGTCTATACAAGCTTCTACTTGCACCAGTATAAATTCTACTTGAAACAACAGTTTCTTTCTCCCAACAAGCACCATACACAATATGTTTTAGCAAAAACTCTCTAAATGCTAAAAAAGAAAAAATGAGAGTACTCACATAATACTACTAAAACTAACAGCTCTAATAAGAGATGCAGGCAAAACAAGAGCTAAATAAATGCAGCAACTAGACAGAGATTAAGAATACAAAGTATTCCCATGAAAAGCGGAGCGTGTCACTCTCCAATAAAAGAATGCTGGGGTCCAACCAAGTTTATGGAAAAAGTAAAAACAAACTGAAAGCAAAAATAAAAACAAACTAAAAGCAAAAATAAAAGACGCTCCAAGTGAAGCACATAAGATGTGATCGAATAAAAATATAGTTTCACTAGAAGTGACCTGATAATTTGTTGATGAAGAAGGGGATGCCTTGGGCATCCCCAAGCTTAGATGCTTGAGTCTTCTTGGAATTTGCTGGGATGTACCACCGGGGCATCCCCAAGCTTAGACTTTTCACTCTTCTTGATCACATCATATCATCCTCTTCTCTTGACCCTTGAAAACTTCCTTCACACCAAACTTCTCACAATCTTCATTAGCAACGTTAGTGCAATCGAAATAATAAATTCACATGGTTCAGTTTCAACACATTTCTAACACTCAAAAACACATTAGCTACTGTCACAACTTCTTTTAAAACTCTTTTTATCAAAAGAACACCAAAAGAAAGTGATTAAGAAGCAAATGCAATTATAGGCAGAAATCTATCAAAATAGGACAGCAAATAAAGATGATTTTTTTCGAAAATCTTCTGTTGCTCAAATAAAAAAGTGGTCAACTAAGAAAAGTTGCATATACAGCTCAGGATTACGCACAAACAAACTCAGGTTATTTTGAATTTTCTGTGATTTTATATGGAATAAACAGTGGACAACAGAAATCTGTTTCCTGTGTAGAAATCCGAAATATAGCCTCAACTTTCCACTAGAGGCTTTATTTGGCTCAACAAAAACTCAAAAGAAAAGATACAACGGGGTTGCTAAGGAAATAGCCAACACCCAGGTGCAAAGCACACCAAAGAAAACAAAAGAAAACGGGTTGAAAACAGCAAAATAAAACGGGTTGTCTCCCGATAGCGCTTTTCTTTAACGCCTTTCAGATAGCCATAAAAGGGCAATTAAAGTATTTTCAAGTAGGCATTCAAATCAAGATTTGGCAATTCTTTAATAATGCATTGTAGTTTATCTAAGTGAGTTTTAGAGGTTCCTCTCTTAGTACTTTTAGGCTTACTATCTTCATCAAATAAATTTTCAGGAACAATCCAATCAAAATTCTTTTCTTGGGCTTCGTGAAGTGCCACTAATTTAAAAGGGATTGGTATTTTATCATTTTTTCATTATTAGATTCAGTTTTTTCTAGAGAACCAACAATGTCTACACATGAGCCAAGCATATTGAAATGATCAAAGACTTTTCTAGCTTCTATAGCAACGTCTCGAAATTCTTTAAGCATAGTTTCTAAGATGAAGTTTCTTTTCTCAACATCTTCAATGTTATTCAAGTTGAGGAACATATATTGTATTATAGGATGGAGGTTAACAAACCTAGCTTCTAGCATGTGAATTAAATAAGTTGCAGCAGTCTCGTAATTGGGAGAAAGTTCTACTATGGATTTTTCCTCAAAATTATCATGCTTACTAACATGATCAAAGAATTCTTTGATAGTGTCCTTTCCAAGTATAGAACCACTTCCTACCGGTAAATCTTTCAAGGTAAACTTAGGGAACAACATGATGAGAAATAACAACGTAGAGACAAAAATAACAACTAGAATGAGAACTATTTTTTTTGTTTTTGATAAAGAGAAGCAAAAAAAAAAACAAGACAATAAACAAAATAAAGAGGTTGAGAGTGAGAGACTCCCCTTTCCAGAAGACTTTCTTCTCCCCGGCAACGGCGCTAGAAAAATTCCTTTATGGTGCAGATCTTGCACTCGTTTGGGATACCCCAAGAGGAGGGTGTGATGAGCACATCGGTAGGAGTTTTCTCCTTAGTTAAGAACCAAGGTTATCAATCTAGTAGGAGAAAGAGGACCTTCAGAAGGTTGATGCCACCGACGGTGGTGATGGCTCACCGGTGTGAGCAACAACGTGGAACCTGTACACAACACAACCAAAATACTTTGTCCCAACGGTACAGTGAGGTTATCAATCTCACCGGTCTTGCTGAAAACAAAGATTAGACGTATAGTATGGAAAATTGTGTATGCTTGCAGTAAGTAAAGAAAGCAGGAAATTGTAGAGGCTTGTTTAACAGTGTAAGAAAATGGACCGGGGTTCATAGCTTCACTAGTGGTGTCTCTCCATAAAAGATAGCATGCTGGGTGAAGAAATTACAGCTTGGCAATTGACAAATAGAGGTTGCACCGTAGTGCACATTCATGACATGATGACTACTATGATATTTAGTGCGTGCATTACAACAATATACGTAGACCGTAATCCAACCGTATCTATGACTAATAATCCACCCTCAGGTTATCATCCGAACCCCCTTAGGTATTAAGTTGCAAGCAACATATAACTACATTAAACAAAGTGTGCAATGTAAGCAATGATTATGCACGCGGGCACTCTCACTGTTGTTTTCTCTCTAATGGCAACATGACATCCTCCCCTTCACGTTTTTGTCACTTGAGCAAGGTGGTGAGGAGGCATGAACCCACTATCGAGCATAAATACTCCCTCTTGGAGTCACTAGCAACTACTTGTCCAGAGCAACCACTAGCAACAGAAAGCATGCAAGATCACAAATAACATATGCAATAAAGACTATAATCAACTTGGCATAAGTTCAATATTCATCGGATCCCAGCAAACACAGCACATAGAATTACATAAGATCAATCTCAATCATGTTAGGTAGCTCACGAGATCTAAACATGGAGGCATATGAGGAGAAGACAACCATCTAGCTACTGCTATGGACCCGTAGTCCAAGGATGAACTACTCACGCATCACTCCGGAGGCGGGCATGGTGATGAAGAGTCCTCCGGTGATGATCTCCTCTCCGGCAGGGTGCCGGAGACAGCTTCACGCCCCTCTGACCTAGGGTTGACGGTGACGGCGGCTACGAAACTTTTCAGGGATATTTGATTAGGTGTTTAGGGTTTTCCATCTGGGGGGATTAAATAGGCGAAAGGGCAGAGACCGTGGAGCTCTGGGGGGCCCCACACCACCCCCTAACGCGGAAAGGGGGGGCGCCACCCCATGGTGTGGGCCCCCTAATGCCCCTCTTCGTCTCCTCTTCGGTCTTCTGGATGCTTCCGGAGAAAATAGGACTTCCGGGCTTCGAACTTTCCAATTCCGAGAATATTTCCAGAACAACTTTTCTGAAAGTAAAAACAACAGAAAACAGGGAACTGGCTCTGTGGCATATTGTCAATAGGTTAGTCCAGAAAATCGATAAAAATGACATAAAGAAGGGAGAAAACATGTAGCAATTGGCATAATATCATCATGGAGCATCAGAAATTATAGATACGTTGGAGACGTATCAACAGTGAAGCTAGTTGTATGGAAAATTGCTTCAGTATGAACTGTAGTTCTCGGGATGATATCATTATCTTTAGCAGAAGATGATTATACTTATTTTTCCCTGACCTGTAGCATAGGTGTATTTTATGAGTTATACTTGATGTTGTATTGTATCCTTTTGGTGTAGATTGTTACATATATAATATAGTGCCCCGAGGCTTCTTGAGGAAGTGCATGAACTTTGTTTCCAATTCTCATTGTTAATTGTTAAGGCATCTTTCGGTGATAAAGCTATAGTAGTGGTTCTAGAGAGCGCATCATACTTAACGTCATCAAGGCCACTAGAGTTTAGAATCTCATTGTGCTTGCAATATACTATGATTAGTAAATGGTAAGGGGATAACATATTCATCCATCGGCTCTTGGTTTTGTCACATGATAGCGTATTGCTGGAGAGGGCATAACTTGTGCAATCTATTTCTTAAACTTTCGCAACAGGTAGCAAATAGATTAGAAGACATGATGTCATGCCATATAATTTAGCACAAAATCATACAATCTTTCTTTCAAAGCTATAATTGTAAGTTTTATGTAATCGGATTTGTTAGATAAAACTATAATTAGGAGTAAAGAAACTTTGTTTCCAATTCCCATTGTTTTTCGTTAAGTTATTTCTATCAGTTAGTATGGAGTTTTTGTACCGGATCTTGACATAAATCCTCTTATTATCGGCTTCTATGATCAATTTAGTCATAATATTACTATGAGTTTTTTTGTGTGTCTTTGTGTGGAATGTGGAAGTCATAGCTCATTCCAACTATTTTCATGTACAGTCACAAGAATGCTTGTCGAGTACCTTCCTGGCGTTTTTCTTCTGAAGGTAAAGCTCTCCTAAATTCTCCTAGGCTTGCTTATTCTATTCAAAGCGAATGGAGCAGAAGACGCTCGGAGCCATTCAGCAGATCCAACAGCCACCGGAAGAAGGAGGATTGGATCGACCTGGAGGCACAGCTGCCGCGGGACAAGGACAAGGAGCACCAATCAGGTACCAGTTCCCCACCGACTCCTTCACTACGCAGATGGGGAGTCGCCGCCGGAGATCTCGATGGGATATCGCTGCGGAAGATCCAACTCGAGGTCTCGACGGATCCATTATTGGGTACACTCACCGCCACCCTGGTGCTGCCACTTGGCGTCGTCATGATGGATCCTCTGCGATGGGTCCTGGCGGGCCTATTCGCAACCGCCGTAGCCCTTCTTTGGGAACGGCTGCTCGACCGTACTCTCCATCTCCTCGGCGACAGGATACTACCAGCAGTTCTAATGCCGCCGTGGACTTCGCTCCTCTCTGGGTGGGGAGCCCTGCCTCGCCAATTTCTGTTGATTCCCGCTACGGGGCTTTTTCACCTCCTCAGATGGTTGATCAGCCCTATGTGCTTGGCCATGGGCCTAATGCTCCTGTTGGCGCCTTCGGCGAGCAACATGATAGAACCGAAAATCAACCTGCAGCTCCCGTTATTGGCGATAGGATGGACACTGAGCAAGCTATGGACTCTTCTATCAGGGCTTGGGCGCCGCCCGGAAAGGCGTCAAGGGAGCCATGAGGATCCTGGGTTGGAACTGTCAAGGGATTGGTAGGACCCTTGACAGCCCAAAATCTCTCCATCTTACCAGGATGATGAACTCTACACGCGCTCAGGTAATCTTCATTTCTGAAACAAAGTCTTCAAAATTCTCTGATGTACAAATTGCCTCTCGTTTTAACATGTCAAAAGTTTTTGTAGTCCCTCCTCGCAAGCTTGCTGGTGGCCTTTGGCTTCTGTGGAATGATGATGTAGATATTTCTGTCCACAGTTCTTCTTTTCATTTGATCCTCGCTCTAGTTTCTGTTAGGTCCTCGAACGACAAGTTCGGTTTGGTTTGTATGTATGGCGATCCATATCACCAACAGTCTGTAGCTATTTGGGAGCAGGTAGCAAATTTTGTTGTTCCGCTTGGCAACCTCCCCATTTTATGTCTTGGTGACCTTAATGATGTAATGTATGACTCTGATAAGAGCTCCCCTATTATTAATCGTTCGCGTATGTATGCTTTTCGTGATCGCATAAAATCCTGTGGCTTGTTTGATCTGGGTTTCAGTGGCCCTGCCTACACTTGGACTAACAGGCGTTTTTCCTCCAAGCCTCTCTTTCAAAGACTGGATCGGGCCCTGGCTAATCATGATTGGTGTGTCGCTTTTCCTATTACAAATGTATACAATCTTCCTCTCATGCATTGTTACAGTGATCATGCCCCTATACTTTGCTCCACGGAAGGTAAAATCCAGAAGATCAAAAGAAGTTTCAAATTTGAAAACTGGTGGATTAAGGAAGAAGATTTCTCTTCTTATGCCAAATCTGTGTGGGATAGCTCTAAAAATAAACTGTTTCATAACAGAACATCACAGCTGGCCTCAAAGCTTCAGGTTTGGTGCAGGAAGAAGAAACCAATTTCGCAGGAAATTCAAGAAGTGCAGCAAAAAATCGAAGACATTCAAAGTCTCCCTCTCAATCAACAAGATCATAACCTGGAAGCCCAGCTGATGTCCAGGTACGAGGTCCTTACTTATAACCTTAATGACTTCTACAGGCAGAGGGCTAAGAAGCACTGGATAAAGGATGGTGACAAGAACACCAGTTTTTTTCATAGAGCTGTTGCAAAGAGAAGGAAAAGAAACACAATCATGTCAATTAAAGATGAGCAAGACATCCTCCAGCATTCTCCAGATAAGATAGCAGAAACCTTCATCTCATACTTCAGGAATATTTTTAATTCTACTGGTATAGGCTCTTCTTCTTCTTATGATGATGACAGGTCCCTTCCCTCTGATGATCCTATCTACTCTATTCCTGATAAAGAGGAGCTTCTAGGTACCCTTAAAGAGATGAAAAGAAATGCTTCCCCAGGGCCGGATGGTTTTAACGTTGAATTTTATCTTGCCACTTGGGATTGGCTAGCTGATGATGTTGTTTCTCTGGTAAGGAATTTCTTCACCTCAGCCATCCTTCCTCGCCATTTGAACGACACTCACATTGCTCTTATTCCTAAAAAACTTCTTCCCCTGGTTCCTGCGGATTATCGACCTATCAGTCTGTGTAATGTCATTTACAAGCTCATCTCTAAGTGCCTTGCTAACAGACTCCAGCCTCTTCTGCCCAGTTTCATCCTTCCCTCTCAACAGGCGTTTATCAAAGGTCGTAGGATTAGTGACAACATCGTCATTGCACAGGAAATCACTCATTCCTTTCAACTCTCTTCTTGGAACCAGAGAGCCTTTTTACTTAAGATTGATTTGGCTAAGGCTTTTGATAGGTTAGAATGGGGTTTTATCCTTGCCTCCCTTGCACGTAAAGGGCTTCATGGTCATTTCATAAAATTGGTTCAGGCCTGCATCTCTAACCCTTCCTTTGCTGTGGTCCTTAACGGTCAACCAACGGGTTCCTTTGTCGCTTCCAGAGGTATAAGACAAGGCTGTCCTCTCTCCCCGACACTTTTTGTCCTTGCCATTAATGAATTGTCTATTGCTCTCCAAGATGCTTTACAGGAACATCATCTAACTGGTGTCAGGCTGGGTCCCAACTGCCCTCCTATTCATTCTTTACTGTTTGCTGATGACCTGATTATATGTGGCCAAGCTGATGTGTCTGATGCTGTTACGATTAAACAAATCCTTCACAATTTCTGTCAAGCTTCTGGCCAAATCCCCAATTGGAGCAAATCTGGTATCATTTTCAGTAAGTTGGTTAATCCTCAAATATCTGATCAAATTAAGCATATTTTTCCTGTCAGTATCATGGATTCCTCCTTTGTGCATCTTGGCCACCCTCTCATTCTTCCAGCTAAAAATAGATCTGAGGCCTACAACTTCATTCTACAAAAATTTCAAAACAAACTGAACACATATAAGGCAAACTCTCTCTCTCATGCTGCTAGGCTGGAGTTGATTAACTCTGTTTTCTCATCTATACCTGTTTACTATATGTCCAATATCATTTTCTCCAAAAAGTTCATTGCAAAGATAACAGGTATTATAAGACGTTTTTGGTGGCAAGGTATTGCCTCTGAACATGCTAAAAAACCCATTTGTCTTCTGGCCTGGAATAATATTGCTACTTCTAAAAAGGAGGGAGGTTTGGGTATTAGAAATCTCAGAGCTGTCAATTACAGTCTCATCATTGCTGCTGCTTGGAGAATTGCAGACCAGCCCCTGAGCCATATTTACCAAATTCTTAAATCTAAATATTTCCCGGACTCGTCCATTTGGAGACCAAACAATAATGTGCCCAAATCTGCTTTCTGGTCTTCTGTTCTTAAGATTTTACCTCTAGTTCGAAACAACTCTTTCTATCAGCTTTCTACAGGTAAAGTTTCTATTTGGAGCTCCCCCTGGTGCCAGACCTGGGAGCGTGTTTACGATGATCTCATCATCCAAGAAGCTCCATTTGTTTATCCGGCGCAGGTCTATCAGCTTTGGAATCCTGGTTCTAAGAATTGGAATGCCCAGCTTGTTTGCTCTTTATTCTCTAACCCAACTGCGCAGGTCATCCTGAATACTCCAGTCCTAAATTCGGAAGAAGAGGATGTTCTCTGTTGGAGGCCGGCATCTTCTGGTATCTGTTCATCTAAATCTGCTTACCTCACTGCGCTTAGATATTTGCAGGCTGGCTCTCCCTCCACTTTGGCAGGTTTGGACGTTAATTCTCTACAGTTGCTTGATCAAGTTTGGAAATGCAAGAATTTGATTCCCAGAGTCACAACCTTCGCCTGGAGGCTCCTCCGGAATGCTCTCCCCACTGGAGCTTCTTTATCTTGGAGATCCAGGCACATTGACGGTGACTGCTGCAGGTGTGGTAAGCCGGAAGATGAGAAGCACTTATTTTTCTCCTGCCCATTTGTCAAAGCTGCTTGGTTTCTACGTCCTTGGTTTATTAAATCTGATTTCATTGCAGAAAACATGCCATCTATAGGAATTATCATTACAATAATTTTAACCTCTAATCATCCTTATGTGAATTTACCCAACCTGCTAACCTTTCTTTGGTGTATTTGGAAATCCAGAAATGAGGCTTTATTTGCAAAAAAAGCAGGTTCCCCCTTTCGGATTGTGATGGCTTCGCAGGCTCTCCTGTCGGACTACAACTCTACTGTTATATTGAACAGGCAAGACATCAAGACCATCAGATCTCTGCATCCTCCACGCATTTCTGAAGGTTCCTTTGTGTTCATCGACGCGGCGTGGAAAGCTCTTCAGGATTCTGCATTCGCACCAGCCTGCATCGGTGTTTACATCTGCTGGAAGAAGGAAGCGGGGACATCAGACATCTTTCTGTAGGCCCGCTCTTCGTACGTCGAGTCACCTCTCTGTGCTGAAGCTGACAGTCTGCTCTTCGCTGCGAAGATCATTGCTGCTCTGCAGATCACTCCTGTGCAGATCTTCACGGACAACCTCAACCTCGCTTCGGCAGTTCAAGTCACCTCTACGGACCTTCATCTCATCCCGTGGAGCATTAGGAAGCAAGTGGTGGACCTTAAAGCTATTTTGAAGGACATCTCTTTCTCGGTTCACCATGCTTTCAGGGAGTTCAACACTCTAGCTCATGACTGCGCTCAGCAAGCCCTTCGATCAGAGGGATCGAGGCTTATTAGTTCTTGCAGGAACTTAGCTCACGACAGCCACTTGTGCCCTATTATCCTGACGGTCAATTCCCTTAGGTTGCAGGGCAATGCTATTTCAGGTGTTCAATGTCTCTGAGCTGTAATCGGCACTTCGGTGCCATCTCTTGTACAAAAAAAAAAACAGTTATACAAAATATACATCTTCCTGCTACTCAAAGTTACGACGGACACAAATATTTACAAATCCACAAGTACCCAAAATGGAAAATCGGATAGATTAATTAAATATATTAATGTTGAGTACTAGATATCATAACTAGTTTCAATTGTGATATGTTTAAAGAGTACAAAAGATATTTTCTGCACGAGCACTAATAGGAAACCCATTACGTGTACCTGGCCTTGATAACACATTACGGGGGCGAAAACCTATTACCACTCTCAGACCTAGAGAAAAAAGTTTCGAAGTAAATGTTGGCGGAACAACCAACTAGAAAAGCAGCACACACATTTTTTAAACGCTGACGCAGCAGCATCATCTCAAGATCAACATCAAGAGCCCCATCTATTTTAATCTTCAATTTACGCTTATCGAGATTCTAGATTTAGTGGATAATCTACAAGGAAAGCCGTGAGTTGTTTCCTAAACTTGTTGATGTCGGACTGCGTGACACAGTGGAGTTAGTTTAGTAGCTCCAACACTTCAAATTACATTTGATTCAAATAATTAGTGAGTCATACCTGTGTAAAATTTTCTGATAGCTCATATCCTATCCATTTCTCCATGTTCTTGAGTGAAAAAGGCCGCATGACATTCTGCAAATGCATTTAGATGACAATGCGTATTAGTAATAGTAGGAACTCCAAATGTGTGAAATTAAAATATAATGCACCGTACCCGTCTCTTTGTTGTGGCACATTCTTTACAACAGATACTGATCAACTATTCACAGCATAATTGACCCAACTATTATTTTTGGGCATTCGCGACGAGGTGTCACATCGAGATGTGCTTCCATTCTTTTGAGCTGTATGTAAAAAAAATATAAGATTAATTTGCTTAGAACAATTGTGTATACCAATAGTAGAATGGACTTACCATGTGTTCCAGTTCTGGGTGAGCTTTCTTGAAATTAATATTTTTTGTATCGTTACGCATAGAGTCAAGAACTTGTATTCGCCTATTTTTAGGATCCACATGGACCACATACCAATGTACGTTTGCATGGTTGACCGCAGATAAGTCTGCATCAAAAGCATAATTAACACCTGGGCATGGTAAAAAATGACTGTTGTTAAGGTACTTGGACTTACCATGTCATGGGAAATGTACATTTTCCCATGTATGTCCGCCACATATGCCTTCTCCATATAGACTGTGGAACCAGCCCTTATGTCTGGCTGGTGGTGCATATGACACATCCATGTTATAACAGTATCCATGAGCTGAATGACAGCAGCAGAACAAGTTAGCAGTCATGACGGAAAATAGAAACTGATTATTTCATAAGTAAGAACTTACGTAGGTGCACATCCATCCTTCCGAAGCTGTGCGGATGACTTGTTAGACATGTGAGTGCATCTTGATGGAGCACCAGATCATGAATGTGAACAAGTATTTTATTAGCCAGTGATGCATTAACATATTCAGTGACTTCACCCTGCACATCCTCATTCATTTTTTGACTACTCAGAGGCTTTGGGGAACTCTTATTTTTTCTAGCTGTCTTAGCACTGTCAAAATACAGGAAATCATTGTTCTTACACGTGGATTTCCTTGTTCTCTATTCTCTTTTCTTAGCTCCCATGGTGTCGTTCTGTGACTTGGCCTGCTTTCCGGGCAATGAGTCGATGTTGTCACTTGGCCTTTTATTGTGTTTGTTATCCGTGTTAGTATTTTGTAGTAAGATGTAGGAGTTTGTGGATTTTTATTGATTTACTCGTAGTAGTACTGTACGCACTTACCTCAAATGCTCGTTCCAAGTCACGCTTATGCGCGGGGGGGGGGGGGGGGGGGGGGGGATCTCTGATAAGCGTGACTTGGAACGAACATTAGTAAGTGCGTACATTACTACTACGAGTCAAATAAATAAATAAAAACCACAAACTCCTACATCTTACTACATAGTGCTAACATGAAGAACAAACACAATAAAAGGCCAAGTGACAACATCGACTCATCGCCCGGAAAGCAGGCCAAGTCACAGGATGACATCATGGGAGCTAAGAAAAGGGAACATAGAACAAGGAAATTCACATGTGAGAACAATGATTTCCTGTATATTGACAGCGCTAAGACAACCAAAAAAAAAAAAGAGTACCCCAAAGACTCTGAGTAGTCAAAAAACGGATGGGGATGTGCAGGGTGAGGTCATTGACTATGTTAATGCATCACCGGCTAATAAAATACTAGTTCACATTGATGATCTGGCGCTCCATCAAGATGCACTCACATGTCTAACAACTTCAGTCATCCGCACAGCTCCGAAAGGATGGTTGTGCACCTACGTAAGTTCTTACTTATGAAATAGTCAGTTTTTGTTTTCCGTCATGACCGCTAACTTGTTCTGCTGCTGTCATTCAGCTCATGGATACTGTTATAACATGGATGCGTCATATGCACCCCCAGCCAGACATAAGGGCCGGTTCCACAGTCTATATGGAGAGGGCATCTGTGGCGGACATACCGGTAAGAGACGGCAGTGTTGCCTCATACAACAGGGACGTACGAAGCAAAAAACATGGTACACACATGGGGAAATGTACATTTTTCATGATATGGTAAGTCCAAGTACCTTACCAACAGTCATTTTTTACCATGCCTGGGTGCTAATTATGCTTTTGATGCAGACTTATCTGCCGGTCAACCATGCAAACGTACATTGGTATGTGGTCCATGTGGATCCTAAAAATAGGCGAATACAAGTTTTTGACTCTATGCGCAACGATATAAAAAAATTAATTTCAAGAAAGCCCACTCAGAACTGGAACACACGGTAAGTCCATTCCACTATTGGTATACATAGTTGTGCTAAGAAAATTAATCTTATATGTTTTTGTACATACAGCTCAAAGGTATGGAAGCACATATCGATGTGACATATCGTCACGAATGCCCGAAAAATAATAGTTGGGACGATTATGCCGTGAATAGTTGGCCAATCTCTATTGTAAACAATGTGCCACAACAAAGAGACAGGTAAGGTGCATTATATTTTAATTCCATATATTTGGAATCCCTACTATTACTAATACGGATTGGCATCTAAATGCATTTGCAGAATGTCATGCTGCCTCTTTGCACTCAAGAACATGGAGAAATGGATAGGACACGAGCTATCAGAAAACTTTACACATGTATGACTCACTAATTATTTGAATCAAATGTAATTTGGAGTGTTGGAGCTACTAACCTAACTCCACCGTGTCATGCAGTCCGATATGTACAAGTTTAGGAAACAACTCCTGGCTTTTATTTTAGATTCTTCACTGAATTTGGAATCTCGACAAGAAGAAACTGAAGATTAGAAGAGATGGGGCTCCTGATGTTGGTCTTGAGATCTTGCTGCTACGTCAGCGTGTTTAAAAATTTCGTGTGCTGCTTTTGCAGTTGGTTGTTCTGCCAAAAGTTACTTCGAAACTTTTTTCTCTTGGTCTGAGAGTGCTAATAGGTTTTCGCCCTGTAATGTGTTATCAAGACCGAGTACACGTAGCGGGTTTCCTATTAGTGCTCGTGCAACAAATATCTTTTGTACTCTTTAAACATATCACCGTTTAAACTGGTTATGATATCTAGTACTCAACATTAATATATTTAATTAATCCATCCGATTTTCCATTCTGGGTACTTATGGATTTGTAAATATTTATGTCCCATCGTACCTTTGAGTAGCAAGAAGATGTATAGTATGTCTAATTGTTGTTGGCTAAACGGCATAAGCAAGCCTGGAAGAATTTAGGAGAGCTTTTCCTTCATAAGAAAAACGTCAGGAAGGTACTCGACAAGCATTCTTGTGGGTGCACATGAAAATATTTGGAATGAGTTAGGACTTCCACATTCCATACAAAGACACACAAAAAAAACTCATAGTAATGTTATGACTAAATTGATCATAGAAGCCGATAGGATTTGATGTTAGATCCAGTACAAAAGCTCCATTTTAACGGATAGAAATAACTTAACGAAAAACAATGAGAATTGGAAACAAAGTTTCTTTACTCCTAATTATAGTTTGTGCTAACAAATCCAATTACATAAAACTAACAGTTGCAGCTTTGAAAGAAAGATTGTATGACTTTATGCTAAATTATATGGCATCGCATCATGTTTTCTAATCTATTTGCTACTTGTTGCGACAGTTTAAAAAATAGATTGCACAAGTGATGCCCTCTCTAGCAATACGCTATCATGTGACAAAACCAAGAGCCAAGGGATGAATATAGTATCCCCTAACCATTTACTAATCAGAGTATATTGCAAGTACGATGAGATTCTAAACTCTACTGGTTGTGATGACGTTAAGTATGATGCGCTCTCTAGAACCACTACTACAGCTTTATCACCGAAAGATGCCTTAACAAGAACAATGAGAATCGGAAACAAAGTTCACACACTCTCTCAAGAAGCCTCAGGGGCACTACATTATATATGTATAAATCTACACCAAAAGGCTACAATACAACATCAAGTATAACTCATAAAATACACCTATGCTAAGGTCAGGGGAAAATAAGTATAATCATCTTTGCTAAAGGAAATGATATCATCCTGAGAACTACGGTTCATACTAAAGCAATTTTTCATACAACTAGATTCACTGTCACTTACGAGGATACATATTACAGGGAGAGAACAAATCGCCGATCAACGTCTTGAGCGGCCTCCTCTCCCGATGCCAGGCGCTATCCCCTCCCGTTGTAAGAGCGGCACCCTCCGTGGCGAGGTGGCGCGTGCCAAATGTCTGCTGCTAAGGGTGGCGCGGCTGGAAGCACTAGTCGCGATCGATTACGCCGGCGTTGGGACACGCATGGGAGGGGTCGTCCCCGGCGACGGTGAGCAGCATTGGAGCTAGAGCGGCGCTTCTGGTGGAACGCCGGGCGAGGAAGTTGTCCCGCACCTTCCCAACACCTCTTGGACGAGAAGACGGCCGTCGGTGAGCCGGACATGGCCTCCGACTTGGCCAGCTATGGCGGCTTGCGGTCGATTACGCCGGCGTTGGGACACGCATGGGAGGGGCCGTCCCCGGTGAAGGGAATATGCCCGAGAGGCAATAATAAAGTGTTTATTATGTTATTCCTTGTTTATGATAGATGTTTATTTCTCATGCTAGAATTGTATTAACCGGAAACGTTGATACATGTGTGATTAATAAACAAACCAACGTTCCTAGTGAAGCCTCTCTTTTAACTAGCCCGTTGATTAAACAGATGATCAAGGTTTCCTGATCATGAACATTGGATGTTGTTGATAACGGGGTCATGTCATTAGGAGAATGACATGATGAACTTAAACCCTAAACTAAGTATAACAATACGATCAAGTCATTTAGTTTTGTTGTTATGTCTTACATTCGGAGTAACATTATTCCTTAGACCATGAGATCATGTTAATCACTAATACCGAAAGAATACTTTGATGACATCAAACATCACACCGTAAAAGGGTGACTATAAAGGTGGCATTGGATATTCGGAAAGTATTGGTTGAAGCTCATGGATCGAGAATGGGATTTGTCCATCCAATATGACGGATAGATATACTCAGGGCCCTCTCGGTGATATCACATCAACACCGCTTGCAAGCAAGTGATTTGATCACTAGGATGTTATATCACGGGAACGAGAAAAGAGTACTTGTCGGATAACGAGATCGAACAAAGTATAGTGGATACCGATGATCGGATCTCGGACAAGTAATATATCGCGAGACAAAGGGAAATCGTTACGACGTTGAAAGGTTCACACGATCACGAGAGTCATCGTTGAATATATAGGAGTCATCACGGTTTTCCAGACCCCGCTGTTGATTATTGATCGGAGAGGAGTCTCGATCATGTCTATAATATTCACGAACCGTAGGGAGACACACTTAAGGTTCGATGAAGCGTTTAGAGAAGATACGGAATACCGAAGAATATTTTGGGCAGCTCCGGAATAGTTTCGGGGAAAATTGAAATAGTTCAAGGGGTTTTTCGTCGAACGGTTGTTAATAGAATTAACAAATGGTTCGAGGTGCTGCATGCAAATGTTTGTTAATGGAATTAACAAATATAAATAAAGAAATAAAAATGTTTTATTTATTTATTAAAGAAAAACCTTTGGATTTTCCAAGTGGGAAATTAAGGGAAATTTGAGTGGGTTTGAGTGGAGCTTCCACTCACATGAAGAGAGGAAGGGGTGGGGGCACCCATGGCTGGCCGCACCCCCCCCTTGGGCTGCCTCCCCCTCCCCTATAAAAGGAGGGTGAGGGCTCTCTCTTCCACACACACTTGCTCATCCATTTTCCCTCCCATCCGCTGCTCTTTTCCATGGTCTCCGGCTTGGCGAAGCCCTGACCGTGGGATTCTTCACCACCACCACGCCGTCGTGCTGCTGGAATTCCGGAGGGAACCTCTACTTCCGCAACCCGCTGGACCGAGGGAACGGAAGTCTTCATCGAGCTGAACGTGTGACCGATTACGGAGGCGCCGCCGGTTTGCGGCGCTCTTCTTCTCGCTCGGGATCGGCGTGAGAACGACTACGCCAACAACGAGATCTTTTCTCGTACCACTTAGTGTCTTCGAGGGTATGTTATCTCAAGACTCTCTTTCTCCCCGTTGCCTTTCATCTCATAGATTAGATCTTGGCCATTTGGGTTTATCACGTGTAGGAAAATTTTTTGTTTTCCATGCTACGTTCCCCTTCAGTGGTATCAGAGCCGGATCTATGCGTAGATGAATTATACGGGTAGAACACATAGGAGTATGTGGGCGTTGATGATCATGTTTTTGTCTCTTTGAGTATTTTATGATCTTAGTGGCATAGTAGGATGAAGCGGCCCGGACTAACTTTACATGTCCACGTACATGAGACTTGTTCCACAACTGACATGCAACTTGAATTGCATAAGTGGCTTGCGGGTGTCGGTTTCTCCTACTATAGTTAAGATCTAATCTACAAAGGGTTGTTCAAAAATATATTTTATCAACGTTGTGGTTTTTTGTACGTAGATATGAACGGTTCTATCCTCGTAAGCCCAAAGCCACGTAAAATATGCAAAAATAAATTAGAGGCGTCTAACTTGTTTTTGCAGGGCATGTGATGTGATATGGTCAATGTTACAAACGTTATGTATGAGATGATATCTTTTGTAAATTATTGACATACCGGCTGGAGCCATATGGTTGTCTTATTTTATGGCCTGCGTGCTGTATGTCATATCCATGTGATATGTTGTAATGGACAATCAAGATGGAGGTGCCACGGACCTTGGTGCCACGCCGGTAGGATGATGGAGATCATACCATGATGCACAAGATGGAGATCAAGTGCAAGAAGGACCATATCATATCACATTATCCATGCATGTGATGTTTATCCTTTTATGCATCTTATTTTGCTTAGATCGCGACGGTAGCATTATAAGATGATCCCTCTCACTTAATATCAAGATAATAATGTGTTCTTCCTTAAGTATGCACCGTTAAGAAAGTTCGTCGTTTCGAGACACCACGTGATGATCGGGTGTGATAGACTCAACGTTCGCATACAACGGGTGTTTTCAAGCCTAGCATGTACAGACATGGCCTTGAAACACATGCAATACAATGGTTCTACTTGGCGAGCCTAGCATGTACAGACATGGCCTCGGAACACGTAACCGAAAGGTAAAGCATGAGTCATATGAATGATATGATGAACATGTTGATGTTCGCCTTTGCAACTACACCGTCTCACGTGATGATCGGTTTCGGTGTAGTGAATTTGGTTCGTGTAATCACTAAAGACAACTAAGAGGGATGTTGTTTTTGAGTGGGAGTTCATGGGATAATTTTAGAATTAACTTGAACTTAATTTATCATAAACATAGTCTAAATAGTCTTTGCAAATATGTTGTAGATCATGGCACCACCTACCTTCAATTTCAATATGTTCATGGAGAAAGAGAAATTAGCGAACAATGGTAGCAACTTTACCAACTGGGCACTTAACCTGAGGATTCTCCTCACCGCTTGCAAGAAGCTCTATGTGCTTGATGCACCTCTAGGTGACCAACCCGCTGATGATGCTTCTGATGAGGATAAAAATGTTTATCTGACTCAACAAGAAGACCACAGTATAGTTCACTGCGGCATCCTCTATGGATTAGAGCCAGAGCTGCGAAAACGTTTCGAGAACAGCACTGCTTATGCCACAATGGGAGAATTGAAAATGATTTTCGATACCCATGCCGCAGTTGAGAGTTATGACGCTTCAGAAAAGTTCTTTAGCTGCATGATGGAAGAGAACAGCTCCGTTAGTGAGCACGTACTCAAAATGTCTGCGTACGCTGATAAGCTCATAGCCTTGGGAATATCAATTCCCATTGAGCTAGGGATACATCGTGTTCTCCAATCTCTGCCACCTAGTTACAAGAACTTCGTGATGAACTATAATATGCAGAGCATGAAGAAGTCTCTCCCTGAGCTTCTCTCGATGCTTAAAACTGCTGAAGTGGAGATCAAGAAAGAACATCAAGTGTTGATGATCAATAAGACCACTAGTTTCAAGAAAGGCAAGAAAGGCAAGCCAAGGGTAAACTTCAAGAAGGGTGGCAAATCTGTTGCTACTGCTGAGAAGAGAAACAGGCATGGCCCTAAGTCTGAGACTGAGTGTTTCTATTGCAAGGGTACTGGCCACTGGAAGCGCAATTGCCCCAAGTATCTGGCAGATAAGAAGGCCGGCAAAGTGAACAAAGGTATATATGATATACTTGTTATTGATGTGTACCTAACTAGTACTCGCAGTAGCACCTGGGTATTTGATACTGGTTCGGTTGCTCACATATGTAACTCGAAACAGGAGCTGCAGAACAAGCGACCACTAGCAAAGGATGAGGTGACGATGCGCGTCGGCAATGGATCAAGAGTTGATGTGATCGCCGTCGGGACGCTACCTCTACGTCTACCATCGGGATTAGTTATAAACCTAAATAAATGTTATTTGGTGCCCGCATTAAGCATGAATATCGTTTCTGGATCTTGCTTAATGCGGGACGGTTATTCCTTTAAGTCCGAGAACAATGGTTGTTCGATTTATATGAATAATATCTTTTATGGTCATGCACCTGAGAAGAATGGTTTATTTCTTTTGAATCTTGATAATGTTGATACACATATTCATAATGTGAATGCCAAAAGAATTAAGTTAAATGATGATATTGCTACTTATTTGTGGCATTGCCGCTTAGGTCATATTGGTGTTAAACGCATGAAGAAGCTCCATTCTGATGGACTCTTAGAATCACTTGATTATGAATCATTTGAAACATGTGAACCATGCCTTATGGGCAAGATGACTAGAACCCCGTTTTCTGGATCTATGGAACGGGCGACAGACTTACTGGAAATCATACATACTGATGTATGTGGACCAATGAGTGTATCGGCGCGCGGTGGATATCGTTATTTTGTCACTTTCACAGATGATTTGAGTAGATATGGGTATATTTACTTAATGAAACACAAATCTGAAACGTTTGAAAAGTTCAAAGAATTTCAGTGTGAAGTTGAAAATCATCGTAACAGAAAGATTAAATTTCTACGATCTGATCGTGGAGGTGAATATCTAAGTTACGAGTTTGGCATGCATATGAAACAATGTGGAATAGTTTCACAACTCACACCTGCCGGAACACCACAGCGAAATGGTGTTTCCGAACGTCGTAATCGTACTTTATTAGATATGGTTCGGTCTATGATGTCTCTTACAGATTTGCCACTATCGTTTTGGGGTTATGCACTAGAGACCGCTGCATTCACTTTAAATAGGGCACCATCTAAATCCGTTGAAACGACACCGTATGAATTATGGTTTGGAAACAAACCTAAGCTGTCATTTCTAAAAGTTTGGGGATGCGATGTTTATGTGAAGAAGCTTCAACCTGATAAACTCGAACCCAAAGCGGAAAAATGCGTCTTCATAGGATACCCTAAAGAAACAATAGGGTACACCTTCTATCACAGATCCGAAGGCAAGATTTTTGTTGCCAAGAATGGATCCTTTTTGGAGAAGGAGTTTCTCTCGAAAGGTGTGAATAGTAGGAAGGTAGAACTCGACGAGGTTATTGAACCTTCTCTTCTTGGAATGGCGAGTAGCGCAGCACCGGAAGTTGTTCCGGGGCCGACCCCGTCAGATGAAGAGAGAGTTAATGATCAAGATCATGAAACTCCAATAGAGGAAACTACCGCACCTCGCAGGTCAACTAGGGAGCGTGCAGCTCCTGAACTATACGGAGATCCCGTATTAAACTTCATGGTAGATGGAGGTGATGACCCTGCGACATATGAGGAAGCGATGATGAGCCCAGATTCCAACAAATGGCTTGAAGCCATGAAATCCGAAATAGGATCCATGTACGAAAACCAAGTTTGGACTTTGGTGGATTTACCCAATGACCGCAAGGCCGTTGAGAACAAATGGATCTTTAAAAAGAAAACTGATGCTGATGGTAATGTGACCGTCTATAAAGCTCGACTTGTCGCAAAAGGTTTCCGACAAATTCAAGGAGTTGACTATGATGAGACTTTCTCACCAGTAGCGATGCTTAAGTCAGTTAGGATTATGTTAGCAGTTGCTGCATTTTTCGATTATGAAATATGGCAGATGGATGTCAAAACGGCGTTCCTTAATGGTGACATTGAGGAAGAGTTGTATATGATGCAACCCAAAGGTTTTGTTGATCCTAAGGATGCTGACAAGGTGTGTAAGCTTCAACGTTCCATTTATGGACTGAAGCAAGCATCCCGAAGTTGGAACCTCCGTTTTGATAAGGTGATCAAAGGTTTTGGATTTGTCCAAACATACGGAGAAGCTTGTATTTACAAGAAAGTGAGTGGGAGCTCTGTAGCATTTCTGGTACTATATGTGGATGACATATTGTTGATTGGAAATGATATAGAACTTTTAGAAAGCGTAAAAGGTTATTTGAACAAGAGTTTTTCGATGAAAGACCTCGGTGAAGCAGCTTATATATTGGGCATCAAAATCTACAGGGATAGATCAAGACGCTTAATTGGACTTTCGCAAAGTACATACCTTGACAAGATTTTGAAGAAGTTCAGAATGGAAGATAGTAGGAAAGGGTTCCTACCTATGTTGCAAGGCAAGACGTTGAGTAAGACTCAATGTCCAGCTACAGCAGAAGATAGAGAAAAGATGGATAAGACTCCCTATGCTTCAGCCATAGGTTCTATCATGTATGCTATGCTATGTACAAGACCGGATGTGGCACATGCTATTAGTTTGACTAGTAGGTACCAATCCAATCCAGGTTTGGAACACTGGACTGCGGTCAAGAATATCCTAAAGTACTTAAGAAGAACTAAGGACATGTTTCTCGTATATGGCGGTGAAGAAGAGCTCGTCGCAAGATGTTACGTCGATGCTAGCTTCGACACTGATCCGGATGACTCTAAGTCTCAGTCCGGGTACGTATTTATTATGAATGGAGGAGCTGTAAGCTGGAGGAGTTCCAAGCAATCCGTGGTGGCGGGATCATCAACAGAAGCGGAATATGTTGCTGCCTCGGAGGCAACACAGGAAGCAGTTTGGATGAAGGAGTTCATATCCGAACTAGGCGTGGTTCCAAGTGCGTTGGATCCAATGGTTGTCTATTGTGACAACAATGGTGCCATAGCCAATGCTAAGGAACCAAAGTCTCACAAGAATTCCAAGCATATCAAGCGTCGTTTTCACTCCATCCGTGAGCATGTCGCAGATGGTGATGTGAAGATTTGCAAAGTACATACGGATCTGAATGTGGCAGATCCGTTGACTAAAACTCTCTCAAGGACAAAACATGATCAACACCAGAACTCCATGGGTGTTAGATTCATCACTATGTAATATAGATTATTGCCCCTAGTGCAAGTGGGAGACTGAAGGGAATATGCCCGAGAGGCAATAATAAAGTGTTTATTATGTTATTCCTTGTTTATGATAGATGTTTATTTCTCATGCTAGAATTGTATTAACCGGAAACGTTGATACATGTGTGATTAATAAACAAACCAACGTTCCTAGTGAAGCCTCTCTTTTAACTAGCCCGTTGATTAAACAGATGATCAAGGTTTCCTGATCATGAACATTGGATGTTGTTGATAACGGGGTCATGTCATTAGGAGAATGACATGATGAACTTAAACCCTAAACTAAGTATAACAATACGATCAAGTCATTTAGTTTTGTTGTTATGTCTTACATTCGGAGTAACATTATTCCTTAGACCATGAGATCATGTTAATCACTAATACCGAAAGAATACTTTGATGACATCAAACATCACACCGTAAAAGGGTGACTATAAAGGTGGCATTGGATATTCGGAAAGTATTGGTTGAAGCTCATGGATCGAGAATGGGATTTGTCCATCCAATATGACGGATAGATATACTCAGGGCCCTCTCGGTGATATCACATCAACACCGCTTGCAAGCAAGTGATTTGATCACTAGGATGTTATATCACGGGAACGAGAAAAGAGTACTTGTCGGATAACGAGATCGAACAAAGTATAGTGGATACCGATGATCGGATCTCGGACAAGTAATATATCGCGAGACAAAGGGAAATCGTTACGACGTTGAAAGGTTCACACGATCACGAGAGTCATCGTTGAATATATAGGAGTCATCACGGTTTTCCAGACCCCGCTGTTGATTATTGATCGGAGAGGAGTCTCGATCATGTCTATAATATTCACGAACCGTAGGGAGACACACTTAAGGTTCGATGAAGCGTTTAGAGAAGATACGGAATACCGAAGAATATTTTGGGCAGCTCCGGAATAGTTTCGGGGAAAATTGAAATAGTTCAAGGGGTTTTTCGTCGAACGGTTGTTAATAGAATTAACAAATGGTTCGAGGTGCTGCATGCAAATGTTTGTTAATGGAATTAACAAATATAAATAAAGAAATAAAAATGTTTTATTTATTTATTAAAGAAAAACCTTTGGATTTTCCAAGTGGGAAATTAAGGGAAATTTGAGTGGGTTTGAGTGGAGCTTCCACTCACATGAAGAGAGGAAGGGGTGGGGGCACCCATGGCTGGCCGCACCCCCCCCTTGGGCTGCCTCCCCCTCCCCTATAAAAGGAGGGTGAGGGCTCTCTCTTCCACACACACTTGCTCATCCATTTTCCCTCCCATCCGCTGCTCTTTTCCATGGTCTCCGGCTTGGCGAAGCCCTGACCGTGGGATTCTTCACCACCACCACGCCGTCGTGCTGCTGGAATTCCGGAGGGAACCTCTACTTCCGCAACCCGCTGGACCGAGGGAACGGAAGTCTTCATCGAGCTGAACGTGTGACCGATTACGGAGGCGCCGCCGGTTTGCGGCGCTCTTCTTCTCGCTCGGGATCGGCGTGAGAACGACTACGCCAACAACGAGATCTTTTCTCGTACCACTTAGTGTCTTCGAGGGTATGTTATCTCAAGACTCTCTTTCTCCCCGTTGCCTTTCATCTCATAGATTAGATCTTGGCCATTTGGGTTTATCACGTGTAGGAAAAAATTTTGTTTTCCATGCTACGTTCCCCTTCACCCGGCGACTGTGAGCGGCCAAGGCGCCGGAGCGGTGCTTGCGGTTGAACGTTGGGCGAGGAACTTGTCCCCCACCTCCTCTGCACCTCTTGGGCGAGGAGGCGGCCGTGGCCTTCGACTTCGCCAGCTGCGGCGGTTCTGGAGGGATGGGAGGAGGCCGATGGTGGGCGGGCGGTGGCGGCGTCCGATAGCCGTCAAGGTCCTACAGATGTAGGACGCTGGGGGTAGCCGACGGTGGAGCAATTGACAAGGGGATCGGGGGTAGTTGTTGGCGACTAGCTGCGACGGCTTTGGAGGGATGGGAGGAGGCAGGTGGTGGGCGGGCGGTGGCGGCTTCCGATATCCGTCAAGATAGGACGCTGGGAGTGGCCGGCGGTGGAGAGTCGACAAGGGGATCGGGTGTAGGTGCTGGCGACTAGATGGGAGGAGGGGAAAATATCTGGACGGGAAACTAGGAGGAGAACAAACGGACTATAATTTTGATCTACCAAAAATGCCCTTCTGACAATACTGGTAGTCTAATTAGCTATTGGTGCAACCCTCTACTACTCGCGAGACAGGAGTCAAAATCCAGCAGTAGCGGTTCATAATAGCGGTTCGATCTACCAATTGGAAGGTTAATATTCATCCCCGGGTACCGTAAAAGAGCTCCCAGCATGACAAATTTGTGTGGAGCCGAACATGCTCTTATTACAAAATTGATGGTGCTTGACACTTAAAAGCCGTGAGTAGCATCTTAGTATTACTCTCTCCGTACCAAAATGTAAGATGTTTTATCACTTTATAGACAGAACGTATCTAGTCATGTTTTAGTAAGATATACATGAATCTATACACTAAAACATGTCTAGATACGTTTTGTGTAGGAAATGCTAAAACATGTTATATTTTGGTTAGGGGGGAGTAATATATTACACTTTGTTGGAAAAAAAAAACAGTTGCGACACTTGACGATCATTCTCATATTTCTGCAATGTGGGGTAATTATGGGAGGGAATTGGCTGGATGCCGGGGTTTATATTTTTTCTTGTGTAGGCGCATAAGAACAACAGAGTTAAATGGATGATTCCGGCAGCTCGTTTGGTAAGGTCGACATTTGCATAAAACCAATTTTTCTTAAACAAGTTTATCCGTGTAACAAACTAAAACCTTGTTCCCAATATCTTATTTGGATTGACTTGTGAAAAGTAGCTCCTTTTATTCAGCTGTGAAACGCGTGAAAAGTTGTTCGGCTACATCAATATGTATTCTCTATTATTGTACTAGCTTCGACGAAGAAGAAAGGAAAATTTCACAAACGAGCTCCTCTCACCATATGTATCTAAAGGTATTTCAGTATGCTATTTCAATAACAGTTAATTTGAGACGGAGAATGTATATAACATAGCACTAGGTAATCACTTCGCGTGTGACCCCCGGGTAACAGGAACAAGAGTAATCATCTAAGTTGTCCATGTAACAGGAACAAGACCATATATTGATCATGCGGCCCCGTTAAAAAGAAAAAAAAAAGTTGACCATGCTGATCAACGGCATAGCTAGAAACTGTCCACGCATGCAGATTCTTGCTTCTACGGTGACGTGGCTGTCAAACAAAAATCAAAATTAAGGTCGCATCAGAGCACACGCAGCCATGCACAACACACCATTAGCTAAAATATCCGGGAAGGAATGGTTACCTAAAGTGAAGACGGCGGCGTCGCAGGACCGGCGGCAGCGGGCACTGGTGCCGGAGTGGGCAGCGGGGCTGTCAAAGTTCATCACCGGTAAATTAGTAAATCTCTTTAGAGCAGCTCTGAATAAACGGAATGCTGAGTGGAGGGAGAATTTGTGTAGTGTCTTACGCGTGTAGGCGTCGCAGCCGGGGAACGGCGCGGTGGGCTGTTCGACTCCGCACAAGGCCGGGGCGTCAACGACATGAGGGAGATAGACGGGCTTGGGGAGCTGCCTGATCCAGCCGACGTTGAGGATCTGGCACAGGCAGGGCGGCGACTTGGAGAGCGCCACGTAGCCGTCGCAGCAAATGGTGGGTGGCGCCGGGATGGTCTCGTCGGTGAAGTAGTCGATGCAGATCATGAAGTCCAGGATGGACAGCAGGCACTTGGCCGTTATGTTCATGCTCCGGTTCGGGTCTCCATAGGGATCCTCGGCCCTGAGCGCCGCATGCTGCCCCAAGACGGCGGGGAAGAGATCGTCGATGTCGACCACAGTGGCAGCGGCGGGGGTGGCGGGATTGATTCCCCTGGACGCTTCCGACGACGCGACCGCCAGGAAGAAGATGACGAACAGGGCGATGGACTTGGTGTTGAGCAAGGGCGCCATCTTTTTCCTTATTTTCTCCGGGTTTGGGTTGTTTGTGTAGAGGAGGGCGGTGGTCGAGTTATATATAGGCCCGTGGAGGAAGCCACAGAATTTCAGCGGATCTTTACTTAGTTCGGATCAATAGGTTTGCTTGGTTAAGATCGATCGAGATTTGTACTAAACCATAGTATTTCCCTAAAATCGCTTCCCACGAAACAAACAGTAATGCTTGTTTGGATTTTGTCTACCTACCTACCTGCTTCTCGATCATTTTATCGAACAGAGTCTAGCTGTAACAGAAGTGTCGGATGTTAGGGAGACGCAGGTAGTCCGTTGTGAAAATTTGATACTACTCTAGAGTTGCCAAAAAAGAAAAAAAAATCCGACATTTTCGTCACACTTTTAGGATCACATGTATTGTGTTTTCTAACCAGCCAACAAGCCTGTCACGGGTTCACGACAGTGAAACCACTCACGCGTATTGTGTTTTCTAGAGATTGATCCGTATCACTCTCTCAATTTTGTTTCTTACGTAAGTTTCATTTGCTGGGTTAGTCGCACTAAAGCTGAAATCGTTCTTGCTGATTTTTTATTTTTGAAAAAACATCCGACTTTATTGATTTACTAGCAAATGTGCCCGTGCGTTGCAACGGGAGAAAAAAATACCATACCTCATTTCTAAGGTAGACTTCGCCAAGGAATTCGATGTCGTCTCACGAGAATAGTTGCTTGAGTTCCTCGAGCATATTGGCCTCTCCGTGCGGTTGTGCGATTTGATCTTTCCATCCTCCTCTCATTGATGTCATCGGATATTCTGCTCAACAACGCCGATGTTGCCCTTATTTGTCACCGCCATGGTTTACAACAGTGAGACCCCTCCTCTCAGTCCCATTCTCTTCATCTCACGATCGTTCCACTTCGGGAAGTGCCTTGCCAAAGATCCTATTCGAATCACCTTAAACATCCTCGTTTGTCCTTGATTTTCTTCTCACCTTTCCTTATATATTTTCTCTCGTTTTCCTGTTCCAGATGATCTTTGATTTTCCGTGGCATATGTACATGCTTACCCCGTTGATCCATGATGAAACGTAGCGTTCTAGCTAGATCTATCCGAAAACCACCTTAATTAAAGGGTTATTCTATCTAATGAACGTGTCTAATATATTTCATTTTCTCGCCTGATCCTACTCTCCCTTGAAAGCTAATATATCCAATGGGTTCTGAAGTAAAGCAAAATAATTGATGACAATTATAGTCTCATTGCCAAAAAAAAAAAGGATTCCTTCTGCTTTGCCAATAACAAACTGAATGACCAATAACAGTCTTGCATCGTCAAGCTGATTTGAGGCTACCTTTTCCTAAGTGATTTCTCGAACATGCAAAACTTCGAATTGCAGACAAATTCCTTGGATTTCTTATGTTATTCCCTTTGTACTCCCTCCGTCTCAAATTAAGTGTTACAAAGTTAGATAAAAGTGGATATATCTAGACATGGTTTAGTGTTAAGATACGTCAACTTTTGTCCATGTTTGTGACAGTTAATTTGAGACGGAGGGAGTACTATATATCATAACCTCATGGTACAACCGAAACATATGTATACAGAATAGTGTGCTATTTGGTAATTGTATTCCCGGTCTTGCTCTCGCCTCACGTCTCTTCTCTTCACCACTGCTTATTTCTTTTCTTCATGTCTCTTTGTTTCCCTTCTTTCTTGACATGGATCCTTGGGTCAACCAAAAGTAGCGGCATAAAAACATGTGCGTATTTGCATACATGCACCTACGGAGCCTCCCGACATATGTTGATCGATCGGCAGGCGTCGTCGGTCGCACGGGTCGACGACACAGATTAGTGTGGAACATTTCAGCTTGTCAAGCCAGGGGAGTGCGGACACGTGGGGCGTTTTCTGATCGTGGCGGCCGATGCTGGCAAGGCAGCCACGGCGATGGAGGAGGAGGGGAGGGCGTGGCCGCGGCTGATGTACTGCTGACACGGCTGGTGTCCTCTGTGCTCTCCCCGTCGAACTGGAGCTGTCGTGGTGCTTAGTGACATGCACCTAAAGAGCCTCCCCGCATATGTTGATCGATCGGTAGGCGACGCCGGTCGCATGCATGGGTCGACGACGCATATGAGTATGGAACATTTGAGCTTGTCAAGTAAGGGGAGTGCGGACACATGCGATGTCTTCTGATCGTGGCGGGCAATGTTGGCAAGGTAGCCATGGCGATGGAGGAGCAAGGGAGGGCGTGGCGGCGGCTGGTGTAGTGATGACACGTCTGGTGTCCTCCGTGCTCTCACCGTCGAACAGCACCTGTCGTGGTGATTAGTGACGGGTCGACGGCCTTGGGCCCCTGGCTCTTGGACGACCCCACGTCTGGCTCCTTGATCACCTACAGCTTGGCTGACGACCACGGAGAGATTTGTTTGGAGAGGAGAGGACGGGTTGGGATTGGTGCTCTATAAAGGCGGGGCTTGTAATCTCCAACTCGGACAATATATCTGCTCCGATTACGATTGCCTAGGTAGATAATCGGAGAGCAAGTTGACGTCAGGCGGCTGCTGTAGGGAAGGCGAGAGCATGCCGGGGGCGCCCATCGACTCGAAAAATCTTGCAGAAGTCCTCCTTGGTCGCCCTCAGGTTCCTGGCCGGCTAGGTTCGCTAGTTGGTATGCCTCCCAAAAATCATCTCAATCAGCAAACCCTCACAAAAATGGAGCAATTCACAGCTCCCGATGAATATTGTGATGATCGAGTTGGTGAATGGATACCTTGGTCGGAAGCTGGTATGTATATGAGTGTTTTTCATAGAGTTGTACCGCACGCCAACCTGAAGAATGGAACTGTTGTGTATGATTTTCGTCTTTATGCTCACATGGCTTCCAGTCAATAGCCGTGACCTACTTTTCTTGGCCTTGGATTGGATGGGTCGGGCATCCAACAGAGTTGATCCGTTATCGAATTGAATTAGGAGTCTATTATTCCTAGCAACCCACGATGTATTGACTCAAGGATGAGTACCAAACTTTTTTAGCGATGGAAGAACAGACGAAAGCACGCGGCGGACCGCAACAAATAGATGTAACGTGGAGAAAGGCTACTCTTTCATTATTAGTAGAGATTATTGGTGGCAGGGTGGATAATTTATGTCAAATTTGGGGGCAATTTTAATGACGGACCGACCGACCAAGTAACCAACCAGGGAAACCTTAACGCTTTTATTATTAGGTAAAGATAATGAAGTTTGTACAATAATACAATACCGAATATGTCGTTGATTATGAAACAGACCTACACAAACTAGACTAATAACATCATACTCGCTCCGTCCTTGAAGTGTACTTCCAGAATTATTAGAGAGCCAGAGTTTTGAGGCCTTCTATGGTACCCCAAATAAACCACAACCATTTATTTTCATTGATCCAAAGGCTAAAAACGTTTCATACTAGTGCTGAAAATGTGACAAGTAATTTTGGTACTAGTGCCAAATCAACACTTCACGCAGATGGGCTCTGGCCCAACATGGTAGAAGGGTGCTGGCCCATGACAAATTTCCATGCCTGGCTAAGACCAAATTACTGAATCTATGTGTCGAAATAGGAAGTTCCCCAAAAAAAATGTGTCGAAATAGGAAAGAGAGGGAGAATGGAGTATGCTTTGGAAAGCCCAGGTACCTTCAAAAATCAAGGTTTTTCTGTGGAGGCTAGCTAATCATTCTCTCCCAACTCAGGACTTGCTACATCATAGGAATATGGCAGGGGGGTCGACATGCAGACTGTGTGGATGTGCAGATTCATGGAGGCATTCTTTGTTGGAGTGCAATATGTCTCGGTGTGTATGGGCACTGGCACCGGAGGACATCACCGAATTCCTAGCGAATGAACAAGATGAGGATGCTAGAGCGTGGCTCGTGGGAATTTTCAGAGCGATGCCACACACGGACCTGACAAGAACATTGGTGACCTTATGGGCTGTGTGGCACGCGAGACGGAAAGCAATTCACGAAAATATTTTTCAGAGCCCGTTGTCGACGAATTGTTTCGTTGAGCGCTTCCTGGTAGAATTACAGCATGTGCCCTCATCGGCGACGGGAGGAGAAAGATCAAGGCCAATCCGTGGCCCATCGTGGATACCACCGCCCGCGGATATGACCAAGATCAATGTAGATGCAGCGATATCTAAGAACTCAAACAAAGCTGCTGTGGGTGCGGTCGTGCGCAGTGCTACAGGGAGTTTCATCGGTGCATCGGTGGTGGTTCTGAAGGGAGTTTCAGAACCTGAAATACTCGAGGCATTGGCATACCGAGAGGGCTTGGCAATTGGCGCTGATCTGCTAGTTCAGAGGTGTAGACTGGCATCAGACTGCAGCAACGTAATTAGAAGTATCCGAGGTGATGGTCTGACAGCTTATGGTCATATTACCAAGGAGATAAAGGCCAGAGCAGCTCAAATGAATCAAGGCGAATACGGATGCTCATAATCTTGTGAGGGCATCTATTTATCTGAATTTAGGTAGGCATGTGTGGTTTGATTCTCCGCCTACGGGTGTTCCTGTAACTCATAGTGTTTCCAATGAATAAAGTGAAGGTGAAAACTCAAAAAAAAAAGTGTCGAAATAGGCTTGCGTCCCGCTATATTAACTAGATGATACCCCGCGCGTTGTTGCGGAACAAATATTTCAAAAGTTGTTTTATTAATTAGTGAAAATAAATGTTATGAAAATAAAAGTAGAGTGTATTATGGTCAAAAGTCTAAAGTTGCAAGGACATGAAACATGGAACACAACGTGTCCTAACAATGATGCAAAATCTGTACCAACGTTCTAGCATGTGAATAGAAAAATCAGGTGAAATAGAACATACTGCCAGATAATACCCACATAGCAAAATGAACTGGAATATGCCATACGCTCTCAATCTACGGACCAGCCAAAGAAAAAAAATACCAATAAATCCGTACAAAACTAACATGAGAGATAGACAGTGCTGTAGGACTGGAGTTGGATATCGCACAACACGCTAACTCTATGGTGGGGAGAGAGAAGAGTTTTCGTGAATCTATCCCATAGGAGAAGGCCATAGAAGGCTCACCGCGACTAAGCGCCCTCGGCACCACCTCGCTCACCGTCGTTGGCCACTCCGGCCACGGCGTCCAACAAACAATAGATTGCCTCTGATTACTCCGATCAAGGCAACCACCAACCAGTTTCTCGATGCTTCTTTCTCCAATTGGAACAATGGCGCTTTCGGATCTCAAGTTTGAAGATGGATTGGTTTTTCAAAACCGTATTCTCAAAAGGTTTGGTACTGGCATCAATTTTCCTGAAGGTAAAGGTCTCTAGGAATTCTATCTGGTGGTTGCTTTCTCTAGATCAAAAATTCGTCTCAATGAAGATTCTGTGGGGCTTATTTTGCAATCATGCTTAGGTGGAGATTCACGTCTTTTCAAAGTCAAATATCTCCAAAATTGGTCATTTCGTTTCTCCGTGGCATCCAAAGAGGTGGGATTTGATATTTTTAAGGGAGGTAATATTTTCAACAATCTTTTCTGCATGAGCTTTTGGTTATGGGGTCGTGGTGGACCGGATTCACAAAAGGAATATTTTCTTTACCTCGAAGAACAAAAGAAGGAATGGACAGAAGTTTCGCGTGCTAAACAATCTAGATCATATGCTGAAGCAACTCAAGTTCCTCGATTTTTTGAAGATCATCGTCGTGTTCTTGCATCATCCGCAACTTCTGCCCAGTCATCAAAGCGGGTTAATGCCCATGATACCGCCAATAACACCTCTTCAAAGGCGGGTTTAAATTTTTTGAAAGTTAATGGGCCACATTTATTATGTGTTCGTTGTCTCTCCGATGGACATTCCAGACCCAAATGAACCAACAGGATCAGATGCCACGCTTGCAAGAGATGGGGCCACATTGGGGACAATTGTCGATTCTCATCAGACGTTAATGGGTTGCCCATTAAAGGAAAGAAATCAACGGCTTCTAAGGAAAAAAAATGGCAGCACCTCGATCATCGCGCGCGAGATTGGACGTAACAGAGGGGATTTCGGTAAGAGACAAAAGGGATTTAATTGCGGTATAAAACAAGACGACGCAGTCTAGGCTTATTGCCCCACATATCAGTGAATCACCAGTTAGTACTCCACCTATTGTCTCCTCACCTTCTGCCTCCCCTGCTCGATTTTGTTTTTTGAAATGGGTAGTCCCTGCCTCTGCATCGGAGTGATGCACACGACATTTTATTAAAGAGATTGAGTATCACATTGTAAAACGAAAACAAAAAAGTTTAGGATGAAAAAACAGAAGCAATTTTCCAGGTTGGCTACATCCCAGCCACTCTGGATAAAACCACCTAGAGTGAGCTCTCTAGATCTCACAAAGACGCCGATCATGCTGCCACCCATTTGAGCATAGGATAGCACGCACCACCGCCATGAGTCGATTGCATCCAGCTTCCATAAAAGGGCGCTGGTCTTGCTTGAGGAGGAGTGATCTTGTAGTAATCCAGTACGTAGCCTTGTGGACAACCTGTGAGAAGTGAGCATTTTCCACCTTGTTAAAGACAATATCATTTCGACATGTCCAAATAGCCCAAATAAACGCACAAACACCAATATGTATGCGTTCTTTCACCATCTTATGCAAGTCATTCAACCATGAACCAAACATAGTGTCCAAAGATGTGGGGGGGGGGGGGGGGTGGAACATTGAAAGTAAATTGGAGCAAGGAAAGCAACAAATAAGTGTTCAACCGTCTCCTCATGAGTATAGAACACACATTGTTTGGAACCCACCCAATTTCGTCTAACCAGATTATCTTTCGTTAGGATCACCTTCCTATTAACAAACCACATAAAAATCTTTATCTTAAGCGGGATTTTCATTTTCCACAAATACTTATTAAGAAAAGGAGTATGACCATTCATAAAATCATTGTACACCGATTTGACCGTAAACATCTTATTCATAGTTAAATCCCATGAGAAGACATCCTCTTCGTGGGACAGTGAGACCGACATGAGTTACTGTACTAACAACAGCCAATCAACCCATTTATTTCCTACTAAACTTCTACGAAACTGAATGTTTATCGGTGGAGCAGTTGATAGCACATCTGCAACAAGGACATTCTTATTGCGTGCTATATTATAAAGCCTTGGGTAGGAGTGAGCCAAAGATCTATCCCCTAACCATCTGTCTTCCCAAAATCGAGTCCCCTTCCCATTACCAACTATAAATTTACCTCGGCTAAAGAATTAATGTTTCACCGCCATGACCCCCTTCCAAAAAGGGGAGTCATTGGGTTTTAGTTTGACTTGAGTAAGACTCTTACCACATAGTTATTTGTTAGTTATTAGTTCCTACCATACTCTCTTCTCGGTAAGCAACTTAAAAAGCCATTTGCTTAATAGACATTTGTTTTTTATTTCTAATAATTCAATCCCTAACCCCCCCTTGATCTTTAGATCTACATAAAATATTCCATTTAGTTAGCCTGTATTTCCTCTTAAGTTGGCCGCTTTGCCAAAAGAACCTATTTCGGAAGAAATCTAGTCTTTTTCTAACTCCCACTGGAATTTCGAAAAAGGACAAGAGAAACATGGGAAGACTTGTTAGGACAGAATTAATCAACACTAATCTATCCCCATAAGACAGAAGTTTACCAGCCCAAGAGGCTAACTTCTTCTCAAAACGATCCTCAACTATCTTCCACTCCCTAAGGAGATGTTTCCTATAGTGAATAGGAATTCCTAGGTATTTAAAAGGAAGAGACCCCACCTCACAACCAAATATGTTACGGTAGTCCTCTTTACAACCCACAACTTTTCCAAAGCAAAAGATTTAACTCTTGTGAAAATTTATCTTCAAACCAGAAAGTTGTTCGAAGATAGCCAAGATAATTTTCATGTTAACAGCCTTCTCGACATCATGTTCGAGGAACATAATTGTATCATTTGCATATTGTAGAACATAAATACGGACCTCCACCAAATGTGGAATTAAACTCCCAACCTGCCCATCATCTTTAGCACGCTCAATGAGGACAACCAACATATAGGCTACTAAATTAAATAAAATTGGAGACATCGGGTCCCCCTGCCGTAACCCCTTTAAAGTTTGAAAATAATGACCAATGTCATCATTAACTCTAATACCGACACTCCCCCCTGTACAAAACGTGCAACCCAATCACACCATTTTGAATCGAAACCTTTCATTCGCAGGACTTGTTGAAGAAAAGTCCAATTGACCTTATTGTATGCCTTTTCAAAATCAATTTTGAAAAGCACCCCATCAAGTTTTTTGTTCTGCAACTCGTGAATAGTCTCATGTAATGTCACCACTCCTTCCTAAATGTTTCTGCCCGGCAAGAAGGCAGTCTGAGTGGCACGAATAACATTTTGTGCAATCACAGTCACTCTATTTGTTCCAACTTTGGTGAAAATTTTGAAACTGACGTTTAAAAGACATATAGGTCTGTACTCCTCAATCCTCGAAGCATTTTCTTTCTTAGGAAAAAGGGTGATAACCCCAAAGTTTAACCTATACAATGGAAGACCACCCTCCTGTAGTTGATTAAACATTGCCATAAGATCATTTTTAACAATAGGCCAAAACCTCTGATAAAATTCAGTCGGGAACCCATCTGGCCCCGGAGCTTTGTTATGCTCCATAAGAGAAATGGATTCAAAGACCCCATCTCCAGTAATTCTAGACGTTAGAATCTCGTTCTCCTCATTAGATATCCGAGGTAGGTCTTGAGTAACAGTCTCATCAAGAGATATATTGTTATACTCAGATGGTCTGAACAATGTTTTATAGAAGTCTGTTATGTAGTTTTTAAGATTCTCCTCACCAACAATAGTACCCTCCTCTTTCTCCAACTAAAATATTTTCTTTTTACGGTGTTTACCATTTGCAATCAAATGGAAATACCTAGTGTTACTCCCCCCTTGTTGAACATGTTTTACTTTCGCTCTTTGTGCCCATTTGGCTTCCTCGTCACGTCTAAGTTTAGCAATAAACTCATCTGCTTGTTTCTTTGCGGCAAACTCATCTACAGACAGTGGAGTGGTTTCTGCCTTGATATCCAACTCATCAATGAGAAGGAGAAGTTTTACTTTTTTTGCTCTATACTCTCCACTTAAGTTTTTTGCCCAACCTCGCAGAAATTGGCGTAAATGCCGCACTCTAATCTGCCAAGTATCAATAGAAGAGTCACCCACAGCACATGAGGACCACTCCCGAGTCACCAACTCAAAGAATCCCTATTTTTTAAGCCATGAAAGCTCGAAAGAGAAGTGCAAAATATTCCCCAAATGGGCTTGTTGACCAAAGTCAATAACGAGAGGTGTATGATCCGAACCTATACGGGCCAATGCATGTACAAATACTAATGGGTATTTTTGTTCCCATTCAATGCTAGCCAAAAAAGGTCTAATTTTTCAAAAGTAGGTATTGGCCGCCTACTGGCCCACGTGTATTGTCTACCAGAAAGTTCAATATCTTTCAAGTTTAGACTCTCTATTATGGCATTAAAAATAAAGGGCCAACGCGCATTAAAATTATCATTGTTCTTCTTCTCGACTTCTGATAATATTGAAATCACCTCCTAATAACAGAGTCTATCTTCGTTCTCACATATTCGTACTAACTCAGCAAGAAAATCTGGTTTGAAGTTGTCCTGGGCCGCCCCATAGACTACAACTAGAGACCACAAGAAAGCATCTAGTTTGTTTTTTAATTTTAACTTGATACAAAACTCACCAGACACTACATCCTGAACCACAAACTCATTCTTATCAAAACCAAGCAATATTCCCCCCGAACGACCCCTAGGTGGAAGGCAATACCACATATAGTCTCTCCCCCAGCTAGTTGTCTAAGAAAAGGTACCAAGAATTGCGATCTTCCTGTTTCTAAAATAGCCACAAAACTAAGATGTAACTCTCTCACTGATTCCTGAACCGAAAACTGCTTGGCAGTATCCCCAAATCCATCACTGTTCCAGATCATGCCTTTAATTGTATCTTATTATTTGTATTTTGAATTCTAGAACTTCGTCTTTTCACTGAGAGACCAACACCTCCCTTGGTTTTTCTCTTATTCTTCATTTCATTATCCTTGGTAGTCAGACCCATATGGTCCGAAAGAAGCTCATTATCTTCATTACCAAGATCCCCAGATAGATTTGAAGCATTTTTTAGAACTAAACTATTAGTATCCTCATCAATTGCAGTAGAAACAGTGTTACTAAGATAAGCTATAGCCCGCTCCTCCCAACCTTCTTAAGTGAAAGAATCGAATTATTAATTTTAACATCCGAGTCCCCTATTAACACACCCAACTTCGAAACCCTCGCAACTATCTCGTCATTAGGCAATGAAGTAAAAGATAATTTCCTGTTAACTTGCGTACCTGGAGAATAAATATCAGATCTTCGTTGTGCCAATGTAGATGCACGCTCCAATTGAGTATCATATGCATTCGGTTGTGCACGAATACGCGGACTAGAACGAACTCCCGAAACAGAAGGATATGCAATTCCGCCAAATGCGATCACATCATCCATATTAGCAGCAGGTACTCTGTCCTCCAACTCGGTAATAGAATGAGAAACCGTAGTATGGCAAAAAAATTGGTTCGACTTACTCATGGGGTCATTGACGCTTCCAAGGTTTGGTGACACATAGTCCTCCTTCCCTTTGGCGCCCACAGCATTGCCTTCCAAAGATTGAGTCTTCGACATGGACAGAACCTTCACTTCCTTGTGGACTGTGCTCACAGGTGTGCGCAACTGTTGCTTGGAGATGGTTCTAGATAAACCCGTCATGTCCGAGGGAAACCCCTCGAGGCCACTAGAACCCTTCCGTGGCACCGAAACCACTCGTTTCTCTGCCGCCGCGGTACAGCCCACGTCTTGATCCTGCCGTGGCACAGAAAGTTCCAGTTTCTATGCCGGCGGCACAAAAAACGCATTGTTTTCCTGCCGTGGAAGTAGGGGGCTCTGCCGCGGTAGCGAAATTGACCGTATCTCTGCCGCCGCTGCAGGGAGCGCATCGATTTCCTGCCGTGGGGAAGTGCAGGTATGCCGTCGCACAGATAACTCATTTTCTTGTGCCGTGACAAAGAGCAACGACGTGCCAATCTGCTGGGAGTTCGGAGCACTAGATATAGGGTCCCCTTGGACCTGTTCCATTAAGTTTTCCTGTTGTATCCCAAGCGAACACAGAGGTGAGATGGTTTTAGTGACAGTACCATGAAGATTGGAAATAGGTGAATTATAAATAGCTAATGCATGCAAAGCACCAACCTTGTCATAAACCGTAACTGGGGGCAATCTCGAGTTATGTTTTCCACCATGAAGAGCCTCTCTCTCTGCCATTATTATCCTCTATACAGCATGAGATGAGCCATCAATCCTTGGAAAATCAAGCGATGATGTTACTTCCCTAGTGAGAATTCTCCTAGCTACCTCCATTGATTTAGAAACTTGAGGTGAAAAATATACCCCTGCCACATGTTTGGTACCCTCGTATTGTGTTCTCGGAAGATTTTTATTTTGTTGAACACTACCCCCAGCTGTGGTCGGATTTTTGACAGTAGGTACCTGGATATTAGACACATCCATGTCTTTGTCCAGATCATCTTCCTCCTTATCACCATCTCCATCCCTGTCTTCATCATTATGATTTTACACCATCTCGACATCTTGTTCTTGTGCCTCTCTTTCCCTCTCAAAATTAAGATAATAAAATCCATCTTTGAGGAAAATTGGAAGCTGCTTTGGTATCTTCGTGTGATCCACACAACCAACGAAGATCCTAAGGACACCATGTTCTCTAGTATATTTCATGTCTACCTTGAATGACTTGCCAAAAAGTGTCCCAAGACTCCACATTGCCAGAAAATCTCCTTTATGTTGCGGTGGAATACCGCTCATCCTCATACAAAACTTAGGAAGCATAATCGAAGGTTGCTCCTTTGTATGCCAAGCATAAACAGTCAACTCAATATGAGATCCAGGCACCCGAAACGGACCAAAATTCTTGAGTCAATCTAATTCGGCCTTAGAAGGAAATTGTACCTTAAATATATTCTTCCCCACCCTCAACAACTCCCATTGGAGTTCTTCAAGAGGGACGACTCTCTGTAGCTGTCATAGAATCTGCGGTATGCTTAACTCACCACCCACAACCGAAATAGATCCCATCCTAGTGTTCTCATTCTTAGGTCGATAATTCTCTATCAGCACGGCCTCATAAAATCTTAAGTCATAATGGGCATGTACATACACTATCACATGTGGCTTTACCATCTTGATAAGATGACAATCATCCTCCACATGACCAGTACCTTCACAATAGTCACACAGCAATGTTGTGCAATCTGCTAGAACGTGACCCGAAAATCCACATCGAAAACACTTTCCAATTTTCTTTGCTTTATCTTGACTGTTAACCTCACCAGCAGCCCCTTCCACAAGTTTTTGAGCAATCGGAAGCAATACATTAGCAGCCGCAGCAACCTGCACTGCATTAGGTTGAACACCAGCCTCCTCCGTTTGACTATTAATGCTAGTTGATCCAGTCCTTGCCTTAGCTGTCACCACAGCTCTAGCTGCCCGAGTGTGAGCTAACCTTGTCAGAGCCCCCCTTGCAGTACCACCATTACCACCTCGAGCTCCAGTCCCGCGGCCATTAAACCTACCTTGGAACCTAAATTTATTTCCTTGCCTCGGTTCATTGGAATTAAAACCGGAACCAAGTTAAATCTCCCGTGCGGAAGGCCTCCATATTGGCCATTACCGTAATTAAAATTATGAGCTGCGAAGTTGGCCGGATTGCCATTAAAATTATTGTTGCCCTGGAAATTGTCCCCCTTCCAATCACCTCTTCTATTCCCTTGGTTGATCTCATTGTACCTCTGCCCACCATTGCCACTAGAACTCCCAAACTCAAAATTATTGAACCGATCAGGAGCATTGTTGCCATTAGATCAGTTTGGATAATTACCAGAGCCATTCGAATTGTTGTAGCCACCTCCATCCTGATCCCGACCGCCTCGATAGAAATTGTCACCGCGGCTGCCTGAGTTACCTCGGGGTCCTCCCCGGAAGTTGTCGCCGTTCCCACCACCTTGCATGCTGGCGGGGGATGAAGAAGCAGGGAACCCTAGCAGCCTCCTCGAACGGGAACGTATGGAGAAAACGATACCCTGCATAGACAAGTCATGAGGGGAGCAATGTGTTTTCTCATCACGGTCGTCCAAGACGCATGGGCCAGAAATATCATTGTGGACTCGTAAGCCCAATCGCCTAAAATTTTGAACAATTGCAAAATTTGAATTGGTGATCAGATCTGATCCATCAACGGATGGTTCTGTCAACTGTATCATGGAGAACATCTTCTCCGATTGCCCACCGGCCGTATGCCATCGCCGTCGCGAAACCACCGTCCAATCCAATCCCTCATCATCACTGATCATACAACAATGTGTTGGAGGCATGACAGGTAACTTCAACGAACGTGAATGGGATTTTGGCGCATTCAACCGCGCCCAAGAAAAAGAAGGAACTTACAGGTGATCGGGAGATCGATCTAAACATCATAGCCGCCTCTCGTAGTTTCCTCCTCTTATCTGCCATCTTCAACACCTTTCTCTCCACGAGATCACGTGATGGTGATGGAGCCGGAGTGCGGCAGTAAGATCCCAGAGAAAAGTCCCTGGAGTTTGCGCCATCCGAGATGCCATCCTCTTCATCATCGTTGTCTAATCCAAGTGCCCAAAACCTCCCAGTCATCGCCAACGGAGAGGTAGGGAGAAGCTCGACGTCGATCTGCCGGTTGCCCGGCCGGGCGCCACGGTCGCCAGGCCCATCGCACATAGCCCGCGCTACGGTTTCCTTGCGACCGCTCTGGTTGTTGTATACACCTCTGCTCGAGCTGTGAGGGTTTTCTCGGGTACTCTGGTTCAAGGAGATTCATCCCCAACCCAATGGAAAACTTCCCCTTCGATCCTGCTCCTTTTCTCCCTCCAAATCGACAGGCTCTCGTAGTTGAAGGACGGCCTGCACGAGTGCGTGTCATCCATGTCGACCACAGATTGACCAACGAAGACCTGGCGATTATCACCATCATGCCAATGCCACAAGGGGAGGTGGGTTTCCAGAATGTCCACGAGATACTAGGTGAGTTTTTCGTGGAGAAACGAGTTGACATCAAAACCATCTCTGAACGCCCTTTTGGCCAAGCTTTCGTCAGATTTGTCAGTATTGAGGATAAAGATTGGTTTGTGTCGAATAGCCCGCATGCATGTGATGATGTCCCTTTAATTTTTTCAAAAGCACAATGAGGGACTGAACTGGAGGAGATGTAACCTCAATAGGGAAGTATGGATTCAGATCATTGGTTTCCCGGTTGATCTTAGATCTATGCATGAACTGGCTAATGCGGTTCAGAGTTTTGGTAAACTGCTTGTATGGGATAGAACTAAGTCTATTGACGCATATGTGCTGCTCAAATCAGTGTGGTTTCCTTATCTGACATACCTACCAGCTCGGTGGTCTCAGGTGCTGACAGATTCAATGGGGAGTCATGGACATGTCCTATTGTTATTCTTTAGGATCAGTTACTGAATGATGGTCCACCTGAAGAAGAAGAGGTGCCTGTGGATGGTGTACCACATCCGATCCCTCGTGAACCTTTCCAACACCCTAATCAAAACAACATATTGATAGGACCCCTGCCATAGAATGAGGTGGAGAACCAAGGAATTCCATAGGCCAATGCACCACTTGTTGCCAATCAAGTTGGCAATGACCCTGTTTAGATAGCCATTGAGGAGAAATTGGCAGCTAATATGGTGGCATGGGACCAATGGGCTATGCCACCTGCAAATGAATTAGTGGATATGGAACTTCAGGCAGGGGAATTTCTGGAGCTGAATGATCTGATAAGACCAGCTATTGATGTGGCAGAACAGAATGATATTGATGACGACATGGGAAGTGATCTAACATTGACTATTAATTTATCTGATGAGAACACTATCTCTGAAGATTCTATTCATGGACCATTGGCCAGAATCATCCTATGGAGCCCCTACAGCCACACCATTTATAGGACCTCAACTTACCTATTCAGGAGATGCCCCCCCCCCCCCATCAATTGGAGGTGGCCTTTGTTCAGCCCATGGAGGTCCCTGCTCTTAATCTTTTTCCTGCTATTGAGAATGTGCCCATTTAGAATCAGGAGGAAGAAGTTGATTTCCTAGCTATTCAACACCAACAAACTGCAGTTATGCAGCATCCAATGATACATATGGCAGATTTAGTGTTATCTACAGAGATTTCTAATAATGTGATCCAAGCTGTACATGTTTGTCCATCCTGAGCAAGGCCTACCATCACCTATTGAAGATCATAGACATATGGCACTGGAACAACATGTACACATTGAGGTGATTGATGGAGATACCAAAGGTACTGATGCTATGATTCAGAAGGATATTTCTATGGAAGATTCTAACACTAAAAGGTTGATGAGATGAATGAGGGATATGGCATGATGGGTCCTTTGTCAGATAATCTTGTGGAGAAGGCACATGAGGAATTAATTGATAATGATTCAGGTACTTCATTGCAGGGAGCCCCACCTGGTTTTCCAGTGGCACTATATAAAGATAAGACACAGGTTTATGATAATTCAGATAATACGGCCCCTATGTCTCAGATTATGTTGGAATCATGTCTTTTTTCAGAAGCAAATATGCTGGGGGAAGAAGGTGCTGCTCTATGGAGTGAACATTTTTCTCCTAGGGATGATAATGTCAAGGTTACACAGGTACCTATTGAATGGACGAATTTTTTCACTGCAGCACTTCTATCTCAAGAGAAATTTGTTTGGGCAAAATATTTTCTTGCATCACAATTATGGAAATTCATAGTGGAAGGAACCTCACCATCATCACTTAGGCCATCTTTTATTCCTTATAAATGCCCTATCTCTCATGTATCTGCTTGTCAAAATGTCATTTTGGGACAGGAACAACACATTGGTACCCCTGCCAGTATATATGTGCATCCAAAGGCAATGCTACTACTTCAGTCTTCCATGTTAACAAGAAAAGGAAGGAGAAAGCTCCCTTGGTTGAAACTAAGGTAAGAATAAGTACTAGATTGCAGCAGATCAATAATGGATTTAGGAAATCTCTCTGTAAGAACAAGCAATGTGTTAGTTGCACAGCTAAACCTCCTATTATCCTAGCCAAAATAGTGAGAAATCTCTCTATATCTTTTTGTAAGGTGGAACCTGGATTATGCTCTGAGGAGGAGTTTCTCAACTTGGACAGAAAGAAGAAAAAGGTGCAGAAGGAGATGCCTCCTAGTGAGAAGGAGGAGGAGAATAGGTCATTATTACTGCATCTAGTTGATGCTGGCAGTAATTCAGTATTTTAGTATCTATGATAGTAATGATGTATGCTTTTGAGCCTTTGTGCTACCTAAGTCAATATTCTAGATGGTTGTATGGTTCAACTATGTAATATTGAAGATGATTTGGGATTGTTCTATCATAATCTATTGGGATGTATCTAAGGTGTTGATGACTGTTTCAAGTTTTAATTATATAAATGAATAGATCATGGACCATTTTGGATTGGAACATTAGGGGGATCAATGACCCTAATAAATGGATGGCTATTAGTAATAAGATTATGGAATCTGGTTGTGATATCATCTGCATTCAGGAGACTAAGAGAGAGAATTTTGATATCTCCTACATTAAAAATTTATGTCCTAAATGTTTCAACAAGTTCATTTTTATCCATCTGTGGGAAATTCTGGTGGTCTTATTGTGATATGGAATGCAACTTTGTTCAATGGAACAATGCTTCAGAATAATGCCCATGCTATATCCATCAACTTTACTTCCACCTATAACAGTACCAATTGGACATTGACAAATATTTATGGACCTTGTGAGTATGTGTCTAGACAAGATTTTATTCATTGGTTTCAAAGCTTGGATTATTCTGAAGACAAGAACTGGATAGTGGTTGGGGATTTTAATTATATCAGATACCCTAATACTAGAAAGAAGCCTGGAGGTAATGCACAGGACATGTTAGCTTTCAATGAGGCTATTAGCAATTTGGCATTGGTTGAAATTCCTATTAAGGGAAGAAATTTCACTTGGAGTAATATGCAAGCTGCCCCTCTGTTAGAAAAATTAGATTGGGTTTTTTCTTCTGAAGAATGGACTATCTCTTTCCCCAACACTTTGGTTCTTCCTCTAGCAAAGCCTATCTCTGATCACACTCCATTTACGATTAAGATTGGTACTGACATACCTAAGACCAAGGTTTTTAGATTTGAAAATTATTGGATGCAACACCATGACTTTAAAGATATTGTCAGAAACATTTGGGAACATGAAGTATTTCTAAATGATAGTGCCAAGATCATTACTGATAAATTCAAGAGATTTAGGAAAGGTATCAGGACCTGGTCGAAGAATAAATCAAGACTGGCTGCATGTATTCAAAATACCAATTACCTTCTTGGTTTGTTTTGATATGATTGAAGAATTCAGGGACCTATCACTATAGGAACATAATGACAGAGAAATTATTAAGGAACATCTTTTTCACTTACTCAGAAGTCAAAAGGAATACTGGAAACAGAGAGCCACAATTAGATGGGCCAATCTTGGTGAAGTCAACACTAAATTTTTCCATATCAAAGCTACTATTAAATTTAGGAGAAATTTCATTTCATCTATCCATGATGAATTTTGTACTGAGCATTCTGAACATTCTTTTAAAGCTGCAGTATTGGAGAGAGCTTTCAAGCAAAGGCTGGGTACAACTGTACCATGTAATGATGATTTTCAACTTCTATCCTTAATTAATAGAGTCGATGACTTGGAGCAATTAGAGGTTCATTTTACTAAAGAAGAGATTGATTATGTTATTAAGGAACTCCCTTCTGACAAAACACATGGACCAGATGGATTCAACACGAATTTCATTAAAGCATGTTGGCCTATTATTGCTGAAGATTTCTATTTTTGATTGAGGATTTCTATCATGGAAGGGTGAATTTACATAGCATAAATTCTTCATTCATCACCCTTATCCCCAAAAAAGACAATCCTATCACTGCCTCTGATTACAGACCTATCTCATTATTGAACTCCTCACTCAAGATTATTACCAAGCTATTAGCAAATAGACTTCAGAAGGTCATGCATAAACTTATACATCCTAATCAGTATAGTTTTCTTAAAGCCAAATCCATTCAAGATTGCATGTCATGGGTTCATGAGTATATTCATAGATGCTTCCAGATACACAGGAATCTATCATCATGAAATTTGATTTTGAAAAGGCATTTGATCTGTTGGACCATAATGCCATTTTCAATATTTTGGCTGCCAAAGGTTTTGGTCCCAGATGGATTAAATGGGTCAAGATTATATATTCTACTGGTTTCTCATCTGTTTTGCTAAATGGTGTTCCAGGCAAACAGTTCAAATGTTTGAGGGGAGTCAGACAAGGATACCATCTTTCTCCTCTTATTTTTGTGATAGCTACTAATCTCCTTCAGGATGTTCTTAATGAAGCTATGAGAAATTTGTTGATCACACCAGTTTTCCCATCCATAGCATGTCCTGATTTCCCATTGTTACAATATGCTGATGACACTATTGTCATCATGAGGGATTTCAGTACTCAGGTGCACCATGTTAAAAGCTTACTATCACATTTTGAGTCATTCACTGGATTGAAGATCAACTAGCAAAAATCCAGATTGATCCCACTCAATTCTAGTGATGATGTTTGCCTTTGGTTGAAGAATATCATGGGTTGTTCCATTGAGACATTGCCCATTAATTACCTTGGATTTCCTATATCAATTTCTAAACCTAAGGTGGAGGATTTCTGGCCACTGATTAGAAGATTAAATGAGAGATTGACTGGATGCTCATCTTTCCTTTCATATGGAGAAAAATTGATACTTGTGAAAGCTGTTTTCTCTTCCCTTCCTATGTTCTACATGAGCACCCTTCATATACCCAAGACTGTTATTGACCATATTAAAAGATGTATCAGGCACTGTTTTTGGAGAAAATATGGGATGGAGGATAGAGGTTCAACACTTATTTCCTGGAATAAAGCGAGCAAACCACATGATCAAGGTGGTTGGGGGTGCTTGATCTGGTTACACAAAATAAATTTCTGCTGATGAAACATTTGCATAATTTTTTTAACAATTAGAATCTTCCATGGATTAAGTTGATTAAAGAGAGTCATTATTCTCACATGCTGGTGGATAACAGAAGGGTTGGCTCATTTTGGTGGAGGGCTATGATCAAATTAATACCTGACTACAAGGACATTGGTATATGTGAGGTTGGTAATGGGAAGACTATGGCTTTTTGGACTGATAAATGGAGTAATGTTAGCTGCTCTGAGCAATTCCCACAGCTTCAGTCTTTCTGCCAGAGAAAGAATATGTCTGTTTTGGATTTTTTAAATGCCAATGACATTGCTGATAACTTTCAGCTACCATTATCTACTCAAGCTCATCAGCAACTCATTCAACTAAAATAGAACATTCAATGCATTCAGTTATCAGATAACTCTGATAGATGGTCATACAGATGGAAAAAATAAGAATTTTATGGTTTCTGCTGCATACAAGCATTTCATTGAGTGACCTAAGGCGCATTCTCTTTTCATTAGTACTTGGGAAAATGCTGCTATTTTAAGATACAAGATTTTCTTCTGTTTACTTCTTCATGATAGACTAAATTCAAGAAATCTATTACATCAGAAGAACTTTCATGTTCAACGTTATGACTGTGAGATCTGTCATGAATTCATGGAGGATACTCTGCTACATCTCTTTTTTTACTGACCTTTTGCAAGAGGATGCTGGGATTATATTGGTACTGATAGGAAGAGAGGTATCTCTGTTTATGATGAATTAGTCCTTCTTCATCATATCATTCCTAAAGATATTGCGCTGGAAGTGATCATCATGGGTTGCTAGAATATATGGAAACAACGGAATGAAAAGATATTCAACAACATTAACCCATGTCCTAGATCTTGGAAAATTCAACTCACTAAGGACCTCCAAATCATCCTTCTTAGGATGAAATCCAGACATGTAGACACTCTGGAGAACTGGATTGATTCAGTTCTTATCTAGATTTCATAGTTTCTTTTTTTTTCAGTGTTAGAGAAAACCGATATCGGTTGAGTTTTTAGGGGCTACGTAAACTTTGTATATAATTTTAATATATACCGTAGAACATTTTGGTCTACGGTTCATTGCCTCTAAAAAAATGGTTTAGAGAGACAGCAGTCTACAGGTTTGTATGGTACTACGCTCGACACAACGGATTGATACAGGAACTAATCGATCGGATCATTGCTGAGGCGGTTGGTACTCTAAGAAAGATGTAGATGAAGCGGGTGGTCGTGCAGTGGCCAAAAGCTTGAAGCAGACACCATAAGCCGCCATAGTACATGCAGACAGGCCGGCCCAGGGTGTAAAGTAGAACTGTGCGGTGCTTGGTGGGATATGAAGGGAACCATTACATCATCTCCACTCACGCCCCCCAATAGGCGCCTGGATCGGCCCTTTGGGGCTCGTCTGGATGGCGCGGCGCCGACGGGGGGCGCGGCTGCCCACTCGGCGCCCCCAACTAAAACCCCCAAAGCAAGATTTTGCCTATTTTCCTTATTTTGGAGTCTAAAAATACTTATGATCTAGGTTTAAATTATTACATATAAAGTTTACGAATGAATACAAATAAAAATAAAATATGCATACAATTAAAAATAAATTGGAAGTGCACTATGCCGCCGCTAATCCTTTGCGAGCCCATAAATACTCCACTAGATCATCTTGGATCTGATCATGAGTTTCCATGTCTCGAATCTCCATGTGCATAGCGATGTACTCGGTCCAATCCGCTGACACATTGTGATCCACATTGGCAAGAGGACTCTGAAACTCATATGGAAGATGATCTTGCACTGGATTGGCACGCTCATCCTCAATGATCATGTTGTGCATGATCACACATGCATTCATGATCTCTTCCATCTGCTCGGTCAACCAAGTGACAGCAGGATACCGCACAATGGCAAACCTCTACTGGAGCACTCCAAATGCGCGCTCGACATCCTTTCTTGTGCTCTCTTCTACCGAGGCAAACCAGGATTTCTTGTTACCTAGAGGATTGAAAATTATCTTCACAAATGTTGACCATTTTGGATAGATACCATCCTCTAGGTAGTACCCCTTGCTGTACTCGTGGCCATTGACAACATGGTTCACTGGCGGAGCATGGCCTTAAACAAGTTTCGCGAACACAGGGGAACGCTTGAACACATTGATGTCATTGTGAGATCCTGCCATGCCGAAGAACGATGCCAAATTCAAGTCTCGTGGTCTGCCACTGCCTCAAGTACCACGCTACAAACTCATTGATGGTCCCTTTTATACAATCCTTTCCGTCCAAATGGACAGTTCTTCCAGCTCCAGTGCATGCAATCAATGCTTCCAAGCATACCAGGAAAACCTCTTGCTTCATTTGTTGTCAGGATACGAGAAGTTTCCTCCTTATTTGGTCCTCTCAAGTAGTTTGGGCCAAACACTTTCAATATCGCAGTGCAGAACTTGTACATGGCTTTGATAGCCGACGACTCAGACATGCGGATATAGTCGTCCTGGCCATCTGCAAGCATTCTCATAGCAGCAGTGCAATTCTTAATTGAGGAGAAACCTACCATCCCCACGACGTCTTTCTTCATCTTGAACCAGGGGTCGTGCTCCCTCACATTCTGCACCAATGTTTTGAACAACCTTCGGCTCATCCGAAATCCCTGTCGAAAATCCTTTGCATCGAATCTTGGCTCATCGGCAAAATAGTCGGCGAAAAGCATGCAGTGGCCCTCCATTCTCATCATCGGTTTCGTCTTTCTCCTTCCAAACTTGGATCCTCCTCGCTTTGGTTCTCTATTGGCTTCATCATTGGCGAGGAGTTGTGCCAAACAAGCAAGAACAAGCAAGTTCTCATCTTCCTCCTCGTCGATATTGGCTTCTTCCTCTAAGAGAAAGTTCACCATCATCTCATCGTCGTTGTCCATTTGTAGAAATGAAAATGGATTCGAAATATGACAAAAACAACGGCCGATGCCCAACCGAGTAGGAAATTACTTCATCTCAGATGAGGTAGGCAAATCGCCGAACACCTTGGGGGACAGGTGGTTACCTCTGGTCGCCGGAGGTGGCGCCGGTGGGGCGGAGGCGCGGCGGGGAAGAGTGGCGGCGCTGCGAGGCAGAGGGCGAGACGGCGCGAGTGGTGCGCAAATGGACGAGGCGCAAGTGGACGTGGCGCAAATGAGCAGTTTGTGTTGCTGGCAAGACGGGCCCGCGGCGAGGAACGACTCGTCCGACGCCCCCAGGGAGCCCCTGGGATGCGGGGTTGTGCTGGGTTTGCCGGACGGGAACAAGGGGGCGTCCGGTCGGGAAGGCCCAATGGGGGGCGCGAGTGGGCGCGCTCGGGGCCCATCCGGATGGGAAGGCGCTTGGGGGAGGCCTTTAGGGGACGCGACCGGAAATGCTCTTAGACGAAGATGCCAAATAGTGGAATCCATCAATTCTTTTTTATTTGTTTCCTGAGTGGAACCGAGAAGATGAATCGGTTGGAGAAGCGCCGGGTGAGCGGCTGAACTGCATGTTGCTGACGTGGCACACATATATTAGGTGATGGATAAAAATGTTAGTTCTAAAATAGATGATGAGGTGGCCACTTGGTGAGGTGGGAGGGCTGCATGTGTAGAGAAATAACTTAGTGGGTTGCTTCTATTTTGTTATATAGGATATAGCAAACATACCGGACAACTTTGAGACCACTGCTAGGGCAAAAACAACACAACCATGCCCAAAATAACAACAAGAGAAAGAAAAGAGAAAACAATGCCAGAAACAGCAGATCGACGAAAACGAAGAAGGTCCGCAACGGTTGCGCCCACCGGAGTATTCCACCACACTTTGCTTCCTTCGACGTGTCATGTACCAAGTAGCACCTCCAAGAAGGACTGCGACGATGATGCCGCTTCTGCCCGGACTAGTCCTAGGATTTCTCCCGCTACACGGAGGGAACTGGTATAGGGGTATCTCTGATGCCCCTCAAGAAGGACGGAGGCGCCCGCAGGCGCCGTCACACCGGTGTCGGCAGAGGCCGACAAGGATTTCTGCTGACCCCAACCATACCACCACCCTAGACACATCTCCGGCTCCACCGAGCACTCCACCAATCAGCATGCGCCACCACCGTCTTGAGACCACCAACATCGTCTCTCTGTGGCAAGCATTACGAGGCCGGGCAAACCGAGGAGAGACATTGACAGATACGGGTCCGAAGTTACGCAACCACGTGGAAGGGATCGACCTCCACCGCCATAAGGCAGTAGCATTCCAGACGCAGCAGCAGGATCACATCAGGCTGACAAGCCCAACCGGACCCAAAACGGGCCCGTGAAGCTCCCGCCGCCGCGCTGCAGTCCCGACGGCCCGTGAAGCACCGTGTTTGAGGAGAATAATCTTGAAGTCCCAACGGCCCTTTGGACTCATCTAGTACAGCACCTCATATACATGCATGCACGCAGGATCCTCAAAGCACAACAAGAAAAGAGAGTTGGATCAGCTCCATGCATACTATGCCTCCAAGATCGACTCCTCCCGCACGTTCAAGCACCTCACCGCCACGACTACAAGCACCTCACACAGGAGACGAGGATATGATTACAGCAGGGCGATCTCATGGCCAAAACGTCTGCTACGCCAACCGATATGCACTTCAACGAGCTGAACTGCACCGAGCCGAACCACTACATCAAGCTGTACGACTACGCGAACATACGACACACGATCTTCATCGAGCACATCTACGAGAAGCGAGACCACACGCAGGCCGGTGTGGAACTTCGTTGACTTCTCCGACAACAAGGCATCTGCGACAATCGCCACGAGGGACGCCTCCAAGCGACGTACCACCTCACGCCTACTACTTCATCGCCGACACCACATCGCCAAGTCTACATCAACGTGGTCTTCATTGATAATCTCGTAAACACATCGCCACCGCCGCTACAACTACGACGTCCACAAGGTTGGACACACGTCCTCTGACAGTAGAACTGCAAGACGCCACGACACCGACGACGGCATCGACCGTGTCCGACGGCTAAGACTGCATCGACAACCTGGCATCACTATTGTGAAAGCCCCTAAAACTGCACGCACGGTTCTGGCAAAACCGTTATGTGCTTGGTGGGTTTCCTCCAGTCTTGGCAAAACTCACTCACTTATGACCAATGAACGCGTCCTCTGACATTCGCAAGACGCCCGCGATGGTACCTTTCAAGGTGCGAAACATCGTAAAAAACACAACTACAACACCGTCATACAAATGGCGTAATTTTTTGCGCCTCTGGCATTGCGGCTACAACGACTACGACGAGTACTACATCGACCACTACTACCTCGACTATGGCTACATCATGATCGACTACCTCGACATCGACATCACGGGCTACGTCTACATCAACAAATCGGCAACAACTCCAGTCAACAGCGTCCGTGTCGTCGCTTGCGTCTATGCCACTCCCGCTGTGACTGCGGGAGGGAAGAGAGGAGATACCATCAGAGACGCAGTTGATGACGCGGAGGGGAGAAGATGACGGAAGCGGAAGACTTTAAATCCAGTCGCAAGCGTCCGTTTCACTCCCGCTACGACTGATGGGGGATGTTAGAATAGAGATAAGTGTACTAGTTGGAAATAGATTAGGACTCCTAGACCTACTTGTAGTCCAAGTCTACCTCCCTCTTGTACCCCCTTTATATACCTCATATGAGGACCAAATCAATACAACACAATATTAGGTTTTCTACAACTTTCCACATCAACAACTCGAGGAGGAGTGTTCGAAGCACCGTGAGACCACTACCAACTGAAGCAAAGAAGTCTAGGATCTGTATATTAATAAGCGAGAGAAATATACAAAGATCAATGTCCCGAAGTACGAGGTCAATAATATGCATGTTCTCATCCATAGATGAATTGGTGTCCTCATGTCTATATATCTGGAATTTCCTTCCTCTTATGTAAGATAGGACTCATGTAATTAAATCGCTCTACACTTATGTGAAAAAAACAAGACGATTTAATTTTATTTCATTATTATTTATGATGCATCTAAGGTTGTGTGTTGGAACTTGTATGTCGTGGATTCGTGCTCAGTCATTCGTATATAGGTAAATTTTTCAAAACATAGAAGTAAAATTAGAAGCATTTGGGCCGCTCGTTTGTGCAACATTTAATTGTATATTGGTATATTGCCGCAATAAGCCCAATAAGTTCCATTAGAGGACGACTACATTCGCCTGATCACATATTGGTCAAAACTTGACGTGTAGCTGAAAAGGAGCTATACAACTATGAGTAATCGAGGTGAGCCGCCCTAGAACCTTTGTAGTGTTTCTTCACTATGCCTTGGTGTTGGAGGTATGCTCAAAAGATAGTAATAATGAATATTTACATCTATTTCATAATTAATATTTCATGGTACTGTACTATAACTGTTGTGGTTCCTGGATGTGAGATTCAAAGAAAAAACCATACACACGTATAGAAACATGAAATCAACTATATATCTAGTCTCTTAGAAAAACTAATTAATTTCGAATGACTCTGTTTTTTGTCATGGGCAATTTATTGTAGGTATTAATGAGGGCACATTGTTGTTTTAACTATGTGACCGGATAGATTCACCTAGTTGATATACTACGAGATGTTGTTATTGTATTAATATCATCACCAAAAAGGTTAATTTTTTTATCCTTAGATCATGAGAATGTCTCAAAAGAGTCGTCAATTATCACGCGTAACACGGTGCTCAAAAAGCTCGTTACTGAGTAATATGGAGAGTATGCATTTGATATTAATATTTCAAGAATGAGAATTTCTTCTCTAGATAATAGAAATATATACATGTCCCACTCGGTATAAAGGTATCCATGATAAGTCTGCATAGACAAAGGCATGATAAACATCATGGGGATACCATAATACGGGAGCGAGGAAAGACATCATACCGGTAACAAGGATATGTAGTGATTAAAGTGTTTCTTGAAGGGGTCGTTGCATACAAAACAAAAAAAATCTACGCGAGAGACACTCAAAGGGCCAAGATCTAATTTAGAAGATGTAAGCAATGGGCATAGAGAAATTCTTAAGGAGAACATACCCTTGAAGACAGAAAGTGTTACGGAATCGAATCTTGTTGGTGATGTAGTCAAACTCACATAGATCTCAAGATCGCGAAGAAGAGTGTTGCAATCCGGCAGCACTTCCGTACTCTGTCACACGTACAGCTTGATGACGACATATGTTCCCTCGATCCGGCGGGTAGCGGAAGTAGAGGATCCACCAGAAACTCCAACAACACGATGACGTGGTGTGATGGATAAATTAGACGTCCATCACTTCGCCAAACGGATGACCAAAAGGTGGAGCAGTGGGAGGAGGGAGAGAGATATGACACCAACTTGTGTGGGGAGAGGGAGGTCCAACCCCTCTTTATATAGGAGCGGGAGGCAACCATGAAATTTTGGTGCCTCCACCTCTCCCCTCATCATGTGGCTGGAGTCTCCACTCAACCCACTCATTCTCTCATAAATTCCCACTCAAAATTCCAAGGGTTTTCTTTAATAAATAAATAAAACAATTTTATTTCTTCATTTTAATATCCATTAATCCTATTAACAAACATTAACACTTACCCCCTTAAACTATTTGTTAATCAAACATTAACATATACCACTTTGAACTATTTCAATATTCCCCAAAACATTTCCGGTAACTATTTCAATATTGCCCGAAACAATTCCGATGTTGTCCAAACTTTTCTCCGATATTCCGTATCCACTCAATCGCGTCATCAAACCTTAAGTGTGTCACCCTACGGTTCATGAATAATGTAGACATGATCGAGACACCTCTCCGATCAATAGTCAACATCGGGACCTGGAGATTCGTAATGACTCCTACACATTCAACGATGAATCTAGTGATCGTGTGAACCATAAACATTATAACCAATTCCCTTTTTCTCGCGATATTTTACTTGTCGGGGATCCAATCATTGGTATCAACCATACCTAGTTCAATCTTGTTACCGGCACGTACTCTTTTACTTGTTCCGTGATATGACATCCTAGTGACCTAGTCACGTGCTTGCAAGAGGTGTCGATGTGATATCACTGAGAGGGCCTAGAGTATATCTCTCCATCATTTTGATGGACAAATCCCACTCTTGATCCATGAGCCTCAACTAATACTTTCCAAATACCCAACGTCACCTTTATAGTCACCCTTTTACGGTGTGACGTTTGATGACATCAAAGCACTCTTTCGGTGTTAGTGATTGAGATGATCTCATGGTCTAAGGATTAGAGTTACTTCGTATGTTTGATATAACAATGTAAACTGAATGACTTGATCACATTGCTATATTCACTTTGGATCTATGTTCATAAGATCATTCTTCCAATGACATGACCCTGTTATTAACAACATCCAATGTTCATGATTGGAAAACCTTGATCATCAGTTGATCAACGAGCTAGTTAAATGAGAGGCGTTACTAGGAACTCTTGTTTGTTTATTACACACACATGTATAAACGTTTCCGATTAATACAATTTTAGCATGAGAAATAAAGATTTATCGTAAACAAGGAATAAGATAATAACCACTTTATTATTGCCTCCCGGGCATATTCCCTTCATTTCTTCATGGGATGTAAAATACCTCTCCTCGGGTATTGACCAGTATTGTGTAGCAATAGGAACATACGTGGGAATCAATACGTTCAACACAACATCTTCGTTGTAACATCCCATATTTTTGGAAAGTTCAAAAATCACTAAGAAATTGAAAAAAAAATCTTGTCAATGAAGCCACAAAAAAACACAAAAGAAATAATTTGCCTTAATCCAATGTTATTGGAATTTATAATCCTAATATGCCTCTAATTCTATAAAAACTAAAGCCTATTCAAAAATATATATCCTTATTCAACTAATTGTTTTCTCTTAGCAAACCTTATTATACAAAATATTTTCAGTTCAAAAATTATTTGGAAAATATTTGATATCTTTTAAAAATAGAGAATTATTACCTATAATAATGTACTAAGCCTCAAAAATATTTTATGAGAATAAAAGATACTTATAGTTATTATTAAAAGTTATTCCAAGCTTTAAACATAAAGTGGTGTACATAAAATGCTTTTCTTGAAAATATTATAAATGGGACTTTGAAAACAATATTATGGCTTATGGATTTTTAATTGAATTTTATTAATCCACTTTTATAATTATTTTCTACTCTAACAATGGCATTAATTTTCTATTCGCAAATCCTTCATATTTTGAAAATATAGAATATAAAAATGATTTTAATTAACTTTAAAAAATAATAATTGACATGCACAATGTTTCTAAAATTTTATTTAACAATAACATCATTTTATTATTTTTCTAATTTTAAAATAACATTAAGCACTTTTAGTGAATTATTTATATTTTTAAAATATAAAATTTGATTTGTGATGGAAACAACAAAATTAAGTTTCTATCTTATAGATATTGCAATTACAAAATTATAAAATTTATTCGAGGCCATTTGGGTTTTTAAATTAAAAGATATGAATTAATAAAGAAAAGCAGAATAAAAGAAAAATTGATGACGTCAGCGATGATGTCATCGTCATCAACCTTCAGAAATGGCAACACGTATGTTTCGGGGGAGATTTTTGTCGATTGATTGCCTGAGATTAATAGCATTAATCCGTGCCCCGAGCCCATCTATAAGAAGCAAGTTTTCCCTCACAAAGAAACCAAGGTTGAATCAACCAGTAGGAAAAGAAACACTTCCGAAAGTTGATGTGGCAGGACGCACTACCGCTTCAGAAGCAACGTGGAACCTACACAGCACAATTAAATCACTTTGCCCCAACGAAGCATTAAGGTTGTCAATCTCACTGGTTTTGCTGAAAACTAAGATGTTAAACATATGGTGTGGAAAATAGTTGGAAAACAATGAAAACTATAGTAGCAGTGTGAAAACAGTGATGGCAGTGGTTGTATTACCAGTATGAGGAAAATGGACCGGGGTCCATAGTTCACTAGTGGTGTCTCTCCAAAACAGATAGATAACATGTGTGGTAAACAAATTACAGTTGGGCAATTGACATATATAAAAGGCTGCACCGTAGTGCATATGCATGACATGATGATTACTATGTGATTCATGCAGGAATTACAACAAGATACATAGACCGTTATCCAACTGCATCTATGACTAATAATCCACCCTCAGAATGTCATCCGAGCAAACCATGGGTATTAACTTGCAAGCAACAGATAATCACAGTAAGCAAAGTGTGTAATATAAACAATGTAAACATTGTTGTTTTCTTCCTAGTTGTCGGATATATACCGATTAGGGATATATCCGGCATTGTCCTAAAGAACCGGATTACCAGGGTGGCCTTTTGGTAATGGATCACAGTCCATTAGGCGTTCGAGTAAGCTGACGCGCAGAAGCCGGATTCTAGAAGAACCCGGACCACGGCCCAAAGTGGTGCGACTTGGAGTAGAAGACGGATTCCTTCCTTTCCAAGTTAGATACTTTCTGTAGCCTTCTAGGTTTCCTTTCTGTAAGTGCTACTCCGGTTATCTATATAAAGCCGGACGGGAGAGAAGAAAGATACAGGCAATTAGCTACAAGCCAACTCGCCGAGAAGTTGATCCTCGTCGAGTTAGCGAAACCCTACTCACATTGTACTTTGTATACTTCAGGCTTCAGTCCTGATTTAGTGAGATTGCAGGAGTAGGAACGCCGCCTAGTTGCGACGTACCGAACTTGGGTAAATTTGGTGTTCCCGGTTGTCGTACTACCACGTCCCCCACGTCTCTACCAGTAGTCTCATGGAACCCCCATCTATGAACTCTACTACGATGTCTCGACAGTTGGCGCCCACCGTGGGGCCAGTGACGTCAGGCGTTATGTTTCGATCGGGGATACTCGGCGGAATCGGCAGTACCATAACTGTCAGAAGCTTGGAATTCGACAACGACGCCGGGCGCTTCCTCGACAATGGATCGTACATGCCAGGACAGAATCATCTGGTAAGTGCCTACGTTTTGCCGATTGGATTTGCAAACATCTTTATCGGATTAACTGTAGAGGAAATGGGATTCTGTGTTGGAAGTATATTTATCCCACCCGGCCTATACCCAGTTGAAGAAAACTATGATGCCGGATTTTGCTCAGATCGCCAATACCCCGCTGAAATTGCAGCCTCTTCGGAGATGCCTGCAATCAGATCTCACTTTATTGGTATGGTGCAGTCCGAGGTCGCTGAAAACACGGATGAAAGCAATCCCGTGGAAGAGGAAGATGAAAACAATCCCACAGTTGAAGTGGAAGATCTGACACCCATCAATGAGACGACAAACTTGGAAGCTGACTCTGTGTTAGCCTCCCTAGAGTCGAGGTTAGAGTCAGAACCCGTATCTGAAGATTTAGATTCCGAGGACGAAGATGAAGACGCTTTTGAAAGACAAGTCAAATCTATAAAGGGGGCTTCCATGAAGTGCTTATGGCAAAACCGGCTGAAAACACGAATTCCGGAGACGATGAAGACCCCAAAACACCTCCGCCAGATGAGGAAAGAGAGGACGGTGAAACTAGCCCAACTTACCCTGATGTCAAGGAATTGATAGAAGATGAACGTCGAAAAAAACCTCCCTCTTCCAAGAAGAAAAAGAAGACTGCCAAGAAAATCTAGTATAAACTCCAGAGGAAGAAATTGGCAGACATTGCTAATCAAAACCTGGAAGTAGGAGGAGGAAGCGGAGTCAAGCCCGCAGAGAAGAAAACGAAGGAAATCCTTGTTCCACTAATGTCAGAACAGGACGAACATGAGTTAATTCAAACCCCAGTGGGAGGTGACGAACCCCCTGAAGTGCTGGAAGCCAGGAGACAAGCTCTATAGCGACAGCAGCAACATCTATTCATAACTTGGGAAAACCTCTTAAAAACCCAGGCTAGCATTAAGTTGCAGCAGGAAGAAATAGAGGAGTACGAAATAAGAAATAGATCTAGCATAAAACCTACACGGTTACCCTAAATCGCAAGGCCGGAAGTATTGCCACCAAAAGAATGGTTCCAAAACCCTTCTTGGCAAAGACAAGTAAACGGCACTGACGCAAAGGGCGAACGCATATACAAAACAGCAGCCAAAAACGCGGAGGCCGCGTTCGCCATCCTTAATGATGATATGTACTCCAACGACGAAAAGCTTCAAGGGGTGTATGCTTTATTATGAAAGGCATTGCAACAGCAACAACGAGTACATGCAAGATCAGGGAAGTTGCACGATGACTCGCCCCTATGCAAAACTGCCACATGTGCCGCTGGAGCACCCGGACCTGGCGAACCTGGAGATTTAGGCAATTCCAAGGAGAAGAAGGGAGATCCGAGAAAGGACAAGAAAATTCCAGATCATAAGGATACATCATCCAGAACAGGATCCCATCTTCCAAAAGGCGAAAATAATCCCCGAGATTAGGAAGAAAAAAACCGGAATGACGGAAAAGCAATGCTGCCTCCGAGACGCCTAGCTGAAAAAGCCGGAAGATACGACACTCCTCACAGACGTGAAAGATCCCGCACTCCTCCTAGGAACAAAGAAAGGCCAAGGAGTATAACTCCACCTTATTCCAAAGGACATGACAACGGACGAAATAGGATAATCCCGGAAAAGCGCACTCGCGCAACAATGGCCTAGAAAGGAGCAGATCCCCTTCTGTCCATTCAGCCGGCAGATATTCCGTTCACGCCGATAAGGAGGAAATAGATGATCTATACTTTGGACCTAAGTGCTTCACTGACAGGATCTAGAGAATAACTCTACATTCTGGCTTTGACAAAGTTGGTCCAACATACCAAAAATATACCGGCAGTACAAACCCGGATACCTGGCTTTCAGACTACTATACTGCCGTCCAGATTAACAATGGGACAGATCTAGAGGCGGTGAAATTCCTCCACCTAATGTTGCTGGATGGAGCCAGAGATTGGATCAATGGACTTACGGCAAGAACCGTGGATAGTTGGGATGATATGGCTAGAGTATTCACTCAGCATTTTCTGGGAACATACAAACGCCTGAAGAGCATCAACCAGCTAAACTGTTGCGTCCAGTTTGAAGACGAGTCGTATGTCGAGTTTATCTCAAGATGGACAACGATGAAAAACACATGTTCTAGAGTAAGTGATGTACAAGCAATGCATGCTTTCATCAATGGCTTAAATCCTGGCCTTGTTCCGTTCATGGTTGGTTCAAAGGAGTACAAAGATCTCGGATCTATGCTAACCACGCCAATGAGCACACAACGGCTGAAGATGACATCAGAGCGAGAGGTCGAAATATTGACGCTTTGGCTCAGGCCAAAAATACGCCTCTTTCTGAGAAAAAAGCTACTCTAGAAGCACAACCAAGTTAACTTAGCCTTTGGAAAGGATAATGGAAGCAAATGGAAGTGAAGAAGCATGGAACCTATCTCCTACTCAAAGGAAGAGGTGGAAAATATTAAGTCGAAAAAATGTGTCGACCATTCGCAATTTGGGAAACCTACCCATACCAACGCGCAATGCCGGCTTAATAAGCATATGAAAGGCACCGCAGGATCCGGGAACAAGGGGAAGAACTCCAAGAGGAAGTTTTCCAAACAAAAGCCAGAAGCTGAAAAAGAGGACAGTGAATCGGACACTGACGAAAAAATCCAGGAACAACAGCGAAAAGGTGAGCCAAAATTCCCGAGAGTTGATGGAGAATGTAATCTAACTTTCCTGGCAACTCCCTCAGCAAAACAGGCAAAGCGAACACTTCGAGAAATAAATGCGGTTATTCCACCAACTCCCAAATTCTTGAAGTATTTAAATATGCCAATCACCTGGGATCAGTATGATCATCCCGGAAATATCCCAGAACCCGGCACACAAGCTCTAATCGTAAGCACTATTGTTCAAAACACTAGGATGGAAAGAGTGCTGATGGATGGAGGATCCAGTATCAACATTATGTACCTGGATACACTGAAACATCTGCGGATTTCCGAGACCTAGTTCAATCACAGCAACATACGTTTCCACGGCATTGTTCCTGGCAGACAAGCACATTCCCTAGGAGAAATTTCCCTAGACGTAACCTTCGGAGAAAGAGAGCACTCCCGACAGGAAAAAATCTCATTCGAGGTGGTGCCGTTCGAAAGTGTATACCATGCAATACTCGGACGTCCAGCTTTCGCCAAATTCATGGCAAGATCATGTTATATTTATAACAAGCTGAAGATGCTAGGGCCAAAAGGAGGAGTAATCACCATATCAGAAGACTTCAAATTGGCAAATGAGTTGGAAAAAGGAAACACCCTTTGCGTCGAACAAGTGATAGCAAAGGAGGAATTGAAAGAGCTCGCAAAGGAAGTATCGCCGACAGAAATGCCGGTAGGAAAAGAAAACCGGAAGCCGGGAGATAGCTTCGAAGCATCACAGAAGACAAGACAGGTTATCCTAGATCCCAAAGATCCGACAAAGTTTGTCGTAGTGGGAACCGGGATGACCAACAAATAGGAAAGCGCACTCGTCAAGTTCCTCCGTGAGAACTGGGATATTTTTGCCTGGTGTTCTGCGGACATGCCGGGTGTACCTAGGGTACTTTCTGAGCATCAACTCAAGGTGATTCCAGGATCAAAACCCGTCAGGCAAGGTCTCCATCGATTTGACGGAAGAAGATGGAAGGCTATTGGCAAGGAAATTATCCGGCTTTTAGCAGTTGATTTTATCCGGGAAGTTATACATACTGATTGGTCTGCGAACCCAGTATTAGTCCCAAAGAAAGATAGTATTGTTCTTAGTATTTTTATAGATTACACCGTCTTGAACAAATTGTGTCCAAAAGATAGGTTCGCGTTACTGCGAATCGATCAAATAATTGATGCCACTACTGGCTCTGAGCTTTTATGCCTTTCGAATGCTTATTCCGAGTATCATCAAATACGTATGAAGGAGGAGGATCAAATGAAAACTTCCTTCATAACCCCGTATGGAACATACTATTACATAACCATTCCTTTTGGTTTGAAGAACGCAGGTGCAACATACCAGCGTTGCATGCAACATTGTTTGCATAGTCAGATTGGCGAAAACGTACACGTTTACGTGGACGATATTGCCGTCGTTTCCAAGGAAAAGGATACACTCCTTGAAGATCTACGAGAAACTTCCAAAAATTTGCGCACTTATAAAATGAAGTTGAATCCATTAAAGTGCAAATTCGGGGTTCCCTCAGGAAAACTTCTGGTTTTATCGTTTCTCACAGAGGAATAGAAGTATACCCGGAAAAGATCAAGGCAATCTTGAACATCTCAAAGCCTACGTGCTTAAAAGATGTACAAAGATTGACGGGTTCTGCAGCCACAGTCAGCAGATTTATAAGCCACCTAGGAGACAAAGCTCTGCCATTATACAAATTGTTCAAGATATCTGAAAATTTTTAATGGATAGAAGAGGCGGACAAAGAATTAACCCACTTAAACAAAACCTTGATCAAAGCTCTGATTTTGGCATCACCAAAAGACGAAGAACCCATGTTACTGTATCTTACAGCGACAAACAGGGTTATTAGTGCAGTGATAGTTGTGGAAAGGCGGAAGGACGAGCAAACCATACCAGATCAATACCCAGTATATTACGTCAGTGAAGTTTTCTCCTAGTCAAAACAAAGGTATCCACATTATCAAAAGCTGGCATATGGCCTGTTTTTCGCATCAAGAAAACTCCACCATTATTTCCAAGGACATTCCATAACAGTGGTATGTAAAGCACAACTAGGGGATATTATTAACAATGCGGACGCAACAGGACGAGTAGCCAAATGGGGCATTGAGCTAGCTGCGTTCGACATTAAGTACCAACCCCGTACGGCAATAAATTCCCAGGCGTTGGCAGATTTCATCGCTGATTGGACAGAAGCAACGGAAAACACACCAATGCCGGAGTCGGAATACTGGGTCATGCATTTTGACGGATCCAAGATGAAGGAAGGCGCTGGAGCTGGCGTAGTGCTAAAATCCCTAAAGGGTGATACTATCGAGTATGTATTACAAATACATTTCAACGCCAGTAATAACGTGGCAGAATACGAAGCCCTACTTCATGGCTTGCATATTGCAAAAGAAATAGGCGTCAAATGCATACTTTACTATGGTGACTCGGATTTGATACAACATCAGCTAAACCAAACATGGGACGCCAAAAGTCCCATCATGGCCGAATATCGGAGAACGGTGGATGAATTTTCCATTTGCTTCCTAGGATTTAAAGTACTTCATATCAAAAGGGAAGAAAACTGGAACACGGCTGCATTAGCCCGCATGGGCTCGGAAAGAGTGAAAACCCTACAACCTGGTGTGTTTGTCAGACATTTGCATGAACCATCGATCAAAGGAGGAGATGTTGACTATCCTTTAGTTTCCGAGTCAATCAAAGTCTTGCTCGTTAACCCGGATTGGACAATTCCATATTTAAACTTCTTAGTTGATCAGAAGTTCCCGGATGGAGCAGACGAGGTCTTGCAAATGCAGATGCAATGTCGATGCAAAGGATACACGGTAATTAATGGTTGCCTGTATAAACGCAACACTGTCGGAATTTTTCAGTGATGTATTTCGCCAGAAGAAGGCCGAGAAGTCCTGCAAGAAATCCATGCAGGAGATTGCGGACATCATTCCGTGCAGGGTTTTTCTGGATAACAGCCCAGACAGACGCCGAACATATAGTAAACGCATGTGCCGGATGTCAGTATTACGCCAAGCAGACGAATATGCCAGCCCAAGCACTCAAAACTATCCCTATTACATCTCCATTTACGGTCTGGGGGCTAGATATGATGGGACCATTCAAAACTGCCAAAGGTGGACTCACACATCTACTTGTTGAGGTAGATAAGTATACCAAGTGGGTGGAGGAGAAACCCATAAAAACACTTGACGGTGTGACGGCCAGAAATTTCATCATTGACGTAGTCATGAGATACGGTGTCCCACAAAGCATAATCACGGACAACGGGACAAATTTCTCTATTGGAGAGTTGGAAAAATATTGCCGACAAACGGAAATACGCCTAGATCTTGCATATGTGGCACACCCACAATCCAATGGGCAGGGTGACTGGACCTCCACACAGGGCGTAGATTCCAGTTCCAGTCGTTCTGGACTAAGGTGCAAGGTTTCCAAGAAGTGGTGGAACAAGCCTGGCTCTCCATGCCACAGGAGAGAAACCCCTTCAAGAGTCTGGATGCCAAATTCCGGTCTACGGCTAGGGCGTTGGCTAGTTGGAGTACGAGGTTCGTGGGGAACATCAAGCTACAGATCCTCGTGGCGAATGAGATCATCCTACGCCTCGACAAAGCCATGGACCATCGACAACTCTCGGAAGGGGAGCGGGATCTCCGGCGACTGCTCAAAGGGAAACTTCTGGGGCTTGCCTTGTTGGAAAGGACACTGGCCAGGCAGAGGGCAAGGGTCCTGTGGATCAAGGAGGGCGACGCGTGTACCAAGTTCTTCCACCTACACGCTAGCCACAGGCGGAGGAAAAACTTCATCAACCACTTGGTGGTGGATGGGATTAGACGCTCGGAGCACGATGATAAGGCCGGAGCGGTGGATGACTTCTTCGACGAGCTCCTAGGCGTGGAGGTCGATAGGCCTTCTTCCTTGGCACTCGACCAGTTGGGCCTACCGGTAGTAGACTTGGGCCACCTGGACGGTGACTTCACGGAGGCCGAGATTTGGGAGGCCATCCGGAGTATGCCGCTGGATAAATGCCCGGGTCCTGACGGCTTCACCAACAGGTTCTACGTCACCTGCTGGAGGACCATCACGTGGTTTTGGTGCCGTCAACCAGGCTCTCGTCACCCTTCTACCCAAGAAGGACGGGGCGGAGGAGATCAAGGATTTCAGACCAATCAGTCTAATCCATAGCTTGGCCAGGTTGGTGGCAAAGGTGGTCTCAAATAGGGTAACCCCGGTCCTGTCTCGGCTGGTGGGGCAGTACCAGAGTGCTTTTGTGCGTGGACGGTGTCTCCATGACAACGTCATGACGGTCTAGGGGACAGCCCGCAGGCTGCATAGTTTGGGCACACCCGCGGTCGTGCTTAAGCTTGACATAACCAAGGCCTTTGATACGGTGAGCTGGGCCTTCCTGCTAGAGGTGTTGAAGAGGTAGGGGTTTGGTGATCGGTTGCTCTCCACCATTTGTGGTTTGCTGTCCACGGCCACCACGAGGATCCTCCTCAACGGGCAGCCGGGTTCCAAGATCTTCAACAGGCGTGGGCTACGGCAGGGAGATCCCCTATCGCCCCAACTTTTCATCTTGGTCATGGAGGTGCTCCACCTTCTAATTGAGTGGGCTACGGCTCGTGGATTGTTGGACCGGTTGGCCAGGGCAGGGCTCCATCACCGGACGGCCATCTACGCGGATGACATTGTAACTTTCATGCGCCCCACCGCTTGGGATCTGAAAGTCTTCGCATTACTGGTGGAAGATTTTGGAGCGGCTTCAGGGCTGCAAACAAATCTGAGCAAGTGCTCCGCACACTTGATCCGATGTGGTAGCGAGGAAGGGGAGTTGGTCACTAGGGAGCTGCGCTGTCAGATCCTTCCTTTTCCCCTGCGCTTCCTGGGCCTTCCCTTGGCTCTCAGGAAACCCTCGGCCGAGCAGCTCCGATATCTGGTAGACTCTATCGCCAGATACCTACCCGGTTGGCAGGCGGGTCTACTTAACCGAGGGGGACGGCTGGAGCTGATCAAGACTACGCTGTCAGCAGTGTCCATCTTCTCCATGATGTCTCTCGATCTGCCTGTGAAGACGTTAACCGAAATAGACAAGATCCTCAGAGGCTTCCTGTGGAAAGGACGCAAAGACGTCCGTGGAGGGCACTGTCTCGTTGCATGGGATAGGGTATGTATGCCCAAGTCCCTTGGGGGGCTCGGTGTGCCCAACCTGCGGAAAATGAACCTGGCACTAAGGGCCAGATGGCTTTGGCTTGGTCGAACGGACGCCTCCAAGCCGTGGAAGGAGTTTAACATCCAAGTGCCGCGGGAAGCGAAAGACCTGTTCGAAGCCGCAACTTGGTCAGTGCTTGGCGATGGAGCTTCCACCCTCTTCGGGTCGGACAGGTGGCTGGATAGGGGGCGCATCAAGGATCTGGCGCCGAATCTCCTTTCGTTGGTGTCCAAACGGGCCCGCGCGTCCAGGATGGTCAAGGAGGGGCTTGCCGGAGGTTGGCTGGAGGATGTACCCACAGACCTCAACGCCCTCGAGATCCGCGAGCTATTTGGCCTGGTCGAGCTTGTGGCGGGGATTACCCTCACGGAAGGGAGGGATGACGAGTTCAGGTGGAACTGGGAAGCCAACCGCTCTTATTCGGCTTGGTCGGCCTATAGGGCACTTTTCCAGGGATCGACGAGGCTCGCAGGTGCTCAAGGTCTTCCAGTGGCTGGCGCTGAGGAACAGATGCTGGACGGCGGATAGGCTGTGCCCCAAAGGGTTGCCGCACCCCGCGGCATGCCCCTTTTGCGACCAACAGGGGGAAGACATTGACCACCTCCTTCTGGGTTGCGCCTTCGCACGGGAGATCTGGCACACTTTCTTCACCAGATGGGGGGACCGGACGAGACCCCCTCGGCAGGTGACACTCTGAGGGTCTGGCTGCCAGCTAGACGGGGAGGCGGGCCTGACAGGAAGGACCGATGGACGGCCATCAACTTAGTATGCTGGTGCCTCTGGAGGCACCTGAAAGTGCAAACGCGCTTAAATCATCTTGTTTTGGTGTTTGTTAACAACACATGTACTGTTAAGGGTATTGATGTATTTCAGGGCTAAATCAACTTATTTGTTATGGTGGTGTGATGCTGCAAAAAGAAGCAAGTCAAGGTTTCTGGTTGCTGGGGTTTTTCTCCAGGCCGGAGCCTCCGGTGTGGAGATTTCGCTGCATCCATACCGGAGAGATACCGTAGACTGTCCGGAGTCTCCGGTGTGGAAGCTTCCTCTCAAGAACTGCTAAGGAAAGGCTGGTGTCGCGTGCTGTACTCGCACCGGAGACATACCGGAGACTTACCAGAGTCTCTGGTGTGACTGGAATCAAATTGTTTCGCTCGACCCTAGACTCCCTCTGTGCCTACCCGCAACGCCATGACCGGAGTCTCCGGTCCCCCTGACCGGAGTCTCCGGACTGAAATCTTTCTGAAGAAAACCAAGTGCTGCCAAGCTGGTGTCGCCTGCTACATCCAGTCCGGAGGGACACCGGAGACTGTCCGGAGTCTCCGGACCAGACCGGAGTCTCCGGCCTTTACTCTAGAGTCTCCGGTGTGAAAATGCCAGATCCTTTATGAGGGGTATAAATACCCCCCCTCCTCCACCTACCTCCAGTTAGCTCGACCAGAATTAAAGTCACCATTGTTGGAGCTCCCCCACCTTGCTAGATCTCCCAATCCAACAACCGAAAAGCCTTGATCTTTGGAGGATTGAAGGAGAAGGACCCGATCTACGTCTTCACCAACCGGATTTAATTTCCCCTCTCTTTTGCTTGAGGGATCTTTGCCTAGGGTTTCCTCTTGTGGAGAACCTAGGCTTCTTGCTACTCTTGGTGATTTGTGAGTGTTGGGAGCCCCCAATTAAGTTGTGGGTGTGTGCCCCAAACTTCTTTGTAAAGGACTCGATCCCCACCTCAAAGGGGTTCAATAGTGGAAGGTGAACTAGGCCTTTGTGGTGGAGTACATCGGAGAATAGGGTGAGGCCTTAGTGGCGTTGAGTAGGCCTTCGTGGCGAGCTCACACCCCTCCAACGAGACGTACTCCCTTAACAAGGAGGAACTCGGGAATACATCGTGTCTCCGTGTGCTTCCATCGGTTACCTCGTTCCCCTCTCTTTACTTACTTGTACTTGTAGCATTTATTGTTGTACTAGTTGTATTAAGTGTTGTCCTAGTTGCATTAATTGCTTGACTTGCCATATAGGTAAATTCACCACTAGTTGCACTATCTAGAGAATTTACCTTTTTGTCAAGCCTAAACCTTAAGAAAAATTAAAATTGGTCGTAGCACCTATTCACCCCCCCTCTAGGTGCCCATACTTTACTTTCAATTGGTACCAGAGCCTCGGCTCTTCTATCGGCCTTAACCGCCTAAGAGTTTAAGTATGGGAGATGATTTGGTCGACCCTCCGTCCATTGGCAATGTGACCATGGATGATCTCAATGCTTTGAGAAATTCATTGACCTCATCCATAGACACCAAATTTGATGAGTTGCGTCAACTCATGACACAACTCCTCAAAGCCAAAGGACCGGAGGTAGTCGAATCATCTCTTCCGGAGACTAATCCGGAGGGTGCCAAGAAAGGGGTAGATGGTGATCCATCTAAAACTGCTTCCGCCGAAGAATCCACTAAGAAGGGTGCGGGTGGAGAGGAAGGATATCATGTCGTTGATGGCCGATATTCTCCCGACCCCCCCGTCCCTCATCCTCATATAATCCCTAGGGGATATCCACCTAAAATTGATGCCTTTTCTTTTCGTGAATGGCAATACTATATGGAGACTCACATGAATTCTTCTTGTATAGATCTTTGGAGGGTCACTCGTGACGGATACAAACCATTTGACCCCAAGAATCTCACAAGAAGAGAAGTCGTAGATTGCCAACTAAACTACACCGCATTGTCCATCCTTCAACAAGCCGTGGGTCTCAACCACATGCCGCATCTTCAACATTTCTCCGCCGCCAAAGAAACATGGGATGCACTAGTCATCATGTTTGTTGGGAATGAGAGCATGCAAAGAAATTGCTATGACACCTTGACCAATGAGGCCGAAGGATTTTTCATGCGTGATGGAGAAGATCATGTTGACATGTATCGAAGACTCAAAACTCTTGCCACCGCCTTCTCTAGTGCGGGTGCAAAGTATATTGACGATGCTTGGATCAAGAGAAAGTACATGATTTCCGTGATGCCATTTGAGGGCACGGACTTGAAGAGCATTCAAGGAAGACATGATTTCTCCTCCATGACCTCAACTCAAGTGATGCAAGAATTGTGCTCCTACAAAGTGCAAACCAAGAATGCTCTTGACAACCGTGCTAGGGCCATTGGAATGCACCAAGGAGCATCCGTTGCTTTGAAGGCCAAGAATTTGTCAAGAGAGGTTGAGAATGAAGAAGATTGAGAAGAGGCATTGCCTCCTTTGAAGGAACAAGACTATGATCCCGTTCTAAAGGATCTCATTGCTCTTACCGTGCAAAAGTTTTGGAACAATCCCCCCAAGGGCAAGAAATTTGTTGAGGAGAAGATCAAGTCTCGTTATGGAAATGATGGGGCTCAAAAAGTTAGATCTTGCTTCAATTGCCAAGACAAGTATCACTTCATTGCGGAGTGCCCGTACGAGAATAGAGAGCTCCATAGTGGCAAGCTCATTCGCAAGGACAAGTCCAAGGTTGAATACAAGAAACCATTCAACAAGAAATCTCCCACCAAGTTTGTGCTCTTGACTCGAGAGGAGTATGATTCCGGGAGTGATGAAGAAGAATAAACCAGAAGTGAAGTGGCCGCTCTAGCTATTGCTTCCACTCCATCATCTTCATCTCTCTTTGAATCCCCCAATGACAATCTTCCTCAACGCAATGCCAAGTGCTTAATGGCTAAGGCCACGGAGGTATCATTTTCTCCTAACTCTAAGACCCCTAGTGAATTAGAACATATTGCTAGTCTTAGAGAAGAAGATGAAAGGGTCTCCTTGGACCGTTTTATGTCTAACATGCAAGGGGAGACCAAGAAGTACTTTGAGCATCTCATGAGGCAATTGGGAGAGGCCCAAGAGGCCCTTGAGAAGAAAGGTGAGGTTGAGAGAAGGGATGCGGATGAAATTGCATCCCTCTCAATGACTCTCGAAGAAGAGCATGATGGTAGAATTTCTCTAGAGGATGAACTTGAATCTATTGAATTAACCCATAATGAACTTGTCTCTAAAATCACTAAGGAGCGTGATCTTTCCATTGCTAAATATAAAAAGGCTAAAAAAGGATAAAGTCGAGTTTGGGGTTGGTCATGGTAAACTAACCGAGGAGTTTGAAAATCTAACCAATGCTCACAAAGATTTGGAAAGCCAACACTCATCCCTCAAAGAATTGCATGAACAACTTCAAACTCAACTTACTCAACCTAACAATCCTAGCACCTCTACTTCTTCTTGTGATCATGCAAATATTATTGAGGAAAATTCTAGGTTAAAGGATGAGCTAGCAAGGCTCAAGGGCAAAGGCCCTCAAGTTGAGAAGGTGGTGATACCTCCCCCACAAGTGGTTTCCCCTAGCTCTAATGCGGTCATTTCTAGACCACAATTGAGTGCTACAAGGCAACAAGTGGGTAAGCAAGGTCTTGGCTATGTAGCCAAGAAGAAGAAGAACAAGAACAAGAAGAAGAACCAAAATGGTGTTTCAGGTGGTATTGTCATTAGGGACAACACTACTCGTAGCACACCCGCACAAGCAAACAATGTTGCCTCGAGTAGTAGTGTCATGAGGGACAACACTACTCGTAGCACCTCCACGGGAACTAACAATCCACACCATTTCTTATATGTTGATTATTATGGTGTTGTGCAAGCTAAACATGTTGGTCCTATTGAGGGTTTCATTGACTATACTATTTGGGTTCCAAAGACCCTTGTTGCTAACATGAAGGGACCATTCTCGGGTCCTAACTCTAGTCAATGATCTCTTGCAGGGCTATGCTTCCGGTGGGACAAATGGATTCTTGATAGTGGATGCACTAATCATATGACCGGAAGCAAAGAACTAGTGACGGATTTGCGTCCAAATGACATCCAAGAAACCATCACTTATGGAGACTCGTCCTCGTCTAAGGTATCCGGGATTGGAAAGGTTGTGGTGGCTCCCGATATCACTATCGTGAACGTCATGCTTGTCAAATCCCTTGGTTACAATTTACTTTCCGTCCGCTCTCTTGGAAAGATGGGTTTTCCCGTCTTTTTCGATCGTGATATTGTGGTCCTTTTGAGGAGAAAGACTCTTGACGTCGCTCACGTGGGACATGTTGAAAATGAGTTGTTCATGGTGGACTTTTCAAAGTCAATCAACTCTCAAGTAATGTGTCTTTTCAAGAAGGCGGACGTGGGATGGTTGTGGCATTGCCGCTTGTCCCATGTCAACATGAGAACTTTGCAAAGTCTTCACAAAGGTGGCCTTATTGTCGGACTAAAAGAAAATGTTTCCTTTTCAAAGGATCGCGTTTGTAGGTTGTGTGTTGAAGGGAAGATGCATGACACGGTGCACAAATCCAAGACTATTATCATCAAAGAGGATCTTGGAGCTTCTCCATGTTGATCTCTTTGGTGCCGTGCCCGAAGCAAGTCTTGGAGGCAAGAAGTATTGCTTGGTGATTGTCGATGACTATTCAAGATACACTTGGGTATATTTCTTCAAGTGCAAGAGTGATACTCAACAAACCATCATTGACTTCAGCAACTAAGTGCAACGTCAACACAATGTGCAAATCATGGCTATTAGGAGTGATAATTGTTCGGAGTTCAAGAACTATACATTGAATGAATTCCTTAGTGAAGAAGGCATTCGTCATCAATACTCCGCCACTTACACTCCTCAACAAAATGGTGTTGCCGAAAGGAAGAATCACACTCTCTTGGATATGGCTAGGACCATGTTGGCGGAGTTCACATCTCCCCAATATTTATGGGCCGAGGCCATATACACCGCATGCCACTCCTCCAACCGCCTCTACATCCACAAAGGCTTGGACAAGACTCCATATGAGATCCTCACCGGCAACAAGCCCAACGTCTCCTACTTCCGTGTATTCGGTTGTAAGTGCTTCTATTTGATCAAGGGTGTTAGGTTGTCTAAATTTCAATCCAAAACTATTGAGGGTATATTTTTTCGTTACGGTGCCGAATCCCACACTTATAGAGTCTATGACAAGACTTCTCGGATTGTCATAGAATCTTGTAGTGTGGTTTTGGAGGAAAATGATGGCTCCCAAGTGGCGCAATTTCATGTTTCTAATGTAGATGTTGAAATACCTCAAGAAGCCATAGGAAGGATGGGTGTGGGATTTTTCCGCCCCATTGAGGGACACCTTATGGCGACTCGAGAAGGACTATGCTCTACACAAGTGGAGCCCTCCTCTACAATAGAAGAACAAGCCAAGGAGCCAACTATTACACCTAACCAAGAACATGTTCAAGACCCTCCTCTCATTGACCAAGTGACTCCGCAAGTCGTACCCACTCCTCTCACTAATGCGAGTCAAGGTCAAGGCCAAGATCAACCATCCTCTTCATCCTCTCCTCAAGTTGAAGCAAATGTTGAAGATATTATTGTTGATGTTGATGATGATGATGATCAAGGCCAAGTTGGTCAAGATGGGGACCCACATGATCAAGATGATCAAGTGATCCCTCCTCGCAATAACGAGGAGATCGAAGCCCGTCGTATCAAAAGGATAAGAAGAGCTTTGAAGCAAATTGATTCCCAAGATGACAAGGTCTTGCAGGATGTTCAAACTAGAAGATCCACAAGAAAGCAATTGGCAAACTTTTGTGAGCATCAAGCTCATATCTCTATGGTGGAACCGAAGAAAGTATTTGAATCTCTTGAGGACTCCGATTGGGTTGAAGCAATGAATGATGAGCTCAACAACTTTGAGCGCAACAAGGTTTGGAGATTAGTTGAGAATCCCAAGGATTGCCACAATGTTATTGGCACGAAGTGGATTTTCAAGAATAAACAAGATGAGCATGGCATAGTCATAAGGAACAAGGATCGCTTGGTTGCTCAAGGCTACACTCAAGTTGAAGGCATCGACTTTGATGAAACCTACGCACCCGTGGCTCGTCTTGAGTCCATCCATATCCTCCTTGCTTATGCTTCCTCTCACAATTTCAAGTTGCAACAAATGGATGTGAAAAGTGCTTTCTTGAATGGTCCACTAAAATAGGAGGTATATGTGAAGCAACCTCCCAGGTTCGAGAATCTCAACTTTCCTAACCATGTCTACAAACTTGACAAAGCTCTCTATGGTCTCAAACAAGCACCTTGTGCTTGGTACGAGCACCTTAGAGGATTGTTAGGTGACCGTGGTTTCGAAGTTGGGAAGATCGACCCCACTCTCTTCACCAAGAGAGTAAAAGGGGAGCTTTTCATATGCCAACTCTATGTGGACTATATTATCTTTGGCTCAACTAACCAAGCTTTCAATAATGAGTTCTATAAGCTTATGACTGACAGGTTCGAGATGTCTATGATGGGAGAGCTTAAATTCTTCCTTGGCTTTGAGATCAAGCAATTGGCCCGTGGGACTTTCATTTCTCAAGACAAGTATAACCAAGACATGATCAAGAGGTTTAACTTCCAAGATGCAAAGATCAAGACCTCCCCTATGCAAGTCAAGTGCCACCTATCTCGTAATCCAGAGGGGAGTAAGGATGTGGATAAAAAGCTTTATCGTTCTATGATTGGTTCTTTGCTCTATCTTTGTGTATCTAGACCCGATATCGTTTTGAGTGTAGGTGTGTGTGCAAGGTATCAAGCGGCCCCTAAGGATAGACACTTGGTGGCGGTCCATAGGATCTTTCGTTATTTGGTTCATACCCCAAGATTTGGTTTGTGGTACCCAAAGGGGGCACAATTTTCTCTCAATGGCTATACGGATTCCGATTGGGCGGGTGATCAAGATGATAGGAAGTCTACTTCCGGGGCTTGCCAATTCTTGGTAGGTCCCTAGTAAGTTGGTCCTCCAAGAAGCAAAATTGCATATCACTCTCCACCGCCGAAGGCGAGTATGTTGCCGCTGCAAGTGCATGCACTCAATTGTTATGGATGAGGCAAACTCTCAAGGAATATGGAGTTCATTTGGATAAAGTGCCTCTTTTGTGTGACAATGAAAGTGCCATCAAGATTGCATACAATCCGGTGCAACATACGAGAACGAAGCACATTGAGATTCGCCACCATTTCATCCGTGATCATGTGGCAAGAGGGGATATTGCACTATCTTATGTGCCCACCAAGGACAATCTCGCGGATATTTTCACGAAGCCACTTGATGATGCAAGATTCTTGTTCTTAAGGAATGAACTAAATGTGATTGATTCAAGGAGTTTGAATTGAAGATCTTGCACACACCTCTATAGATGAAACGTGTTCGAGTTTAGATGTAGGCATGGACATAGGGGGAGTGTTATCCTAACACATTGGGTTCTCCCCACCCATTATGCCCAAAGAAAAAATTCATTGTGATCTCTCTTTTTCTAATGTTGAATTGTGAGCTTCAATGTTGAGTAATGGCAATGCCCCCAAGATATATCTTCGCGGTTGCATACCATGAACTCTTACATGGTGGCCTAGGCCACCAACCTCTTCTTTGAAGAGTTGGCTCTTATTTGTGGGTTTTTGGCATTTTCTTTGAAGGATGTACTCAATATTTTTTTTGTGTTTTTCTCGGTGTTCTTGAGTACAAGTTCCCTCCCTGTTGATGCTCTTATCTTTCCTTGCCAAAACCCATGTTTTAACACATTTTAGTTTTGTGCACTTCATGTCCTCTTTTGGGAGGTTTTTCTGGCGAAAGTCCGGAGACTCCGGTGTTAAGACCGGAGAATCCGGTGTGCGGCTTGCAGTATAAAATCTGGGGGCTGAGGGAAGTTAGGGTTTCATTACCCACTTCCCCCACGCCCCCCCATAGACTTGCTGCGCCGCCGTCGTCGCCAGGAGCCCTCCCCGGCCGTTTTCCACCGCCGGGAACCGCCCCCCCCCGCCTCCCCTTGCATCTCCCATCCGTGGGAGGCACAATGACCGGCCAAAGCGACAAGGGTACCACTTCTCCTCTTCGTTTTGCTTGTTTTTGATCTGGATCTAAAAATCTAGGTATTTTTTTTTGGGAGAAGTTGCATCCGCTGTTGGTAGCATCACCCTGGCTAGTTAAACTCGTGTAGGAACTGCTAGAATCTCCTGTAGAACATTTGTGTTAGATCCATACTCTCTGTTGTCAACCAGTCCGGAGACTCCGGTGTGCCAGACCGGAGACTCCGGTGTGTCAGTCCGGAGACTCCGGTCTGCCAGACCGGAGACTCCGGTGTGGATCTTCCAGAAATGTTCTCCCTTGCTTCTGTCTTGTTCCTGCACCATTTTTGGACATGAATGCTCATTTTGCTTTCTCTGTTGTGGTGTTTTCTGTTTTTGTGTATGCTTTTAGGAAAAAGGGTGAAGTCAAAATCCTCAAACCCCAACAAGCGTGCCTACCGTCCTCACTCCCGCAACTACCTTGTTACTGATGAAGACACTGGTCTATATGGTCAGAGGAATGTCTTTGAGGCTGAGAGGCGTCAGAAGAAGAAGCATGAGAATAGGATGAACGCTGAAGTGGCGAAGAAGGCCAGGTTTGACATGATCTCCTCTGTGGCCTCCTTGAGCAAGAAGGAGTACAGGATCATGCGGGCTCGTCCTTTCTTCACCATGGCTCGCACTGCTGAGTCTGCTTATTATTGGAGGAGGGAGTCTGAGTTGATCATGGAGGAGATATACACCCGGTTCAGGCAGCCTGTTTGTCCACAGAAAGTTCTGGACTTAGAGGCTCTTGGCAGTTCTCAGTACTTTGAGGAGGCTATCTGGATCACGAGGAAACTGGGCCTTGAGCATCTTGTGGGCATTCAGTAGAACTACGATCCCCCTATCATTCAGCAGTTCTTTGCCACTGTCACCTTTGATGAAGATGAGGATGTCACTATGAGATGGATGTCTGGGACTGTTGAGTGTGAGTCCTCTATGAGACGTTTTGCTGAGCTTCTTGAGTATCCTTGGGGAGAAGGGAGTGGTCACCGCATGCACGTTCACGGAGTGGCTTATGACAAGAAGCGCATGACTCCTATGTATGAGAAGCTCTCCAGCACCGGCACTGCCAAGGATCTGAGGAGGGTATACAACATCTGTCTTCGCCTCTTTCGCTGCAACATTGCTCCCAAGGTCGGGAATGTAGATGCTATTCGTGGTGGACTTGTGAACCTTCTCTACGAGGCATTCCAGGGACACCGGTGACTGTCCGGAGTCTCCGGACCAGACAGGAGTCTCCGGCCTTTACTCCGGAGTCTCCGGTGTGAAAATGCCATATCTGCTCCAACGGCTCTTAGACTTTATGAGGGGTATAAATACCCCCCTCCTCCACCTACCTCCAGTTAGCTCGACCAGAATTAAAGTCACCATTGTTGGAGCTCCCCCACCTTGCTAGATCTCCCAATCCAACCACCCAAAAGCCTTGATCTTTGGAGGATTGAAGGAGAAGGCCCCGATCTACGTCTTCACCAACCGGATTTCATTTTCCCTCTCTTTTGCTTGAGGAATCTTTGCCGAGGGTTTCCTCTTGTGGAGAACCTAGGCTTCTTGCTACTCTTGGTGATTTGTGAGTGTTGGGAGCCCCCAATTAAGTTGTGGGTGTGTGCCCCAAACTTGTTTGTAAAGGACTCGATCCCCGCCCCAAAGGGGTTCAATAGTGGAAGGTGAACTAGGCCTTTGTGGCGGAGTTCATCGGAGAATAGGGTGAGGCCTTAGTGGCGTTGAGTAGGTCTTCGTGGCGAGCTCACACCCCTCCAACGAGAAATACTCCCTTAACAAGGAGGAACTCGGGAATACATCGTGTCTCCGTTGCTTCCATCGGTTACCTCGTTCCCCTCTCTTTACTTACTCGTACTTGTAGCATTTATTGTTGTACTAGTTGTATTAAGTGTTGTCCTAGTTGCATTAATTGCTTACCTTGCCATATAGGTAAATTCACCACTAGTTGCACTATCTAGAGAATTTACCTTCTTGTCAAGCCTAAACCTTAAGAAAAATTAAAATTGGTCGTAGCACCTATTCACTCCCCCCCTCTAGGTGCCCATACTTTACTTTCAGCACCGCAACGGGGTCGTGTTCGATGGGCTTCGCCCTTCGACGCAGAGGATATCGTCATCGATTGTAGAGGAAGCCCAGCTGTGGTGTGCGGCGGGGTTGTTCCATGGTAGCCTTCGAGTAGTGCGAGGGTTGCGAGTAGTCTTTCTCTGTTTGGGGTGGATGTCGTTCTAGGCCTGCGAGCTAGACGCATTGTAACTTGGCCTCTTGGCCCTTCTTCTATGAAACCGATACGTCTTCCAGGACGTATCCTTGTTTTTATGATAATGGCAGGTTTTAGGGAGTACGGGTGGGCAACCTACCAGGAAAAATGATCCGACAACGGTGTAAGCACGCGAGATATCGAGGCATACCGCGGACGTGGGTTGGGCAGACGACGTACCAACGTACGTTGAACTCCCATTTAATAGTAAAGAAACTAGGTGGTAAGCACAGTAGTCTAATTCTTTGAGCGAGTCACTATTCATGGTTTATAGCGAGCCGTGGTCGTGTATTTTGCGCACGTTCGATTCTGATGTGCCGGCCCATTACGTAATGAAAATAGAAGCAAAATAGAGTGGGAAGGGGATTCAAACCTGCCATCCATGTTTCTTCAGGGCTAAGGGCATCTCCAGCCGTGTCGCCCCCCAAGGCCCAAAACGCCGTTGTTTTGGTGGCGTCGTGACGCCAAACGGCGCTAATGTGGACCTGGGGGGCACGATTCTCAGTCGCCCCCAGCCTAAGTCTCAGCCCAAATTAATTCAAAAACGGCGAACTCGTTGAAATAGGCGCAAATTCATAGATTCGACGATATTTTTACAGAAAGACGGCATAATTTAACTAAAAACATTTAAAAAAACTTAAAAAATTACGGCAGGCCGAGGCTCGCCGCGATCGCCCGGCCTGGTCGTCGCCCTCCTCCTAGACGTCGTCCCCTTCCTCGTCGTCCTCCTCGCACTCGTCGTAGGCCGGCATGTTGGAGGGGTCAGCCTCGTGGTCGTTCTCGGCGAAGGGCGATGGGTCGCTTGGCGATGGGTTCGCCACCGTAGCGAGCCAGCGCCTCTCCGCTCTGCCTTGCATCCGCATCCGGTGCAACTGCGCCTGCTCGGAGGGATGGCGGTAGCGCCTCTCGCTCTGCAGGACAACCTTGCGCCGCTCGCTCTCGTACCACGCGACGAGGGTCTGCTGTTTATCCGACGCCGCGTTCGCGGTGAGCTGCTGGTAGACCTGGCGCTCCGCCTCCTCCCTCTGATAGGTCTCCAAGGATGCCTGAACAGCCGCAGCCTCGGCCACTGCCGCCACCTCCTTGAGGCCAGCGCGGACCCGGCGGAACGTCTCCTCGTTGCGCCATGTGTCGAACGAGTTGCACGCCGCGTGCTGCTCGGGCCAGATTGGCTGCGCCGGCTGCTGCTGGGGCGCTGCCTCCTCATGCGCCGCCTCCTCCTGCGCTGGCTACTCGTCCGACTCGTAGTGAAACTCGTTGTCGCTGTCGTCGTCACTGTGGCCACGCGTCACGGCCGCGGGGCGGCAGTACAAAGGCGAGTTGCGGCTGGCCCGCGTGGGCTGTCCCGCCTTTTCGCGCCCCCCCCCCCAAAGCCGAACCCAGCGGGCTGGGTTTCGCCTGGGTGCGGTGGCACGAAATAACGCCAAAACGGCGCTATTTGGACTTCGGGGGGATGGGCGATTGGTGCAAAAACGGCGCTTTTTGCTACCACCGGCGCTAAAAAGGCCGCTTGGGGGGGGGCGTCTGGAGATGCCCTAAGACGTGGACAACCCATCAGGCCACGCCCATGTTAGTGCTCATACTAACTTTTCAACCATTTTATTGCCTACTTTTCCGTTTTCATTTTTTCCTCATTTCCTTTCCTGTTTCTATTTTTATTTTTCGGTTTTATTATTTCTTTTTTCTACGAAATATTTTCAAATGTGGAACTTTTTTATAAATTGAACCATTTTAGTTTGAAACTATTTTTACAAATCCGAACTATTTTCAAATTTGGAACCATTTTGGTTGACCGAAAATTTTGCTTCGCTATTTTTTATTAATCTTTTCTTTTGGTGCACCGAAAATTTTGGTTCACTATTATTTTTCGTTCACCAATTTTTTTGGTTCACTGTTAGTTTTCGTTCACTCATATTTTTGGTTTACTATTGTTTTCGATTATATTTTTTCAAATTCGAAATTTGTACGGATAAAAAACTGTTCAAATTAAAAAGTTGTTCAAATATAAATTTTGTTCAAATGAAAAAACATTCAGATTAAAAATTATTCAAATTTGAAAATTGTTCATATGTAACTTTTTGTTCATTTTTTGAATGGTTCAAACTTAAATTTATTCACCATTTTAAAAAAATGTTTTAAGCTATTTGAATTTCTTCTAACAAAAGAAACTGAAAAAGAAGAGAAAAAAATAGACCGAGCCAGGCCTGAAGCTATGCGAGCTGGGGATGCGAGGGAGCGAGGCACCCTTTTCTCGCGAGCGCCGCACGCCTGGATGAGCACAACCTAGTACTCGCTTCAAGTGATACATAGGAAGACCCCATGCCCACTCACGTTTGAAAGCAGTGGCCCGTACAAGCATATTGTAGTAACTTATGGCCCGTACATGCATATTGCAGAAACTTATGGCCCCTGTGTCAAGTGCTGTTGGGAATATGCCCTAGAGGCAATCATAGATGATGTAATTCCCAATGTATTCATAAAGTTGTTAAGTTGTCCTTTGGTTTGAACATCTGATATATGTCATTGAATATGTGATTCGATTGTGGAACTATGTATTCATGTTGTTCATACTAATTGTCCTTGGTCGTTAAGGTTGTGCTGGACACACACCCTAGACTAATATGAGTGTTGGCTGATGACACGGTTCCACTTGTCATGGGCATGGTGATGCCATTCCAACGTTCACGGACTTGGCTAAAGAGTTTAGCAAGTCGGACTGACCCACATTGAGATGCAACGAGCAAGTCGTCATTTGCATGTCTCAATCAATGTAATCCTTAGACCTGAGGTTGTCGCACAATCCGAATTGTGGATCACCGACTTAGGTTCTGTCAAACGTTGTTCTGTGACAAGGCAACTATAAAGGCAGAGTTCGGGTCGAATGAGAAGCAAGCTGCGAGATGTGGATAATCAAGATGGGATTTTGCCCCTCCTAATGGAGAGGTATTCTCTGGGCCCTCTCGAGTGATATGATTCAGGAAGCATGGCCATGCGTGACTCAGTTAAGTGTTAACTGTGTCGATTGACTAAGAGTTAGTCAGATGAATCACATATCACGGATCGAGAAGAGAGTTGAGCTAATTAAGGGATGACGATAAATCGCCTATAGCTCGACAAGGTATATCGTGAGGCAAAAAGGACTAAGATGAATATCACATTGAAAGGTATGTCGTCATGACTCAATGGTACTTGGGAGTCGGCACGTTCTGCTAGGAGCCGCTACCGATTGATCGATTGGGAGTTGGACTCCAATCGTGTCCAAGTCGCCATGAGCCTGCAGGGTCGCACACTTAAGAGCGGGAGCAAGTATTGGTTGGGTTGGACCCGAACCGGAAATGGACTGAGTTAGTGAGTCGGACTCACAGAGGGAATGGGCCACAAGTGTTGTGCAGCCCATTACCATACGCTATATAAAGAGGGGCGCAGGTTGCCCAACGGGCACGTTAGTCCACTCTCCCATGCGTTGGGAACCCTAGCCCCACTCAGTCCAGCCGCCGCACCGGACCTAGCAGTCCGCCGTCGGAGCTCCTCCTCGTACGTGTGGATACCGGCAGAGGTGCTGTACGTTCAGCACTTCGACGTTCGAGGGATTGGATCGGCCGGACCGGATCGTGGGACTGCACTGCCCCGACGCGCTGCATCGATAATCCGCACCTGCGCGTCTAGTGGTAATACTCGTGGCCTTCTACCTCGGCTAGATCTTGGAAGCATCGCGTAGGAAAAGTTTTTGTTTCTCTCTACGCGTTCCAACAGTGGTATCAGAGCGGTAGCTTCTGGTATTAGGCCCGAGATCCGTACATATGTGATATGTAGTTAGCGTTAGATGTGATCTAATTGCTGTTTTGGTGGTCGGTCTATGAGATAGATCGGTTTTGTACAAGGTTGATTGGATCAATCGTACTCGGGGTTAATGGATGATCTGGTTTCCGTGATCATACTGCTAAGGTCGTGAAACAACTTACCCCTACCGGTCGGTTTCCGCCATCGGGGTATACCGTGACACATAAATCCAGTTGCGGTGATCGAAGATCAAAGAGTTTGGTCGAATCGGAATACGGATCAGATTCGGGTAAAATCGTTTTATCCGATGAAGAAATCCATGATCGGAATGCGGATCAGATCCCTGTCGTAGCGCCTTAGATGTCGTTGCGAGTTTCACAACGCCGGTAGATATCGTATCTATGCATAACTTGTTTTTGCAGGAAGTTGTGAATGGTATGGCTTATGTGCATGTGATGTGTGTAATCCATACATGATCTGCGTATCATGTTTATGTCAGCCGGTTGGAGCCTAGGTGCTGTCATTTTATTGTATACCGGCCTGCGTGTCGGATTCTTTATGTAAATTTTGATTTACTAGCTAGTGTAGCTTGTTGGAGAACCCGGAAGGCATGCAAGTCGATGTACAAGTCGGCTACATGGAGCAAGATGGCACGTGACAAGAGTTGGCACGAGCCGACTTGCAAGCTTCGTGGAGATGGAGATCACCATGAAGAGAGCCATACCATTTCACATTATAATTGCTTTATTTGTGTTATTGTTATGTCTCTATTTACCTCTATTAGATAGTTGGTAGATTCTTTAATCCCTCAAAGAAGGTCTAGTCGATCGCCCCGCCAGTGCTGCACCATCACAAGTCGGACATTCTTGGTAGTGGGCTCATAAAATTTAGGTGCTACCAATTCTTTCCGGTTAGGTGGGTTTGAGTCGGACTCTTACAAGCAGAAGCACTTGGTAATCTAGACGAGTCCATCACAACGGTTGTGGGGCTCGGGGCGAGGTAGGTTGGGAGCCGGGGCATGTGATCTCACCCAACTAACAGGAGTCGTATTGGATACGATTGGCAAGGTGTTGCCTACCTAGATCACTTGACGGCTAGCGGTGATGCTAAAGCTCACTAGTCGGCTTGCTTATTTAGGATCTTGAATCACTTAGAAACCATCGGAGGGATGTTGGTTCTAGTGGGAGCATAAGTATTAAAGCGTTTAATATGCCTGCTCTTTTATGAATACATGTCTTAAGTGTTTTTGCGTATTTTCTGTTGTAGATCAATGGCACCTAGCAACCTTCCTCAGTTGTCCGCGTTTGCGTTGAGGTCAATCCTAGAGAAAGATAAGCTTAATGGAACTAATTTCACCAACTGGTATCGTAATCTGAGGATAGTCCTCAAGCATGACAAGAAAGAACATGTTCTAGAAACTCCACTTCCAGATGAGCCTGATGACGATGCGACTGTCGCTGTCATGAATGCCTACCGTAAGGCTAGAGATGAGTCTACGGAAATCAGCTGTCTTATGCTTGCACACATGGAACCGGACTTGCAGCAGCAGTTCGAGAATGTTGAGGCCTACGATATGATCGAAAGCCTCAAAAGTATGTTCCAGGCTCAAGCAAAGACTGAGAGGTATCAAGTCTCTCAAGCTTTGCTTGGCTGTAAGCTGAAAGACGGCGATCCACTGAGTCCGCATGTAATCAAGATGATTGGTTACATACAGTCTCTGGATCGGCTGGGCTTCCCCATTAACGAAGAGTTCGCTACTGATATAATTCTGAACTCTCTTCCTAGTGCGTATGGTCCGTTCATCTCGAACTACCATATGCATGGTATGGATAAGAGTATCACTGAATTACATGGGATGCTCAAAACGGCAGAGGCTGATATCAAGAAAGGCACCAGTCAAGTGTTGATGGTGCAGAATAAGGCTAAGTTCAAGAAGAGTTCTTGGACTAAGAAGAAGAAGGATAAGTCAGGAGGTAGCGCCCATGGCCCTGTCCAGAGTGCTCCCTCAAAGACTAAGCCTTCTCCTACAGCCGGAGCCAATTGCTTCTATTGCAAGCAAGATGGCCACTGGAAGAGGAACTGCACCAAGTATTTGGCTGACAGAGCCAAGAGTGGAGGTGTGACTTCCAACTCAGGTACGCTTGTGTGCAATGTTATAGACATTTATCTTGCTGATGCGCCTAATAGTTCTTGGGTATATGATACCGGATCAGTTATTCACATATGCAACTCGTTGCAGGGACTGGTAAGAACTAGGAGCGTGGCAAGAGGAGAGGTTGACATTCGGGTCGGCAACAAGGCGAGAGTCGCTGCGTTGGAAGTCGGCACGATGCAACTTCATTTACCTTCAGGATTTATTTTGGAACTAAATAATTGTTATTATGTTCCAGCGCTTAGTCGAAACATTATTTCCGCCTCATGTTTGATGAGACAAGGTTATGAGTCGAATATTAAGAATAATGGTTGTTCTTTATATTTGAAAGATATGTTTCATGGCTTTGCACCCGTTCAGAACGGGTTATTTATTTTAAATCTTGATAGTGAATCGGTCTATAACATAAATGTTAAAAGGTTGAAACCAAATGATCTGAATATGACTTACTTTTGGCACTGTCGGCTTGGTCATATAAGTTGGAAGCGCGTGAAGAAGCTCCATGATGATGGACTTCTAACTTCGTTTGACTTAGAGTCATTCGAGACATGTGAATCATGCCTGCTAGGCAAAATGACCAAGACACCTTTTGCAAGGAGTTGTGAAAGGGCGTCCGACTTGTTGGAACTAATACATAGTGATGTATGTGGTCCAATGAGCACGACAGCCAGAGGTGGTTATGAGTACTTCATTACCTTCACTGATGATTTGAGTAGGTATGGATATATCTATTTAATGAAACACAAGTCGGAAGCCTTTGAAAAGTTCAAGGAATTCCAGAGTGAGGTACAAAATCAACTCGGCAAGAAAATAAAGTTTCTGCGGTCGGACCGTGGAGGCGAGTACATGAGACATGAGTTTGATGACCATCTAAAGAGTTGTGGAATAGTTCCTCAACTCACTCCGCCGGGTACACCGCAGAGAAACGGTGTATCGGAACGGAGAAATCGGACCTTGTTGGACATGGTACGATCAATGATGAGTCGCACAGATCTACCTTTATCATTTTGGGGTTATTGTCTAGAAACTGCAGTTTTCACACTAAACAGAGTACCATCAAAGTCAGTAGAGAAGACACCACATGAGATGTGGACGGGCAAAAAGCCAAGTTTGTCTTTTCTTAAGATTTGGGGTTGTGAGGTATTTGTCAAGCGACTTCAGTCGGACAAGCTCACGCCCAAGTCGGATAAGTGTATTTTCGTGGGGTATCCGAGGGAAACCTTGGGGTACTACTTCTACAACCGGGAAGAGGGCAAAGTGTTTGTCGCTCGGAATGGTGTCTTCCTTGAGAAAGAGTTTCTCAGTCGGGAAGTCAGTGGGAGCACGGTGCAACTCGAAGAAATTCGAGAGGAACCAGCTAGGGGCGAGTCGGCAATGGCCTTGGAGGCTGAGCCGGTCGTGGTACCTACACCGGTTACAGCACCTGAACCTCGGAGATCTGCCAGATTACAGAGTGCTCGAGATGTTTTACTGTTAGACAGTAATGAGCCGGCAACTTATTCGGAAGCGATGGTGGGATCTGATTCCGAGTCATGGCTTGGAGCCATGAGATCCGAGTTAAAGTCCATGGATGAAAACCAAGTTTGGAATTTGGTTGATCTGCCTGACGGTGCAAGACCCGTCGAGTGCAAATGGGTCTTTAAGAAGAAAATTGATATGGATGGAAATATTTCCGTCTATAAAGCACGACTTGTCGCGAAGGGGTTCCGACAGGTTCAAGGAGTTGACTACGACGAGACCTTCTCGCCCGTAGTGATGCTTAAATCAATTCGGATCATGTTAGCCATAGCAGCCTATTTCGACTATGAGATATGGCAGATGGATGTCAAGACGGCTTTCCTTAATGGAAATTTAACTGAGGACGTGTATATGATACAGCCCGAAGGTTTTGTCGATCCGGCTAATGCTGACAAGGTATGCAAACTTCAGAAATCCATTTATGGGTTGAACCAAGCATCTCGGAGTTGGAACATTCGTTTTGATGAGGTAGTCAAATCGTTTGGCTTCATCAAGAGCGATCACGATTCTTGTTTATACAAGAAGTTTAGTGGGAGCAAAGTAAACTTTCTAATCTTATATGTGGATGACATATTACTGATTGGAAATGATGTCATGATGTTGCAAGAAACCAAAGAGTCATTGGAAAGGAGTTTCTCAATGAAAGATTTGGGTGAGGCAACTTACATATTAGGAATCAGGATCTATAGAGATAGATCAAGGCGGCTCATTGGATTGAGTCAGAGTACATATCTGGACAAAGTTTTGAAGAAATTCAAAATGCAAGAGTCCAAGAAGGGATTCTTGCCGATGTCCCATGGCATAAAACTTAGCAAGACTCAGTGTCCTTCGACGACTGATGAGCGAAGTCGGATGACTGTGATCCCGTATGCTTCGGCAATCGGATCCATCATGTATGCCATGATTTGTACTAGTCCAGATGTTTCCTATGCTCTAAGTGTTACGAGCAGATACCAGGCTGACCCTGGTGAAGCCCACTGGGCAGCGGTTAAAAATATCCTTAAGTATTTGAGAAATACTAAGGAAATGTTCCTAGTTTATGGAGGTGATGAGGAATTCAGTGTAAAGGGTTACACGGATGCGAGTTATCTCACCGACTCAGATGATTCTCGTTCGCAATCTGGATACGTGTTCGTGATGAACGGAGGGGCTGTGAGCTGGAAGAGTTCCAAGCAAGATACGGTGTCTGCATCTACAACAGAGGCTGAGTATATTGCTGCCTCAGAGGCGGCAAAGGAAGCTGTTTGGATCAGGAACCTCCTGATGGATCTTGGTGTGGTTCAGGGCGCGTCCAATCCTTTGGACGTATATTGTTACAACAATGGTGCTATTGCACAGGCCAAGGAACCTAGACAACACCAGAAGAACAAACATATACTCATGCGGTACCACCTCATTCGCCAGTTTGTCGAACAAGGTGATATCAAGTTATGCAAAGTACACACGGATGCAAACATTGCAGATCCGTTGACAAAGGCGCTACCACAGCCTAAGCATGAGGCGCACACGAGAGGTATGGGCATTAGATGCCTAGGCATATGATGCCAAGATGATTGACTCTAGTGCAAGTGGGAGACTGTTGGGAATATGCCCTAGAGGCAATCATAGATGATGTAATTCCCAATGTATTCATAAAGTTGTTAAGTTGTCCTTTGGTTTGAACATCTGATATATGTCATTGAATATGTGATTCGATTGTGGAACTATGTATTCATGTTGTTCATACTAATTGTCCTTGGTCGTTAAGGTTGTGCTGGACACACACCCTAGACTAATGTGAGTGTTGGCTGATGACACGGTTCCACTTGTCATGGGCATGGTGATGCCATTCCAACGTTCACGGACTTGGCTAAAGAGTTTAGCAAGTCGGACTGACCCACATTGAGATGCAACGAGCAAGTCGTCATTTGCATGTCTCAATCAATGTAATCCTTAGACCTGAGGTTGTCGCACAATCCGAGTTGTGGATCACCGACTTAGGTTCTGTCAAACGTTGTTCTGTGACAAGGCAACTATAAAGGCAGAGTTCGGGTCGAATGAGAAGCAAGCTGCGAGATGTGGATAATCAAGATGTGATTTTGCCCCTCCTAATGGAGAGATATTCTCTGAGCCCTCTCGAGTGATATGATTCAGGAAGCATGGCCATGCGCGACTCAGTTAAGTGTTAACTGTGTCGATTGACTAAGAGTTAGTCAGATGAATCACATATCACGGATCGAGAAGAGAGTTGAGCTATTTAAGGGATGACGATAAATCGCCTATAGCTCGACAAGGTATATCGTGAGGCAAAAAGGACTAAGATGAATATCACATTGAAAGGTATGTCGTCATGACTCAATGGTACTTGGGAGTCGGCACGTTCTGCTAGGAGCCGCTACCAATTGATCGATTGGGAGTTGGACTCCAATCGTGTCCAAGTCGCCATGAGCCTGCAGGGTCGCACACTTAAGAGCGGGAGCAAGTATTGGTTGGGTTGGACCCGAACCAGAAATGGACTGAGTTAGTGAGTCGGACTCACAGAGGGAATGGGCCACAAGTGTTGTGCAGCCCATTACCATACGCTATATAAAGAGGGGCGCAGGTTGCCCAACGGGCACGTTAGTCCACTCTCCCATGCGTTGGGAACCCTAGCCCCACTCAGTCCAGCCGCCGCACCGGACCTAGCAGTCCGCCGTCGGAGCTCCTCCTCGTACGTGTGGATACCGGCAGAGGTGCTGTACGTTCAGCACTTCGACGTTCGAGGGATTGGATCGGCCGGACCGGATCGTGGGACTGCACTGCCCCGACGCGCTGCATCGATAATCCGCACCTGCGCGTCTAGTGGTAATACTCATGGCCTTCTACCTCGGCTAGATCTTGGAAGCATCACGTAGGAAAAGTTTTTGTTTATCTCTACGCGTTCCAACAAGTGCACCGGCCAGGTCACTAAGCAGGAGAAAAGTTTTTTTGGGACTTGATGCGATAATATATTATAGTGATGAATAGTGTCTTATAGAGATACAACAGCCATCTCCGGCGATTAAAAAACTCTAAAATAAACAAGCATATCATCGAGGTTTTCAAACTCTTATTCAAATATTCAATCTTTTATTCTTCTCAAATCAACCACTAAAAATGGCAAAAGGACCAAACAATAGTCCTATGAATCCCAACGAGGGTTCTCCGACAATTTTGTTTTCGAGTCACAGTTTAATGGCTACACGATGGACACATCAATTAAAATAATCAGCCAACACCGCCAAAAGTACCAATACCGCTAGTCCAAGTTATAACAATCCAGTTGTTGGGAGAAGAATGTATGAACAACCATTGTGAAAGACGTAGCATCCGGGACAAATACTGTGAGGACCATCCTACTCGGACAATAATAGAGAAATTTCAAAGTCGATCTGATGAAGAAAGATCTAAGAGACCGTACCTATGGAAATTTTCTCTTCCAACATTACCATTGACTTCGGGAAGGAGATGTCTTGTCGAACGAAGGACCGGAAAGCACTTACAATAGATGATGTTGTGTCCATCTACACGGGGCGCCAAAGAATGAGTGCTACCAAAACCCTAACCTAAACTATTTAAAACACTTCTTTTTTATTTTTTAAATCCACTCATAGATTGGGTTCCCTGCTCCACTTGACACCGACAAGACTGACCGATGGAGTGAGAACCGGCATATGTAGGAGACAAAGGCGAAGAACACAAGTAGTTTATTTGTGATTGGTTGCGGGTTAGACCATGGCTTGGGACACTGGTTTTAGTGCCACCTCTCAAATGATAGGAAGAATGATAAATAATCAGCTAATAAAATCATGGCTTGGGACACCGGTTGTAAACTAAACTTAACTTCCCTTCTATTCTTTTACATGGTTAGATAGACAATAATATTTTTAAAATCTTGTTACGAGCTCTCCAACCACTTGGCGAGCCGAGATCACGCCAACCTCTGGCTTAACTTTTCTCTCGAAATATAAAACAAGGTCTAGACGATCTAAGGTTAGTTCGCTCGAGTTTGGCTGCTTGAATCCTCTATCTCAGATTTATATTTTCTTTGTCGATTTATTCGGTCTTGATCCCAGGGATTTTGCTTGGCTTGACATTGTTGAAATATCAATAATATATAATTTTGTTCATCCACCATTGCATATGCCAGGGTTCAGTCATCCTTTTCGTAACAAATTGAGGGAGAGGATATTCTACAAGATGGTGATTCTCTTCTCCCTTCAATCTCTTACGACTTCGTTATCATTTCCCTATGTAGAACATTTTTTGGTGACTTGGAGTCGCACCTTCTCCGTTGTGGTGTCATGGATGGCTACACTCAGTACCCGACAAGTAATGAAGAAGATGAAGACGTTAATGGGCGGCATTAAATGAGGAAGGCTAGCATCATGACAATAACGGCGATGGAGGGCGAGAAGACGAAGAGTCTCCAGGACATGATCAGGGGCATCATGATCAAGATGTCGGAGCATATGGGACAACAAGTCGTACTGGGTGCGGGACCCTCGTGTTCAAGCTTTACTTCTCAAGGAGACTAGCAACGCCAGAGCTGCTCCTAGAGAGAAATCCAAGTCGACGCAACTGGAGATAGACGCGGTTACTCAATTGTATGAAGGATGCGCGAGCGTGGATATATGTTTGAATGTAACGCTCAGGACTCTACAGATGAAAAAAAAATAGATGAACTCATGCGAGCTACGATGAAAACACGGCGTTCTGCCACGGCCGTCTTCCTAAGGGGAACAAGGGTCCAAGTAGTATCGAGGAGGCAAAGATAGTCATGTGCCCTCCCGATTTACCGCACGTGAAATACCATGCATGAACTAATGATTGCATCATCTATCGAGGTGAGGACGCAGAGAGAATCGTATGTCCGATGTGCGACGGAACTTGGTATTAGCCAGGGAAGAAGGATCCTCAAAAACTGGTGACTGGGGGGGGGGGGGTACCCGAGAGACCCCCCACAATGGGTGTACCTGGTGCGGCCCAGTATGGGGTACCTTTGCAGGCTCCTCGAGTAGCTACATGGAGGACCATAAAAGAAGCCTATGCAGGAACAGAAGAAGGAAAGACTTAGACATCAAGAATAGGAAAAGATAGTAACCGACTCAGAATCGAGTCCACCTCATGTACGCCCCCCCAGGAGACAGCTACCTATATAAAGCACCAGAGGGAGTAGACATCTTCGGGAAAAGAAAAGAGGCCCCCGCGTCGCCCCCCACGGGCGGCACGGGTGGAAACCCTAGCCGCTGGCCGCCGAAAGCCACCCCCTCGACCTCCTCCCCTCGCCGCCGCCGGTGTGCACTGCCCGGAAAATCCCGTGCAGCTGTGGGTGGCGGCGGGGCTCTTTCCTCGCATGGCTTGTGGTGGTTCGGAGCTTTCGGCTCGGCGGGCCAGATCTGATGCGGGCGCCGGGGCGGCGGCCCCGGGCTGGAGATTCAACGGCGCGCTGGCGCCTGGTCACGGTGTCGGCCATGGTGGCCGGCTGCGGAGGTTCGGCGGCGCTCGGTGCGGCCCTATGGCAGTTCCGACGTCCTTGGCGGCGTGGCCGTGATTGGTGGTGGTCGACCGGTCCTGCGCCGTCCCTACTCCTCGATGGCGCTCCTCTCCCGTCTGGCGGCGCTCCGGCGCCGTGGACCGTGGGGGCCCTCCCCCTCGAAGCTTGTTTCCTGCTCGGGTCGGCTGGGTGGGTGCAACTTTTTGCCCCGACGGGTTGGAGTTGCCCCGGTTTGGAGGTTGTGGCGGCGTTCTAGTCGACGGGCTGGTGGATGCCGGGGCAGCGGCCCCGGATTGTGGATTCTTCTCTAGGTTGATCTATGACGAGGACGTGGCGGACTCCGTACTGCGGCTGTGGCGCCGGGTGGAGCGGAAGTGGCTGGCCGGTGAGAGCCGGGCTCCGATGATCGGAGTCGACGATGGTGGCGTCTTCCGATGTCATCCCCTTGCTGAAGGTATCGTTGCCGTGTAGCCTCCGCCTACTACCTATTGCTCCAGGGGAAACCCTAGATCCGATACCGGATCAGATGATGACGACGCCTTGCGCCGTTCTCCTGTTGAGGGCATTGTCTTGGAGTAGAGCTGTGTTCCGGGGAAAAGCCTATATCTGGTTTACCAGATAGGATGATAGCGGCATCTTCGATGTCGTTTACCCTCTCGAGGGCATTGTCTTTGGAATATGAGCTACCTGGAGGGGGCCCTTGGTGGTGCGGATTGCGCAGGGTGGAGGAGCTGTCTGGCGTCATGGTGGCGTCGATGGCAGGTCTCACGGGTGAATGCATTGATTTCTATCCTGAAGATGGGTGAGAGGAAGATGGTGGCGACATCTTCTGGAACGTGGACGTCGGTGTGCGCTGCAGGGTGCTGGACCGGTTGTGCCCCTTGCTCGCTATCGGGCGGCTTGGTGTGGCCTTCGGTGTTTTAGATGATGTGCGTTGGTGTGCTGACAGGGAATTCGGCCCTGTTCGGCGCCCCCCTTCATTCCTAGTGGTGGTAGATCCTAAGTTGGTGGTTCAGGATGGTGCTTTGATGTATTTATTTGTAAGACATTGTGGTTTCTGCTTTTTATTAATAAAACCGGCTGTGTGCACCATTTTGTTGCAGAGGCTGGGGGTAGTACCCTCCATTTCTAAAAAAATATAAAGCACCGGAGGGGGTCACAAACGGGACAGACAACCCTAGATTTAGACCCAGTACTACCACGCTTCCACCCACGGTTCTACCAGTAGGCTTATGACACCCCGTCCATGATGCTAACTAAGAAGACTCGACATACCCTGAACACAGCCCCAACAAATACACGGCAACAACAACATGAACGGTGGTAAACAAATAAAGACCAATGCATGAATCATCCACTTGGGAGTCATCCATCTATACCAGAAATAAACAAAGCAGTGGCAGCATGTATCAATGCAAGCAACATATAACCAAAATTTAGAGGTAATTTAGCCGTAAATGTTTACCAAACATCAGCACCAAATATTAACCAAAGAGCAGCACACTACTACAGCAAGCACATTCAGCGATACCGCAAAACGTGGGCTATTTTTTGTATTCAGCTAGCTACATTCAGCGCACCGCAAAGTTTGAATACAGACAGAGAAAAAAGAGCTGGCTACAAATCACCAAACCAAGCGATTTGTACACAAACGGGGCTCCCTAACAAAAACAAAAAATTACATAGAACGTGGGCAAGCTGATGAGCTAGGTCCGGTCCGGTCCGGTTCGGACCTAGGCATTGGACCACCAAACCTGTTAAACAACTTGCAGGTTTAGGTTTGCACCGTAACCTCTATTCCAGGTTCACGGGTAAACCTTAGGTTTAGCCCTCTTCCGGTCGAACTGCAAAAACTATTCCCGTCTCTACAACCCTCCTGGAGAACCATCGCGCTGGGCGCCGCCTATGCCAGCTATTTGAACCCAAGAGCGTCCAGTTCCCAACACGGCGCGCCATTACCAGGTTCACCGGTGCCACCGCGCGTTGCAGTAGAAGCACACCTCAAACGGCACCACGACCAGGACGCACGGCACCCACGGCGTCGCCCGCTCGAAGGCGCGCTACACACGTCACGCTGCAGCAACGTGTACGGAGCCAGCGTGTCGAGCGCCACAAGGTCGAGCGCGCCGGACAAGAGGTGGACGTCTTCTTGGTTGATGCCGATGCCGGCGAACTAGATGATCTACACGGAGGTTTTTCTGGGGTTGCTCAGGAAGGGCGTGTAGGAGAGGACGTTGCTCGCGTTGAACTCTATCGGCGACATGAACTCGTACCGCATGCTTCTGAAGCACGCCATGTCGGCCGCAGAGGCTGTGCTCGACAGGCAAGCGGCAAACGGCCGCTCGAGTGAGAGCTTGGAGTAAGCTGGGAAGGCATGTTCGTGGCGCCCCGGCACAAGCCCACGTCGCCGGCTGCCCTCGCCGGCAGCGCACTCGCCGCAGGAGCACGCGGCAGTGGGGTGCGCGGCGGAGCACGGCGACCAGAGGAGCGGGCCGGAGAGGTCGAGCAAGTAGTGTGGCGCGAGATCGAGAGCCTACAGCTAGCAAGGTCCGTGACGGCGGCGGCGGCCATCTACGCATGGAGGTTCGGTTCCACCCTAGGTTCGAAAGGTTCAGGTTCACGATGAACCTATTTCTCAGCGGGTCAGGCCCTCACCCTATGGGTGACAAATTCCAGGTTCGGTCCAGGGGGTCAGTGGGCCGAACCGGACCCATCGCATCCTGACGTGGGGGGCAGGCGGCCATGGCGTCTTCAGGCACCACCTTGCTGACTACCTCCCCAAGTCCCCGTGCCATCAAGCTCCATCGGGCGCCACCTGATTTCCGCCCCAACCGCCCGCCTCCCATGATGCCCGCCCGCACCGGCATGTTCCCCTTTCAACCTTCTCGGATCCGGATAAAACGGCGCGGCGGCGGCCGGATCCGGTACTGACCATCGTGCCCCCCCAAACAAATCCCCCCTCTCTCACTGACTATCTCGAGAAGGATGGAAAAATCCATATATACCTTGCTAGTGCGGGGAGGATGTCGCGGAGGGCGCATGAGGGAGCTCTACTCCGGACGGGCAGGGGAGGGATTCCGGAGCAAAAGCAGTTGCAGTAGAGGATCCTCGATTCTTCTTCCGGCCCTCGACGATGCGTACTAGGCAACATGCCAACGGTTGGAGAAGGCTCGCACAGCCCGCCACCTGTCCATGGCTGGCTGCATCACATGCACGAAAAAGGAGTATGATCCACAATCAGTGACACAGACCAACAAAGGCTCACAGTCAGTCAGAGAAAAGAGAAAATGACGTAGATGGCCCCAAATCAGGCACAATCTACCGAGTTTACAGCTTGAAGTAATACGGCCCACATTCAGCCCGAGAAAAAGAGCGTACGTAGCCTCAAATCAGCCACAATCTACCGAAGATTACAGCTTGAAGTAATTCTAAGGGCATCTCCAGTCGTCCCCCCCAGAGCCCCCCCAGGGGGTTTTTTTTCGCGGCGGAAGCGACGAAAAGCGCCGCTTCTTCACCACTCGGCCCCCCCAGCGGCCCAAATAGCGCCGTTTCGGCGCTAAATAGCGCCGCGGCACCCAGGCCAAACCCAGCCCGCTGGGTTCGGCCTGGGGGGGCGAAACTGCGCGGCTGCGCGCGTGGGCCAGCTCGGCACTACTAGGGAAAAGCTTAGCCGTGACGCACCTTTTTGCCTATCCGTGACGCACCGGGGCGCGTCACGGCTAGCACGCCGCGCCTATGGGTTTAGCCGTGACGCACGGGCCTGGTGCGCCGCGCCTATCTATACCCGTGACGCACCGGCAAGGTGCGCCGCGGCTACTTCCTGGCGCGTCACGCCTATTTATGTAGGTGCGCCACGGTTATCAACACAGGTGCGTCACGGGTAAGGTAATGCCTCCACGGCTAAGTGCGCTGATGCGCCACGGGTCCCCACATCGGCGCGTCACGGCTATACTCCCAGGTGCGTCACGGGTACCCTTTTTGGTGCGTCACGGCTATAGTATGCTGTATTTTTTAAAAATACGCAGTACCGTATTTATACAGGTATATACAGCTCAAATACAGAGGAATCTCAGTAGACAAAATGTATCAAAACAGTTCTTTGACAAACAAGTTATATATCATAGTTGATCATACTGCTTAGAATTCGTAATAGCATCAAACCGTTGATTATGAATACAAAGTGTTTATCATAGTCAAATAGATACAAGTGACCTACATCACACGGTTAATCATCGGGACCGATTACATCGATTGATGATGCTTCATCATCGGGACAAGTGACCTATCTAGTCGCCGATAACCTAATCATCTAGCTAGGAACCATAGCATGACGAGCGAGGCGACGGCGACAAGAGCGGCTGCGATGGTCTTCATCCACTTGTTGTTGTTCTTCTTGATCTTCTTCTGTTCCTCCTCGAGATGGATGAACCACCTAGCTTCCGCCGCCACTCTTGTGTTGTAGGATTTGTAGGCATTCCCTTTGAACTTGTTCACCTGCTCGAAGCAGTCTTCCCAGTGATCGTAGACTCCTGGAACCCTGCCTCTAAACACCACGTAGCACCTCGGCATCTGTAATGACAAGAAAGAAAAACAAAAACAATAGTTTCAAACATGTCTGCAATAGTAGTAAGTGGAGAAATATGACATAAATAAGATGAAAGTTAAACACAAAGGAACAAGATGATCATCTTTTAAACACAATCACAAACACAAAAGATCAAACGAACATCACAAAGTAAAACTGCAATAATAAAAAGTAAGATAATCAAGCCATGTACGATTTATATCCGTAACGATGTGTGCCTCATATTTAGGGTGGACACATACAAGCGGCCTTGATGGAACTGGTGCGCCAAGTGGGATGCACAAGATCCTAACTTTGTGAAAATCACAAGGCGCACCAGACCACCAAGGCCATCTTAGTGTGAACCAACTCTTGTAATCATCGGCATTTATTTATTCCCACCAAGATAATCAAGCGATGTACGATTCATAACCGTAACGATGTGTGCCTCATATTTAGGATGGACACATACAAGCGGCCGACAAGTGGTGCAGCTGCGCCAAGTGGGATGCACAAGATCCTAACTTTGTGAAAATCACAAGGCGCAGCTGACCACCTGGGCCATCTTAGTGTGAACCAACTCTTTTAATCATCGGCATTTACTTATTCAAAAGATCGAACGACCATCACAAGTAAGACCGCAATAATGAAAAGAAAGATAATTAAGCATTGACATAATAAAGCATCTGTTACACGATGGACGATTCATAACCCTAACGATTGAGTTCGACTAATTTCCGAAAATGTAGCAAGCCTTACAATAGTTCTCACTCCTTCTGACTCATCCTCCCAGGGATTACAACGGGACATCCCTCCTGAGTGATGAAGGGCCTGTCGTCACAGACAGTTTCTAGGTAGGTATCTATGTCGCGGTTCGGCATGTTGAACCGACAGTAAAATGTCCCACTCTTGTTCACCACTTCATGAACGATTTTCGTGGCGAAGCACTTCTGGATATCATATATCTCTTCTCTAACCTTGTCATCGCCGACCATCGACAAGCGGGAGGCCCATTGTTGGACTTGACTAGGCAGGGTAAGGAACTGTTGATCCCGTACGTACGCCCGCATATGATGGAGGACATAGTAGGTGTCTCGATTACTGCCTGCCGGCTGCTTGACGCACGCGAAATTCGTCGTGTGGGTGAACACCCGAGCGCCCTGAACGACCTTCTCCCTAGTGATTATGCCCCCCCTTGCGTGGTAGCCGGTGAGAGCATTATCCAAGACTTTCTTCACCATGGAGTAGTCTTTCTTCACCGCACTCCCTGAGTCGAGATACGTCGCATGCGAATGACTGATACAAATGCAAATGAGTGTGCATTGTGTATATCTGCGCGGAACAATCCAAACAACAAAGTGTTGGAAAGGAGCGATGAAAATCTAAAGAAAATCCCTTTCGATTCGGCTAAGAATATTGACTTACCCGGCAAAGTAAGGCATGAGGATGTAATCCTTGGTCTGGTTCGCCAGCATGAAGTCCCGAAGATATGTCGACGCGACTGCCTGGTTGCCAACGGAGCACAACACGTCGTGGCGCATGTAGAAGGGGTCCGCTATCGCGATGCCCGGTGTACTATCCCTGCAAACTTGCACCGCCAGACTGAGCGAGTATAGGCGGACCATGGAGTAGTGCAGCGGATTGCTATGGAACATATCAAAGATGTCCGAAAACCGCAGTATGATCCTATCCGCGCCGGTTGATTCGACGAAGCCCAAGTCCTTTGGCACCATGGCAACGAAAACCGGGTATGATGGATCCTTGCTTTCAACAAGGCGCGTTTCAAGAAAAAGAATGCTGTCATGCAAACTCCGCATATCCCCACTTGCGGCCTTGAGCTTGCTCTGGCTAAGCATAGGCTGACCAATCACATGCATCTTCGTATGCTTCGATGTAGGTGGGCCGTCATGAACACGGAGCGGCATCTTAGCAGGCTGGCTCGCGGACTTTGCGGCCTTGGATCTAGGTCCTCTTTTCCGCGCCTTCGTCGCTTTCGGAATGACCTCCTTCTCAATCTCCTCATTAGCCGCCTTACGGATTGTGCTAGGGCTGAAAATAACTCCTCCCTTCGCACTTTTCTGAGTCTCGGTGCAGGGGCCGACATCTGGAGCCGTGTCTTCCTGAGAACCGAAGAGACGCTTGCAATTCGATTTATCCGCAGGAGGAGCCTCACCACGAGCCTCCGTGCTATGGTAGGGTTCTTCTGGAGGAGGAGCAACGTAATCTCCGCCATCAAAGTCATCGGCGATGAAATCCATGGCATCAAGATCAAGGTCATTCTCCTGGTCTTGTGCCATCTCCATGTCACGGGTAGGCGACGGCGCGGCGACGGTCTTGCCATGGCTCCGCTCCGGAGCTTCTAGAGGGGTTGTCTTCGAGGTGGTGGCTCGCGCCGGTAGTTCTAGAGGCGATGTCCGCGGGGTGGCGCCCCTCTTCCCCAGGCGAATCTGGCTCTTCGGCCATTCCATGTTCCAAGGCATGCACTGGAGCAGCGTCAGGGTATCGGGGTCATCTTCTTCTTGGTAGGGTTGAATGGGAGGCAACAAGTCGTCGTAGCCCGCCAGCACCCGAAGCACTCGAACTCTATATACGTCTTCGCGCATCGGCCTGTTGTGGAACCTGCGGGTTGAAGGTTGAACGATCATACCCACAGCAACATCCTTCAACACGCCGTCCACTGTGTGTAAGAGAGTGCATGGAACGTCGTCGTTCTGCGGAAAACATGCAGGGCGTCAGAGAGGCCAGTCTAAGGCAAAGGAAGATCGACGCTCCAACGCTTAACTATTTACCTGGCTGGCGAGGGCGTCGAGCTCCTCTAGTGGCGAGGGGCCAACGACGGCGGCGGGCGTGCTACTGTTGACTGGCGAGGGAGTATCGGCGGCGGGCGTGCAACCGATGGCCAGGCGGCCGTTGTTCGTTGGTGCACGCTCTTCATTCGGCGGAGGACCGCCCACTGTGGGCGTGCAACGGATGGTCAGGTGGGTAGAGGCGGGCGGAGTCACTATCGGCGCCGTGGTGTAGGCGGGCGGAGTCACCAGTGGGTCCGCCATCGTGGCGTTGGCCGGCGAGACTCTGGACAAGTCTCTTGAGTTGCTTCCCTGCATGCTAGGCACCGGGCACGGCCCCACTCGACCTCCGTCATTCCATCGAGTAACCGTATCGTAGATGGTAGGCAAAACGTTGCCCATTTGTTCTGCCAAAGCTGTTTTGACAATATTAGGAATATCAGCAACTTTGGCCTTGAGGTCTGCAATCTCGCGATCGCGGGCTTCGTCACGTTGGATATCTTCGATGGTCCTCTTTCTATTCCTTCTCGCCTCCCTGGGCTCCTTGAAGTACTCTCTGAGCTTCGTCGTCGTGCCCAGGCCACAAACTCGGCCACCTGACGGCCTTTTGTGCTTTTCCTTCCCCTGCGTCACGTTCACCGCCCTATTTAAAGTGTCGTCCCACGGGCCGTGCAGCCTCGGCATGTCCGACGAGGTTCGACCACTATCGATTTCTAAGTTCTGCACAATTAGCGTGAACCGTTTAGAATTCCACCAGTACAATATAATGCAATCGACTAGATCGTCGAGAGCAAACTAACTAGGGTGGTGTATTTACTTACCAAGTTGTCATACAACGCCTTCACCTTCTCATCATCGGTAGTATACTCATTAGCTACCGGGTCATATTTAAACCGGGCCCTGATGAAGTTTTTTGTCCGCGGCGAGTACTTTGCGAGAGGGTCAGGGATGCCCTGTTCTGCACGTTTGGCGTCCTCCTTCTCCCAATTGGGAATCGCCGCTCTGTAACCGCCGCATCCCAGTTTGTGGGTACCAATGTTCAACTTCCGCATCCTCTGCCCCCAACCAGCGTTAGCTTTGGCGACTTCGCTCTCGCAAATTACCTTGAAGTCCCGGAGTTCAGCTTCGGTGATTCTCGGCTCAGTCGCTAAAACATCCTCCAAGCTATTTTTGCTGTCCAAGACCTTAACCTTCACCCGGTGTTTCCAGTTGGACAAGGCGGTGTTCATCTTACCAATGGCGCAGTGGTTGACCTTATTCCCCACCAGATTGTCGTTATTGTACTTAAACGGCTCGTCTGGCGGATGCGGGTACAAGTATCGTCCGTGCAGCTTTCTAAAGAGAATAACCCGATAATGTGCATTCTCTTTTTTCCTTAGATCATCAGTTAAGATCCTGACAGTGTCCCGGACAATGCAACCAATTTGGTTGCCGAATCCTTTGACCACCGCCTCGGGCGCGACTGGATACCCAGAGCTATCAATTTCCGTGATCTCTTCACGGTAGGTGCGGAGAGTGTTACCTTTCCGTTTTCTCGTTGACGTCCTCTTCTTCTTGGCTTTGCTACCACCATCTGTCTGACCGCCGGCATCAGTGGTGTCATTTCCGCCGGCGGCGCCACTAGTGGTATCACCGGCGGCGCCACTAGTCGTGGCGTCATCCTCCTCGCCACCGCTAGTGTCCGCGTCAGCCCAGGCATCCGCCGTCGGGTCGTATTGCTCATCTTCTTCATCGGTGATTTGCCAGAACGGCTTAGAACCGCCGGCCTCGTCGTTGTGTGCCATGTTCTGAAGGGGGAAATTATTGGTTAATCTAAAGGAAACAAAAAAATCGACATACTACTCGATCACGGGAAAACGGCTAAGTCCTAAATTCACGGGAAAATTTCGGCATGACCTTTGCTAATTTTCTAACACTAGAGTGTCTGATTCTCGCCGAAACGGAAATTAATCAACATTTCGGCGAAAATAGGCAACTCATTTGAATTCCCTGCAAAGTTTTAAACGGCTCGATGGCCGGACAGATTACCAAATGTGGTACCAACACCAAAAGTGGTACCAGCACCAGCACCAACACAACATCAGCACTAGCAAGCAGTACCAGCACGAGCACCAACAAAAGAAAACCAGCAGCAGAACACCAGCACCAGCAAGCAGTACCAGCACAACAGCAGTACCAGCACAACATCACAATTTTTATTATCTGCAGAATTTTATCCAACAGCAGCATCCTATACAGCAATATCCTCCTAGTGGTACAACATCCTAACTAACCAGAAGGAAAAACCATGAGAAATCACATTGAGCCTACTTGCCATTAGATTTTCTGGCCACGACCCATGGACTCGCATCATCCAGGCCAGCATCTCAGAATGAATACAGAAATGCTACTCTTATTGCAATGTTGGATTTCAAGTATTGTTAAGTTCAAGGTACACATATAAGCACGACATGTACCGGATTCGAGAATTATTTAGCGCGGATCTGCTGAACTACATAAGATGATACACTACAGCACATGTTTCCTTGAAAATGAATGAGTACACACCAAATTGCCAACTAACGAAGATGGGATAAGCTAATCAGGATCAAGTCCGATGTTTGCGCACTGAAGCCAAAAGGTGGTGTCTGCTCCCACAAGAATGAAATTGAACAGGTGAGCAAGCAGCGTCAGCGTGAAGTGCAGTTCAGAGTGCATCAACAAAACGAGACGTGGACGACCCCATGTAAATTGTTCTGCAATTTTGGTGCAACGGCTATATCTAGTAGCTACTGCTCTAGTATTTGCCTCTGTGAATTTGGTCAACAAATTGTCCCAGTGCAGTGCAGAATGGGGTACTATTTGCCTGTGTGAATCTGGTGGTCAAAACATTTTTGCAGAAAGGTCTGATCAGATGGCACTGTGTTCATGGCCAGAGATCACCACAGCCTGACAGTAACAGGGCAACGGTTTCCCTGTCAAGTTGAAGCACAGAGCAAAATTGGAGAGCAAAATTCAGGGAGGGGAGGAGGGGGGGGGGCCTTACCTGGGGCACGGTGTAGTTGTTCACGCCGGGGCCTTGGTCCTGGATGGTGTCGATGAAGACGGCGCAGGCGGCTCCCTCCTCCTCTCTCGCTGCAACGGCGCGGGCGATGGTGTCGACGAAGACGGCCCGGGCGGCTCCCCTCCTCCTGTACTCCTCCCCCTCGGGCAGATGTGAGGGGCGGTGGATGAGTAGGGCTAGGGCGTTGGGCGCCGGTGGCTAGGGCAGCGGAGGCGTGCGTGCGGCGGTGGCTAGGGCAGCGGAGGCGTGCGTGCGGCGGTGGCTAGGGCAAGGGGACGGTGCGCGATGGAGAGAAAGAGGGAAGAAGAAGAAGGAACGGCCGGGCCGGCGCCCTAGATCTATATCAGCTATAGCCGTGACGCACCGCGGCCAGGTGCGCCGCGGATACGATAGCGGTGACGCACGGCTATAAAGTGCGCCGCGCATTAGGTAGCCACGACGGACATCACAAGCGTGCGCCACGCATTACTAAACCGTGGCGCACGGCGGCTCGGTGCGCCACGCTTATTCGCATAATATGTTCATAAGGCCGTGTTGCCTGTCAATATCACAACTGCTTCGTTAGCCCAGTGGTTGATACTGTGATGTGCCCCAGCACCCGGGTTCGAATCCCCCACACCCCATTTTTTGAATAGTTTTGGAAAACACAATATAAATCAACATAAATTCATATAAATCAATATAACTTTCAAAATAAAATCTCAATTCATGTGTTGACTAATTTAAACACCACATCTTAGTGCATACATATAAAATACATCATCATACATTGTCATCACTGCCTCGAATGCATGCAAACACACGACACATGTATCGTTGTTCTTAGAGTTAGCGTTTTACAATTTTCTTTCCCTTTTTTGTCGCGGTTGAGTAATTCAGTCCCGGAACACCGTGACTTCTTCGGTGGAATGGGCGACCTGTAGGTAGCGTTGTCCTGCTTCTTCTTGTTGTGTATTTCGTTCCATCGTCATTGTCATCTTCTATTTTCGGGTCGCCGTACTGGTCAAAGTCTTGCTCGTTGGCTACTCCATCCATTCCGATGATGTTTCTTTTGCCTCTCCGCACGACAACACGGCTAGGCCTTGTCGGGTCAGTAATGAAGAAGCATTGGTCCACTTTGTTAGCCAAGACCCATGGCTCATTTTTTGCGGTGACATTCGTGCCGGATTTGGCTTCAGGTATCACCATGGTGGTGAAATATTGTCCTTCTTTCCTGACGCTCTTTGCCCATGTGACACGGAACATTGGCACCTTCTCTCCGCAGTAGTCGAGTTCCCATATCTCGTCGATCCTACCATAGTATCTTTCCTTGACGTCACCTGTTAATGATTCCATCGTTACCCCCGAGTTCTGGTATTCGCAGTTCCGGTCCTTATTTGCCGTGTAGAATGTGTAACCATTGATATCGTATGCCTGATATGTCATGAGGTTATGTGCGGGGCCTTGTGACAATGTGAGTATGAGTTTTTCTTCTTCAGAATAAGGCGTCTCCGGTTGATCGGTCATAATCTTCTCCCTGAACCACTGTGTGAAATGGATGTTGTGCTCTTTGATTATTTCTGCTTCGGTCCTATGTTGACCCCGGTCACTGTAATACTTCGCGATTAGCAATTTGTGCTTTTCCAACCAAGGATCGACCACTGTTAGATGTTGTAGCGCGACTAGGTTTGCTCTGTCAAAGTCGTTGCGTCGGCCCTGAAAGTCGACATTCATTTCGCGCTGGCCCTCGCGGTGTCCCCATCCACCGAGCCTGCCAAAGTGCCTGTTTACGGGCAGACCAGGGTTCTCATCTTTGTCTAGAAAATTCGTGCAGAAAGAGATGCACTCCTCTGTCAGAAAGCCCTTGGCAATGCTTGCGTCTGGACGGGCCCTGTTGCGGACGTATCCTTTGATGGAACCATTCATCCTTTCGAACGCCATCATGGAGTGTAAAAACGGCGGCCCGAGCTGGATGATATCATCCACGACATGGACAAGGAGATGCACCATAATGTCGAAGAATGCTGGCGGGAAGTATATCTCAAGCTCGCATAGTATCACCACGATCTCTTCCTGTAGCCTTGCGAGTTTCTTCACGCCAATCGACTTTCGAGAGATGACGTCAAAAAAGTTGCAGAGTCCAAACAGCGTTTCGCGGACGTGCTCGTCCATTATCCCTCGAATTGCAACTGGAAGTATCTGCGTCATCATCACGTGACAGTCGTGAGACTTCATTCCGCTGAACTTCTGCTTTGGTACGTCTAGGTATCTGCTTATCTTCCCCGCATAACCGTAAGGAAATTTGACTCCAAGGAGGCACTTGAAGAATTGGTCGATCTCCTTCTCGCATAGCGTGAAGCACGAAGGGGGACAGTAATATTCCGTCTTCTTGGCCTTTTTGCCCTTGCGGCGACCTTCCGTCCCATCTAACACATCGTCATCGTCATCGTCATCATCATCCGGTTTTCCTCCGTGGAGCTCGCCCCTGATATTCAAAAATCTCAAGTCGTTCCTTGCTTTCGGCCCATCTTTGGTCCTCTCCGGCATGTTGAGCAGGGTGCCAAGCAGACTCTCGCACACGTTTTTCGTGATATGCATGAGGTCAAGGCAGTGGGGTGTGCGGAGAATCTTCCAGTACCTCAGGTCCCAGAGAACAGACCTTGTTTTCCATACACCCTCCAACGGCGCCGGCGCCTTTCGCTTCTTTCCCGGCGCAGGGCACTCTTTCCAGTTCTTCAACAGCTCGTCGATTTCCTCGCCGCTCCTTTGACGTGGGGCTCTTCGCATCTCAACTTCATTGTTGAACAGATCTTTGCGTTTTCTCCACGGGTCATCCTTGCGAAGCCACCTTCGATGCCCCAAGAACACGGTTTTCGATGACCCGGGGTTTCTCTCTAGCTGGAGATACGTAGTGTCATCCATGCACCTAACGCATGCACAGAATCCGTGCGCCACCTGCCCCGCGACATATCCGTAACCGAGGTAGTCATGCACCGTCGTGAGGAGCGCGGCTCTCAATGGGAAAAACGTTTCTCCATAGGCGTCCCACGTATTGGCTGGCTCGTCCCATAACGTGGCTAGCTCCTCTTCCAACAACTGGACATACAGATTGATGTCGTTACCTGGTTGTTTCGGCCCTTGAATAAGCATACTCATCTGTATGTACTTCCTCTTCAAGCACAACCAGGGGGGTAGGTTGTATATACATACAAACACGGGCCAGGTGCTATGGGTGCTGCTCTGGTTGCCAAAAGGATTTAATCCATCCGTACTCATGCACAACCTGATGTTCCTTGGATCGTCGCCGAATTCGGGGTATTCGATGTCTAGGGCCTTCCACTGGCTAGCATCTGAGGGGTGTGTCAGCATCGTGTCATCATTCTCCGGATCGGTTCCATCATGCTCTTCTGGCTTCTTCCTTTCCGCGTGCCATCGCATGAGCTTCGCCTGTGTGGGGTCTGCGAAATACCGCTGCAGACGGGAAGTTATCGGAAAGTACCACACCACTTTTCGAGGAGAGGCCTTCTTCCCTGTCTTGTATCGAGTTGCGTCGCACACCGGGCATATGGTTCTCTCCGCGTCCGCGCCCCGATAGATGATGCAGTCATTAATGCAAGCATGGTATTTCACGTGAGGTAAATCCAGAGGGCACACGACTTTTTTCGCCTCCTCGATGCTCGTTGGACACTTGTTCCCCGTGGGAAGACGGTCGTGCCAGAATGCCATGTTCTCATCGTAGCTCGCATCGGTCCATCGGTGTTTTGTCTTCATCTCGAGGGTCCTTAACGTTACGTTCAGACGGGTATCCTCGCTCGCGCATCCTTCATACAATGGAGTAACGGCGTCTATCTCCAGTTGCGACAACTTCGATTTCTCTCTAGCAGCAGCTCTGGAGTTGCTAGTCTCCTTGAGAAGCAGAGCTTGGACATGAGGGTCCCGCACCCAGTCCGACGACGATGTCACGACATCTTCATCATGATGTCCTTCGTCTTGATTATGATCATGGCCGACATCTTCATCACGATGTCCTTCGTCTTGATTATGATCATGTCCTTCATCTTGATCATGATGTCCTTCATCATGTCCGGGCGACTCTTCATCTTCATCACTTGACGGGCAAAGAGTGTAGCCATCCATAAAACCACGACGGATAAGGTGCGACTCCAAGTCACCAGAATCGTATCTGATCAAGTGTTTCAGTTTGCATCTTCGACAAGGACATCTTATCTCCGTCATGCTATTTCGAAACATTTCGTCCGTCGCATGTTTCATAAATCTAGCCACGGTGCCTGTGCTTATATGCATGGTTGCCTACATAGTAAAAAAAGATCAAATGAAAAATTAATTAGAATCAAATTACGTAATATATGGATATATGATGCATGCACATGGCCGTCGTCGACGGAAAAATTCGGCATGACCTATGCTAAAAATAGGACATTCTCGGAGTGCGTGGTCGCCGAAATGGAAATGAATCAACATTTTGGCAACACATGTCAACTCATTTTTAAGACATCCACAAATTTCATCAAAAATACGCAACACAATTGCGCATTTATGTATATATGCAACCATATATATGAATCTTTTGTCATCACGACGACGCACGCGGCGCCGGCACACGTACATACATACAACACATATACATATCGTCCCTCCAACAACTCACCAACTATAGATCTTGCCGACACGAGACCGAGAGAGAGTATGTTTGTATGTGGCTATAGAAAGTGAAAAGATGGAAGGGAAAGTGGTAATAAAGTGAGAGATGGGGGTGGAGACAAATTTTTACTAGATTCACCACACATATGTATCAAAAAAATTAGGTTAAATAAGTTTTAAATGGTGGGAAAATGGGGGAAATGAGGTGGTGAGGGGGTGGGGGGCGACCAGATCTAAAATGGGGTGGAGATATGGGTGGATGGGAGGTTGGGGGTGGTCCCAAACCACTTAAATTCGTTCCAGGTATACCCGTGACGCACATGATATTCGGCGCGTCACGGCTATGCTGGATAGCCGCGGCGCACGCAAGAGTGGTGCGTCACGGCAATAGATGCCATCGGTGGAAACGATACCCGTGACGCACGTCTGTCATGTGCGCCGCGGCTACGCAACATAGCCGTGACGCACCTCTCAGGAGGTGCGTCGCGGGTATGCCTCGGAGGCTCGCCACCCCGGCCCCACACATACGCGCGACGCAGCTTCCAATTGGTGCGCCGCGGCTATTGCTTTACGCGCGACGCGCAGAATAGTGGTGCGCCGCGGGTAATAGGCGTGACGCGCCAAACTGTATGTGCGTCACGGGTATCATCACTCCTATAGCCATTTTCCTAGTAGTGCGGTCAGCGACGTGGCGAGAAAGCGCGGGAACAGAAACCGCGCGTGATCGTCTTCTCGGCTTCCGCGCGGTCAAAGGCTGCCGGCGTTTATGGCGTGGCGGCCGCCCAGTGCATGCGCCCCGCCCAAAGGCTGCCGGCGTAATGGCGTGGCGGCAGCGAGGGGACGGGTGCGCGCAGTAAATGCTCGGCCGCTCGCCGCGCTATAAGAACCCCCCGCCGCGTGCCCCGCCCCGCATTCCTCACACCGGCGATCTCTCCCTCCCTTCTTCCCCCTTCTTCCACGACAATGGCTGACGGCGCGGCAGCGAACGGTTTCCCACGCCACAACCTGCGCCGGGGCCAGGCGATGGCGCTGTACCGCGCGGGCTACCCTTGCCCGCCGGACATGCGCCTCCCTAGCTCCGCCGCGGGGGCGAGCCGCTGGGCGCTCAGCGCCGGCGGTGTCCCCATCCCTCCCCTTCCCAACACCGACCAGGAGTTCCGCCGCGCCATCCACGAGATGCGCGCCGGAATGAACAACCCCGAGAACTATCCGCTCACCGGAGTGGATCAGTTCTGGTGGCAGCGTCTGGTGGCGCGCCGCAACCGGGAGCTCGAGTCCATGAACGACAACGGCCCTGTCGAGGGCCGTTTCAACTCGAAAAGGCGCCGGAACTGGTGGAGCGCCCCTGGCAGGACGCTCGAGGAGGTCCTCGAGCACATCCGCCGCGGCAACCAGCCGCGTCTCCAGATGCCGCCGCCGGAGGCCACCCAGCCGTGGGTGGCGCGGCGGTCCGGCGCGTCGTCCTCGTCCGCGACGTCCAGCTCCTCCGCCGGCCATTCCCTCTCCACCTCCCCCCCTTTTCTGAACGCCGGAGCGTCCTCACGCAGGCGCAGCGGCGGCGCGCTCCGCATCGGCGAGCCACAGCGCGTGGTTCGGCCGAAGACGGAGGACACCGGCGGCGAAAGCGAGGACGAATGGCCCGACCAAAGGGCCGCGGAGCAGCTGTCTCTGGACACGCTGCAGCCGCTCGACGTCGACAGCGCCGCCCTGTGGAGTCTGCGCGACAACACGGAGGCTGAACTCGCCCTTCAGCGCCGCCAGCTGGCTGAAGCAGAGCAGCGCAAGGCGGCGCGCGAGCGTGAGGCCGCCGCCGCCGCGGCTCTCCTCCGCGTCCCTCCCCCGCCGCCGCAGAAGGAGAACGAGTACATCATCCTCGACCCGGACTCCGACGACGAGGGCGTGATCCAGAACGCCCTCGAGGTGAGCAGGTGGGACTGCGGCGGCGGCGACGAGGGACAGGGTGGAAGCAGGCGCCCCGGCGACCCCCCCAGCGACGACGACGACGACGACGGCGGCGACTACAGCCAGGCGATCGCCGCCAGCCTTGGGCTAGTTTAGATTTAGTTTAAATTTATCGCTTTAGTTTAAATTCGCGCCGAATATGTACCGCAGTTTCAAATTTCAATAAAATTTCGTCTAGTTTTTGAGCTGCGTTTATTTGGGCCGATTGTTGGGCTCGGGACGCGACTGGGAAACGAGCCCCCCAGGTTCCAGAATAGCGCCGTTTAGCGCCGCGGCGGCACCAAAACGGCGGCGTTTTGGGCCCTGGGGGGGCGCAACGGCTGGAGATGCCCTAACAAGCGCTAGCTCTTACATGGCCGGGCAACGTCATGCTGCGTTCTACTGTTTTCGTTGGGTTCGTGACGGATGTCCGCTCTACAGTGTAGGGGATGAGGATCAGACTGGCCTGCCGACTCAAGCAGCGCGACAGTAGTTCTCCTTGCCAACACTCCACCTCTGGCGTTAGTACGTACGAAATAAATGGCATGTGGTCAAGTAGCTAGTGAACAATGGCACGCCACGCACATAAAAGCATACGAGGAGAAATCATGTGAGCGTCCTTGTTAATTTCTTCTCTCCCTCTCGACTCCATGAAAACAATATGGGGTAGAGTAGTTTAGGGTAGGGTATTGCCTGGCTCGTACAGGCCGGCTCCTTCTCTTTATATATGGACAAAGGTACAACGTACAGAGTTATGTTACAATACAAATACACCTGTATACGTGTAGTTTATCACTGACTTCTCTCCAGCTAGCTCTCACAGTAACACCCACCTCTCTCTAGCTATCTCTCTCTCTCTCTGCACGTCCATGTGAAAGAGGCTAGTCTCCCTGGTTTCCCGTTGCTGGCACATAGGGCAATTAAAAGGATACTGGCACCGCGGCGAACCCATACCGGCTGGGGAGTTCATTCACTCTTCTCTTCTCCACCACCGACCGGCAATGGCATTTATATCTCTTCTCCTTTTTATTTGAAAACGCGCAAGCTCACTCCACTGGCATTGATATCTCTCTATCTTCTCCTTTTCTTCTGAAAACTCGACTTGCAAGCTCACTCCACTGGCCATCTCCCTCGGTCTCTCTCTCCCCTTCTACATACACAGATACACTCTCAATCTCCATTCCTCCTACCTCCCACAACTCCTTTTCCTCAGCTAAGAGGCCCTGCTGCTCTGCTGCTTCAACTCTCTCTCTCTCTCTCTCTCTCTCTCTCTGGGCTGTGCGTCTGAGATGGCGGCAGAGCAGGTGGATCGTCTGGTTATTGATCTGGAGACGAGACCCTTGTGCGCACCGCTGCAGCAGATCTTTGAGGTTAGTTTCATCTCCTTCCTCCATCTTCACTCGTCTTCTCTCACCGGATCCGCAAGGCGCAGCTAGCGTGGGGAGTTGGTCCAACGCCACCTCCGCCGCAGCAGCCTCCGGCATGTCGAAAATCCGCTTAGAGTGCCCGGTTCTTGACAAGCTTGAACCCCAAGAACTTGAGAATATAAGTTCATACATGCAGCCGCCACCTAGCCTCGTCTGTTAAACTTTATTTCAACGCCAATAGGATTAGGCAAAGGTTATTCCCACTACTGTTGAGTTGACTTGGATGAAAGTGGTCACATATATTTCATGTGTTTTCTTTCTGGTACTCTTGACTTGGATGAAAAGTTGTTACAGATTTCGTATGTTTTTCCTTTCTAATTACTGTTAGCTTAGATGAAACGCTGTTACAGACATTTTGTGTGTTGACAAATTTCTTTTTCCCTGCAACTTAGCATATCCCCGTTATCCATCTCAACATAGCATCACCGACTCTAGAGAAGGACTATGCACAGCTCATAAGATATATGGCCCGCCGAGCTAGAGACATAGCAGTGGCTCTGTATTGCAACAAAGCAATAACCCCCTTCCCTAACCCACTCAATCAGCCACCAAGAACTTCTGCTTCCCCTTCCCCTTCTACTTCACAAAGCAAATACAAAGGCAGAGGAAAAGGGAAGAAAGCAAAACAAGCTGAGGAGGATGATGATGATGAAGATGTGAAAAAATGGGGTCACAGCTACTTCATTATTGAGTTGTCTTCCGTGGATGAGGACGGTAACAAGGGCTATGATGGAATGGTAGTTCAACTTATGATATGTGACAACAATAGCTACTTGGTTGGTTTTAGAAGATGCTTGCACGAGATATGGTCTCCGTGGTACTATTGTAGTGAAGATTTCACTCTCCCGTTCTTCCTTCAAGAGGGTGCAACTAAACTCAAGATTGAAGGTGATCACAAATATAAGTAAGTGGGTACCCGGCCGGCCCTTTAATTTTATTTTTGGATGCATATCTTCAATTGCATGTGTTTATTTAACGCATCTCTCTTGCAAATGCAGGCCTGATATTGGAGGGGCCGTCACTTTTGAACAGATCTTTATGGATCTTGGATATTACCCCGATAAAAAGAATTTAAAGGATATGGAGCTATCTTTCCTAGCTGCTGTGGTGGTATTTTGTGAGGCAAGGCGCATTGTATGGGTGTTTCTCGGTTCTAGACTCGGTCCAGCTTGACCATCTGGCACAGGTGGCTGATGACCGCGATATAGTGTTCCGTGGTGAGAAGGGCCCGAGATGTGAGCAGATTGAGGCGATTCGAGCGAAGGAGGTCTACGAGGGGGCCCTTGCTGCCGCCCGCGCCCAGGTGGAGCGGGAACGTCAAGGGCCCCTGGATCCCTCTGGACCCGAGCAGGTAATGCAAGGGTCCGGTAGTGGAGCCCCTCCTTCGATGTCCCCTGCGGGTGTTCTGGTGGCATCCTCCCAACCTGGGAGGAAGCGCGGGAGACCCGCCAACTCGGTGTCTCGGCCCTCGACCTCTGGTAGGGCCCGTTCAGTCCCCCGTAAGGGGACAACCCCGTCAGGTTCTAATGAGTGTTAGCCACTTCATTTGGAACATGCGGGGGTTCGGGCAGGAGGGGCGACGCCGACAGTTAGTGGATTACCTTCGTGACGAGGACCCGGATATTGTCGGGATACAGGAGACGATTCGACAGGATTTTTCGATCCCGGAACTGGAAGGCCTGAGCCGCCATAAATTTGCGTGGCAATGGCTTCCAGCGACGGGTCGCTCGGGGGGGATACTCCTTGGTGCCAAGGAAGATTCCCTTGAGGTTGACGATATGGACCGTGGGGAGTTCTTCCTGAGAATGTCTGTGACCCATAGACGGTCTCTCCGTCGGTGGGAGGTGATTGTGGTCTATGGCCCCGCGGATCATAGTAGATCCCCTGAGTTCCTTGAGGAACTCAGGGGTAAGATAAACAGGTGTGCTATCCCTGTAGTGGTGGCGGGATATTTTAATTTGATCCGCTCTCTCGAGGAGAAGAGCTCGGACAATGTAGATCTCCCGAGGATGAGGCTATTCAACGATTTCATTGCTGACATGGCCCTGATTGAGATTGAGAGAGTGGGAGCACGATACACCTGGTCCAACAATCAGGCGGATCCTATCCGCAGTGTGTTGGACCGTGTGCTGGTGTCAGTCGAGTGGGAAGCGGCCTTTCCGCTTTGCGCACTTCGAGCGATCACACGAGTAGGCTCGGACCACTCACCATTGATCTTCTCGTCTGGCGGGTCGGTTGCTCCTAGGCAGAACCGTTTCCACTTTGAAGATTTTTGGATTGGGCAGCCTGGCTTTGTGGAGGCGGTTCGAAGTAAGTGGTTGGCGGCGTTGGCCTCACCACCTCGCCGATATAATGCGGTGGATGTGTGGCATTTTTGTGCCAAGAGCGTCCGCCAATTCATGCGAGGTTGGGGAGCCAACCTAGGTGCGGAGATACGTAGGAATAAGGCTTCTCTCCTTGGCCAGATCCAAGCTCTAGACTTAATAGCTGATGCGGGGGGACTTACCCCCGAGGAGTGGTCCCAGCGCTATACCTTGGAGGCCTCCCTTATGGGGTTCTATAAGGGGGAGGAGACTTACTGGCGCCAGCGTAGCCGCCAGAACTGGATCCTCAAAGGGGACTCCAACACGGCATACTTCCATGCCATAGCGAATGGTAGACGCCGGAGGTGCTCCATCCCGTTTCTGTGGGAAGACGGAGCTCTCTTGGAGACGGAGGAGGCCTTGTCCGCCCATATTTACTCCTTTTATAAGGAGCTTTTTTCAGCTACCCCCCGCACGGGGGTGGCGTTGGCCGAGGAGACCTGGTCCTCTGGGGACCTTGTCACGCCGGACGAGAACGCACAGCTGTTGCTTCCATTCCTTCCTGAGGAGGTACAGCGGGCCCTGAGGGAGATGAAAGCTAATTCGGCCCCGGGGCCGGATGGCTTGCCGGTCTCCTTTTTTCAGGCCTTTTGGGAGACTTTGCAGGGCGGGATCATGCCATTGTTCCAGGAGTTTTATACTGGTACCTTGGTGATGTCGCGCCTAAACTATGGTGTGGTTACGCTGCTCCCGAAAGTAGTCGGGGCCACGGACATCCGCCAGTTTAGGCCCATCACTGTGATAAATGTGATCCAAAGGCTAATCTCCAAGGTGTGTGCAATGCGATTAGCTCCAGTGGCTGAGCGAATTGTACACCCCTTGCAGTCTGCCTTCCTCAAGGGGAGATTTATCCATGATGGGATCCTTGCTCTTCATGAGATTGTACATGAGGTCAAGGTTCGACAGCACAAAGGGGTCTTTCTGAAGCTAGATTTTCAGAAAGCCTATGACCGCCTTGACTGGGGTTTCCTTCGTCAGGTGTTGCTGCGACGAGGATTCGATGGTCGGTTCATCTCGTGGATTATGCAACTGGTCATGAGTGGCAATACCGCAATTAACATTAATGGGGACGTTGGCCCCTATTTTAGGTCGTCGTGTGGGGTGAGGCAGGGGGATCCTATTTCCCCCATCCTCTTTGACCTGGCGGTAGATGCCCTGGCTGCTATCTTGGATAAGGCCAGGGGTGCCGGCCACATCTCTGGTGTGGTTGGTCATCTCATTCCGGGTGGAGGCATCACCCACCTGCAATATGCAGATGACACTATGATTATGGTTGAGGGCTCGGAGTTAGACATTGTCAACCTCAAGTTTTTGTTGTTGTGTTTTGAGGCCATGTCGGGCCTCAAAATCAACTTTGACAAGAGTGAGGTTGTGGTCCTTGGGTATTCCCCTGAGGATCAACAACGGATAGCGGACAACCTCAACTGCAGGTTGACCTCCTTCCCGGTGAACTACCTGGGGGTACCGCTGAGCGACTCCAGGATTCTTATCCGAGACCTGGAGCCTACTGTGGGTAGGGTGAGGAATAAGGCAGAACCCTGGCGTGGACGCTTTACCTCCAAGGGGAGCAAGTCCATCCTAATTGGGTCATGCCTATCTAGTGTCCCCTCATATTTGATGGGGATTTATTCCCTGCCGGAGGGAGTCCACGCAGCGTTTGACAAGGAACTGTCGAGGTTCTTCTGGCAAGATGCGTCAGGGAAACAAAAGTACCACATGGTCAAATGGGCGGATGTTTGCGCCCCCAAAGACTTGGGGGGCATAGGTATCCTAGCCTCCCGTAAGATGAATGTGGCCCTAATGCTCAAGTGGGTGTGGCGCATTCTACGGGAGGAGGGGGGACTCTGGTTCCAGCTTATTAAAGCCAAGTACCTTCAGGACCGGCCGCTTCTAGCCTGTGAACGTCAGGATGGTTCGCTCTTCTGGAGGTCCATCCAGTCGTTTAAACAGGAGATCCGGAAGGGGGCGAGGTTTGGCATAGGAGACGGTCGAGGGACCATGCTGTGGTTGGACCCTTGGCTTCGGGAGCAGCCTCTCCAGTTAGAGTGTCCTAGACTGTTCGCGATTTGCTCGGACCCCTCCCAACTTGTGGCTGCAGCGTTCCAGAATGGGAATTGGAACATCTTGTTCCGACGATCTTTTGGGCCGGCGGAGGCTGCTGAATGGGAGGCGCTCAGGGGCGACTTGCCTGAGTCCCTTCCCGGAGGTACGGACCAGGTGTCCTGGTCGTTGACCCCTTCGGGAGTGTTTTCGGTCAAATCTGCGTATAGGGCCCAATTCTCTGGGCCGGTTAGTACGTGGGCTTCTCCCCTATGGAAGGCCCCAATCCCGCTGAAGATAAAGATTTTCGTCTGGCAACTTCTTCGCGATAGATTGCCCTCCGGAATGGAAGTGGCCAAGCGCCATGGGCCGGGGGACGGGATCTGTCCGTTATGTAGGTGCCCGGAATCCAACACACACATTTTCTTTGTGTGTCCGGCGGCCCGGTTTTTGTGGAACTTCGCGCATGAGGCTTTGGGGCCAGGGTGGCAGGCCTCAGACCTTGGCGAGTTCCTAGAAGACCAGGCTCACCGGGCTGGAGGGGGTCGTCGCCTCTTCTGGCTGGTGTTCGCGTCTATGATGTGGTCCCTGTGGACGACTCGCAATAAAATGGTGATAGAGAAGATTTTTCTGCGTCGTGCGTCTGACGCCTTATTTAAATGCTTGGCTTTGTTGCAGCAGTGGTCCCCGTTGTGTAGTCAGCGGGACAGGGCGCGGCTTGACGACATCATCGACAGACTTCTAGTCGCCGCGCGCCGCATCGCCTCCTCGTCGCTCGCATGAGGCGTCGCCTTCCCCTCTTCCCCCTCCCACTTTGCCGGAGGTTCTCTAGCTTGTCTACCCACACCACCTCCCCCCCATCCCGCTCTTGCTTTTTTTGTCTTTTCTCCCTTTGGGCATTGTGTTTGCTGCTGCCCCAGCATGTGGCACCCTATTTGCTTCTTGTTGTAACCGGTACTTTGTATGGATGTTGTGGTTGCTTTATTTATAAAGCGGGGCGAAAGCCTAGTTCGAGAGTTCATGGAAGTGATGGAAAGGATCAGGCAGAATGAAAAAGCAAGCGCCTTGGATTGCGACATCCTGGGTAGAGAGATCCATGCAGACTATGCGTGGGGCGATATTAAAGATTGGGGTGTTGACTCTAAAACGGTATTAGATGCTGCTGTGCAGGGAGTATACAAACCACCAAATCCTGGCAGCGGTAAGGCTCGGGCCAGGGAACATGTTAAGAGGACAAGGTTTGAGAACCTTATTGCCCAAGGAATGGAACGTGGACATGTGGGGCTGATCATGCGCCAAAAGAGCTTAATGGCTCCGTTGGGGGGCGCTGAACTGCTCCGTCGGTTGAAGGACAACAATCAGCTGGGACTCAAATTCGAGGAACCTAAGTTCCGTGAAGCAAGACACGGCGAACTGGACGAGTGATCACATGCTGCAGGTATGTTCTTGGTTATATGCATGCTCGTACTTGCCGCAGCACTTCTGTCAAGGTTATTTACTTAGTCTATTATTGGTCACAACAGGACATGCCTCTGCTGGTTGCTGCTGCCCGAGGTGGAGAAGCAATTCGAAGTACAGGTTTCATTCTGTGTCGCCATGTACGAGTCTGCCATTGAACACTGAAGTTGCAACTGTTATTGTAAACCTTGACAAGGATTATGCTCAGTTTCCTAGTTTGTAATTTGTACTTGGGTATTGTATTCTTATGACATTCACTTAGCGTTTCTTGCACCGTTGTGCGCTTCTAGCTGTAATTCGCACCGTTGTGCTCTTCTAGCTGTCAAATGCGTGCAACGGATTACGCGTGTCATCATGATGTCAGGCTTACTCCCAAACGCACCATTCAACCATGCTTTTCTATTAACTATAAACACGCAGAACGTTCTATAAGAGCTCATACAAACGAAAAGTTGTAGCATCATCACACCGCGCCACGGCGCGTGCATTTGTCATGTCCCTTCCCTTGGAGCTCCATGCTCATTTTTCATCGCCATGTTATCTCTAATGCCTAAAAAAAGAATTTGGTTACTTCAACCGTCGACCAGGAATCCTGTCGTCAAGCCTCCCGCCTCCTGTGTTGATCCCGCTGTGTTACTTTCTTTCACCGGTCATCATCCCAATCACAACGAGTTTCCTCCATCCCTGCTAAATTTCCGCCCGTAACTCCAGTGGCAGACCACGTCTCCACCTCCCCAAGATCTAAATCACAGCCGCGTCCATCCTCTCTGTCCGCACGCCCGCCAAAATTTCAAGTCGTCACCCTTTTCCTCGAGTCGATTCTAAGTCTCCTGCCCCCCAAATTCGTTCTGACCCCATATGGTTTTGCATAACTATGACACGAACAAAAATATTAGAACATGAAAAGAAATTTAGAACATAAGAACCAAGAAGTGAAGCGTCTCATATTCAAACGGTATATAAACTAAGCTAAATGTTTGACTGTTAAAAATTACGATATTTTAACCTTTTGCAACGCACGGGCATATTGCTAGTTTCATCTAAAAACAAATATTTTCATCACCATCAACCAGCCTCAGCCTTCCAATCTTTAGTACAAGTCAAATTTTATTTTTCTTCTCCTATTTATCATGTCCGTCGAACCTCAGCTTGAGATATAAAACTCTCGAGATCGATGTGTATGGTTGGACTATCAGCATCGAAGCAGGATGAGCACCTTTTAAAGGCTTTTCCTAGGGGATGTGTGCTCTTTGTTCAGTTGTTGTAGAATTGTAAACTCTATTTCGAAAATAAAAAATATTGTGACAAGGCAGCTAGCCTCGGACTAGGATTGTAAAAAATATTCGGGCTCGACAAACTGTTTATTTGTATGTGCCCGCCTCTGTTACACGCAATAGCAAAACAACGATGAAGTTAAACAAGATCGAACCAACGGGGATACATGATTTTAACGTGGAAAACCCTTCCAACAAGGAAGAGGAAAAACCACGGGCGCCAGCCAACAATATTTCACTATATTCGGGTGAGGTTACAACGCGCCGGGATTTACAATGTGTGGTTTATCCCGTGCGGCGGCTTACAAGAGGTATATAAAGGCGGTCCTAACCTAACTAGGTCGATAACTGTGAATCCAACTCGAATTCGGTATCAACTCGTAGCGGAGGCCGAACTTTCCTTTATCTTCATATGAATTTGGAACACCATAAAATAACAAGAACGGTCCCTGCTCTTATCTCTGTTGTTGCTGTTGTACTTGTTATATCGCTGCTCAGGTCTACCTCGTACCTGCAATGCATCACCTTTGGAGGACGATACGTTAGACTGCACCATAACTTTCATCTTTTCCCTGGTCTGCAGGGCCTCACAAACTTCCGCGAGGGTTAGTTCATCGCGGCTTAACAATATGGTATCCCGTATGTTTGTAAAAGAACTAGGCAGCAAACATAACAGCAGAAGAGCTAAATCTTCATCATCATATTTTACCTCCATCGACAGTAGGTCGGACACGATCTCCTTAAAGATCGACAAGTGGCTCATGACAGAACCACCATCTTGCATCTTGAGCGAGAACAACTTCATCTTTACGTGCATCTTGCTGGTTAGATCTTTTGACATGCAGATCGATTCCAGCTTGAGCCACAACGCAGCTGTGGATTTCTCCAGCAGCACCTCTTGCAAGATATCATTGGATAGATGAAGTTGAATCAACGACAAAGCCTTACGATCTTTGCATTTCTCTTCGGCAGTCCAATCCTTGGCTTCCTTATTCCCGAACTCATCTAGCGCCTCATCAAGATCCGATGCTTGCGATAGAATCGCACGCATCTTTACCTGCTACGGAGAAAACCTCGTCTTGTAATCCAACAACGGTAGATCAAACTTCATCGATGCCATCGCGAATCCCTAATCTAAAACAGGGCTCTGATACCACTTGTTACACGCAATAGCGAAACAACGATGAAGTTAAACAAGATCAGACCAACAGGGACACGAGATGTTAACGTGGAAAACCCTTCCAACAAGGAAGAGCAAAAATCACGGGCGCCAGCCAGCAATACTTCACTATATTCGGGTGAGGTTACAAACGCGCGGGGTTTACAATGTGTGGCCTATCCCGTGCGACGGGCCTGCGCGTAGCGGAGGCCGAACTTTCCTTTATCTTCATATGAATTTGGATCACCATAAATTAACAGCATCGAGTTCAACTCGAGATCTTACCAAGCCGAGCTCCAGCCTTCTTCAACGCTTGCGAGCTTAAAAGCCCAAGCTCGTAAAATTCCTCTAAAGCTCCATATGGGGTAGTTCACTATGTTGTCGAGGTACCTACATCGGAAATTATTACATACTAGTTGAATGCCCGTGCGTTGCTACGGGCCGAATATTCTTTTTAGGGTGTAAATCTTACAGATTTGGAAGATATCAGAATGAAGTGTACACTTCTAGTAGTGAAGATTTGAGCGGAAGTACCCGGAGGATGAATTTCTATTCCATTTTTCCTCTCACCTTTGTTGTTTGTTCCTAAATATATAAGAGCAACTCTAAGAAATCCTTGCGAAGGAGCCAAAACTGCAAAATACTTGCTATTTTGAGTGAAAGAACTGCCCGGATCAGATTCCGCAAACCAGGTCGAAACATAAATTTTATTGCGGTAAACCTTAAAAGGAGACTCCCACACCACATATTCCTACTAACGGGGCAAGTTTTGCCGTTTACACTAAACAACCAAGGGAAATTTCAGCACCAACAGCTAGACCAGCCTCCATTCTGGCCAAATTCACTGCCTCGACTGGATTCTGGTAAAATTGTATCCAATTTCTGACATGACAGCCCAATTTTGACTAATGCAATAGTGACCATGACGCAAAAAAAACATATGATAGGCCAGCTGGGATAGTGGGTCTAACTGGAAAGGACACGGGCTAGCCGCATCGCGCGAGGAAGATGATGGGAGCAAGAAATAAGGAAAAAGAAAAGGAGAACATATAGGAATAGCCACTTCAAGGGTGGCCCTAGGCATCATTTTTTGTAAAATTTTGGGTATCTGTCCCATAACAACACCGCTTCGTCACAAAACCTTTTTAAGAATACATATTTTGCAGTAGCAAATTTCCCAGTAGAGTTTCTCTAACAAAATTGTATATTTTGTGTCCTTTGGTTTTTACATGTAGGTTATCCACACCGAGTAAATCAGAAAGTTTTTAAAATCGAGGAAAATTGTGAACCAAAAAATTTCGATAAAAATTCTAGGTTTTTCTCCTTGAATTTTTATATATTCTTAAAATTGCTATCGATAAAAAAATCAATTTCTCAAATTTAACAGTTTCCCTTCTCCACATGTGTCCATGCGGAATATTTCAATGATTACAATATTATTATCTTTACTGACAAGCCCGTAAATTAGGGAGTGAGGAAGATGGCCAGCCGCCTGCAAAATAGAACACGAGAAAATTAATTGAGGTTGCGAGAATTGGAACATATCAGCCCACATGCAGTGACACTAAATCACACAGTACATTCAGACACAACACTTGAAACCAAAAACCATCAAAATAATTTTCTCGGGCGAACTGTTATGTAAAATAATGTTCAGGCCCAATTTGTTAAATTTTGGATATCCTATTCTATTCAGTAAGCTGGATATGTGTAGAAATTAGATTGCTTAAAATCAATGTAAAAAGGACATACATCTAAAAAAAATAGAAATGCAATTGAGATAATCACAACATACCTCAATAAAAATTCAGAATTCCAAAATTCAAGCCAATGGACCCATGATATGTCTATAACATGTTACTACCTCTGCATGGTGTTTACCAACTCCATGTGCTCGCTTAAAGAAGCCACAAAATGTTTATTAAGTAGATGCAAACGAGATACGAGAAAATGCTTATGTCACGGCCATACTTGAACATTATATCCTTACTAATACAGAGGAATTTTTATGTTAGCATGTCCTCTATCACCTATTGGATATAAGTGATTACAATTTATAGAGCTACAGTTCAAACAATAACAATACAGGGGGAAAAACACAAAATTTCCTTCTATGTCCACAGTGTGAACAATTATATCCTCCACAAGCCACCTTATAATCATGGCAACATAATACAGTTAAAAAATCCAGTGTAAAATTGGATGGTCAAAGCTCAAATCTTTTGCTGTAGACCTCTAGTATTATATAGAGTATATATACATACCTCGACATGACTACTCCTGTAAAGATCGTGCAATCCAGAACGGGGACAAGAGATGCAAACCGGTTTTGGTCTTCCGCTGGCTGAAGATGAAGCTCAAGACAGCGGGCCGGGTTGTATCCGGCCGGCCGCATGCGATGCTGAACTTCCCTCAGTTTGATCTGAGTGTTGCACCTCCTCTTGCTTGCTGGATCATCAAGGATTACATATAGAGGATATTTGTGCTGATCTCTACTGGTGGTACCATAGCATGGGAGAAGAATTTTAAGACGAGATACAGGCTGTCGATGAGGTACGTAGTCGATGTCAACGATCGGGATACTAACCTGGTTGGTTGGTTACTTGATGAGCACATTGACGACAAGGTCGCGCGGCCGAGGCCCATGTGGATCCTGGAGGCCTTGGCGGTGCGCTTGCTGAAGCCAGCTAGCTTTCTCCTAGCATCGTTGTATTAGTCTTTCTAGTAGTTGTTTGCGCTGCACTCTGCCACCGTGAGGACTTGTTTACTTCTAGTGTATTACAGAGAAATAGAGGGGATTTTGCTGAATCCCGAAAAATCCCCACTTCCGGTTTTAGAGGAGATAATCCTCACAAATACCCCACCAACCACCTCATTTTTGTCTAGATTAAAAACTCTACCCCCAAGCTAGTGTATTGTGGCGAAAGAATATTTGAGGGGATTTGGTGATCACCAAATTTCCTCTCAACCCTAAATTTCCCATCGCACCAAATAGGAGAGAGGTAAACAAATCCTGATGTGGTTGACGATGGACCGGGATATTTCTCCTAGCATCGTGGCTTGGGAGATAGTGATATGGTGAAAGATGGAGACGACAGACGAGCAACCTGGTCAGATTTTGGCAGCTGAGATTTGATTTGACTTGTACGATGGGTAGTATTTTCGGCAAGCAAGATATGATTTGGTGGCATGCTTATTTGAGGCGATGGGTATTTGTACGGTGGGTATTATATTGGCAAGAAAGATCTGATTTGGTGGCATGCTTATTAAAGGCGATGGAACTTTGGGAAGTATTTATGATAATGGCAGGTTTTGGGGAGTACGGGTGGGCAACCTACCAGGAAAAATGATCCGACGAGGTGTAAGCACGGGAGAGATCGAGTCAGACCGCGGACGTGGATTGGGCAGACGATGTACCAACGTAGGTTGAACTCTCATTTAATAGTAAAGAAACTAGGTGGTAAACACACTAGTCTAATTCTTTGAGCGAGTCACTATTCATGGTTTATAGCGAGCCGTAGCCGTGTATTTCGCGCACGTTCGATTCTGATGTGCCGGCCCATTACGTAATGAAAATAGAAGCAAAATAGAGTGGGAAGGGGATTCAAACCTACGATCGATGTTTCTTCAGGGCTAAGGGCATCTACAGCCGTGTCGCACAGCCGTGTCGTACCCCCAAGGCCCAAAACTCCGCTGTTTTGGTGGCGCTGCGACGCCAAACGGCGCTAATCTAGAACCTGGGGGCACGATTCTCAGTCGCCCCCCAGCCTAAGTCTCGGCCCAAATTAATTCAAAAACGGCGAACTCGTTGAAATAGGCGCAAATTCATAGATTTGACGATATTTTTACAGAAAGACGGCATAATTTAACTTAAAACATTAAAGAAAACTTAAAAAACTACGGCAGGCCGAGGCTCGCCGCGATCGCCCGGCCTGGTCGTCGTCCTCCTCCTAGACGTCGTCATCTTCCTTGTCGTCCTCCTCGCAGTCGTCGTAGGCTGGCATGTTGGAGGGGCCAGCCTCCTGGTCGTTCTCGGCGAAGGGCGATGGGTCGCTTGGCGATGGGTTCGCCACCGTAGCGAGCCAGTGCGGCTCCGCTCTGCCTTGCATCCGCATCCGGTGCAACTGCGACTGCTCGGAGGGATGGCGGTTGCGCCTCTCGCTCTGCAGGACAACCTTGCGCCGCTCGCTCTCGTACCGCGCGACGAGGGCATGCTGCTTATCCGACCGCGTTCGCGGTGAGCTGCTGGTAGACCTGGCGCTCCGCCTCCTCCCTTTGATGGGTCTCCAAGGATGCCCGAACAGCGGCAGCCTCGGCCACTGCCGCCACCTCCTCGAGGCCAGCGCGGACCCGGCGGAACGCCTCCTCGTTGCGCCATGTGTCGAACGAGTTGCACGCCGCGTGCTGCTCGGGCCAGATTGGTTGCGCCGGCTGCTGCTCGGGCGCCGCCTCCTCATGCGCCGGTTGCTGCTCGGGCGCCGCCTCCTCCTGCGCTGGCTGCTCGTCCTCCTCGTAGTGAAACTCGTTGTCGCTGTCGTCGTCATTGTGGTCACGCGTCGCGGCCGCGGGTCGGCAGTATAAAGGCGAGTTGCAGCTGGCCCGCGTGGGTTGTCCCGCCTTTTCGCCCCCCAAGCCGAACCCAGCGGGCTGGGTTTTTCCTGGGTGCGGTGCCGCGAAATAACGCCGAAACGGCGCTATTTGGACTTCTGGGGGGGCGATTGGTGCAAAAACAGCGCTTTTTGCTACCGCCGGCGCTAAAAAGGTCGCTTGGGGGGCTGGGGGGGCGACTGGAGATGCCCTAAGACGTGGACAACCAACAGGCCACGCCCACGTTAGTGTCCATACTAACTTTTCGACCATTTTATTGCCTACTTTTCAGTTTTCGTTTTTTTTCTCATTTCCTTTCCTGTTTCTATTTTTATTTTTCGGTTTTATTCTTTCTTTTTTCTATTTTTATTTTATTTTTTTCCTTCATTTGAAAATATTTCGTTTTTGATACTTTTAACATCGAGAACTTTTTTCAAATGTGGAACTTTTTTATAAATTGAACCATTTTTAGTTTGAAACTATTTTTACAAATCCGAACTATTTTCAAATTTGGAACCATTTTGGTTGATCGAAAATTTTGTTTCGCTATTTTTTTTTATTAATCTTTTCTTTTGGTGCACCGAAAATTTTGGTTCACTATTATTTTTCGTTCACCAAATTTTTTGGTTCACTGATATTTTTGGTTCACTATTGTTTTCGATTATATTTTTTCAAATTCAAAATTTGTACGGATAAAAAACTGTTCAAATTTAAAAGTTGTTCAAATATAAAATTTGTTCAAATGAAAAAACATTCAGATTAAAAATTATTCAAATTTGAAAATTGTTCATATGTAACTTTTTGTTTATTTTTTGAATGGTTCAAACTTAAATTTATTCACCATTTTTAAAAAAAATTGTTTTAAGCTATTTGAATTTCTTCTAACAAAAGAAACTGAAAAAGAAAAGAAAAAAAATAGACCGAGCCAGGCCTGAAGCTATGCGAGCTGGGGATGCGAGGGAGGGAGGCGCCCTTTTCTCGCGAGCACTGCACGCGTGGACGAGCCCAACCTAGTACTCGCTTCAAGTGATACATAGGAAGACCCCATGCCCACTCATGTTTGAAAGCAGTGGCCCATACAAGCATATTGCGGAAAGTTATGGCCCGTGTTGCAAGTGCACTGGCCAGGTCACTAAGCAGGAGACCAGTTTATTTTGGAACTTGATACGATAATATATTATAGTGATGAATAGTGTCTTAGATACAACAGCCGTCTCCGGCGATTAAAAAATTCTAAAATAAACAAGCATATCATCGAGGTTTTCAAACTCTTATTCAAATATTCAATCTTGTATTCTTCTCAAGTCAACCACTAAAAATGGCAAAAGGACCAAACAATAGCCCTATGAATACCAACTTCTCCGATAATTTTGTTTAGGAGTCACAGTTTAATGGCTACGCGATGGACACATCAATTAAAATAATCAGCTAGCACCGCCAAAAGTACCAATACCGCTAGTCCAAGTAATAACAATCCAGTTGTTGGGAGAAGAATGTATGAATAACCATTGTGGAAGACGTAGCATCCGGGACAAATACTGTGAGGACCATCCTACTCGGACAATAATGAGAGAAATTTCAAAGTCGATCTGATGAAGAAAGATATAAGAGACCGTACCTATGGAAATTATCACTTCCAACATTACCATTGACTTCGGGAAGGAGATCTCTTGTCGAACGAAGGACCGGAAAGCACTTATAATAGATGATGTTGTGTCCATCTACACGGGGCGCCAAAGAATGAGTGCTACCAAAACCCTAACCTAAACTATTTAAAACACTTCTTTTTTATTTTTAAAATCCACTCGTAGATTGGTTCCCTGCTCCACTTGACACCGACAAGACTGACCGATGGAGCGAGAACCGACATATGTAGGAGACAAAGGCGAACAACACAAGTAGTTTATTTGTGATTGGTTGCGGGTTAGACCATGGCTTGGGACACTGGTTTTAGTGCCACCTCTCAAATGATAGGAAGAATGATAAATGATCAGCTAATAAAACCATGGCTTGGGACACCGGTTATAAACTAAACTTCACTTTCCTTGTATTCTTTTACATGGTTAGATAGACAATAATATTTTTAAAATCTTGTTACGAGCTCGCCAACCACTTGGTGAGCCGAGATCACGCCAACCTCTGGCTTAGCTTTTCTCTCGAAATGTAAAACAAGGTCTAGACGATCTAAGGTTAGTTCGCTCGAGTTTGGCTGCTTGAATCCTCTATCTCAGACTTATATTTTCTTTGTCGGTCTTGATCCCAGGGATTTTGCTTGGCTTGACATTGTTGAAATATGAATAATATATAATTTTGTTCATCCACCATTGCATATGCCAGGGGTCAGTCATCCTTTTCGTAACAAATTGAGGGAGGGGATATTCTACAAGATGGTGATTCTCTTCTCCCTTCAATCTCTTACGACTTTGTTATCATTGCCCTATGTAGAACATTTTTTGGTGACTTGGAGTCGCACCTTCTCCGCTGTGGTGTCATGGATGGCTACACTTAGTACCCGATAAGTAATGAAGAAGATGAAGACGTTAATGGGCGGCATTAAATGAGGAAGGCTAGCATCATGACAATAACGGCGATGGAGGGCGAGAAGACGAAGAGTCTCCGGGACATGATCAGGGGCATCATGATCAAGATGTCGGAGCATATAGGACAACAAGTCGTACTGGGTACGGGACCCTCGTGTTCAAGCTTTACTTCTCAAGGAGACTAGCAATGCCAGAGCTGCTCCTAGAGAGAAATCCAAGTCGGCGCAACTGGAGATAGACGTGGTTACTCCATTGTATGAAGGATGCGCGAGCGAGGATACATGTTTGAATGTAACGCTCAGGACTCTACAGATGAAGAGAAAACATAGATGAACTCATGTAACATCCCAAGTATGAAAACAACCCCTAGAATGTTTGTTTTCTGATTTTATTTATGTTTTGCATCATGACATCATCATTGCATTTGTTTTCCATTTGTTTTCATATGTTTTCCTTTGTTTTCCCATTTGAAATTCAAACAATATTCAAAAGTTTTGTTTCATACTTGCTCTGTTACAATTTTACAAATAAAAAGTTCAAATCAAAACATCAATTGTTTCCATTAAACTTTAAAAGTTCAAATTATCAAATGGTTCTTTTAATAATTCACTTAATTCAATTTGCATTCAAAATCAATTAAAATTCCAAACAGCAACCATTTGAAATTTATGAAAATTACAAAACAAATCAATCATTTGCTTCAAATAAACTTGAATTAAAAAACTTTTAAGTTGCTTAAGTTTAATTATTCAATTAATATTAAATTCAATCAAATTCAAACAAATTTGCAAACAGCAACATAGTTTCAAATTTTTGGAAACAAAAATTTGTATTATGGTGCTGTTACAAAACTAACCTACAACAATTTTTCCTAAATTTTTCTAACCCCAAAAGCTATCTCTTTTTCCCCTTTTCCTTTTCAGCAAAAAAAAAACAAACAGAAAAAATAAAAATAAAACGTTCAGAGGGAGAGGGCATGCAGTGGGCTGAGCCCAGCCCACCAAACCTCTCCCCCCACGGCCTGGTACCCCCCTCCTTTTTCTTCCTCCTGTACGGCGACCATCTGAGCCTGTCCACGTCGCCGTACGGCGGAGCAGACGGCTGCGCTCGCCCCTCCGCCTCCATATAAGCCCTACCCGCGAGCCTACCCTCTGCCCTAGCTCCTCCACGCCTCTCTCCCTCGACTGCCGCCGCCGTTCTTCCTCTCTCTCCCCCTCTGCGCCACCTCCTCTCTCTGAACCCACCGAGCACCACCGCCGTCCGCTCCCGGTGATCGCCGCCACGATGCCCCTCCTCCTCGCTGGCTAGCCGCGGGAATCGCCTCCCCGTGGTTTCCTCTACTTCCTCGACCACGCCACGGTACCAGGGAGGCAGTAGATCGCCGCCGCCGTCCACCGCGCTGTCGCCATCGTCCACCACCTCCCTGCACCGAGCACGATCCCCTTCTGCCACCCCATGGTGAGAACCACTCCTTCCTTCCCCTCCCCCTTCTATCTGCATCCACAGCACCCTTACGCACACCCACGAGCACACACGCGTCCACCGTGAGCAGCAACTCGCCGCCGGCGGGCACCGTGCTGTCAACAGGTTCAGACAGCTGACGAAATTCAGTTTCGTCAGGTTTTATTCGCGAACACCACCTTATCCTCCCCGAGCCCCCTATACTGACAAGCGAACGCATCACACTGCAGTGGCAACGCACCCGTGCACGCGCGCTCGAGGCTAGGGTTCGATCCCTGCCTCTGGGATTAAATCCCACAATTTTTTCGCGAGGGCGCTGACAGGTAGGGCCCTCTGTCAGCGACCACACACGCCACGCTGGCCCAGGGCCCCCTCGTCAGTGGCCTAGGCTGGGCCACTGCGAGGTAGAAATAGTTTCTGCCCTTTTTCTTTTTAAGTTTAAGTCCTTTTATTTTACAGATTAGTCCCTGTATTCAAAATGCAAATAACTTTTGAATTCCAAATCCAAATAATACAAATGAAATATGTATTCTGCACCAAATTAAATTCTCTACATGATTAAAGCATTTGTTTTCTGTTTTAAACATTTCAAATTGTTTCAAAATTCAAATTCAACAACTCTTTTTAAATTTGGTTAAATTTATAACTAATTCAAACTTAATTCAAATAACACAAATAAAATATGTTTTCCATGCTAAATTGAACCACCTTTTCAAATATAAACTTTATTTCATGTTTTGAATAATTAAAATTGGTTAAATAATTTAAACCTTGTTTAAATCATTTAAAAATTGCTAAATTCATAACTTGGTCAAATTAAATTCTTTTTGAACATATAAAATATGTTTCAAACCAGAAAAACATAATCTATTCAAATATGAATTTTATTTAATGCTTTGAACCAATAAAAATTCAAATAATATTAATACTTGTTTAAATCCATTTAAATTTTGTTTAAACTTGTTTAATTCATAAGTAATTTATTCTAAATCCTTTTCCAACAAGTGAAACATGTATTCCACCTAAAATTTTGTGTACTTTCCAAATATGAACTTTGTTATCTATTTTGAACAATTAAAATTGGTGAAAACAACAAATGCTTGTGTAACTCATTTAAGAAACCAAAATTTCATAACTTAATAAATGAAATTCCAAACTTGGTAAACTTCATTTCAAATTGATTCTACTGTTGTTTTCTTTTTGTTTTACTCATCCATGCATCATGCTAATCCACTTTCACCTGTTGGTTAGTGGTAGAACAATGATTTCAACCTAAATTCATGGGCTTTCCTTATGCAACCCAAATTGCATAGGGGTCCATTTAATATTGTTACCATGTCAACTAGCTTACCATTGATGCATCAATTAAATTGTCATGCATCATCCCATGATTGTGCATGATGCCATGTTATTGATTGTTTGTCTCTCTGCGTTTTTTGTTTGCTTCTTCTCGAATAGACGACGACGTTGAGACAGACGAGGTTTACGACACTACTTCTGAGGAGTTAGCTCAGTACCAGGCTGCTGAGTTTGCAGGCAAGTATTCACTCACATGAACCATTGTGTTCCTTTCCACATTGGATACCGATACTTTTCGTTGTCTATTTTGCTAGCCTTATGAATCGTTGCTTCTGTTCCGATCCTATCACATGTTATCCTTTAACCCTGATATAGCCTCACCTCCACACCTATAACCCCGTTGCTTGTTGCCCGTGTCTTACTAGCATGCTTAGGGTTGTTTCTGCTCGAGTCTGGTGTCCGTTATTTCTGTTACCATATTTTATTATGTTCTGGGGCTCGATGTTTAAACAATCAACCTGTTAATATTTGAGGTAATGCTAATTTGATGATAAGGCACCGGCAGGAGGCCCGGCGTGGTTTTGAGGCCTGCTAGTGTCGACCCTAATTAGGAAAAGGGTCTTGTCTACTGATCCATGATGAGCGCACTATCCGCATGTGGGAAGCGTGTATGGGAGCCCCCCTCAATTTGATTCGATTCGCATCTCTTCCAAATCACCTCATTTAGTTCGGGTTTTCCATTTGCCGCATGCATATATATATTTGCGAACCCAGGCCAGGGTGGAACTTTTGTAGTCGGCATTTAGGGAGACACGTTCTTAGAGTGCTATGAGGGTCCCCTTTTCTTCGTGGGGCTTGATTAGTCGTGCGCTCAATTGCACGGGGTTCTTTGGGCTTGATGCGAAGAAGAGTTGAGTTGTGTTGAGTGCCCCGCTTGGTGGGAGGCATTCCATCTGGCGGGTTATTCTTACGTGTACGGCCAAATTGGTGCACGCCTGCAGGGATAAATCTTCTCGAGAAGTCGTGTTTTCCGCGGTTATGGATGACTTGGTGAAAGTACTGACTAACAAGTACTCAGAACAACTTGCACCTAACTAATGATAACAGACTAGTAATAGGCTTATTGACACAATAACTTGAACCATCATTAATCCAACTGTGTGAGTTATCCTCGGATTGCTTCTTTGGATAAGGGGCGAGATCCAGGATGGGTTTGTTTGGAGTTAGTGGTAGTTGGTTACGATACGCTATCTTAACTCCTTTCTGTTAGTCGGAAGTTATAGCATGTTTCTGTAGTTGGTTAGAGCAGCCTGCTGCCGCACTTTTGTATCATCCCTTTCTTCCGTTGAACCCAAAGCATCTGTGCTTGGTGTTGATGGGTACACTTTGGTATCTTGTGAGTCTTGCTTGCCAGTACGTTTATGTACTGACCCCTTTGGGGCTGTGGTTTCCGCAGACTACGTTTCCGAGGATCCCTATGGTGGCTACTACGTGGAGTATGACGAGGCTGCTGACGAGTAGATAGCGGACCCGGGCAGGATCCGAGACATCGTGGATGGACTCCGTCTTTTCGTTTCCGGACTCTTAGGCCTATTTGGATCTTGTCTGTACTCAGACACTTTGGATGCTTCCGCTGTGTTGTAATGATGAATTGTTGGGACATGTGTCCTCTGGATGATTGTATTTGCTATCTCTGCTCTAGTGAGAGCTATTTGCAACTTATTTCAATCTTTTGTGTCTTAGAGATATGTTGTGATATCAGTTGTTCTAATGCCGTTGACGTACCATGTGTGTATGTTATGAAGTACGTCAACGGAAGTGTCCTGATTTCTATGGGATGGTTTGCGCAGACGATGGATAGTAGAGAATGGTTGTCACACGTCTACGTGTTGGCCTGCTCATATTGAGATGCGGGTGCCGGTATGCCCCGTAAGCCATTTCTTCTACTATTTAGCGGATTGTGAGTATCCTCTAGAAGTACGGGTGCGACAAATGGTATCAGAGCCTGTCTGCCTGTAGGATCCCTTTTACTGGTCGCAGTTGAGTCTAGAAACTATTTTGTAGCTATATAGGAAAAATGAAACGTGAGAGTAGGAATTATGTTCTTTTTCTTCTTTCCCCACCCACCCTCCCTTTTTCTAGTAAGGAAGTGCAACGTTGTTTTCCCTTGTCATCTAAACTTTCAAGTTAGGGTTTCTCGTATCCTGGTTTCTCTAGGATAGTTATATCTACTAGACCATAGGAATGGAGGTGGTTGTGACATGATTTATCATGTTGCCTACTCATGATTGAGAACGGAGGCGTGTAAGCCCCGGAAGCAGATCCTCTATTCCTTAAGCAGTAGATATTTATCCTTTAGAAGCCCGGATGGGTTTTCCGTAGTACCTCAGGAGTGTTTTGGTCTCGTGTTTCCCGATGTTGCTTCGATATCCTGTTCTTCTCAACATCCTTTTCGTCCGTTGAAACCTTGTTGTTGCTTTCCACTTCGGTTCTTCTACCGGCGTCTAATCAAAACTTCCCCGATCATCTACAGATGGATCTCAGGTTCTACCCGCAGGTGGTTCGTATGACTCGTTGCGAGAGCACTGCCGGTTATCCGGAGATGCTGACAGACATGGTCACTTTTCTGGGGTTCCGTTGGGCACCAGAGTACCAGGTCTACGAGCAGCAGCGAGAGTTTGACCAGACCTACTACCAGGCTATCGTCTACATTCTGTCAGATGATGGCATGAGCGTAGTCCACCGCTACGAGGCAGTAGGTTCCACAGTGGATATGGCTGTGCAGCAGGCAGCTTATGTGAGCCTCACCGTCCTTCGTGCTGACTACTGGGGATTTGACGATTCTATCTATCGCCACATCCCCCGTGGTTACATCACTTCGGAGGGAGCTCACTTCACTCTCTACGACAACCTGGATGTCTACGAGCATGATAAATCCAGGCTGCACACCACCGCTCAGTTTGTGAGGCACAGTGACGCAGTTGCCAGCACACTATCTCATGAGTTGGCTTCAGTCAGAGAGCAGCTCTACCTTGCTTTGACTCGTCTGGCGACTTACACCACAGACTTTGTTGGAGACGAGCGCTTTGCATGTTTCGATCAGCCAGTTGGTCGTCGTCTGCCAGATGCTGGAGGTTACGAGCCGATCAGAGGTCCACTCCTTAACCTCGGTGCTGGTTACACTGGGATTCCACGCTTTGGGGCACAGGGAGTCGACGCTATGTACTTCACCACACCTAGAGTCGCTCTCAGACCACGTCAGATCTATGTGGATCGTCGTTCTACCTACTTTCGTGGGCGTGCTCCTCACCGTACCTCTCGCCGTACTCCTAGTCGCCGTCCTGCGTGATGAGCATGGGAGTACCGATGTATCCATTCTTAGCTATGTTTAGTTATCCTTTGGCGTTCGAACCATTTATGGTGTGTTGGATATTCTGATGTATTTGAACATGTGATGATGTACCTGTTGGTTATCTATTCATGCGTCGGAATAATCTCTCTTTCGGTTTCCAAGTCTATCCTTTTCTATTGTTGTGCTAAAATGCATTTCCATTCAGGATGCCGCCAACAAGGAACAACCCGCCTGAGCCACCGCCAATCACGGAGCTGTTGACTCAGATGACCCAAGTCATGGCACAGATGGCCCAGTTTCAGACTAATCAGCACAACAACCAGACGGCTCCACGAGTCAGCATCAAGGAGTTCCTCAGTCTGGGTCCGAGAGCTTTCGTGGCCACACGCGAGCCTCTGGACGCTGATGACTGGATCCGTGAGATAGCTAAGGCTCTGGAGATTGCTCACGTTGCTGAGGAAGACAAGGTCAAGTATGCCTCCTATCTGCTGAAGGGTCAGGCAGCTACTTGGTGGGAAAACTACCAGACCATGAGAGCTGGCTATCCAATCACCTGGGGTTGTTTCAAGGAAGCCTTCCTGAAGCACCACATTCCAGATGGTCTCATGGAAAGGATGCGTGAAGAGTTTTGCTCTCTCAAGCAGGGCAAGCTGGACGTCATCGGCTATCAGAGTGAGTTCAATCGCCTCGCTCGATACGCTGGAGACGAGGTGTCCACTGAGGCTAAGAAGATGGCAAGGTTCCGCAGAGGTTTTAACCCGGAACTCAAGTACGCCCTCACCAATATCAAGGCCAACAACTTCGAGGAGCTCGTTAACACCGCGCTCAATGAAGAAAATGGGCGCAAGGCGTTCGAGGAGTCTCGCAAGCACTCGCGTGAGGGTGGTTCCTCCTCCAACATGACCACCCCTCCGCAGAAGCGCCGCATCTGGGTGCCAAATGGTGCTGTCACTCGGGCTCCATACGCCCAAGCTTCTCCAGGCTTCGCTCCCCGCCCACCCAACCCTGCTCAGATGCATGATCAGAGGGCTTCGATGGGGCAGCCAAGGCCAGGGCCTCCTCGTGTCGTCACTTGCTACAATTGCAAGCAGACGGGGCACTACGCTGACAAGTGCACGCAGAGGCAGCTACCTCCACCACCACCTCGTCCCAACACAAACCAGGCAATGGTGCGCGCTCCCCCGCCTAAGGCCTTCAACTCCAACAACAGGCCTGTCGGGAGGACCGCAAGGGTGAATCATGTCAAGATCGACAAAGCTGAGGAAGCTCCTGACGTCGTTCTCGGTATATTACCCGTAAACTCTTTTCCAGCTAAAGTGTTGTTTGATACCGGAGCATCGCATTCTTTTGTGTCAAAAACATTTGCCACAACAAACAACTTAATTGTGGTTCCACTAAGCAATCAGATCACTGTTCACTCCCCGGGATCTCAAATGTTGACTTCCAGGATAAGTAAGGACAATCAAATCCTAATTGGAGGCCACATATTCCTTGCTTCACTCATGTTGCTGGGAAGTTCTGACATTGATGTCATTCTTGGTATGGATTGGCTGAAGACCAATAAAGCAAAAATTGACTGTGCTCAAAAGTCAATAACTCTGTTCCACCCTTCTGGCCAGATAGTCTATTCTCCAAATGAATCAAGTTCCTTTCAGCTGTGCACCCTTGATGCAAAACCTCTACCTTCACTTGAAAATGTTCTGGTGGTTTGCGAATTCCTTGACGTCTTTCCAGAAGAGTTGCCAGGGATGCCTCCGGACAGAGCAGTTGAGTTCGTGATCGAGCTTGAACCAGGTACTGCTCCAATCTCTAAGCATCCATACAAGATAGCTCCTCCTGAACTGAAACTGTTAAAGGAGCAAATCGATATGTACATGGAAAAAGGTTACATTCAACCTAGTTCCTCGGCTTGGGGTTCCCAACTCTGTTCGTTGCGAAGAAGGATCACACAAAGAGACTCGTTGTTGACTATCGTCCTCTTAACGAGAAAACCATCAAAAACAAGTATCCAATTCCTCGTATTGATGATCTTTTTGATCAACTTGCTGGAGCCTCAATATTCTCCAAGTTGGACTTGAGAATGGGTTACCATCAAATAAAGATCAGAAAAGAAGATATTCCAAAAACAGCCTTCACCACTCGCTACGGTCTATATGAATTCACCGTCATGTCCTTTGGTCTTACCAATGCACCGGCGAGTTTCTCTCGACTCATGAATTCTGTCTTCCATGAATACCTCGACAAGTTCGTTGTGGTATATCTCGATGACATTCTTGTCTACTCAAAATCTGAGGAAGAGCATGAAGAACACCTTCGTCTCACTCTCATGAAACTTCGCGAGCATCGTCTTTATGCCAAGTTCTCCAAATGTGAGTTCTGGATTCCAGAAGTTGCTTACATTGGTCATGTCATCTCAGCCAAGGGCATAGCCATTGATCCAGAAAAGGTTAAAGCAATTGTTGATTGGAAACCTCCAAAGACGGTAAAGCAAGTAAGAAGTTTTCTTGGATTGGCTAGCTATTGCCGTCGTTTCGTCCAAAACTTTTCCAAGATTGCCAAACCTCTCGCTGATCTCACAAAGAAGGACAAGAAGTTCGTTTGGTCTCCACAATGTGATGAAAGTTTCAATCTCCTGAAGACTAAACTCACTTCTACACCAGTTCTGGTTGGCCCAGATCCTACCAAACCTTTCCAGATATTCTGTGATGCTTCTCTCCAAGGTCTAGGTGCAGTTCTTATGCAAGAACGTCAAGTTGTGGCTTATGCTTCACGTCAGTTGAATGCACGTGAGCTCAACTATCCCACACATGACCTTGAACTTGCAGCAGTTGTGTTTGCCCTCAAGAAATGGAGGCAATACTTGTTGGGTAATCGCACTGAAATCTTTTCCGATCATAAGAGTCTGAAATACATCTTCACTCAACCAGATCTAAACCTCAGGAAAAGGAGATGGATTGAAAAGATTAAAGACTTTGATCTTACCATTTCTTACACTCCAGGCAAGGCTAATGTTATGGCCGATGCTCTTAGTCGCAAGTCATATTGCAATAATCTCATGATCATGGAAAGCCAACCTCCTCTTCATGAAGAATTCCAGAAGCTGAACCTTGGTCTTGTTCCTCAAGGCTATCTTGCGAACTTGACAGCCAGTCCAACTCTCGAGGAAAAGATTCGTTCTGAACAACTTCGTGATGCTGAAATCAAGAAGATGGTAGAACACATCAAAGAAGGCAAGGAGAAATTTAAGTCCTTCTCAATTGATGACAAGGGAACTGTGTTCTTCGAAGGACGCATTGCAGTTCCTCAAGTTCAAAGTCTCAAAGATGTCATTCTCAAGGAGGCTCATGAAACTCCTCTCTCCATACACCCTGGAAGTACAAAGATGTACCAGGATCTCAAAACACTGTATTGGTGGCCTGGCATGAAACGTGAAATTGCTCAATACGTTTCTGAATGCGACGTTTGTCAACATGTTAAGGCAGTTCATCAGAAAACAGCCGGTCTTCTCCAACCTCTGAAAATCCCTGAGTGGAAGTGGGACATGATTGAAATGGACTTCGTCACTGGTTTTCCAAAGTCCAAGAGGGGCAACGATGCAATCCTCGTTGTCATTGATCGTCTCACTAAAGTAGCTCACTTCTTTGCTGTCAAAGAAACAATCTCAGCTAGCCAGTTAGCAGAGCTCTACACAGCAAAGATTGTTCCTCTTCATGGTGTTCCATTGGAAATAAGCTCAGACCGTGGAAGCATATTCACTTCTCATTTTTGGAAAAGCTTTCAAGAAGCATTGGGCACCAAACTTCTGTTCAGCACAGCCTATCACCCTCAGTCTCAAGGGCAAGTCGAAAGAGTCAATCAGATTCTCGAGGATATGCTCAGAGCATGTGGTATCTCCTTTGGCATGAAATGGGAGGAATGTCTTCCATATGCTGAATTCTCCTACAACAACAGCTTCCAGGCAAGCCTAGGCATGGCACCATTTGAGGCACTCTATGGTCGCAGATGCAGGAGTCCAATCAATTGGTCTGGAGCCGGTGAACGTTCACTCTTAGGCCCTTACATTGTTAAGGAAGCCGAAGAGAAAGTTCGTATCATTCGGGACAATCTCAAGATTTCTCAGTCTCGTCAGAAAAGCTACTATGACAACAAGCACAGGGATATGATTTATGCACCTGGTGGCAAAGCATATCTCTGTGTAACTCCCCTCAGAGGCACTCATCGTTTCGGTGTCAAAGGAAAGCTTGCACCGAGATACATTGGTCCCTTCAACATTCTCTCAAGGCGTGCAGAAAATGCCTATCGTCTTGAACTTCCAGAAAAACTATCCAAGGTGCACGATGTGTTTCACGTGTCACAGCTCAAGAGGTGTTTCAAAGATCCAGATCGTGCAGTTGATCATGATTCCATTGAACTGCAAGAAGATCTATCTTATGAGGAGCACCCTGTTCGTATTCTCGATGAGACCGAGCGTAAGACTCGCAACAAGAGCACCAAGTTCTTGAAAGTGCAGTGGTCCCATCATTCCGATAAAGAGGCAACGTGGGAGAACGAAGAGGATCTTCGCAAGAAGTATCCGGACCTTTTCTCTTCTCAGTAGGAATCTCGGGGCGCGATTCCTTCAAGGGGGGCGTTTTGTAACATCCCAAGTATGAAAACAACCCCTAGAATGTTTGTTTTCTGATTTTATTTCTGTTTTGCATCATGACATCATCATTGCATTTGTTTTCCATTTGTTTTCATCTGTTTACCTTTGTTTTCCCATTTGAAATTCAAACAATATTCAAATGTTTTGTTTCATACTTGCTCTGTTACAATTTTCCAAATAAAAAGTTCAAATCAAAACATCAATTGTTTCCATTAAACATTAAAAGTTCAAACTATCAAATGGTTCTTTTAATAATTCACTTAATTCAATTTGCATTCAAATTCAATTAAAATTCCAAACAGCAACCATTTGAAATTTATGAAAATTACAAAACAAATCAATCATTTGCTTCAAATAAACTTGAATTTAAAAACTTTTAAGTTGCTTAAGTTTAATTATTCAATTAATATTAAATTCAATCAAATTCAAACAAAGTTGCAAACAGCAACATAGTTTCAAATTTTTGGAAACAAAAATTTGTATTATGGTGCTGTTACAAAACTAACCTACAACAATTTTTCCTAAATTTTTCTAACCCCAAAAGCTATCTCTTTTTCCCCTTTTCCTTTTCAGCAAAAAAAAAAACAAACAGAAAAAATAAAAATAAAACGTTCAAAGGGAGAGGGTAGGCAGTGGGTTGAGCCTAGCCCACCAAACCTCTCCCCCCACGGCCTGGTACCCCCCTCCTTTTTCTTCCTCCTGTACGGCGACCATCTGAGCCTGTCCACGTCGCCGTACGGCGGAGCAGACGGTTGCGCTCGCCCCTCAGCCTCCATATAAGCCCTACCCGCGAGCCTACCCTCTGCCCTAGCTCCTCCACGCCTCTCTCCCTCGACTGCCGCCGCCGTTCTTCCTCTCTCTCCCCCTCTGCGCCACCTCCTCTCTCTGAACCCACCGAGCACCACCGCCGTCCGCTCCCGGTGATCGCCGCCACGATGCCCCTCCTCCTCGCTGGCTAGCCGCGGGAATCGCCTCCCCGTGGTTTCCTCTACTTCCTCGACCACGCCATGGTACCAGGGAGGCAGTAGATCACCGCCGCCGTCCACCGCGCTGTCGCCGTCGTCCACCACCTCCCTGCACCGAGCACGATCCCCTTCTGCCACCCTACGGTGAGCACCACTCCTTCCTTCCCCTCTCCCTTCTCTCTGCACCCACAGCACACTTACGCACACCCACGAGCACACGCGCGTCCACCGTGAGCAGCAACTCGCCGCCGGCGGGCACCGTGCTGTCAACAGGTTCAGACAGCTGACGAAATTCAGTTTCGTCAGGTTTTATTCGCGAACACCACCTTATCCTCCCTGAGCCCCCTATACTGACAAGCGAACGCATCACACTGCAGTGGCAACGCACCTGTGCACGCGCGCTCGAGGCCAGGGTTCGATCCCTGCCTCTGGGATTAAATCCCACAATTTTTTTGCGAGGGCGCTGACAGGTAGGGCCCCCTGTGAGCGACCACACACGCCACGCGCGCCACGCTGGCCTAGGGCCCCCTCGTCAGTGGCCTAGGCTGGGCCACTGCGAGGTAGAAATAGTTTCTGCCCTTTTTCTTTTTAAGTTTAAGTCCTTTTATTTTACAGATTAGTCCCTGTATTCAAAATGCAAATAACTTTTGAATTCCAAATCCAAATAATACAAATGAAATATGTATTCTGCACCAAATTAAATTCTCTACATGATTAAAGCATTTGTTTTCTGTTTTGAACATTTCAAATTGTTTCAAAATTCAAATTCAACAACTCCTTATAAATTTGGTTAAATTTATAACTAATTCAAACTTAATTCAAATAACACAAATAAAATATGTTTTCCATGCTAAATTGAACCACCTTTTCAAATATAAACTTTATTTCATGTTTCGAATAATTAAAATTGGTTAAATAATTTAAACCTTGTTTAAATCATTTAAAATTGCTAAATTCATAACTTGGTCAAATTAAATTCTTTTTGAACATATAAAATATGTTTTCAAACCAGAAAAACATAATCTTTTCAAATATGAATTTTATTTAATGCTTTGAACCTATAAAAATTCAAATAATATTAATACTTGTTTAAATCCATTTAAATCTTGTTTAAACTTGTTTAATTCATAAGTAATTTATTCTAAATCCTTTTCCAACAAGTGAAACATGTATTCCACCTAAAATTTTGTGTACTTTCCAAATATGAACTTTGTTATCTATTTTGAACAATTAAAATTGGTGAAAACAACAAATGCTTGTGTAACTCATTTAAGAAACCAAAATTTCATAACTTAATAAATGAAATTCCAAACTTGGTAAACTTCAATTCAAATTGATTCTACTGTTGTTTTCTTTTTGTTTTCCTCATCCATGCATCATGCTAATCTACTTTCACCTGTTGGTTAGTGGTAGAACAATGATTTCAACCTAAATTCATGGGCTTTCCTTATGCAACCCAAATTGCATAGGGGTCCATTTAATATTGTTACCATGTCAACTAGCTTACCATTGATGCATCAATTAAATTGTCATGCATAATCCCATGATTGTGCATGATGCCATGTTATTGATTGTTTGTCTCTCTGTGTTGTTTGTTTGCTTCTTCTCGAAGAGACGACGACGTTGAGACAGACGAGGTTTACGACACTACTTCTGAGGAGTTAGCTCAGTACCAGGCTGCTGAGTTTGCAGGCAAGTATTCACTCACATGAACCATTGTGTTCCTTTCCACATTGGATACCGATACTTTCCGTTGTCTATTCTGCTAGCCTTATGAATCGTTGCTTCTGTTCCGATCCTATCACATGTTATCCTTTAACCCTGATATAGCCTCACCTCCACACCTATAACCCCGTTGCTTGTTGCCCGTGTCTTACTAGCATGCTTAGGGTTGTTTCTGCTCGAGTCTGCTGTCCGTTATTTCTGTTACCATATTTTATTATGTTCTGGGGCTCGATGTTTAAACAATCAACCTGTTAATATTTGAGGTAATGCTAATTTGATGATAAGGCACCGGCAGGAGGCCCGGCGTGGTTTTGAGGCCTGCTAGTGTCGACCCTAATTAGGAAAAGAGTCTTGTCTACTGATCCATGATGAGCGCACTATCCGCATGTGGGAAGCATGTATGGACGCCCCCCTCAATTTGATTCGATTCGCATCTCGTCCAAATCACCTCATTTAGTTCGGGTTTTCCATTTGCCGCATGCATATATATATTTGCGAACCCAGGCCAGGGTGGAACTTTTGTAGTCGGCATTTAGGGAGACACGTTCTTAGAGTGCTATGAGGGTCCCCTTTTCTTCGTGGGGCTTGATTAGCCGTGCGCTCAATTGCACGGGGTTCTTTGGGCTTGATGCGAAGAAGAGTTGAGTTGTGTTGAGTGCCCCGCTTGGTGGGAGGCATTCCATCTGGCGGGTTATTCTTACGTGTACGGCCAAATTGGTGCACCCCTGCAGGGATAAATCTTCTCGAGAAGCCGTGTTTTCCGCGGTTATGGATGACTTGGTGAAAGTACTGGCTAACAAGTACTCAGAACAACTTTTACCTAACTAATGATAACGTGACTAGTAATAGGCTTATTGACACAATAACTTGAACCATCATTAATCCAACTGTGTGAGTTATCCTTGCTTCTTTGGATAAGGGGCGAGATCCAGGATGGGTTTGTTTGGAGTTAGTGGTAGTTGGTTACGATACGCTATCTTAACTCCTTTCTGTTAGTTGGAAGTTATAGCATGTTTCTGTAGTTGGTTAGAGCAGCCTGCTGCCGCACTTTTGTATCGCCCCTTTCTTCCGTTGAACCCAAAGCATCTATGCTTGGTGTTGATGGGTACACTTTGGTATCTTGTGAGTCTTGCTTGCCAGTACGTTTATGTACTGACCCCTTTGGGGCTGTGGTTTCCGCAGACTACGTTTCCGAGGATCCCTATGGTGGCTACTACGTGGAGTATGACGAGGCTGCTGACGAGTAGATAGCGGACCCGGGCAGGATCCGAGACATCGTGGATGGACTCCGTCTTTTAGTTTCCGGCCTCTTAGGCCTATTTGGATCTTGTCTGTACTCAGACACTTTGGATGCTTCCGCTGTGTTGTAATGATGAATTGTTGGGACATGTGTCCTCTGGATGATTGTATTTGCTATCTCTGCTCTAGTGAGAGCTATTTGCAACTTATTTCAATCTTTTGTGTCTTAGAGATATGTTGTGATATCAGTTGTTCTAATGCCGTTGACGTACCATGTGTGTATGTTATGAAGTACGTCAACGGAAGTGTCCTGATTTCTATGGGATGGTTTGCGCAGACGATGGATAGTAGAGAATGGTTGTCACACGTCTACGTGTTGGCCTGCTCATATTGAGATGCGGGTGCCGGTATGCCCCGTAAGCCATTTGTTCTACTATTTAGCGGACTGTGAGTATCCTCTAGAAGTCCGGGTGCGACAACTCATGCGAGCTACGAGGAAAACACGGCGTTCTGCCACGACAGTCTTCCCAAGGGGAACAAGTGTCCAAGTAGTATCGAGGAGGCAAATAAAGTCATGTGCCCTCCCGATTTACCGCACGTGAAATACCATGCATGAACTAATGATTGCATCATCTATCGAGGTGAGGACGCAGAGAGAATCATATGTCTGATGTGCGACGGAACTTGGTATTAGCTAGGGAAGAAGGATCCTCAAAAAGTGGTGACGTAGGGGGGGTACCCGAGAGACCCCCCACAATGGGTGTACCTGGTGCGGCCCAGTATGGGGTGCATTAGCAGGCTCCTCGAGTAGCTACATGGAGGACCATAAAAGAAGCCTATGCAGGAACAGAAGAAGGAAAGACTTAGACATCAAGAATAGGAAAAGATAGTAACCGACTCAGAATCGAGTCCACCTCATGTACGGCCCCCAGGAGACAGCTACCTATATAAAGCACCAGAGGGGGTCACAAACGGGACAGACAACCCTAGATTTAGAGTTGCGTCAGATTGAATCTGTAAACATCATCCCCTGTAATCGATACTTTCCATCTCATCGGAATAAAACCGGCGGGCAGCAACCCGCCGAGTCGAGTAGTCCAACATCGCCTTTTCCTTCACGAAACCCCATGTCCCTCACCATGTGGATTGTTGATGTCACTCCCTCTTTATTGGAATTGTCTGTGGGAATCTAGGGCGTTGGATCCGTGACTTCTTTGACTTCATCACCATCGGGCTGTGACTCGGTGATCTGGATGGACTCGGTCTGCTCTAGGTCTATTGAATCCACGAACTACCCGCCGGGACCGCGCCTCGCGTTCGAATACCTCGACAAAAGGATTGATCTGAAGATCGGTGACATGAACTTCCGCACGAGTCGCTCGAGAATATTACGCATGGAGGATTCCACTCAAGTTCACCCGGCGGAGTCAATCGTGCTAGAGTTTCCGGTCCTTCCGCTCGAAGAGGCGAGATCCAAGTACTTTTACTGCCAACCCTAATATCCACTTTGTTGTGATAGTGAGAAGCACCGAGTTTTCATCCTCGGATAGCGGCGACAGGGTCGATGAAGACGAGGTAACCGAGCCACACAAGGCGACTGACACAACTGACATTGACGTGACTGGAGAAGATGAAGACGAAGATGAGGAAGAGACCAACGAGAACCTACCGAAATCCTCGCCACCTGAGGATGAGGACCCAAACAGCAACGACAGCAAACTCGGCGAGCTCGTTCTACCCACCAACTCTAGATCTGTGACTAAAAATAATAAGGGCAAAGCAGAACCCCCCTGCTACGCGTATTGGCGGACACAATGGAATTGGCCAGTAGTTTAGTCGAGCATTGTTGTCCCCTCCAGGAGACACCAATATAGAGGAGCGGTTGGCTTAATGATGGAAGCTAGCCCAGCATAAAAAGAAGTTGAACAAGATGTACATAGAGCTAGACAACACAGGTCTCCCAGGGATGCACTCGGCTGAGGCTTCATGCAGCAGGTTGTAGAAACCACCCGCTCCCAAGCGGCAGTTCCAAATGGAAAATATGACGACCGAGTCCATGAAAGGAACTTGAAAGATGCTGGACCTCGACCATGAACATAAAGAACCCAATCCGTTGGAGAATTTGGCACCTAGAACGCCTCAGAAAAGGCTTTTACAGGTTCAAACGTACCTAATATCCATAAAACCAATGTCGGGTGAACCCCGCGGAGAAATACATGAGGAGATGCTACGAGACCTCGGCATGGAAAGCGCGGAACTAGGGAAGAAACCCGTCCCGCAAGCAGCAACACCCGCAAAGCCGGCAAAGGCAAGAGCCAAACCGACCCGAGTGCCACGCTACGAGGAGGACCCGTAAGATTTATGAAACCAACTCACGCAAAAAAAAGGTGGATAGGTCGCGTACAGAAAGAGCAGCAGAAGAGCCACCGCCAAGGACAACCAGGACTCGAGTGCATAACCCGAAGCACAATTCCACCGAATCTGACGAGGAGGAACTCTGAGGCCCTCCTTGTTTCACTCAAGAGATCCGCTAGGCCAGGAATCGAAGGCGATTCAAGCTAACAACCAAAACAACCAAGTACGATGGCGACCAGGAACCCGAGGCGTGGTTAGATGATTATTTGACTATCGTGATACTCCAAAAAGGTAGGAAGGTGACGGTGATGCAATACATCCAACTGCATCTCGTAGGAGGCACAAGAAAAATTGGCTGAAGAGTTGACCCAGAAACAAGTACACTTGATGGGAGGATTTCGAGTTCGATTTCATCTAAAACTTCAAGTCCACTTGCAAACGACCAATAACAGTCGGGAAGCTGAAATCATGTAGGCAACAGTCAGATTAGAACATCCGCGGGTACATTCAGAGGTGGACCGCGTTGAAAAACAGCTCGGAGGATATCTCAGATGAAACAACGATTCATAGTTTGAGGGACGGGCTTCACCGAATTGACCTAAAGGAGTACGTTGGTCGTATCCGAGTCAGAACGGTAAGAAAACTCATGGAAGTAGCAAGCAGCTGGACAAAAGGTGAAGAATCAGCACGCAACACCCACCTATCTCAGACGCAAATGACGAGAACAAGTGTCGATGGGGTGATCTCAACAATCCCCATAGTGAGGGGCATGGGGTTTCGTAAGAGAGAAAAGACATTGGTGGACTACTCGACTCGATGGGTTACTGCCCGCTAGGGTTTATTACGATGGGGTGAAAAGTACAGATTATAGAGGGTGATATTTGCCAATGAGATATGATGTAGCTCTGAATCTAGGGTTGTCTGTCCCGTTTGTGAAACCCTCCCGCGCTTTATATAGATAGTCGGATCTCAGGGGCCGTACATGAGGTGAACTCGACTTTGAGTCGGTTGCCATCCTTTCCTATTCTTGTTTCTTAAGTCTTTCCTTCTTCTTTGTACATGCACCCCTTGGTGGGCTGCACTATGTATGCTCATAGTGGAGGGTCTTTCGGGTACCCCCACGCCAGTAGTCCCCGAGTGCCTGATGGAGTCAAGGACTCGATCTAGGGACTCAAACCTTCAGGACAGATTGCTTCGAGTGCTTTCCCTCCAAATAGTTTTGGGAGGGTATGGCTGAATGAGTTCGATCTACTCGGTTGGTCGAGGTCAACTAGTCTCACTCGGGAGAATACACCATCAGCCTACTCAGGGTTCAAGTCCTCAGGATCCATCCTGGAAAAACCTGGGCTATTTCGACTCGTGCTCATGAAGCCTTGCCGAGTCGAATCCCAGTTCTCAGTCGTTTTCCCAAACGCGTCTGTCGGGATTTTCATCACACGTGTTGGCATGGAAAAGTACCAGGTAGGGCAACAGTGGTGCATCTCCCAGGCCGTTGGAACTGATCCGCGGGTCTTACCTTCATACTATGAGTATGGCATCGAGAGTTTTCAATGCAGTTGTGTGATCTGGGAGAATAGAGTGCTTTGAGCGCGATTCATTCGAGTCATTTTTTTTGAGTGACAAAGGAGGGATCCTCAACTTATGTACTTTCTCAAATGAAACTTTTCCCCGTGAAAAAGCTTTGCAGGACTCAAATGATTTTTCTGGCCAGTCGAGTATTTTTCCGTTCGGGTATTTCGTTGGTACCCTGTTTTACTGATAGGGGACTAGACATTTCCTGATGTGAACTTATCCTATTAGGAGATAGCTTGCGTGAGTGGAGTTTATCCATATTTTTACCGTTAAGTGCGCGATAACCTAAGGATTGTCAGTAAATGCCTAGATTCCCGTTCATAGTGGGCGGCATGGAGGCGTAGCGGTTAGCCTCCCACGCCATGTATAGGGCTGATGTAGACCCGCATAGCATCAATGGTGCAGATGATTTTACTATGCTATAAATACTGCAGGGGGAGAGGGGTAAAATTTTCCCTTTCTTCTTCCTCGCGCATGCATCTCCTTTTTCCTCCATGCGACAGTGCCATTACCGCGTGCCTCGAGCTTCACCAATCTCACACCATGGTGCACACCCGCAAGAACGGAGGATCTCTGACGCCAGACGCCAAAGGTCAGCAGCGGAAGGGCGGACAATGGAGCAAATTCATTTGCACTACGACGGAGCATCACCGAAGCAATAGTAGCTGGAGCATTTATTTTTACTGTTATTCCGATATCACTATGACATTTTTATTATTTTTGCATGCACTGGATTAATGAATATATTATTATTGTAATTCCGAAATAACTAGACCCTTTCATATTATCGTATTTTAATATCTAGCTCATTTTCTATTTAAACATACCATATGATATGTACATATTCGTTTATTAAGTGGACATATCAAATTCGGGGGTATATGACATATCACAACCCAACCTAGCAAATAAGCAAAAACAGGAGAAGCCGAAACTCGCTTCTGCATAAGAAAAACTTAAAAGAAGTCACCCTAAGCAGGTGTCTATGGCATGGCGCTGAGCTTCTCTTCTACAAGCATATGGATCATGTACTGTCCAGTGGTCTAGCGTCCAACAATGTTCATACCATATATATGGTATTGATTGTCAAAAAACTACAAAGAAAACACCATTTCAAACAGAATAAGGGATGAAGTCGTTAGCATGCCACCAGCATATGTATCCACACTTCCATCCGTAAAAGATGTAGCGCGCCTCTTTCTTGAACTTTCTCCTCACCAAAAAACAACGTAGCAGGAGCTTCTCTTCTACAAGCATATGGATCATGTACTGTCCAGTGGTCTAGCGTCCAACAATGTTCATACAAGAATGGATCATTAAGTCCAAACAAAACACCATTTCAAACAGAATAAGGGATGAAGTCGTTAGCATGCCACCAGCATATGTATGCACACTTCCATACGTAAAAGATGTAGCGCGCCTCTTTCTTGAACTTTCTCCTCACCAAAAAACAACGTAGCAGCTCTCACCAAAAAGCAACTTAGCAGCTCCCCCTTGCCTTACTCACACACACACAAAAACATATGTGGCAGCTCCCTCTTGGGCTTCCTCCTCACCAAAAACTAAACAGGGACCAGGCAACAGTGACTTCCAACGAGCAGCTGTATGCCTTCATGTGCATGAAATTAGTGCTTGTCTCAGCTTCTGCGGCCATAAACGATGTAATAGCACTCACTTGGTCTTCTTCCTCCTCACCAACGCCAGGTTGCAAGACAGAAACGTGCAGCTTCCCCCCTCTTTCAACACAAATAACACGCCGGGATAGCTTGATAAAGCCATCATCATCCGTTGGCAGCACATCTTCATTCAACTCCAGCAACGATATCTCCACGTCGCTGTGGCAGTTGGTACTAGCAGTAAGCACGCCTCGGAAACCACGAGGCCATTGCCCTTCAGCGACTCGAACACTGATTGTGGCCTCGACAGCGCCTTCGACAGTGTAGTATTGCATCTCAAGCGTGCAAAGCTTGCTAGTGTACTTCATTGGATGGAAGCAGCCCAAACTGTACTCCCTTGCAAATTTACTCAGATACTTGTCCTCAGATTCAGTAGCACCACCTCTCACTTTGAGCAAAACCTCCAAATATGAAGGATCAACCGTCATAACAACACCACGGGTAGGACCAGTAAGTGTTAGATACGAATCCTGCATACACCAGTTACAATTTTTGTAAAAAATAGCAAAATCCTTTCATTCATCAATAAGGAACTGCTGTACAATCTATCCAACATAGATACATGTGAAACTTCATCACAGTAAATTGGATCACATGAAAAATGTAACTTGATCAATGACAGAAGTTGCAAGAAGAAATTTGAGACAGGAACAATACATGATAAAGGCTTTAAAACTCTTAGGTTTCAGAAACAAAACAAAGTGAAGCCAAACAAGAGGTGGACTGTGCCATAACGGAAACATTTACTGGGAGACTATCTGTTGATGCAAAAGTGCTTACTATAAACTCACTGAGTTGCATATCGAAAAAAACATGTGAATAAATATTAGCCTACTATAACCTTTATTAGCCTAAAACATGTGAAACATAGACTAGAGTGTGCCTGTCAGCAACAACCTCTTCATTTATCCTCTGACAGTCATCCCTTTTGCGATCAAAAACCATGATCCGTTTGCGATCCTGCACATCACGAACAGCGACAATGCCATAGACATCCAGCGGCCAGTGTAAACCACCAGTTATTTCTTTCACTTGGATTGAGATGATCTGCAGAGTATCCTCGGCAATGACACTGTACGGGTAATTAGGCAACCTGATGTTCTCGTGCGTGAAACGCATGCAGGGGATACTCGCTGCATCCATCAATCAATCACATATAGTTAGTTACAGGAGCAATCATGGGTGGATGGAAACAGAAGCAATATGACAGTAATATATAGTAATTGTAAAGTTAGTAGTTAGATGAGCAGTCATGGACAATGGATGGGAACAAATGCAATATAGAATATACCAATCAGATATACTATAGCAAGTTATCAACCGAAATGGAGCCAGGGATTGTGGATCCAATGAAGCAAGAAATTGAAGATATAGCTGAAAAATAATTGAGAATAGGTAGCTGCTTACAGAGGGCCTCAAAAGGATTGTTCTCGTCAGCCCAACAGAAGTTGTCGTGAAACCTTTCCCAAGATTCGTCGTGATGCTTCTCCTCTTGTTCTCGCACCTCCTCGTCCGTCAGAGGGTTTGCCAACACGTGCTTGTAGTAGGCAGACGTCGTTGCAAACCGCCTCGCATGCGCAATTTGTACCAACGCCGCCGCAGCAATAGGATCCGTCGTTACCGCCGTAGCAGGTTCCGGCGCAGCAATAGGATCTGTCGCTACCGCCGTAGCAGGTTCCTCCACCTCCTCCGTCTCCCTGGGCCTTTTCCTGCGCTCCCTCTCTCCCTCTATATTCATCTCCGCTTCCCACGAACCCATCCCACGTCGCCTCCGTGCGCCGTCACCACTTGGATTTCTGTGGAAGAAACCTAGAGGAACTGGTCCCGCGTCGCCTAGAATAAATACTACGGGAGCAAACCTTAGAAAGATAATTTAGCAGAGAAGCTGCTAGAAAGATAATTTTAAGAGGTCGGTAGCATTGTGAAAGAAGTATGATCTATTGGCTTCTGGCTAGATCAAGGTTTGGGCCGGAGCAGAAAGACCTTTGGACGGCTATCACCCTGATTTGCTGTCTGTGGAGACATAGAAACAATGTGGTTTTTGAAGGGCACCAACCGTCAGTGGAGGAGGTGATCAGGATGATAGAGGCCGAGGCAGGTTTGTGGTGTTGGCTGGGCTCTTTAGGAGTAGTCTAAGTCCAGTAGAAAAGTGGAGGTTTCACGAATAGTCCCCTTCTCTAATTGCGTTCCCGGCGGCTGTGCCGAACGCGTTGTATTTGGCCGCTTGGCCCTTCTTCTATGAAACCGATGCGTCTGTCCAGGACGTATCCTTAAAAAAAAAGTATGATCTAAGTTTATGTGATTTTTGTAGCATATAGGTGATGTGTTGCTTGAAGGAACGAAGCAACTTTATAGGACACTAATCACTAATGTGTAATTTATTTTCAAATGTCCATGTCATTATTTTTATTGCAGATATTGGATAGAAAATTAAGAGAAATCAGAGCTAAAAGGAAGGAAAAGATAAATATCAGAAAATCATTTAATTCTGCCCTCGTTTAACACTTAACAGCCACATTACGGCCAGTGGAGACCGTATTGCCCACCGTACCGTTGTCAGAAAGGACCGTCATATCAAACCGACAAAAAGTCACAACAGGACCCAGAGCCAATTTCGCGAAGGAAGTGGTCCGAAACTCTAGTCCATTCGTTGGAACCCCATATAATGAGAAGAGACAACCCCCAGAAGAGAGCCACACATAATTCCCTTTCCACCGTCATCACTGTGGTCCTCTCCACAAGACCATGCAGTGCTGCCGCATCTCCACCACATCTCCACACATCATCTCCACCATCACTGTATTCAAAACCATACTTCTATTTTGTAATCTACAACCCATCGCGATTGATCGCGATTGGCAATATTGTAAGAACTATCAATCTATTCAATTCAAGTACTATTTCCGTTGCAATGTTTTCTATTGTTGATATGATCGCGATGTGTGAGTAGTCCCTCTCAGGCAATGGGCTGAGGACTAACCTTTCAGCTATGTGCTCAATCTAAATGGGATAATTAGTCTAATGAGTTCATCTATGTTATTTGTGTGTGTTCTATTATTTGTGACTCTCTCCTAGGACTTTTCAGGTACCCAAGACCCCGAAGATTGATCAAGGTAAAGTTATAGTGAGAGTAAAGTGAAAGGTTGATCGGGAACGTCTCTGACAGGAGGATCGGTACGACTGCTAGAAGGGATCTCTCAGGAACTAACAATGACATCACCGTGCTTAATGCTTTCGTCTTTCTTTTTAGAACTAAAAACCGAGGCAACCCTGCGAGACGGAACGAATACAGGGCCAAGGTTGGACGAATTACTCTATGTTCATCCATGCTCGGAGGCATATTGGACTACAGATGCATTGCCTACATACAACTAAATGACATATAATTATACTAAATTGTTTTAACTTTATCTTATTTATCCCATACTACTAATGCACCACTATAGGTGAAACCTTATGCCCATGCCTATTTTGTTTATTGACAACAACATGTTTTGCAATACAAGAATTGGTCCGGTTAAAACAGGAATTAGCAAGCTTTTTATGTATTCACACTAGTCTCATCAAGCATATACTTTCCGGTTCGATAAAACCTTGGTTCTCAAGGGAAAAAGCTTACAATACTACAATCTGGTAATCCGGATCAAAGGTATCAACCCTTTTTCTGGCGCCGTTGCCGGGGAAGTATTTTTGTTACCTTGGTAAGGTCGTAGTGTCTCTTTTATTTTTGTTAATTTTTGCTTTAGTTTATTTCTTGTTATTTGTTTATTACTTGCTTAGCTTATTTGAAAACCCAAAAATATTAGTTAACATATTGTTCTTATTTGAATACACAAAAATATTAGTATGGAAAACAAGAAACTTGGGGAATTTGCTACTCACAATGATGACTATTTATGTGCACCCATCACTCAACCCGCAGTTGTTGCGGAGAACTATGAGATTAAACCAAATTTGCTGAACCTTATTCAACAAAATCAATTTAGTGGTTCAGCTTCTGAGGATGCAGGAATGCACTTGAACACTTTTACTGAATTATGTGATATGATGCGTATTAAGGATGTTAGTACAAATGCAGTAAAGCTATGTTTGTTTCCCTTTGCCCTAAGAGGAAGAGCCAAAGAATTGTTACTAGCATTACCTATAGGTACAATTACATCTTGGGATAATTGTTGTGATGTTTTTATGACTAATTATTTTTCACCTTCTAAGACAATGCAACTCCGTTCAATCATTACATGTTTTAGATAGGAAGATCGTGAGGCACTAGCGCTTTTATGGGAGAGGATAAAAAACTCTGTTAGGAATTGTCCTAACCATGGCATGGAGGAATGGTTAATACTCCATTTATTTTATAATGCTTTAAACTCCATATATAAGTCTATGCTTGATACAGCTGCAGTAGGAACATTCATGGAAAAAGAAACTGAAGTAGCAAAGAAGCTACTAGATGATATACAAGACAATCATGCTCAGTGGCATATTGAAAGAACAAGCACTAAGAAGGTAAACGCAGTCACCGAGAGCAACAAAGAAGAGCTTACAGCAAAGAAAGATGAGCTACTTTTTGTCCTTAGAAATAACAATGAATCTCGGGTAAATGGAATAACCAATGCTCAAATTGAAGAAATAGATTTCATAGCTCGTAATATTTATAGACCTACATGGAAAGGTCCAAGATTTGGACAAAATTAACAGAAACCATATAATCCTGCAGGAGCACCAAAAATAGTAACTACAACAATGAAGGAAACAATGGCAACCGTCAGACACTTGAAGAAACGCTTAAATCCTTTATAAATTCCCAAACTGAACAAAACAGTGTTTTTTTACAAAATGGTTAAGAATCATGATAATATACTTGGTCATCTAACTCAAAAAGTTAGCACTATAAGAACTAATTTGCAGGTACTCCAGGAAAGAACACATAATGTGAGACACAAATGGCCAAGATATCTGAGAGTCAAACTATGATTCTAGCAAAATTTGCAGGTAAACCGGAGCCCAATCCAGTTGCACACATAAAGATGATGAGAAGCACATAAGATGCACCGGAAGAGCTAGATTATAGCAATGCTCCTTCACCAAATTACACCATTGAAGATCTTGTGAAGATGGTAACGTGAGGGTTGAATTACCTTCTCGAGATCCTTTTGTTGTTCATTTTCCCATGAAGAAGAGATCAAAGGTCTACGAAAATGCAACCATAACATTGAAGGCAAGCTACTTCGGAATGAGAACACAAGTCACTAAGCCTAGTTGAGCATCATACAGTCGAGCTAACGGACCGGAAAAAAAATCGCTGCATGGGAGGCAACCCATGATAAGTTTTTCATTTTTCGTTTTTAGTTTCATTTTTCGCTTTAGTGTTGAAAACAAATTGGATAGAAGAATTTTTTCTTATAAGATCACTACTATTGCTACCACCAAAGTTTTTGTATGAAGCCTTGTTGAGAACTAATATTTCAGGTCACAAGTGAAAAATCCGAGAAGAGAATAATTTTAGCTACATTATGTTGTTTAACGAGTGGTGGTATGGTCATAATCGACCGTACCGTCCACCGTACCTACTTGAAGAAAAGAGGGAGAACAAAAATAAAAATCATTTCATGACTCCCGAGGCACAACTATTTGTGAGCGAGATAACGAGTGGACCGTACTGACCACCGTATCGCTGCAAAAGAAATTAACAAAGAGCGGAGATTTAACTTAACGAGTGGTAGTACGGTGAGCTTCAGTATACCGACCACCGTACTAGCAAACCATCTGTATCTCAACATCGTGAGGGTACCTTAACGAGTGGTGGTACAGTCAATTTTCACCGTGTCGTCCATTGTATCGTTGCAATATTTTTTTTAACAGAGAGTCCAGTACCAACTTAATGAGTGGCACAGTACGGCGAGCCACCATACCACCCACCGTACCAAAAATAGATGGTTTCACAACTTCAAAGAGGTGAGTCGTACCGACCACGGTACGATCAGTCCTGACTATACCAGTCACTGTACCAACCCGTTTCGTAGGTAAAAGCCTCCAAACTCGATTTTCCAATCTATAATCTTATTTGCATTACTTCTTCCACCTCCAAAACTGTCGCTAAACCTCAAGAGATATGATTACTCGTTCATCTTTGGTTCGGCTCCTTTTGCATCAACAATCCAAGATATGTTTCTCCCCTTTCCAACCAATTACTTTTTATAAATATTGGTTCAATCAAGTTTTATTTCCAATCTAAGGTTGCATGTTCATACCTAGATCTTTTTAGATTGAACAATTTCTTTTGCATCTACTAGAGAGTTCATACCACTAGTATCTTAGAGGAAACATATTTCCTACCTTTTATGAACCATTTATTTTTTTTGTTAATTGTTTTTAGATGAACACGAGGAGCCAAAAACGTGCTAATGCTAACCCAAGTGCTAGTGGAAGTGTTAGTCAATCCAGCAATGTTGCTAAGAAGAGCACCTTTGATAAGTTCACGGGAATCAAGCTTCATTGCAAGTCCAACCAAAACAAATACAAGACCCATGAACAATGTGATATTAGAACCACAAAGTGGGATTTCCCCACAAGCATCCACCGTCTTGTTCTCACTGATGATTTTAATTTGCTTTGCAACAATGTTGGTATTCGTTCATTTGTTTTTCAGGATTTTCCAACTTACTGACAGTTGACGATGGAATTCTTATGCACACTTGAGCATACCGTGGATATCTATCCCGGTAACACCAGGACTGGAGAGAGATTCAAATTTCAGCTGATGAACAAACCATATGACTTGAGCATAAACGAGTGGTGCAACTGCTTCGGTTTCGTCAATAGTGACGGACACACTCGTACTAGTAACTATTTGCTTAACCCTCAACCTAGTCAGTATTTTAAGTAAATTAGTATTTCATCTGATGCACCCAAGGGAGGCAACATTGAGTGTATTGCTATTCGATATTTCTTCTATGTTGTTGCTAACACTTTGCAGGCATGCGGCGAATTTATAAGAGTCAATGAGGATGAGATACTCATCCTAGCAAAAGCCGCTCAGCTTGACACTGATATCACGCCCAATTTGGGTACAAAATGCTTCTTTTCCTTATTTTTCACTAGGCACACCAGAGATGTGGACCTATCACATGTGGAGGAGTCATCACCGTCCTCCCCAACTCATGCGGAATAGACTTGAGAAATTTAGCTCAGGTCACCTCCGAGAGGTATGTTGGTTTCACTACATTGAGAGCCATAGGTATGATCTTTAATCATGAAGGAAGATTGTCCATTCGTATACCAGGAACAGGAGAAATATTCTCAGCTCCTATGCCTAACATCTTTTCTATCGATAATGGAATACTTAATTATGTTGTACAGGATGAGGAAGAGGAAGTTGGGCCCGAAGGAGAAATACCGGAGGATTTCTGTCACGACCCCGGACCCAGAGATATACATACTGTTATGTGCTCCTAGCCATGGACTCACAAGGGCTTCAGGGTTACCAGCCCCGGCCGCAACAAACAACGGCAGGCAGACTGGATTCATCGGCACGTAGTCCGGATCCCCAGTCTACTACTCCTTGTATCCATGTTAGTCATAACCAACTATGCATATCAAAGCGTCCACGAATCGAATGAAACTGAAGGAAACGGGACCAAAGCTATACAGAGATGCTATGTGTCCAGAAAGTGCAACAACAATCGAGGGTTACTGGGGTTACCTCGCCCCAGGCCGATCACATCGACAGGCGGGCTCGGACATGGATCATCGGCTCCACAACCCCTCGACTGCGACAACTATGCAGGCATAGCCAAAACTGTATAACAATGAGCTCGAAACCGACAACCGATCAAAGCATTACTCTAAACATGAAGCTTTATCAAACAGGTGTTACTAGAGTATAGCTTACAAGCAGAGGTCACATGACCCAACATTACATCAGACAACGGAAGGAAAATTATGTTGCTAATCAACAAGAACCAAAAAGGCCTAAGAGGCCGCAACATAAGGCGACGTCCCAGCCCATAGATTCCAGGCTGCTACCTGGGAACCCCAAACTACTCGTCGATGTCCACGTTGAAACATCACTGAAGTGGCGAACTCCACCTGAACCAAAATTAAGCAAACCTGAGTACGGGAGGTACTCAACAAGACTTAATTAACCTATTATATATCTGCTGGTTTCTGAAAGGGTTTTATGAAAGGCTGATTTGCGTAAAGCAATCTTCGTTTTCTAAATCGAGGAGGAATAGCACGTCTCATGGAGTATTTTTAAAACAGATGAGAAACTCAACTACTGATATCATTATCTTTTGAAACCACCAACATTATTCCCAGCAACTCACACGCTACAAGGATCACCCCTCCCGGCATCTCCGGGGAGGCACCCTTCATCTATTGCCTCCATGCCTTGTCAACATCTTTTACGTCACGTTCAAGTTATCTATGACCTCGTGGCTTTCACCAAGTCGTCCTTAACCGTGGACACGGTTTTCCGAAAGATTTATCCCTGCAGGGTGGTACACTTTACCCACACGTACCATCCGACTCTTAACGCCACATGTACGCTCGTCCATGGAGCGCGGCAGAGGGTGGTTGGCCACGACCTTTACCTTGTCGAGCCCTATCCATGAGTCAACCCAAACAGGGCCACCCCGTCAACAGGGAGTTGGCCACCTCCTGACGGCACCTGTTCTGTGAGTCGGGAACAAGATCCGTGTACGTCCATCACTTGTCCCGGTCACGCCCTAAACACCTCCAAAAGGTTTTTGACTCACACGCAGATGGAAATCCCAAACTACGTGACTCACGGATGGAACCAAACAAGTTAGTTAGTCGAGCGCGGTCTGTTAGGCCTCGCGTGTGGTTGCACGCTCAGTCTTGGTTTCCACGGCGAGACCTTACTCCTAGGGTTGGCAAGTACAGGACCAAGAACCACTTCCCAAGTGGCCTCCCGTCCTCGCCTTAGTCAAGTTAACCACACAGTGCTCATCTCACCACGTCATCATATCATACTAGATTATCGCAGCTCTGATTCATCAACCGGATGGAGCAGAGGTAACAAACATGTATGACTAAGCAAAGCAGATATGAGGCTCTGGCGTTGCGCACAAGCAAATCTATGGCGGCTAGGAGCAGTGGATCAGGATATTGAGGCAATGCAGTATATAGGTGAACTATGTCTACTAGCATCAAATAGTTTGGAATCGAATGCAAAGTACGAGATCAAATGTTGTTCGAAAGCATATATGAGCAGATAAGAGGTTATGCTTGCCTTGGTTATAAGAAAACCAGATAAAGATCTTCTGGAATAAGTGCTTGACTTGTCGGTTAAGATCAAGTATTCACTATTGGATTGCTGGCCTTCTCTTCGGAGTCACGTTCTACCGAGGGGGAAAACAACACCGAAAGAGAAAAACAACAATCAAACATGGCATCGATGCAATGCGCAACATGTATGCATGAGCAGGTTAATGCACTGAAATAAAGCCCTGAACATGTTTGATGGGTTGCTAGGGTTTGTATGACAGTTAGGCAATTTTACTGAAATTAACCCGAAATAGACCACGGAGGGGGTTTCGGGCGATTCTGAAAGTGGGTACCATTTTAAAAGCTCAAATGGGTTTGAAAACATCATAACTAGATTGTATTTGTCATTTTGAGCAATTTGGTATATAACTTTTAATTTTCTAATTTTAGTGAATAAAAACTTATTTTTCTATTTTAAATGATTAAACAACATTAAAATAATACTCATTTTTCAACTTTCCCAAACATGTGTGAAAATGATATAGTTGGGTAGAGTTTATTTTTCTGAACAAGACCATATATTATTTACATTTTTCTGAGTAATATAACAGAAGTTATTAAATTTCCCAAATTCACTCATATTCTGTAATTAAAATAACAGAGGGCCCACGTGTCAGTTGAATTCCATTTTTCCAAAACAGAGAAAAACATGCGCTGAGGTCAGCGTGACGCAGAGGTGATGTCACCATGCTCTGTTTCCGCATAGTTGAACTCAAATTCGCACGATTCCTTGAATCGTTCGTGAAATTGAACGAAGGACTAGATAGAGGGAGCTACGGTGGACGTTGTAGTAGCGGCGCCGCTCGGAAACAGTCGCCGGAGCGACCACGCCGTCCACCGGCGCGGTGGCGGACGGCGGCGCACACAGCCGAGACGGTACAGAGGGAGAGAGGGCGACTAGAGGGCACCGGAAGATGCAGGAGCTAACCATGAGCTCGATGGAGCTATCGGGGAGGCCGGAGAGGAAGCGACGGCGACGAATCGTGGCGGGGAAGCTCCGCCGGCCGTGGGGAAGACGGCGGTGGCGCGGCCAACTCCAGCCGTTTCCGCTCGATTAACCTCTTGGGGAGGTAGAGGAGGCAACGACGGGGCCGATGGCGTGCACGGTGGGGCGCGGGAGCGGCTGTAGCGCCGGCGGTGAGCTGCGGCGGTGGCGGATTAGGGTTAGGTTCGGGTTCTTCATCGTCACAGGAAACACAGAGAGAGAGGGCGTGAGGAGGGAAGAGGTGCACGACTTCCTTGCACCCTATCTGCTCGATCAAGCAGGGAGACAGAGAGGTGACGAGGATGCTTCATCGGAGGCCACGCAGGAGGTTGCTTTCCTTCTGTCAAGAGGTAGAAGAAAGGGATAAAAAGAATTTCTCCGTAACCCCCTGGAAGTTCCAGAAAACACAAAGAGGTCCTTTTCCTTTTAAAAACAGAACAAAAACCATTTATTTGAGGGCCTTTTTACAAAGGGAAAATTTGGCAAAAATAGTTTTTGGAAAGCTTATGAAATTTCCAACAACACCATGTGTAACTTTGGTGTAATTGAAATACTTTTCAGAACAAAAATTTGGAAACCGAATTAAGTACTATTTGCTGGAATTTTCTGAAACCATTTAAATTCGCAATTTAAATTATTTCAAACACGAGTTAAACTTTTGTTTTCATGCATGTATGATATGAACTCAACACCACAACACTTTGGTAGCAAAAATTGGGATGTTACAAATCTACCCCCCTTACAAGAATCTCGTCCCGAGATTCCTGAAGGAGAAGAAAGAAGGAACACCGGTTTTGAACGATCTTCTCGAACCTTACGGTTCTCTTCTCGAAGAGGTTGATCCGTAGCATCTTAAAATATTGAACGGATACACCTTAGGTAAGAGGGAAACTCTTAGGAAATGATCTTCACGAAGATCGAGTATCCCATGGCTAACTCATGACAAGATGTTCATACAGAACTGTTGAGTTAACAAGCATGAAACACATCAAGGTAACTGAGTGAAAAGAAGATGGTTTCAAGTTTGCGGACGATAGTTCTTGAAAGGATTTGGAATATGAGCTTTGCACAAGACTTTAAATCCTTTTGGAAAAGAAGGGTTGGACAACTTATGACATCGAGGTTTCTTCAAACACATAACCAAGATGAAAAGGATTGTCTTGGATACCACAATGTAATATCCATAGACGAGAGAAAACACGAGAAAACACTGTAATCGTGCATCGGAGAAAATTTGATACAAGATCATGTTCACTCTTCGGAGTGGACACAGGAGATGAAGAAACTTTCATTCCATCAAATTTTGTCGAAAACTTTATCAAAGATCGGAATGTTACTTCACAACAGAAGATGAGTAACCAAAAGAAGTTGGAACACCATAACAAAGAAAGAATCCTTGGTCCCACCATAAGGACGAATAACCAACAAGGGTTGAAACACCAGAAGGGATAGGGAATCTCTTTTCTATGGTGGATTTGACGTAGCAATACGTTTACCACATAGTTCAAATCCCACGGCTGGAGTGACTGAGAAATTCACACAATGTGTGAGATGAACAGAACTTCAAGTACAAACAACTTGAAAAAAAGGGGAATTGATCAATGGCGGTCACAAAACACCACGAGATGTTTTTCACGATGAACTTGTTTCCATTGAACGAAAGGTTTGGAGGATTGACAAGGAAACATTGAAGGAATCAGCTTCCAGGTTATCCTTGATGTTCTAGATACGGACAACAGGCTCACGAAAAGCCTTCTGTAGGTCATCAAGTCAATGTAAAACTCCGGTTTGGAAGAACGGGGAGGAAACTTGTTAGAATAAGCCAGACAAGAATTCTCACGGAGAGTGGTTGTTTTTACGGACTCAAAGGAATCTGACATTAGGCCTTCCGGCTAATTGTGTCAACCACCACATCAACCATGCCGGATTCTGAAAAAAACCTAATTCAATACCCTTGAGAAAACACCAACCATCGTTGCTGCTTGAGATTCAGCTCTGGTTAGTGGATTGAGAACTGAGACTCAGTAGGTATGATCGAAGAGATTGCACTGGTTACCAACGGGATACATATGCTGGATTGTCAAGACATGGACTACGATGCCAAGCTCAAGAAGATGAGCAAGATTGCAGAACTCATGTGTTAGCAACTTGCGAAAAACGGTTGCATCTACATGGTTTAGTTGCAGCAAAACACATCGGAGTCCTTGTGACAAAGATGATTACCGAGATAACAAAGTTCTTAAACTTCTTCCCTTTCAACGAACGATCAGTCCGTGGCCTAGTGTGGATGAAAGCTTCCTCAAGAAATGGAGGTAACGACCTACCATCTCAGGAATAGTCCACACATGCATGACCGACTTGGAGTTATTCCCGAAGGAACAAGAAAACTCTACTCGGATCCACGGCGACATCTTTCACCATAAGCACATGAACCGGAGTAGGTTACTTCGAATACCCAGAACACAACTTTGTGATAACACAAAGTTGGTTCTCGAAAGTTTCCAACATTGTTGCCAATTGTTCAACATGAGCCTCTCGCAACTTGGAGAAAATAAGAATGTCATCGATGGGCTCGAAAACACACTTATCAAAACACTCCAAGAAGAGGGATTCATATGCTATATGAACAAGGCAGAATATTGGTCAGACCAAAGGACATGAGGTATACTCGGGCCAAACACCATGAGTGAAAACACCATCAGGATAGTCCTTGAATCGGGACTTGATCTGACGATAGCCCAAATCAGATCAAAGGTAGAATGACAGTATGTCCATTGAAGAGATACTATCATGCTTCAACAGGATGAGAACTAGACATCCCACTCCAAAGGAACAAGTTAGCGGAGCTTTTGCCTTTCAACTCTCCAAGTTGTTGTTTAAGCTCAACCACTAGTCCAAGGTGTCTAGCGTAGGTTCTTGGAGAGAGGAGTGGTTCAAATTACTCCTGGTTTAGATATCACGGTCAGGTAAAACCTGGTGATACTTCTAGAAAGACAACCAGAATATCACAACCTACCGTTAGGTCTAGGAATTCGAAAGGAATCTTGCTTTTCAGAGCAACCGATATGATCATGAGAGCTTCGGTATGAACCTAACTCTTTGACCAGAAATGTGCACCGAAGTGAACGGATTTGGTAACACGACCAACTTCAAAAAGAGGCTGGGTAACCAGTAGTGCTAAGAAGGATACAGATGTTTCTTAGATTTTTCAAAGCAATAAGAATTTCAAAGAACATCTGATACACACCTCAAATCACATGCCCATCATACTCAAGCATTCAAGCTTGGAGTGAAGGTGGTTAAAGATGTGTAAGAGCATCACTTCATCAATAAGGCCATGAAACTTAACACAGTCTCGTGATATAAAAGAGTGTGATACTCGAAGGTAGAACAGAACAGAAGCTGATAAAACTTCTTCAATCTGCGGATTACAAAACTTTGACCTGGTCCTGGAGATGAACGAGGTACTGGAGTTTATTTCTCCTGACATTCCAAGGTGGAATGTTTTAACGTAAAAAAATAGGAGCAAATGCATTGTAAGAATCCAACACACATGTGCAACTTGGTTTTCAAACAACGGACGAAGTTCGGGAAGCAACTAAAGAGTAGGAACGTGCTCTGGAAAATCCTGAGATCACGTTGGATGCACAAGGTCATACTCATTTGTAAAACCCATGCTAAAACGAGAGGTATAACAGAGTTAAGAACAAAGATATGTAAATCAAGATGACCACTCTTGTTGTGATCTCTTTTGGTTCCTAGAGAAAACCTATGGCTATTGGAGCTAAGACTACCTAACCATCCTGAGGTAAAACGGATTCCTCAGGATCCAAAGGAACAGAACTTGGGTTAAAGGTCAGCATCCTGTGCTGGTAGCATACACATCACATGATTAAGGAACCATATGATTCGACATACTTCGATCCAGCACATTCCGGGACCTTCGGTTCAAGTCCAAGGTTAGAAACTAATAGAAAGGAGTAACTACTATCTTAGTGCCTTAAAGGACACTATGAGTAGCAATTACGAGGTAGCTTTCAAAAGAAAAACATAGCTCCGGAATAATTTCGGCAGAAGATAACGGATATATTCGAGATGAAAAGGAAATCTCGAGGTTCAGGATTTTAAGACTTTAGAACAGGAGTATGTGGAACTCACAAAACTCTGAGAGATTGAGATGGAAAGGAAATCTCCCAGTTATGAGATAACGGAACATGAAACACACACGACTCTAGAAACTCATAACTAGGTCAACTTGGTTAAAAGACGTCCTTGCCAGAAAAGGCACCTAGATTTTGAATGACTAGAAGAGATAGCAAAACCTTTTCAAATCAAAACAGGTAAGGTGACCCAGAGTTAGAGCGATACCAGATAAGGAGTAAAAAGAATCCTAAGAAGGTTTTCGCAATCCTTTTGAAGTTTCAAATAGTTTTCACAATCACTAGACTCGACATCGACCAAGCAGTAAGGTTTTCCTACAGGCAGTCCTGCTCTGATACCAAGACTTGTCACGACCCCGGACCCAGAGATATACATACTGTTATGTGCTCCTAGCCATGGACTCACAAGGGCTTCAGGGTTACCAGCCCCGGCCGCAACAAACAACGGCAGGCAGACTGGATTCATCGGCACGTAGTCCGGATCCCCAGTCTACTACTCCTTGTATCCATGCTAGTCATAACCAACTATGCATATCAAAGCGTCCACGAATCGAATGAAACTGAAGGAAACGGGACCAAAGCTATACAGAGATGCTATGTGTCCAGAAAGTGCAACAATAATCGAGGGTTACTGGGGTTACCTCGCCCCAGGCCGATCACATCGACAGGCGGGCTCGGACATGGATCATCGGCTCCACAACCCCTCGACTGCGACAACTATGCAGGCATAGCCAAAACTGTATAACAATGAGCTCGAAACCAACAACCGATCAAAGCAGTACTCTAAACAAGAAACTTGTATTAAACAGGTGTTACTAGAGTATAGCTTACAAGCAGAGGTCACACGACCCAACATTACATCAGACAACGGAAGGCAAATTATGTTGCTAATCAACAAGAACCAAAAAGGCCTAAGAGGCCGCAACATAAGGCGACGTCCCAGCCCATAGATTCCAGGCTGCTACCTGGGAACCCCAAACTACTCGTCGATGTCCACGTTGAATCACCGCCGATGGAGTCCTTCTCCTGAACCAAAATTAAGCAAACCTGAGTACGGGAGGTACTCAACAAGACTTAATTAACCTATTATATATCTGCTAACTTTAGAAAGGGTTTTATGAAGGCTGTTTTGCGTAAAGCAATCTTTGTTTTCCAAAGCGAGGAAGAATAGCACGTCTCATAGAATGTTTTGAAAACAGAAGAGAAAGCTATTCAACTACTGATATCATCATCTTTTCATCCACCAACATCATTTCCCAGCACCTCACATGCTACAAGGATCACCCCTCCCGGCATCTCCGGGGAGGCACCCTTCATTCATTGCCAACATCTTTTACGCCACTTTCAAGTTATCTATGACCTCGTGACTTTCACCAAGTCGTCCATAACCGTGGACACGGCTTTCCGAAAGATTTATCCCTGCAGGGTGGTACACTTTACCCACACGTACCCTCCGACTCTTAGCGCCACATGTACGCTCTTCCATGGAGCGCGGCAGAGGGTGGATGGCTCCGACCTTTACCTTGCTCGACCCTATCCATGAGTCAACCCAAACAGGGCCACCCCGTCAACAGGGAGTTGGCCACCTCCTGACGGCACCTGTTCTGTGAGTCGGGATCAAGATCCGTGTACGTCCATCACTTGTCCCGGTCACGCCCTAGGTTTTCTCCAAATCGTTTTCTGACTCACACGCAGATGGAAATAGCAAACTACGTGACTCATGGATGTGGCCAAACAAGTTAGTTAGTCGAGCGAGGTTCATTGGCTCGCGCGTGTGGTTGCACGCTCAGTCTTGGTTTCCGCGGCGAGACCTTACTCCTAGGTTTGGCAAGTACAGGACAAAGAACCACTTCCCAAGCGGCCTCCCGTCCTCGCCTTAGTCAGGTTAACCACACAATGCTCATCTCACCACGTCATCATATCATACTAGATTATCGCAGCTCTGATTCATCAACCGGATGGAGCAGAGGTAAACAAACATGTATGATTAAGCGAAGCAGATATGAGGCTCTGGCGATGCACACAAGCAATTCTATGGCAGCTAGGAGCAGTGGATCAGGATATTGAGCAATGCAGTATATAGGTGAACTATATCTAGTAGCATCAAATACTTTGGAATCGAATGCAAAGTACGAGAATCAAATGTTGTTCGAAAACATATATGAGCAGATAAGAGGGTATGCTTGCCTTGGTTATAAGAAAACCAGATAAAGATCTTCTGGAATAAGTGCTTGACTTGTCGGTTAAGATCAAGTATTCGCCATTGGATTGCTGGCCTTCTCTTCGGAGTCACGTTCTACCGAGGGGGAAACAACACCGAAAGAGAAATAACAATCAACACATGGCATCGATGCAATGCGCAACATGTATGCATGAGCAGGTTAATGCACTGAAATAAAGCCCTAAACATGGTCGTTGGGTTGCTAGGGTTCGTATGTCAGTTAAATATTTTTAGTGGAATTAGTCCGAAATAGACCCCGGAGGGGGTTTCGGGCGATTCTGAAAGTGGGTACCATTTTAAAAGCTCAAATGGGTTTGAAAACATCATAACTAGATTGTATTTGTCATTTTGAGCAATTTGGTATATAACTTTTAATTTTCTAATTTTAGTGAATAAAAACTTATTTTTCTATTTTAAATGATTAAACAACATTAAAATAATACTCATTTTTCAACTTTCCCAAACATGTGTGAAAATGATATAGTTGGGTAGAGTTTATTTTTCTGAACAAGACCATATATTATTTACATTTTTCTGAGTAATATAACAGTTTTTATTAAATTTCCCAAATTCACTCATATTCTGTAATTAAAATAACAGAGGGCCCACGTGTCAGTTGAATTCCATTTTTCCAAAACAGAGAAAAACATGCGCTGAGGTCAGCGTGACGCAGAGGTGATGTCACCATGCTCTGTTTCCGCATAGTTGAACTCAAATTCGCACGATTCCTTGAATCGTTCGTGAAATTGAACGAAGGACTAGATAGAGGGAGCTACGGTGGACGTTGTAGTAGCGGCGCCGCTCGGAAACAGTCGCCGGAGCGATCACGCCGTCCACTGGCGCGGTGGCGGACGGCGGCGCACACAGCCGAGACGGTACAGAGGGAGAGAGGGCGACTAGAGGGCACCGGAAGATGCAGGAGCTAACCATGAGCTCGATGGAGCTATCGGGGAGGCCGGAGAGGAAGCGACGGCGACGAATCGTGGCGGGGAAGCTCCGCCGGCCGTGGGGAAGACGGCGGTGGCGCGGCCAACTCCAGCCGTTTCCGCTCGATTAACCTCTTGGGGAGGTAGAGGAGGCAACGACGGGGCCGATGGCGTGCACGGTGGGGCGCGGGAGCGGCTGTAGCGCCGGCGGTGAGCTGCGGCGGTGGCGGATTAGGGTTAGGTTTGGGTTCTTCATCGTCACAGGAAACACAGAGAGAGAGGGCGTGAGGAGGGAAGAGGTGCACGACTTCCTTGCACCCTATCTGCTCGATCAAGCAGGGAGACAGAGAGGTGACGAGGATGCTTCATCGGAGGCCACGCAGGAGGTTGCTTTCCTTCTGTCAAGAGGTAGAAGAAAGGGATAAAAAGAATTTCTCCATAACCCCCTGGAAGTTCCAGAAAACACAAAGAGGTCCTTTTCCTTTTAAAAACAGAACAAAAACCATTTATTTGAGGACCTTTTTACAAAGGAAAAATTTGGCAAAAATAGTTTTTGGAAAGCTTATGAAATTTCCAACAACACCATGTGTAACTTTGGTGTAATTGAAATACTTTTCAGAACAAAAATTTGGAAACCGAATTAAGTACTATTTGCTGGAATTTTCTGAAACCATTTAAATTCGCAATTTAAATTATTTCAAACACGAGTTAAACTTTTGTTTTCATGCATGTATGATATGAACTCAACACCACAACACTTTGGTAGCAAAAATTGGGATGTTACAGCTTCAACGTTAAAGAAGAAGCACCTGAGGAGGAGGTATACATACCACTATAGTACACTACATACCAATACCTTCATGAGCTCGGAGAACACGTAAATGATATCCACAACCTCGCAACAAATCTCCATAACACCTCTTTTGATTTTGCAAACAATTTTTATTATTGGAGTGATATTGTGTACCCTAGAAATTTCTAGCCACCACCACAATGATCTCCCATGTGCAAAATTTTAAGCTTGGGGAGGTTGTTAACACTTCTATATCAAGAGGTGGTGACAAGTTATCTTTTTTGTTTTCAATTTTTATTTTGAGTTGTGTTTTCTATAACTTGCATTGGAGTAGCATCCAATGTTTTGCTTTTAGTTTTCGTTTTCAGTTTTTAGTTTGTTTATATTTTTGAAGTTTTCGATAGCTTTGCTTTCGTTGCCAATTTTTTATTCTAAAGAACCCGTCTAGAAAAATACAAAAATATTTTTTCGTTTATCTTTTACTCTCTGAATGTTTCTAGCACCACATTTATTTTGCAGAAGAGTGGTCATTCATTAGTTTCCAAGAAACATATCCTAAGGAAGAGATGAATATTTCATTCACATTAGGTATGTCTTGTGAATCCCACCTTTTTGAGTTGCAAGTTTATATGATTAGTATACCATCAGATTATTCTATGCATGTGGGATAGCAAGTCTCGATAGATAGAGTAAGAATCTTATTCATATGGTTATTTAGTATTGTTGCTCTTACTCTATTTTCCTGTAGTGAACCATGTCTTGACAAAGTACAAAATTATACAAATTAAAATGAACAAGAAAAAGTCTCTTAGACTTGGGTGATGTAGAAAAAAAATTGTTTGAAGAGTCTAATGCGAGAAGTACTCAACCCCATAGTATCTAATGTTAATTGTCTCGAATATTGCCTTTCAAGAGATTTGTCTGATAGAATATTGGCTTTCAAGAGATTTGTCTGATAGAATATCTAATGTTAATCACCATAGTAGATATTGCTTTACACGTGTCTCTACACCGTTGCACCCATGGGATGCTAACAACTCCGTTGGGGTATGAATGATTTACCAGAGTTAATCTTAGATATCGGCTATGAGTTGTTTTAAACATTTGTAATAGAAATGTTATAGTGGGTAAAATTATCAATACTCTTTTGGGAATCATAGACTTAAGCAGGATGGACACTCCTCTAACTCTTGAGCAATCAAAATATCCGAGGGAAACCTCTAATACCCAAGTCATAAGTGTATTTAGTTGTGACAATTTTTTGCATCCAGGTTTTGCGTTCATACACTTGATCAAACATATACAATTCTTTTGGCATGGTCTCATTACTATTAATCTATTGTTCTTGAAACTCAATGAAAAGAAAAGGTGCATTATAGAGCCATTTACTTTATGTCAGTGGGAGTCAATGAACTACTCTCAAGTTATGCTTATTTGAACATTGCTCTCACGCTCTTATTATGATAAATTTAATCCTTCTAAATGTCTCTTGGCGGGCTTGTTTTTTCTACAAGAAGTAGAATAATTTTTGCTTTACCAAATGTCCCTGTTAATATGATCTTTATTTTATTTATCTTGGCTTACCAAAAATTCTATGATATTTTGTTGTTACACTATTTATATTAACCTTTCAACTGAAGGAAGTGTGAACCACCAGAACCCCAATTTTAAGTGAACTAAACTTCTCATTATTTAAGTTTAAACATCGAGTTTCTTATGATAATTTTTACTTGCTCGAGACAATCAAGGTTTAAGTTTGGGGATGTTGATGCTTCCTAAAATGACACATCTTTATCTATGTTTAAACCGTATCTTTGTCATGAAGATGATAGAGATATCACTCTAGGCCTACCACTAATAACTAATGTGCAATTTATTTGCAAATCTCCATGTCATTATTTTTATTGCATAAAATGGACAGGAAGTCAAGGGAAATCAGAGCTAAAAGGAAGGAAAAGATAAATATCAAAACATCATTTAATTCTGCACTTGCAGGACACTTAACGACCACAGTACAGTTAGTGGCGACCGTACTGCCCACCATACCGCTGTCAGAAAGGACCGGGAGGTCAAACCGACCAAAAGTCGCAACAGGTTCTAGAGCGAATTCGTGAAGGAAGTCGCCCAAAACCCTAGTCCGTTTGATGGAACCCCATATAAGGAGAAGAAACAACCCTAGTCCACCACTGTCATCGTCGTCCTCTACACAAGACCATGAAGTGCTGCTGCATCTCCACCGCAACTCCACCACCACCCTAGTCATAGACATACTTCTACTTTGTAATCTAGATCCCATCACGATAGGCAACTGATACGTCCATTTTGCATCACTATTTTATATTGTTATTTTCTGTTATTCATCGATATATTTCCTGTTATGATGCATTACTTATGTTATTTTATCTTATTTTTCATGTTTAATAATTATTGGAGAATAAACACCGCGAACATAAATCTACTGGAAAAAGCACCGTCAAGATACCCTATTTCAGAAGATCAGAAGAAGAGGGGATACCGGAGAGTTCTTAGAAATCCCGAGGAGGAAGCTAGCCAGAAGGGCAGCTAGAGGGGGGCCACCAGGGGCCCACACCATGGGGTGCCGCCCCCCCGGCCTGCCGCGAGGTGGTGTGGCCACCCTGGCCCACCTCTGGTCGCCCCCTTTCGCGTACTTGACCCCCAGGGAACCCTAAGCCCCTGAACATCACCAAAGAAATATTCCGCCGCCGCCTCGGGGCAGAAAAAACACAGACATAAAAGCTCTCTGGCAGGGAGAAATCTGCCGGGGAAATTCCTCCCCGGAGAGGGGAAATCATCACCATCGTCACCGTCATCACTCCGGGCTTCATCAAGATCATCATCATCATCATCCTTACCACTAGCACCATAACCCTCACCGTCCATGTTCATCCCCCCGTAACAATTAGGCGTCTTTATCGTTGTTTTCCACTAGATCTCTCTCCTATTGTGGATTACTTGTTAGTAGTTGATGCTTGTGGGATTTATCGGTGTTTGCACTTTATGACCAGATTGTTATCTACCATTATATCACCTCTGATTATGATCCATATGATTTCTAGTGAGTGGTTCGTTTAGTTCTTGAGGACATGGGAGAAGTCATGATGTTAGTAGTGGAGTTATGTTGAAGTAATATCTATATGGTTTGATATTTAAGTTGTGGTGTTATTCTTCTAGTGGTGTCATGTGAACATCGACTACATGATACTTCACCTTTATGGGCCTAGGAGGATTCATTTTGTATTTGGCTACTAATTGTGGGGTTGCCGGAGTGACAGAAACCCCCGTTAGGAAACCAATGCACGAGTGAGTATGGGATCCCAGAGTTTAAGGTTGTGGTTAGATTTATCTTAATTACTTCTTTTATTTGCGGATGCTTGCAGGGGGTTTAATCACAAGTATGTATTAGTCCTAGTTAGGTGGTGCATTAGCATAGGTTCACCCACACAACACCTATCAAAACAATAAATATTAATCAACTTTACGAAGCAAAAACACTTGACGAGATTCCCATATGTCCTCGAGAACGTTTAGTCACCATAAGTAAAACAACCGGCTTGTCCTTTGCTCTCAAAAGGAATAGGCCACTCGCTGCAATTATTATTAATGTTATTTATTTACTCGCACTTTATTTATCTGCTATATCCAAAACCACCAAAAACTTGTTTGCCGGTGTTTATAGTGAATTCTCTATCCAACCTGCTTGTCAACACCTTCTGCTCCTCGTTGGGTTCGACACTCTTATGTATCGAAAATACTACGATACACCCTCTATACTTGTGGGTCATCAAGACTATTTTCTGAAACCGTTGCCGGGGAGTGAAGCGCTATTGATAAGTGGAATTGGTAAGAGAAACTTTTAATGCGAGTGTTGTTTTTTATTTCTGTCAGCTGCATTATTTTACTATGGTTAGTCCATATGGTTCTTTGTTTAAGGGAACTACTATTACTGCAAGGCTAGTAGATGACCCGTTATTTGCTGAATTAGATCCTTATAAAATACCTATGAAAATTGTTGGACGTGCTATGGATAACTGTTATTATGGAGACGGAGATGTTCATCCCGGTGATCATTTGCTCTTTATACATGAATTATGCGAGTTATTCAGGTATGCAGTTATTACAATGGAGCAGGTTAAAAGGAAATTATTCTCTTTGTCACTGAAAGGCAAAGCTGCAGAATGGTTTAAAATGCTGAAGAATGGTGAATCTATTAGATGGGAGGAAATTGTACCTCTCTTTTATTCTAAATTTTATCCTCCTAGTGAGATTCATAAAGACCAGAATCAAATATATAATTTCTGGCCTCATGATGGAGAGAGTATTGCCCAAGCTTGGGGTAGAATGAAGCTATTAATGCTCAAATGCCCCGTTCATGAGCTCCTGAGTAATATTGTCATCAATAAGTTTTATGCAAGGCTTTCTCTTCATGATAAGGATTTATTGGATGCGTCTTGTTCTGGATCATTCACACGTATGAAGGAAGAAGCTAAATGCGAACTTCTTGATCGTATTCAAGAAAATACTGAAGGATGGGAGAATGAAAAGGTAGAAAGTGAGGTGTAAATTACGATTATCAATGCATTAAAACTTTTATGGGAACTCATGATTTCTATAATGTTAGTGTTGTTTGTGGTCTTGATTCCCAAATTTTTGCAAACTGTCTTAAAGCCTTTGCTTCCTATCTTGATATTCCTAAAAAGGAGTATCACAAATATCATGCACCTTATAAAGATATTGTTAATTGTGTTCCTACTAGAAACATAGAAGTGCATGTTGTTAATCCTACTGTGCCTGAACCTTATATTGAGAAAATTCCTTTCCCTGCTAAAGTAAAGGAACATTCTATGGTAGCTAGTATGGTTAACAAAAGTATAAAGAAACCTATTGAACCTGATGAACAAATAACTATAGAACCTATATGAGATATAGTTAAACATCCCGTTTATGAAAATGTAGAAGATGGACACATTGTCTTCTGTGAGGATGCTTCTAATATTGTTTCCCATCCTCATAGGCCTAAGAAAACTAATGTTCATGTGCTCTCTGTTAAGATTGGTGATCATTGCTGTATAGCATGAAATCGGTTCTTGTGAACTTGAAGATATTGATGTTGCTATTGGTATTGTTAGAGATGTGGAAGTTTTATGTGGTAAAACTAAATATCCTACTGGTTTTCTAGTACTGGGTAAAGATGCTAGTAAAACTTGTCCTATTATTTTTGGTAGACCTTTCTTGAACACTTGTGGTGATGTTATAGATTGTAGAAAGGAGAAAATATTGATTAAATTTGATCGAAAATCTTATGAGTTTAATTTCTCTAAATTTGCTAGAGCTCCTTATAAAGCTGAATTGCCTGATGAAAACTTTAAAGTTTAACAACTTGCTTCTATTGCTCTTGCCCCTAACAATGCTTTGCAGCAATTCATGGAGGACCATGAAAGTGAAGTCTTTATGGAAGAAAAAAATGAAATTGACGATATTATTCTTCGTCAACCAGTGATACTGAAACACAATTTACTTGGGGAGAATTCGGGTACCACATTACCACCCAAAGAGGATCCTATTTTTGATTAAAAACCTTTACCTGATGATCTCAAATACGCTTATATTGATGAGCAGAAAATATATCATGTTATTATTAGTTCTAAACTTTCAGGTGAAGAAGAGGAAAGATTATTGGGAATATTGAAGAAACACCGTGGAGCTATTGGATATACTCTTGATGATTTGAAAGGGATTTCCCCTACTATATGTCAGCATGCTATTAATATTGAACCTGATGCAAAGCAAGGCGTTGAACATCAGCGCCGTTTAATTCCTAAGATGAAGGATGTGGTAAGAAATGAGGTATTAAAACTCCTTGATGCTGGTATTATTTATCCTCTTGCTGATAGTAGATGGGTAAGCCCTTTGCATTGTGTCCCTAAGAAAGGTGGAATGACTGTTGTGCCTAATGAAAATAATGAGCTTATTCCACAAAGAGTAGTAGTTGGTTATAGAATGTGCATTGATTTTAGAAAGGTTAATAAAGTTACTAAGAAAGATCATTATCCTTTACCCTTTATTGATCAAATGCTAGAGAGGTTGTCTAAGAAAACTCATTTTTGCTTTCTTGATGGTTATTCTGGGTTTTCGCAAATTGTTGTTAGAAAACAAGATCAAGAGAAAACAACATTTATTTGTCCTTATGGAACTTACGCTTATAGGCGTATGCCTTTTGGTTTGTGTAATGCCCCTGCTATGTTTCAAAGATGCATGTCTGCTATTTTTCATGGCTTTTGTGAAGAAATTGTGGAAGTATTCATGGATGATTTCTCTGTCTATGGAACTTCTTTTGATAACTGTTTGCACAATCTTGATAAAGTTTTGCAGAGATGTGAGGAAACTAATCTTGTTCTTAATTGGGAGAAATGCCACTTTATGGTTAATGAAGGAATTGTTCTTGGACATAAAATTTCTGAAATAGGTATTGAAGTTGATAGAGCTAAAGTGGAAGCAATAGAGAAAATGCCCTGTCCCAGGGATGTTAAAGATATTCGTAGTGTTCTTGGTCATGGTGGTTTTTATGGGAGGTTTATAAAAGATTTCTCTAAAATTTCAAAGCCTCTTACTAATCTTCTTCAAATAGACGTACCTTTTGTTTTTTATGATGATTGCAAGGAAGCTTTTGAAACTTTAAAGAAGGCTTTAACTACCGCTCCTTCAACCACCTGATTGGAATTTGCCTTTTGAAATTATGTGTGATGCTAGTGATTTTGCGGTAGAAACTGTTCTTGGACAGCGAGTAGATAAGAAATTGAATGTTATTAATTATGCTAGTAAGACTCTTGATGTTGCTCAAAAGAATTATGCTACTACTGAAAAAGAGTTCTTAGTTGTAGTTTTTGCGTGTGATAAATTTAGACCTTATATTGTTGATTCAAAAGTCACTATTCATATTGATCATGCTGCTATTAGATACCTTATGGAAAAGAAAGATGCTAAGCCTAGGCTTATTAGATGGGTGTTGCTTTTACAAGAGTTTGATTTGCATATTGTGGATAGAAAGGGTGCTGAAAATCGTGTTGCTGATAATCTGTCTAGATTGGAAAACATAGCTTATGACCCTATTCCTGTTTATGATAGTTTTCCAAACGAACAACTAGCTGCAATAAAAGTAAGCTCGCGAGATAGTCCATGGTATGTTGATTATGCTAACTTTATTGTTTCCAAGTATTTGCCTCCAACATTTACAGCTCAACAAAGAAGAAAATTCTTTTATGATTTGAGGCATTATTTTTTGGATGACCCACACTTATATAACGAAGGAGTAGATGGTATTATGCGAAGATGTGTTCCAGAATATGAACAACGAGAAATATTGAGAAAATGCCATGGTAGTGCTTATGGAGGACATCACGCTGGATATAGAACCGCACAAAAGGTTCTACAATAAGGTTTCTATTGGCCTACTCTTTTGAAAGATGCACGTAAAATTGTTTTATCTTGTGATCGATGCCAAAGAGTTAGTAATATTTCTAGACGCAATGAAATGCCTATGAATTATTCTCTTGTAATTGAACCTTTTGACTTTTGGGGATTAGACTTTATGGATCCATTTCCTCCTTCGAATGGTTATACTCATATTCTGGCTGAAGTTGATTATATTACTAAATGGGTAGAAGCTATACCTACAAAAAGTGATGATGGTGAAACCTCGTAAAAAATTCTTAAAGATGTTATTTTCCCTAGGTTTGGTGTGCCTAGATATCTTATGACTGATGGAGTTATCACTTTATACATGGTGGTTTTAGAAAAACCCTTGCTAAATATGTTGTTAATCATAGAAATTCCTCAGCTTATCATCCACAAACCAGTGGGCAAGTAGGATTATCAAATAGAGAAATTAAATCTATCTTGCAAAAGACTATTAATAAATCTAGGAATATTGGTCTGATAAGTTGAATGATTCTTTATGGGCTCATAGAACTGCTTATAAAAATCCAATGGGTATGTCTCCTTATAAGATGTTTTATGGAAAAGCTTGTCACTTGCCTTTAGAATTAGAACACAAATCTTATTGGGTAGTGAAAGAACTTAATAAAGATTTTAAACTTGCTGGTAAGAAAAGAATACTTGATTTGAGTTATGTTGATGAACGGAGATGCGAAGCCTATGAAAATGCTAGACTCTTTAAAGAAAAAGTTAAACAATGTCATGATAGGAGAATTCTTAAAAGAGAGTTTCATGTTGGTGTGAAAGTTCTATTGTATCGGTCTCGTCTCAGATTTTTTGCAGGAAAATTACTCTCGAGATGGGAAGGACCATATGTTATTGAAGAAGTATGTCGTTCGGATGCAATAAAAATTGCTTCCCTCAAAGATAACACTACACAAGTGGTAAATGGGCAAAGAATCAAACATTATATTTATGGAGATTCTTATGACGAAGATGTTGATATTATTTAAGTGGTAACCCCGGAAGAGTTCATAAGGGAGAAAATTCCAGAATCTGCAGAGTCCATTTTCGAATAGGTAACAGTTTTGTTAAGAAAATTTTGCGAACTACTTTCCAAGTTATAAATTATTAATATATGGAAAATATAAAAATTATCGAGCCGAAGAAGGGTAGGAGATGGTACCCCGAGGGCACCACACCACCTGGCGACGCGGGCCCACCCCTGGTCGCGCCACCCTATGGTATAGGCGCCTCGGAGCCCCTCTCAGACTCGTTTTGGACCTGCAGTTTCCTTTCGATACATATGTGTTTGCTATATAATCCCCCGGACCCCCGAGGTCCGTATATCGTTTTCTCATTGTGTTTCTGTTTCGACCTATTTCTGCCAGATCTCGTCTTCTTGATTTAGAGCCACGATGTCCTCTTCCGGACCTCCCAAAGAAAGTTTCTTTGAGAATGTCGTCAGCCCGTACATGAACGAGTTGAATATGCATCCCAAGGAGTTGCTGCTCAAGGATGGATTGGTGCATAAAGAAGATGTTTGGGGTCCTAAAGGGGAAGGCAGCCTGGAAGCTAGGATGGAAGAGATAGAGCAAGAAGTCTTTAGGTACTAGAATATGTCGGAGAGTAAAGTGGACATCATCCACAGAATAAAGATGGAACTGATCGTTGAGCACAAGAAGGATATTTCAAAGCGTTGGGAGGAGATGTTGTCACTCACCAAGAACACCAACAAATTACAAGCACACTCTACAACGTGCAGAATCAGAACTGTGAGTATGAGAACAGGTTTAAACGTATAAGTTCTGCTGCCAGTTTCAGGATATTGGAGACCAGGACATCATTTGTTGATGGAGAGTCTTTACCTTGGAAGTCTGATGATGGGAAGAACTCACCACCACCATCGAAGAATTAATTTGTCATTGGTATTGGCATCCCCTTGGATTGTTCCAAGCTTGGGGGAGTGCTGTGGTATCACACCTTTATCTTTTATCTTTGTACCTTTTAGTAGAGTTATATCATGAGTAGAGAAGGCTCTCCCAAACCTTAGCTATGGGGATTTTCCTCCTGCCGGACGGGGTCCACGCGAAGATGAATACGGTTAGAGACCGCTTCTTTTGGGAGGGTTCGGGCCCTAACCGAAAATTCCATTGGGTTAACTGGCCTGCAGTCTGCCGCCCACGAGGGTGTGGGGGACTTGGACTCACTAATACCAAAACCATGAACGAGGCCCTTATGCTCAAATGGGTTTGGAAGTTGTTTGAGGAGGACTCGTCCATTTGGAAGCTGATCATCCGTGCCAAGTACCCTGAAGCATCGAACATCTTCGCCGGGCAGACCCACGGGGGGTCGCCTTTCTGGACAAGCCTTCATAAAATCAAACATTTGTTCAAGTTAGGCGCCAAATTCTGTGTTAGGGATGGGTCCCGCACATTGTTCTGGTTTGACTGGTGGTCAGGGGAGGGTCCCATTAAGGACCGCTTCCCTCGTCTCTTTGCGATCTGTGAGAAGGAAAACCTGCTGGTCTCGGAGGCCTTCGCGGTGGATGGGGTACGATTTAGACGTTCCTTCTCTCCGGAGGCCGTGGACCAGTGGGAGGGGTTGTGTGCCGAACTTATTTCGGTGGGGCTGTGCGACGGCGCTGATACGGTCCTGTGGGCGCTAGAACCTGCGGGTAGGTTCTCGGTGGCCTCGGCCTATCTTAAACTATCGCAAGGGGAAGAATTGTCCCATAGTAAGGAGATCTGGTCCGCCAAGCTACCAATCAAAATCAAGATCTTCCTCTGGCAGCTTGCCCTTGATCGTCTCACGTCTAGTAAGAACCTCGCGGACAGATTTGGCCCCTATGACGGCTCGTGCGCGTTATGTGGTTTAGTTGAAGACGCCTCGCATCTCTTCTTCTCCTGCGCTCTGGCTAAGCTTGGCTAGGGGGCTATACGCCGGCTGCTGGGTTGCACTTGGAGTCCGGCGAATTTCCCGCAATTATTGGCGTTGCAACAAGCCTTGTTGGGTTCACATCGCAGAACTAGTTGGGTGCTTTTCGCTGCGCTTTGTTGGTCCCTTTGGGGCTGCCGTAATAAACTGACTATGGAGTCTATTGTCCCTAAACAGCCAGCTCACATTTTATTCAAAATGTTGTCATTTTTGCAGGTTTGGGCAAATCTGGCAAAGGAGCCAAACCGCTTCTACTGCTTCTTCTGGCGCAAGGTCTTAGGGAGATGTTCCAGGAGCTGTCCCCGCCTCAAACCGCGTTCTCACGAGTGTTGTTTAGATGTTTTTCTATGTATTGCTGCTGCGTCGACGCATAGTGAACTATCTCTGTTTTATTTGGCAAGCTGTTGGCCTCAGCATTTGGTTCCGGTGCTGTAATGAATGTTGGTGAACTTGTTGTCTCATTAATTTAAGGCAGGTCAGTGATGCCTTTTATCTAAAAAAAGTAGAGAAAATATCATATAGGATGGTGATGACCCACAAGTATAGGGGGATCGCAACAGTCTTCGAGGGAAGTAAAACCCAAATTTATTGATTCGACACAAGGGGAGAAAAAGAATATTTATACTCCTTAACAACTGAGTTGTCAATTCAGCTGCACCTGAAAGTAGATTTGCTCGCAACAATTTATCAGTAGTAACAGTTTTATAGCAGCAGTAGAAATAAAATAACAGCAGTAGTAAAATAGTAACAACAGTAGCAATCGCGGAAAACAGCAGGATGGGAAGTACCGTAGGCATAGAGGGAATGGATGGACGAGCGTTGCATGGATAACATAGGTCATGTAATAATAATAATAACGTGGGCATTGAAGATAATAATATAAAGCATCAAACATGTAGGCAACCCATAGGCATGTGTTCCAATATAGTCATACGTGCTCGCAATGAGAAACTTGCACAACATCTGTTGTCCTACCAGCCCATAGCAGTGGCGCCTCTAGGGAAACTACTAGTAATTAAGGTGCTCCTTTTAATAAAGCATCGGAGCAAAGAATTAACACTATGTGAGCACACGTGGTCCTCACATCACAACCATCCCCTCCGGTTGTCCCAATTTCTGTCACTTTGGGGCCGGGTTCCGAACAATGACATGTGTAAAACAACTTGCAGATATGATCAAGAAACAACATTAAACTCATGAAACAATAACATGTTCAAATCTGAAATCATGGCACTCGGGCCCTAGTGACAAGCATTAAGCATAACAAGTTGCAACAACGGTAGAAAACACTAACAATGGATACTAGGCACTATGCCCTAACAATCTGGCATTATTACATGATCAATCTCATCCAATCCCTTCCATCCCTATCAACCTACAGCGGTGTTTACTCACACATGGACGGGGGAATCATGGATGGTTGATGGAGAAGAGGTGGCGGTGTCGATGGCGATGATCTCCTTCGAATCCCTGCCCCGGCAGGGCGCCAGAACAGGAACTTCTGATCCCCGAATCGAGGTTTTGGGGTGGCGACGGTGCTCTTGTTGTGTTTCTGTGGAATATGACGAACCCCCTCGTGTTTTAGGTTTACGGGGAAAATGTAGTCGAAAGGGGCGGCCAAGGGGGGCACGCCGAGGGTGGTGTGGCCCCCTCCTGGCTCCCGGGGTCTTCTGGTGTTTTAGGACCAATGGGGCCCTTTCTGGGCATTTTCCCGAAAGTTGATTTTTCTGCACAAAAATGAAACACCAAGGTAATTCTGCTGAAAACAGCGTTAGTCCGTGTTAGTGGTATCCAAAACTCACAAGTTTAGAGGAAAACAGTAAGAAAAGTGTTTAGAAAAGGAGATACGTTTTGGACGTATCAACTCCCCCCAAGTTTAGCTTATTGTTTGTCCTCAAGCAGTTCAGTGACAACTGAGTGCGATAAAAGACTTTTACGAGCACATTTGTTTCATATGATGTAAATATACTCTCTACATAAACAAGTGTTGAGGCAATTCATAATAAGATATCTGGAAAATAAAAGTCACCCAACAGTTATGCAAACCGTGAAAAAATGCCAACAAACTAATAATAGACAACATGAAGTACTTCAATCTACAAGATTGCAATGCTCATAACAGAGTATGATAAAGTGTAATTGCTTGTCCTTAATAGTGGAGCAAAACATAAATGCCAGGACACCTCTGAAGTTCAAATGAAGACTAGAAATATAGATATCAAAGATATAAGCATCAAAGTCATACCACTATCAACTGTGTTTTGGGACAAGCACATTACACTAAGAATAACAGCCATGCTCTCAAGAAGGTGCATAAAGTGAGAAGGTGAAGACTCAACATAAAAATAAAAGAAAGGACCTTCGCTGAGGGAAGCAGGGATTAACTCATGTGCTAGAGTTTTTTATTTTATTAAACCGAGGTATTGAAATCATTTTTGAGAGAGTGATGGCTCCCAAGTGCAGGAGATCAATCGTAGTCTTTGATGGGAAGTATTACCCAAATTTGTAGTTCGACTCAGTGGGAACACAAGAATACCGGTGAGACTTTAGCAATTGGGACGTCACTCCCAACCACACCTGTGTATCAACAAACTTGCAGCGAGAGTGGTGAGTGTAATAATGCAGTGAAAGTAAACAAACAAAAAGTAAATGGAGAGCAAGTGTTTTCCCAGTTTTCACCGGAAAAGAGTGAAAGTAAACCAGAGACTAAACGCAGGCATGAGGTGACAGCAGGGTGTTGCACGGATAAGATTGATCATGTAATAATGTTTTGCTAGCAGCGGGGCCTTTCTCTATCTCAGTTTTATGTAGGTGTGTGTTCCGTAAATTATTGTTCGTACTAACCAAGAGATTTTGCACAAAGCCTATTGTCCTACCTGCCCATTTCACCGGGGCCAATTTGGAACTACAGGTAATTAAGGTCTACCCTTTCGAATAGCCCGTACCAACGCATTAACACTCCATGAACACACATAATCCTCAAACTAGAACATATCCCCCTTGTTTTCCCTAGTTGTCGCTTTAGGGTTCGCAGGTTCAACATAATAGCAGGTAATACACATTGCAGATAGATACCAAACTCAAATATATGATGTAGCAATGTAAGTTCAGTACTGAAATCATGCCACTTGGGCCCTAGTAACAAGCATTAAGCCTAGCAATAGTGCATCAACATAAGACATAAGAATTCTCAAGACAAACCCCTAGATCCCGCATACCGGGTAGCAATTACATGATCAATCTCATCCAAAACCCCTCACACCTCACATGCCTACATCAACTACTCACACATGGAGGGGGTGATGGAGCTCATGGTTGATGGAGATGATGGGGGGATGATGATGGTGACGAAGCCCCTCGAATTCCACCTCCGGGGGTGAAATCCCGGATCAATCTGACTCCAAAATCGAAGATCGTGGTGGCGGCAGCGCTCCGTTTCGCGAACAACCCTCCCCTTCGAAACCCGTCAGTTTCTCGTATATATGGAGGGGTACATCGAAGACCTAGCCGGAGTGGGCCATCTGGGCCCAAAAGGGGTGACCCCACGCGGCCAAGGAATCTGGCCGCGTGTGGGGCCCCTTTTGGCCCTCGGGTGGCCCCCCGGCCCCATCTGGTGCTCATTCCCCTTCTTTTCCATAAAAAGTTACGTGGTTTTCGTCCCCTGTGAAAAGTCCTGCGAAAATAGACGGAAAGAAGACTTTTGCTAAAAACAGCGTCAGATTCGGCAGATTTATTCAATTATGGGGGGACTCCGGAGAGAAATACGATGCAAAGTGCTTGGAAAAGTAGATGCATTTTGGGTGCATCAACTCCCCCAAGCTTAGCTCGTTGTTTGTCCTCGAACAACTCAAACGCAGTGCAGAAGCGATAAAAACTTTGGCAAGAACTTTGCATTCCATATGCATCATCAATTAATACTAGCAAATACTCAAGACATGATTCCTGTAACAAGTAGCAAAATACTAGCAAGTGTGCATCTACTCAGTGTTGAAGCATATATACTTGTTGCAATAGAAATAACATGAAGTGTTAATACTTGAATGAGTTTGCTCAATTGTAGACATAAACAAAGGATTGTGCATCGCTGATGATTGAATCATATCAAGATTTTTGAGATCTCTGATTCTTTCATATGTTGACAAGTAAAATCATTGTGCTTACTACCTTGCTCTCAGTTTTGCTAAAGCATTAGTTTTTCATTTTGATTCTTATGCTTGACAAACTACAAGTTGAAAGCCTCATGCCCCTTAAAAGCGAAGTCCCGCACCATGATTACTCAACTCTAGATTCCTAATAAGCCTTGTACAATCATTGTAAGTATTAATGACATCATAGAGAGCAGCAATTGGGGTACCTCTTGTCCCATGACATGGAAACCAGCCCATGTCAAAATGGCAAGACAAACACATGGAATGGACTCATTATCCTTTTTTATTTCATTCACTTATGCATAGCTTCTTATTTTATTATAGGATATGTTGCGGAGTCCATTCTAGCTATAAGTAAATTTCCACCATGATATTGCATGGCTTGGGTTAGCGGCCCAATGCGTCTCTCTAATCATATATACTTACTCATCAAGACTTACTATTCCTCTACCTATTTCGGCATGACAGGCATCCACAGTTAAAAGAACATGATATCAACTTGAATATAGAATTCTTAGTGCAGCATTGAAACTTTTCCATGTGATACACATTTAGACTAACCCCCAACCATAAGTTCGTCAAGCATAAGACTCCACTTTTATCATTCATGAAATTTTCTCTTTTAATTCTTTCCTTGGTTGGCAAGTTCAATAAGCACAATGGGATGCTTAAACCTTTGCTTAAGGTTACAATTATTCAATCCATCAGCCAAGTAATGACACTAAACAATATTTCAGTTGCACCAGAATATATTCTACTAAACCACGGAGAAGATAAACAATGGCTATTATGTCACTAAGTGTTAAGGGAATCATAAGGTGTGCACTTGCTGTTATTAAAAAGCATACATAAGCACGGCAAAGGTGTCATACCTTTCATCCCTTCAAGCACATTATCATATCATTGTTGTTCTCCTCTCCCCACTTGAACTGCTAAAAAAAAACTCAAATCTTGCTATAAAAAGTTACTGCATTCAGCAATTTGTTTACCTACCTAAACACCTCAAAAGTTTCTCATGTTTTACAGAGGTGAAGGCCATAAAAAGTTGCAGTAGTGATTAAATTTTCAGCTCAAACGGAGTCACAAGTAAAGATTAAAGCATATAACAGTGAACATATTTCACCAATTCCTGCAGCTCCGTATTTATTCTAAACTCAAGAAAACAAAAATCTTTTTGTGGTTTTTGATTTTTAGAAACATAATGTAAATAACTAGAAGTAAACTAGCTAACAAATAACAAAAATATTTTTGTGTTTTTCAGATTTAAAGAACATAAAACAAAAAATAACATGCAAATGATATAACACAACGAATGAGGAGGGAGAGAAATACTCCCCCAAGCTTGTGATCAAGCTAGTATCATGGGTGGTAATCATGTCCACCACTCAACGAACCTCCCTGGAAGAAGGATGGATCCTGCCATGCCTGTGCTCCAAGGTGTGGTTCAGGGAAGCCCCAGGGATATGCCATAGGCGCCTGGTATTGGGGCTCCTCCTGTTGTTGCTCTTCTTGTTGTGGCTCTTCTTGCACAGTCCACTTTGTCTCCCTGTCAAACAAGTCAGCACAAGGGAGCCTAACAGACACAGTGTTCCCATTAGAATCCTTATAGCAATATGAAAAATATTCTTTCTCAGCCCTGCTCATATCCATGCGAAAAAGTAAACCAAAATCCAGCAGTCGAGACTCATTTACCATGGTACCCAAGTTATCATTAAAACCTCATTCTGCCATAATGTATTCATGGATTAAACTGGCAATGGCACCAACATATAAAGGAGTTTTATCCGTGCCATTCCTACTCACAGCTAAATGCAAAGTTCTAGAAAGTATGGTTCCCAGGTTATATATAGGTGTTGTATTTTCCATTGCACATTTTAATAAATAGATCATAGGACCAGTGCAAGCAGAAGTGTTATCCGGTTATCCCTAGCAAGGAATCCTCTAGCAAGAAACAATGCAAAATTTCTAAGGCCCGGGTGTTGGATGCATGTGAGCTTGCCTCTATTCATTCTTTCAGGAATATTTTTAGCAATGCTACGCCAGAATGTGACAAGTTCTTCTCTAGAATCAGCATATGTTTCATCCCATAACCCCGTAGTTGGTACACGTATAGCCTTACAGAATTCCTCTAATGACATGACTAAACGCTGCCCCCTCATTGTAAATTTAATGACAAAAGTAGCTAGAGGAGGGTTCTTAGACTTACTTTTCCGATGCACCACCGGTCCCTCAAACCTGAATGTAGAGAGGAATTCCCTCGAGAGTTCCACATATGTGTTGCGTGGATGGCGTGAGAACTCAAGCAGCCCCGTAGTTGCAGCAAAGGCTTGGAAATCTTCAGCAATCCCCCAATGTTCAAGAACTTCGGGGTCTTGCCATCTTGTGGTATGGACACGCAGATTTTCACCTGCAAAAACCAATTCATCCTCCCATAACTGATTATCATCATGATTGTTGGACACCCTTGATTCTCTTCTCCTTGTCCTTGAGGACATCCCAAGCAATGCCTTTCCCTTGTTCAGCATGTTACCTTGCTGTACCAAAATAAAATTCAACAAAAATTAAATTGTATCACTCTAAAACATTGCTAAGGCATCCATAACTAGTCCTCTAATCAATATCATGCATCCATATCAACTAGAAAACTTAAATTCATGGAGTTCTTAGACATAATAGGTGACACCTAGTGCAGCAAAATACTTCATACACAAAGCATGGGAGCAAAAAGTAATTGGATGAGTGAAGGAGTTACATACCAAGGAGTGATTCCATCAAACAGATTTGAAAAATCTGCCTCAAATGTGGAGATCGAGGATTGACGGAGAAACAGAGCACGGAAAAAATGGAGGATATGAACTAGGGTTGGTTTTCGGTCGAAAGGGAGCAGATGAGCATTGGATGGGCCCCAGCATCCACTTGTGGCCAAAAATGGGGTATTCCACGCGGCCAAGGAATCTGGCCGCGTGGAGGTACCTATTTTGGCCCCTGGTGGCCTGCTGGTGCTCCCCCACTGGCTGCTGGTCCCTTCAGGCAAAAAAAACTGACCCCCTAATTTTTCTGGAATTTTACGTGAAACTTTTCTACAGAGAATTTCTAAAACTTCATATTCTGTGATTTCTGATTCTAAATTTTTTAATACTATGTCTATGTCTCACAATTTTAAAGCAAATAACATTAAAAAAATGCAATTTAAATGTGTGTGAATCATGCCTTTATCATTTCCACATTAGTAATGAGGTTGATCGGGTCTCATTAGCAACATGTAAAGAATATAGCTCATGATTCTTATTATTACTTATTATAAAACAATAAATCAAGTTACCTCATATTTGATTGGAATGGTCCCAATCATCAATATTTCATACCTTGGTGCTGGAGGTGGTATAGGTATTTCAATGCTACCAATCTTAATGGAATTTATTTGTATAGCATTCACACTTGTGCTCATACTTGTAACATGTTTCTTCTTGGGAAAATAAATAGTGTGCTCTTTGCCTTTAACATTAAATGTCACTTTGCTCTCAGTGCAATTTATCACAACTCCTACAGTATTCAAAAAAGGTCTACCAAGAATAATAGATAGATTATCATCTTCAGGCATTTCTAATATAACAAAATCAGTAGGTATCAACTCATTAGCAATAGAGATGGGAACATCCTCACATATTCCTATAGGTACATCAGTTGTTTTATTAGCCATTTGTAAAGATATTTCTATTGGAACTAGTTTGTTCAAATTAAGCTTCTTATATAGTGAGAAAGGCATAACACTAACACCAGCTCCTAAATCACATAATGCATATTTCACATAGGCTTCTTTAATTTTGCAAGGAATAGTAGGAATACCAGGATCTCCACGTTTTTCAGGCAATTTTCCTTTAAATGAATAATCAGCAAGCATAGCAGTAATAGCATCAATAGGTATCTTTCTTTTATTAGTGACAATATCTTTCATGTATTTTGAATATGGAGGATTCTTAATAGCATCAATAAGTGGAATCTCTAATTTCATATTCTTAATCATATCATAAAATTGCCCATACCTCTCTTCATCTTTTGTTTTTGATACCTCTTGGGGATATGGAATGGGTCTTTGTACCCATGGATCCCTTTCTTTACCTTTATCTTTATCTTTATTTGGTTTCTTCTTCTTCTTGGTCTTCTCAATAGGAGGCTGAGGATCCTCCTTACCAGCAGCTTCTTCATTATTATCATCATGTTGTTCAATATCAGGTGGAGATGATTCTTCTTCTTCATTATTATCATCCTCAGTTTCAGCATCAGAAATAGAAATATCCTTGTCTTTCTCATTGGAGTCATCATCATGCTCATTTTCATGGGGAGATTTTCCTGCAAAAGATTTATCTTTAAGAGCAACTTGCTCTTTTCTTTTAGGATGATCATCAGGATAATCAGGATCCTGGGTGCTTGCACCTCCCCTTGTATTAACTCCACATAATTGTTTTTGTTTATTCAGATTTTCTACAATTGATTTTGTAAAGAAATCATTTTCTCAACTTGATTGTTCATCATTTCACAATGTTTAACAATTCTTTTAACTTCCCCTACACTAGCATTTAAATTTTCACGGATAAATTAATTTTATGATGGTTTTCCATGATAGTCATTCTAATTTTACGCTCCTCGGGATTATCATGATAAGCAAAATTGTTAACATAAGAGACATCAACAGGAGGTGTTACCTCCTCATTACCTTCCATAGGGAGTATAGAGTTCACTTGAATTGGAAAGCATGGTTCATCAGTAGGAAGTTTAATACCCATTTCAGATAATTCCTTTAGATGAGAGGTTTTAATCCCCTTCTCATTAATATCCTTGGAAGCTTCAGCCATTGTTTCTTGGTTCAGTTCGAGTATACCTCCTTTCTTCTCTGGGAGTGTCTCATTTTTATCTATCTCCTCAATGTTCCAATTTAGCTTCAGTCTCGAGAATAGACTCCAGTAATTCAATTGCTTCATCAACACTTCTGTCCCTAAAGATATTCCCTGCAATACTATCAAGGTAGTCTCTTATTTCCCCCATTAGTCCATTATAGAATATATCAAGCAATTCATGAGGTTTAAAACCATGACCGGGACATTTCTTACACATTTGACCAAATCTCCCCCAAGCTTGGGGTAGACTCTCTTTCTTATCTTGTTTAAAATATAATTTGTCTTACCGTGATGATGGTTCGTTGGTACGTCTCAGGAAACGGGGCGTCGCTCGTGCTAGCTACGCGCGCGTCGCTTCTAGCGACCTGGCCTATCTACCAGCGACCTGGCCGACCTGGCCCATAGATTTGGCCCATCATAGACGAACTCAAAAAAAAAAGTCAATCATAGCTCTGCTCCAATACGGATAAGCAAACGGATAAGGAAATCTACACACACGGACAACTATGGAAAAAAAGAGTTCTGCTCCGACACGGAGATGTGCTACAGACTTATAAAATGAATCTCCAGCGAAACAAAAGATCAAAGGACAAAGATCAAAGTTCTGCAGAGTTTGCCTCTGAACCTTGCCAAAACGCCAGCTCGCCTACATTCTCCAGCGAAACAAAAGATCAAAGGCCAAAGATCAAAGTTCTGCAGAGTTTGCCTCTGAACCTTGCCAAAACGCCAGCTCGCCTACATAACTTTTCTCCCAAGTTGATCTGCAGAATTTCACCGGAACGCCTGCTCGCCGTTCTTCAGTCTTCAGCCAAGAAAAGGTATGTGATTTGAATGGTACAAATGATCTTTCTCTGCTCTGCATATAATCCATAGTCATTTGATGATGCAATGCACTATAAAGTTTCAGATATGCAATGCACTATAAAGTTACCGGATCGGATCTACTAAAGAATGCACCAGAAAAGTGTAAATGATACAGATTTACCTCAATCTTTAATAATCAGGCTCCAAAAACTCATCAATCGAAGGATCCCTTGGAAACTGGAATACAATGAACCTGCCAGATGCAAATGATTATTTAGCAATACTAAAGAATGCACCAGAAAAGTGTAAATGCTCTCGAGCTTCATTGTCATTTACTGTTTACTTACTTGAAATGGAATCTTTTCTACAGTTCCTGATTTCAAGTATAGATGGGCCCCATCCCATTTAGCATGTCGTGTCCTAAGTGGCCAGAAGAACTATAAATTAGTTTGTCACTATAGGTAGCAATCAGCCCTTTTATTTACAAAATCAATTTCCGGAAAACCACACAAAGATATGCGTTTCTTGGTGAATAAAAACAAATGGAAGGAATAACTATGCACGCTATATATGTTGTGTTGTTCGAATACCTTCTGACACAAATCTAAAGCAAGCTTCGCCCCAATACTGGCTTCTTCATGGTTATCTTTCACATCCATATTGATTACCAGCACACTCTTAAACAGCCTTGAATCGCGGTTATTCATATCTGCACACAAACAAATATCAGCCAAAGTGAATACCAACATGACCATGTAATCCTAGAGATCTCCTGTGATTAGACCTCGATGCATTTTCTAGACCAAAATCGTGGCCGACACATGTTAGTTGATTACCTTGAACAACTAAGTCAAAGACCCGCTCCTCAAAGGTGAGTATCATATCAAACACACCATCGCTCGTGTTATCCTGCCACCTCTGTGGATCCCTTGGAAACTGGAATACAATGAACCTGCCAGATGCAAATGATTATTTAGCAATACTATGCACCAGAAAAGTGTAAATGATGCTACTTTTGTTTTCTCCTCTGGCCAGTGATTGACAGATTTCAGATGTGCAGCTGTGTTGCTGTATTCCCAAACTGCAAACATGGGTTACTGCATCAAATCATCTTTTTATGCGTTCATTTTTCAAATATTATTCGAATAATCTGAGTATTTCATGTTTAACTTCTAATTATTGTTTTTGTTGCAGACAATGGATAACATTGAATCAGCAAAAGATTTTAACATTGCACAAGACAAAAATCAAAAAAGACTTGAACGTGATAGAGCTCGGCGAAATAGTTTGACGGCTCAACAAAAGGAGGAGATTAATGCACGTAGAAGAGCAGCCCGGAACAATAGCATGAAAAATATATCCATACAAGAGAGGCAGGAGGAGAACGAACGGCGACGTACATCTTGGCAAGCCCAACACAATAGTTTGACAACGGAGCAAAAGAAGGAGATTAATGCACGTAGAAGAGCAACCAGGCAAAACAAAGCACTCCATGAAAGGAACACACAACAAAGAGCTAGCAGGCAAAATATATCCGCAGAACGGAGGCAGGAGAACAACGCACGACAACGCGCATCCAGACAAAGCATAACCGGAGAGGAGAGGGCAACACTCCTAGCTCGACGCAGGGAAAATGATGCGACCAAGAGGAACACCCTGTGCCCTGAATCCATCGCGATGGCGTGCCCAACTGCAACAAAATTTCCAACGAGCACGCTGGAGTACATCACAAGGACCGACGGTAACACATCGATATTTAAAAACTTATTTATGGCAGGGTGCATTGTACTTAACAGTCAAGAATGTTGTAGGCGACATGGATGCCTTCTTCAATGGTATCATGGACGATAATACCATCCCCAACGACCTAACAGACGAGGAGTGCTACATGCATGACCTCGAAGGTACAAATGCCAACCTTTCAATCAACATTGTCTATTACAAGTAAATATGAACATAATGATGTGACATCATATGCATGTAGGTTCCGACGCTGATAACATGGACCTTGATCCACGGATAGACACATCTGGCGAGGCTACTATCGATCCTTTTGACTATGTGTACTCGAACCTCCCAGATAGCACTCACATACTAGAAGAAGTCCCTGACTGCAACCACTGTCATGCCAAGAAATTTGAGCATGAGACCCCCGGTTTCTGTTGTCGAAACGGACAGATCGAGCTAGCTGAAACAGTGCCAATCCCGGAGCTGATGAGGCTATGGTCTAGCATGGATGCGGATTGTCGACATTTTCGGGAGAGCATACGATTCTTCAATGGCCACTTCTCGTTTACAACCCTTGGCGTCAATCTCGACAATGATTGCACGAACATGAGGTCCGGAGTCTACACATTCCGAGCACAAGGCTCCTTGTACCACAAGTTGCATTCGTTCGGTCCAGGATCTCGCCCGGAACATCTACAACTCTACTTCTACGACGACGATCCCAGCCTGATCCATCGCAAGGATGCCACGAAGGAACTAGACCAAGAGGTCGTTCGTAAGGTTGTGAACATAATGAGAGCAAACCCTTACTCCCATCAGTTTAGGAGTTTGGGCGCCCATAAGGATAACCTTGAGGACTACCGTATAGAACTGAACACCGACAAAAAGCTAGACCAACGGAGATATAACACACCAGCATCGTCTGAGGTGGCTGCGATCTGGGTCGAGGGCAGCAACCCAGAAAACAGGTTCAAGCGCAGCATTATACTCTATGGTAACAATAATGAGAGACACAGTATACAAGCCACCCAAGGATGCTATGACCCGCTCTCGTATCCCCTCTTCTTTCCAAAGGGGGAACTCGGTTGGCATCCAAATATTCCTAAACGTAATAAACCTTGGAACCTTGCACATCTACCAAGAGCAGACCGTGACAACGATCCAGGTTGGGATACTTGCAATACTTTTTTCTACTTGCGGTACTTATATCTTCTTTTCTAAACTCACTTATGTTTCATAATGTTATTCTTTTTATTGTCCTTCACGCAGAGGGAGGTGGAAATTTATGTGTCTCCGTCAGGGACTACTACTGTTATCGTCTACAAACACGTCCTTCCATATTCAACCCCATACTACATGGAGGGAGACTGTTACAGCAGTGGGCAGTGGACATGTACATAAAGATCGAGGGCTGCAGGTTGAATTGGTTTAGAAAGCACCAGCCGGAGATACGCGTTGATCTATATAAAGGCATTGTCGATAGCATTACGGCTGGAGAGACTCGAGCAAGTGCTATTGGAACAAGGATTGTTCTACCCTGGAATTTCCAAGGGTGCTTCCGAGACATGAAGCGGAGGCATATGGATGCCATGGCATTGGTGCAGACATACGGCAAGCCTGACATATTCCTGACAATGACATGCAACCCAAACTGGCAGGAGATACAAGATGCCTTGCTTCCAGGGCAAACACCGCAAGACCGGCCAGATATTGTGGCCCGAGTGTTTAAGGCCAAACTCGACAAGATGAAGGAGATGTTGACCAAGAAGAACATCCTAGGCGTTGTGAAGGCGTACGTCTATGTGGTCGAGTTCCAGAAAAGGGGCCTACCGCATGCCCATTTCATATTGATAATGGATTCCAATTATAAGCTTGTTGTGCCAGAACAATATGACCACCTCATATCCGCTGAACTCCCGAACAAAGATAAATACCCAGAGCTATACGCCATGGTCGTCAAACATATGATGCACGGCCCATGCGGTGTCCTAAAACCAGACAACGTGTGCATGCAGGATGGGTCATGCAAGTGTAGGTACCCACGGGCGTTCAACGAGACCACTATACAGGGAAAGGACTCATACCCCATTTATCGGAGACGGAAGGATGGCCGCTCGGCGAAGGTCCGCCGTGCCATGCTCGACAATAGATGGGTTGTTCCTTACAACCCTTTCCTCTTGCGGATGTTCAACTGCCACATCAATGTGGAAGTGTGCTCGAGCATAAAGGCTGTCAAGTACCTATATAAGTACATATACAAGGGAAACGATCAGACTTCATTCAATATCGACAAGCCTGACGCCGATGGTAACATTGACGAGATCAAGAGATACATTGATGCGAGGTGGGTTACTCCACCCGAAGCCATGTGGAGGATATTTGGCTTCAAACTATGTGAGTGCCACCCGTCTGTACTACAACTGCCGCTTCATCTCCCAAATATGCAAAGAGTCACGTTCAAAGAGGGAGACAACTTGAACGATGTTGCTGCCCAAGAGCACAGATCCATGCTAACCGAGTATTTCATGGCTAACCAAAAGCACGAGTGGGCTCGAGATATTCTCTATAGGGACTTTCCAGGAAGGTTCACATGGCAGCCATCAAAGTACTGGAAGGAAAGGAAAAGGGATCACCAAGTAGGCCGAATCGTGACGGCCAATCCCGCCGAGGGAGAACGGTACTTTCTTAGGGTGCTTCTAAACCACGTACCAGGATCGACGTCCTTCGAAGACCTAAAAACCGTTGATGGTGTGCTATGTGATACCTTCCGTGAAGCCGCGGAGAGGAGGGGTCTAATCGAGGCCGACAACACACTCGACGAGTGTCTTACTGAGTCGGAGCAGTTCGCCATGCCAGCCTCACTTAGGAGGCTCTTTGCAACGATCTTGGTATTCTGTGAACCTAGCGATGTGCGTGGTCTTTGGGATCGACACCTTGAGGCGATGTCAGACGACTATCGGCGAAACAACACGTGTCAAAAAGCGGTGGAGCAAATGGTGTTGCTTGATATCAGGGGCATGCTACAATCCATGGGCAAAGACATAAAATCATTCCCTCTTCCGCACATTGACGAGACGTATGATAACACTGGAGGCGAGTTTAGGGAGGTAATTGAAGAAACCAACATCAAGGTTGACGAGGAAGACGCTTCTTTGGCAGACTTATTAAACACCGAGCAGAGGCTAGCCTACAACGAGATACTAAAGGCTGTTGATGGCGAAAAAGGAGGTGTATTCTTCGTCGATGGTCCGGGAGGCACTTGGAAGACATACCTTTACCGGGCACTGCTCGCAAGGGTTCGTGGACAGGGGGATATCGCAGTGGCTACAGCGACATCAGGTGTCGCAGCTTCAATCATGCCTGGAGGCAGGAAAGCCCACTCAAGGTTCAAAATCCCACTAAACCTTGAAGAAGGGGCATCATGTAGCTTCACTAAGCAGAGTGGGACTGCCAAGCTATTGGAGAAAGCTAAACTCATACTATGGGACGAAGCCACCATGACGAAACGACAGGCGGTAGAGGCATTGGACAAAAGCATGCGCGACATCATGAAAAGCCCGGACAAACCTTTCATGGGTAATATTGACAAACCTTTTGGGGGCAAGACCGTCGTGTTCGGTGGAGACTTCAGGCAGGTGCTTCCGGTAGTGAGGAAAGGGTCACGAGGTCAGATAATCGATGCGAGTCTATGGAGTTCGAAACTATGGAAGGGCATGCGCAAACTAAGGGTCGTAAAGAATATGAGGGCGCAAAACGACCAGTGGTTCGCGGATTACTTGTTGAGGATAGGTAACGGCATCGAGGAAACTGATGACGGAGGAAACATCCAGCTTCCAAAAGATATTTGTGTGCCATCTACAGGCGACGCGTCTGACATAGAGAAGCTGATTGACCATGTGTTTCCTGCCCTAGACCAAAACATGGAAAATCCAGATTACATGACCTCCCGAGCAATTCTCTCCACAAAGAACGACAACGTCGATGGAATAAACATGCGCATGATAGAGCGTTTTCAGGGCGACGAGGTCATCTACCATAGCTTCGATAGTGCGGAGGACGATCCGCATGGCTACTATACTCAAGAGTTTCTCAACTCGCTGACTCCTACTGGGATGCCCCCGCACGCGCTTAAACTGAAGATGAACTGCCCTATTATATTGCTGAGGAACATTGACCCAGCTAATGGGTTGTGTAACGGCACAAGGCTTGTCATCCGTGGGTTCCAGAGGAACGCAATCGATGCGGAGATCGTGGTGGGACAGCATGCTGGGCAGAGGGTGTTTCTCCCTAGGATACCTCTATGTCCGTCCGACGGTGACATATTCCCGTTCAGGTTCACGAGAAAACAGTTCCCGATCAGGCTTAGCTTTGCTATGACGATCAACAAGGCGCAAGGACAAACCATACCAATTGTAGGCGTGTACCTACCAGAACCGGTATTCTCTCACGGACAGTTGTACGTCGCGTTGTCCAGAGCCACCGCGAAAAGGAACATCAAGATACTCGCCATCAAGGCCAATGGAAAGGACAAGATCAAGAATTCAAAGAAGAGAAAAAGAACCGAGTCCTTACTAACGACCACGATGAACATAGTATACAAGGAAGTCCTTAGCAATTGAACTCGCTAGACCACATTTCAAAATGTAATGGATGCAAACATATTTTAAATTTTATTATATGTAGCATTATTGACGTCTTTGAAGAAGTAACGCTTGTAGATAGATTTAACATTTTAAATACTTATGTGCATAACGCTTGTAGATAGATTTAACATTTTAAATACTTATGTGCATTTTATGTTAACACATGAGACACTGTTTAATGACAAAAAAGAAACGAAAGAGAAGACATATTTAACAGATTCGTGAATAGGGGAAAGTTCAGTCAGAAAGATACCTTTTCCCGGATGAAGAGATCACGGAATATTATCTTTAAGTAAGAATGATCCAGCGTGTATTCAAATATTCATGCAAAGGTGTATCCAATGTTCAGAGTGCAACTGCCGCATGCTTCCAGTGAGCAGAACAAATCACTGTAGTAAAGTATTAAGTAACAAAAGACAGAGCAGCATAAGCACCTCTAGGACCAATCATAGAGCGAATAGAAAAGGGGCTGGTCGAACAGATCAGTGACAGCACCTTCGGCAACCGGCATATTCTTGAGGTTGCCACCAGCGAGCAAATTAGTGAGAAGGTTGCTGGCATTGTCGAACAAGTTCCTCTTGGACTTGGTCTTGTCAGCGCAGAAACACCAGCAATAAGGGATAGGCAGGATTATAATCTGAAAAGAAAAAAACTGGTAATTCAACAGGCATCAGCAACGTTACACAGTTTCCTGCAATTAAAGGGAACCACCCAGACCAAGCATTATACCTCATCGATGTATCAACCAACAGAGAGCTGATAGACCTAATAGACCTCCTCGGATGTTCGCCTAGCAGTTCAGCCAGTTATCTATGAAAAATATACGTTCAGTTTTCACTTCCTTTCTTCATATGTGCAGAAGCTCCTGCACAATCAGGATCGTACAATGTTCAGTCATCAGGCGGATCTTGTCTTTGTTGACAAGTAGAGGGTCGAAATGCCATTAATTTTTTTACTCAATCAAATGATTAATCTCTCAGCTCAATCTCTACTAATCTAGGTGCTAGCAGAGAAATCACAGCTCTGAATATTTTACTGTTTAGTTTTCCCTTTCCTTATGGTCTGCACTAATCTATGAAAATACCTGTAATATGTACGACTAATGTCTCAGTTGTGAAACTGTAATACCATTGCCAGTAATCTACGAACAGGAAGTGAAGAAGCTAAAGGTCACCGATGCAATCAATTAGTTGCTACAACATACTCTAGAATGGAAAAGAAAAGAGGTAGAGCAAGGAAATGTATATTTCTGTCTTCTCCAGTCTGGATACATATATTTCTGAATAAGTGTGTATTAACTAAGTTGTCTTTGCCACTTTACAAAAAATGTATAGTGAAAATACATGAATTGATTTTAGGCTAGATAAACAATAAAATCAACTTTTCTCATGCAGACCACAAAAAATAAATAAATAAAATGAATCCCCGGAATCACATAAAATTATTTGGTGCATCAGCAATTCGACTACTTTTGCAGCTCAAGTGTCCTTACTGTACCAAGTCAGAGAGGCCATTGAATTGAGGAGCAGGGTTGCAAGGAACGACAGACTTTGCATAAGTACACTATACGGTTGAGGGCCCTTATCTCTACTAATAAAGGATGTCTTGATTAATAAGTTAGATATATATTATTATTAAAGGACTTTTTGCTTTACTTTCTTCCACACAATATCGAATTTATGGCCCTGTTTTGGAGTTCAGGTTTGTCTGGAGAGTCAGGCTTAGTATCTCGGGGAGTTTCTTTTTTGCTTAAATCTGTAGTTCTCTGACTTCAAAATTTGCCATATAATAATGTAACTTGGCCAAGACTTACCAAATACACGGAAAAGAATATCCACTGCCCGTGGCAATAGTTCCTACCTCGTCAAGAGATATTCTGTGATCCACACTTGCCAAATAAAACTACTCCTACCAAATAAACCTAACTAAAACACGAAATCATGTTCCTATTCAAGTACCGATATAAATGGAGATTACCTGTTTCCGCGCTCATCAATCTTCACCAGCAGCGTCAATCTGGCACCACAACAAATCGGCAACAAGGATTGATCCCTCAGGAAGGCCTCTGCCGCCATCGATTCCCTCTGCCAATGTTGTTCTGGGATCGGCGTTTGCCGATGCAGCGTAGCAAGGCACATGGGGGATTGCATCAGCGGGGAAGGCAGCGGGCGGTGTCACTCTCGATGTGCACCATCGCCGACCATGGGAGAGCAGCCGGCAGTAAGGATCTGACCGACTTCCAAGGGCTGCGCAGGCGAGGGAGACGCGCTCGGTGATGACACGGGAGAAGGACGCGAGGGCGAGCGCCGGGGGTCCAGGCAGGAGGAGGAAGGTCTCCTCCCGCTTCTCGTCCACCTGGCCATGGCGGCCGGCCGGTCGAGCGCCGACAGGGGTGGAGAGAAGGATGGGGATAGGAGGTTCGCGGCACTAGCGAGGCCATGGCAGGCGGCCGGTCAAGCGCCGCAGAGGTGGAGAGGAGGAGGAGAATCGGTGGTTTGGGATTGTGGTGCTGTGGCACTCCACTGTGAGGAGTGACGAATTGGGGATTGGGGTGTGGAAGAAGATGAGAGCTGAGTAGAGACGTAGAGTGAGGAATCGGGATTGGGTTTGCTACCATGGTCAACGATGACCCAGAGAGTTATGCTTGTATTTTTAATTTTTTTTGTACAGGCAAAGGGACATGTCTCGTTTTTAGTTGCTTCAGCATAGAATACTTCCTCTTAGAAACTGTGCACATTTTTTTATTCCCTTGATTTTTTTAGCTGCACTGGCCAATAGTTGGCACTCTTCCGATGCATTTTTTGTTTTTTTTTTTCAAAAAAAAAAGTTTTGCTCAAGTTTATTTATTTCAAAAAAAAATTGTTCAATTTTTTTTCTTCAAAATTTCTTTTGTTCGGAACTTTTTTGTTCAACTTTTTTTTGTCTAATTTTATTTCTCCTTACTTTTATTTTTGTTCAAAACTCTTTTTTACTGAAAAGGGGGAGGGAGAGGCTAACTGGAGTGACAACGAAGTGCCGCCACGGGGCGGGAAATAGGAGCCCCCTAATTTAGACACCCTCGCATAAAGAAGAAAAAAATTAGACATATTGATCTCCATATGTTTTTATGTGCTTACAAATAGGGAAATGCTATTGTTCCCCCCGGAGGATCTCGCCCACGTTTGGTCTACACCTATCGTCGGACACTTCTGTCCACTCATATTTTTTCCTATTCCACGCTTATTTGCTACCTCGTCTCTCTCGCATCGCTTGCGACATGCTCAGGCTATCCATCATGTCGCCACGATCCACGCAGATACCTGCACCGCCGGTGACCTCCCAGAACCACCTCACCACCGTCCGTGGATCCTCATCTCATGCGTCTTCTTCTCCAACCTCCGGCGAACCTCGTCGGCGCATGCTGCCGCTTCGACCTCCTGTATGCGCACGCTACGATCGTCTTCGGGGAGCTCCAAAGGTCCAGCACCACACGCCGGATGCTACCAACGAAGGCCACTGTTGCTGCGACTACCGGCGGAAAACTAAATTTCTATAGATGTCCATTTCATTGTTTTCCAATTATGTAAATCGAACACGGACTAACTGCAATTCTACTGGGGAGCAAATAAAAACAACACAAGATCTAAAGCGTTTTTCATTCATTTCATCATCACTGGTTGTATTATTTGATTTGACAGGTTATTGTGTAAGACCATCTTCGTGTATCACCCCTATTCCCTCTTCCTCCATCACCATCATAGAATAAAATTATTTAATCTCCATATTATTTTAGTTCATATTCATGTATCACCATTAATATAATAGAGAAAAAATTGATCTCCCCCTTCATATATAACAATAACTAAAGAAAACATATATTTGATCTAGATAGCCCGTAGCAACGCACGGGCATTTCAACTAGTCTTGTTTAAAATTGCCAATTTCAACAGTTAATGCATGTATCCTTTCAGCAGGAAAATATTTATTGAAAAACAATTGCAAGCATTCTTCCTTACTAGTAATACATGCAGGTCCTAAACGATTATACCAAACTCTAGCATCTTCACCCAAAGAAAAAGGAAACAATTTTAAGAATAAATAATGTTGACGGATTTCATCATTTCCAAATGTAGTAGATAAAGCATGCAATTCAATAATATGATCAAGAGGAGACTCCTCATCCTTTCCACAGAATCTAGACTTCTCAACTATCTCAATTATCTCAGGATTAACACTGAATTC